>CM038218.1:29044986-29781044 GCA_021442155.1 Cymbidium sinense
TTTTTTTTCTCTCTCTTAAGTTTGGAGATCAAATCTGGACAATAGTGTACCGATCTAATAGATAAAAGATAAGTTGAAGGAGTATAATATGATGCTATGTTTTAAATTAAAATAGTAATATAAAAAAATTGTTTAATTTTTGGATAAAAATTCATCTATAACTGAATTTTTATTTAAATTAAGCGTTTTATCAGTTCATTTTTGTTTATGTTTTTAGTTTAAAAAAATACATTTACTTAATTTTTTTATTGTTTTAATGAGTACTGTTGTTTTAAAAAAATATCAGATTAATTATATATATTCTAATTATTTTAAAACTAATTATTAATGTTAATCACTAACATTAACCATCACCAACACTAATGACATATTACCTCCATTGTCAGTCTCATCCTCTTATGGGCCGCTAAATTATTGGCAACTAACACTAAATTCATCCAAATAAATAATAATGCATATTTTAAGTAATTAAATATATCTTATTTCAGATTAAAATAAATTTAAAAAGAAGATTTTCATACATATCATAAAATTATCCTATAATTATATTTCTAATATTTGATATTTAATATGTAATCATATATCATTTAAATTTCAAAAATATATCAAAATATGCAACAATAACAAGAAGTTTTTATCCACTATGTGTGGTTGGCTATATGAATCCTTTTCTGCAGTGTGTCATATTAAGTGTCATATTCTTATTTAATTCTAAAATATTAAGATCATGTTTTATACTTTTTAACCAAGACTTTTTAGGCTTACATCTGCTCTTCTTAAAATAGGTTGGATACAATACATCTACTCTCCTAATTGGGCCATCGAACACGACCAACATTCTGTGTGATCAAACCATCTAAAATTACTCTCTCTAATACTACCTTTCCCTGGAGCTACTCCAACCTTGTCGCGTATGTATTTGTCTGTTATTTTATCTCTAAGTGTAAAGCTACTCATTGACCTGAGCATCTCCATCTCTGCAACACTTAATTTTATACCTCTCTTTTATAGGCCAATATTGTGTGTCATCACCATTAAATCTAAGCTGCACTTCTATCTTTCAATAGACTCGATGCATTCCTCTACTTCAACCATCCAACTTAAATTCTTCTAATAGCATCTCCATCTATATTACCGTCCCTTCGAACAATAGACACGATATATCTAAAATGTTCAATCTTTTTAATGACTTAATCACACATTATCATCATTCCACCACTAGATCTTCTATAACTAAAATTATGCTCAATACATTTCATTTTATATTTAAATTAATTTTCACAATAAAATTTCTTATATTTTATTTTATTTTAATATTTTAATTTTACCACCAACTGCATTTATTAATAAAATTTTTTCTTTTGCTTCCTTGAACACATTTTTTTTTAACATATTCAATCTTACTTGCAAGAAAAATATTTTTAATTTTGATAATTTAATATTAATGTTTTTTTGATGTATTTTAAAGATTTAAATGTTAAGTAGATAATATAAAATCCAATTGGTAGGCATATAAGTATATATAAAAAAAATGTTGTGGTTCGTATCTAAATTCTTTGAAAAAAAAAAGGATTTTTCTAGAGGAGCTTGCCGCTTAAATCCGCAGGATTTTCAGGTTTCGAACATCTCGTCAGAGACGAAGGTGAGGTGCCGTACGCGGCGATGGCTCTGTCTGCTCGTTTTCCATGAGTTGCAGGTAAACCCTAATATTACCATTTAATTATGTAAGCAATTCGCTTTTTCTATCTTCTTCTTCTTCTTCTTCTTATTACTATGTGTGAAATTTCTGCAAATCTGCAGCAAAGCTCAGTCTCACTATTACAGAACTGAAGAACGATGATTTTTGTTATTCTTCTTCAAAAAGAATGGCAACGATTCTTCTGATGTAACGATTCTAAGCCCTATGCTTCAATTCGTTGATCCAGAACTTCCATTCTTTACATCAAAGTTGCATGTATATATTTTGAGACGTTTAGGGTTTGTATAGATTCTTAGCAAGATTCATTTTGAAATATGTTCATTTCATCAATGATCAAATGATGGCTCGATCTCTGTGAAGTATTTTTGTTGCGTGCCGGAAGACCAGTAGCGGTAGAGTGAAAGTTTACGCCTTAGTTTTGTTGATTAGTCCAGCACACACACAGGTATTTAAAGAATGAGCGATAGAACTCCAGAAATTTTAACGTGGAAAACCTCGAAAAGAGGGAAAAAACCAGCTGGCCAAAAATAAATATGTATATCTTATAATGAATCTTCCAGATAATGGGATTACAAGATGATATACAAAGGAACAAGCTAACAATCAGGTTGTAATAGTTGGTGGCGGCAGTGATGGTGGGCTATGTAGGAAGTGGAAAGCAATTTAGCGTAAAACAGCGATTAGTGATTGACAATGGCGAGGTAGGTGGCGTGGCTGGTGGTTGGCGACGTCGGTGGTGATTGATCTTCTGGATCTTGATCTTGAGCTCTCTCCTCCTTCTTCCCTCCTTCTGGGCTCCAAAAGTCCTCTCATATGGAGTATGGGGGTATTTATAGATTTGGAAGAGTGGCGATCTTGTAAATATATGGAAAATCCAAACTCCTCATCTGACGGTTACGGGCGATTCCTTTTGATCATTTGATGTATTTGAACATTTGGATGCTCAAATGAGGTGAATTGTGAGATCTTAGGATTGTTAGATTCCGTCGAGATGCTCGATTGTTATAAATATCGTTTTGACCATTTGGATCAATCCCTTTTCATCTCCGATAGCTGATCGATTCGGGCTCGGATCGACTATGCTGATGTTCTATGTTTCCCAGGCGGTCAGTTTGACTAAGTTCTTTGAAATCTTGTCGATCAAGCATTTGAAAATGCCTGAGATTCGTCATGATTAATTTTCGAGGATGTATATGATTCTATTTTTGGGTACATTATCTCGGGCCATATATAAAAATACTTGAAATCTTCAATAAATTTGAGAATCAAATGTATGCATTTTGAGAGAACGATCTTCATGCCAATATTATAATTATAATGGAAAGTCACAACGCTACGCGGAATGCGATGTGGTTGCGATATTTTGAGGTTCTGATTGATCCGGTGCGAGGAGTTGGCGCGCGCTGGCCATGCGCGCCAATGAGCTTCGCGGCGTCGCGCACTGCCGCCTTACACAGCTGCATGAGCGCTTCGTGGTCAGGGTGAGCGAGGCGGATCTGGTCAATCGGATTCGGCATCACGCGAAGCGGCGGTCGTATCTGGTGCGATAAGCGAGCTTCGTCAGCGGCGCCCGTGGCGGTTCAGCCAGCGTCACATACGCGTCGCGCCCGTCATGAGTCCGCAGCGCAGTTAGCCGCTGGACCATGGCGAACCGCGCGAAGCCGCGGGCCTATCATGGCCACGTCGCGGATTACGTGGCGGTTCAGCGCGTCGCGGCGCAATGCGAACACGTCGCCGGTGGTTCAGCCGCGAATCGATGCGAACCTGGCGGCGGTTATGCGAATACGTTGCGAACCCGTGGCGAACCCACAACGCGGAGGAAGCGGTCCGGAACTCTCAGCCCGCAGGCCTGTATGCCGCGGCCTTGATGCCCGCCCATGGTATGCTTAAGCGTCGGAGAGATGAGGAATCTTTAATGATCCTTGATTTAGAACTGACAAAGATTTTGGCGAGTTCATCAAAGGTATGTATAGATCCCGTGGAAGAGAGTAGAACCAAGTGCGGCTTGTCCGAGAGTAATAGGAAGACGACAAAGCAACATGTCGAGCTTCTTTGGATATGCATGATGGTCTGTAATGGTCGATGTGTTCATAAATTGCTCCATCATAAGGGTCAATGCTTGGAAGCTTAAACCTACGGGGATGGGATGTCGAATACGAAGGGGAAGACTCGATAACTGCGGTGAGAGAAGATATGATTCCGTCTTTGTGATGGAGTTCTTCTCACCAAGCGTTGATGCATGTATAACATGGCGAGTAGGGTCAACGGTGAGAATGCGTACCCAATAATCGGATTGGCGGTGGAGCTGATGGATGGGTGGAACTGGCAGTGTCAAGAAGTTCAGCATCACGGTTTGGAGATGGTGGAACTTCAGCGTCTAAGAGAGCAACATATTGTCCTCCTGTAGGTAATAATCGATCTTGGGGGCGGTGTGTTTGTGATGGAGGTTGTTGTCTTCCTCGTAAAGTCGGATCATCTCATTTTGAGACTCTTCCATTCGGTATACGTTCTTAAAGAGATTCTCGTGCCGCCATGTCATGCCCATTAGGGAAGTGGGGAAGCTTGGCGTCCACGATTCAAGGATTGGTTTGAGTGGCGGGAGTTAAGCGAGAGCTCGGTCTAGATTGCGCTTTATTGGTCATGATGTAGGTGTTATAAAAGTATGATTGAGAGTCTATTCCATGGCAAGCATTGCGTCTTGGGAAGACCGATGGCGGTAGAGTGAAAGTTTACGCCTTAGTTTTGTTGATTAGTCCAGCACACACACAGGTATTTAAAGAATGAGCGATAGAACTCAGAAATTTTAACGTGGAAAACCTCGAAAAGAGGAAAACCACTGGCAAACAAAATGTTCCTATGTATATGCCTCAATACTGAATCTTCCGATAATGGGATTACAAGATGATATACAAGAAAGGAACAATGACTACGTGCTGTATAGTTGTAATAGTTGGTGATGGTGAATTGCGTGTAGAACTTGGTGGAAAACAATTTCTGGCAGAAATATAGGGAACAACTTCTGGCAGAAATGCCAGGAACGATTAGGTGATTGACAATGGCGAGGTCGGTGGCAGGCGGTGGTGGTTGACGGCAGTCGAGGCGGTGCGATCTTCTGGGATCTTCGATCTTGAGCTCTCTCCTCCTTCTTGGGCTCCTCTCCTTCTTTACTTGGGCTCCAAAAGTCTCTCATATGGAGTATGGGGGTATTTATAGATTTGGAAGAGTGGCAGTCTTGTAAATATATGGAAAATCCAAACCACTCCTCCCCATCGGACGGTTACGGGCGATTCATTTTGATCATTTGATGTATTTTGAACATTTGGATGCTCAAATGAGGTGATGTGAGATCTTAGGATTGTTAGATTATTCGTCGAGATGCTCGATTTGACTATAAATATATGATTTTGGTGACCATTTGGCGGATCGAATCCCTTTTCATGCTCCGATAAACGATCGAGTCGATTCTGGATCGGAATCTTGATGTTCTTATGTTCGTCTCATCGAGACGGTCGGTTATAAGTTTCTGAAATCGGTGATTAGATCGAAGCATTTCTAAAAATGCCTTGAGATTCGTGCTTGATCAGATTAATTTTCTGAGGATGTATCAATTTTTACTTTTTTTTTTTTTTTCTTCTTTGGTAAAATGGTGGGCCTTTCTGTGTTTAAATTTGAACTGAATTTATAGCTGACACACTCTTAATGTATTATACATTATTATTTATCCATTACTTGAAGTAAGCAGTAGATTCTCATATCAAATAAAAGAAATGATCAAACAATCACAGTTTTGCTTTTATATTTGAGTGGTACCTTTGAATTTATGCCCTATGTCAATACATTAAAACGCAACACGACAATTCAAGGCCTTTTGTATGTGCGGGCGCGCGCGTGTTTGGTTAGCTGAAAGATGAAATAAATTTACGCGAGCAAAGGGAGATGGTTTGGTGAAAGCGGCAACGCAAATGACGGGGGCGCCAATGGGATATTGTGTTGGGGTTGTGATTAGGGCCGTCAAAAAAATTTATTGTTCATAAACAACTCATATTTGCCGTTATCCTTATTTATAACTTTATTCGTTAACTAAAAGCGAAAAAACGAACGAATTTATTCGATATATATAAATGAATTACATAAACAATCATTTGTTCGATTGATTTATTTACTAAATAAAAAAGTATGTTATTATATATATATATATATATATATATTACATATCATAAATGTAGCGTAAAATGGTTAAAATTTTGTTATCGAAAGATTGGCGAAATTGAATCCTCATAAATATAGGCAGTAACGTGAATAAGAGTTTGTTGCTCGGTACACCTTTTAGTTGTGGTCCAACATGGGTGGCTAGACAAGGCTGACAAGATCGGGCCGGTGTCGCTTGTGAGAACAATTGAGGGTTGTGAGATGGCATTGCATGCAGGTGGCTCGGGATCTCAAGCTTCCTTTGACTTAGATTTTCGTTTAAGAAAAAATTAGTTAAAAAGTGATTTTTGCGGTGCAGACGAAATTCTTGTATCGCTTTCTGAAATCGACCCTAAACAGAATTTTATTTAAACGTCATTTAGTAAAGCACCCTATTCAAACAATTAAACAAAAATTAATTTTCATGGTCTCAACATCTAAACGCATCAAATAAGCTTAGCCAAACGAAGCCTCAATTGGCTTGCATCGCGTGCGGGTTGGCTTCAATCACGGGCTAATGTCGCGTGCAGGGATAACATTGAGTGCGGGAATGGTTGCGAGTCAAAGGGCGGCTTCACATTCTTCGCAACACCATACTTAAAATTTGTCTGATTTGAATGAATTTTAAATCCATAAAAAATAAACTTAGTTTCAATGTGCTTTTAAGTGAAGCAAATGTCCGAAAAATCAAAATAGATGTATTTTAATTGCAGTAAGACTCAAAATCCCTCAAAACAAGCAACCTCTTAATCCATTGAATGATGAAAACTTGTTGCCATATAAGAAACAAACTTGAAATTACCTCCCAAAAAAAAAGGAAGTAAAATGGTATCTTTTCATTGTCTCCATTGCATCAACATTTTTAAGTCTGTATATGTTTGCTATGTTTCAATATATTATATGTTTTAAATATGTAATGAGGATTTATTATTTGAGAAGGGTGTAGTAGGATTTGTTTGAAGCTTGGGTGCTTGAATCATCTTCTATCTTTGGGATGTATTATCTCTCTCTTACTCACTCTTGAGAAATTGTTTCAGCACGTCATTTTTCTCCATAAGGGCTGTTTCTTCCAATCTCTCTCCTCTAGAGTTGCGAACCAATTCCCTTAAGTCACAATAAAAGAAAATAGCACTTTGAACCGGTGAGAATCGCTTATATAAAATCTTAATTTATTTCTTTTAAACTTTTAATGAAATGAAAAAAAAATTTAACTATTAATTAAACACAATAGTTTAATTAAATATTTTTAAAATAAATTTAATACATCTTCTATATAAAAAAATATAGGATTAACTTCCTTTATGATACGGGACAAAAAATGTTATAAACATAAAATTTGACTTCAATTATAGGAATAAAAACTTAACCTAAAGAATTGAACTTTTAAAATATTAAATGAGCTTTTAAATCTAAGATTAAAAAATAATATTTTAATTTTTAACTTTATACTTTCATTATAAATTTTTTATAATATAAATAAATTATTTTAAATATATAAAATATATAATAATTTTTTTTTACATTATAAAATTTATATTTTTATTATAAATTATATTAATATTTATAAATCTAATTATTTTTATATTTTAAATATATTTAAATATATAATAGATATATAATTACATCTTATTAAATTTTAATTAAAATATTTAATTTAAAATTATTAAAAATATCACTTATATATTATTTATTTTATTTATATTTAACATATATTTATATTATTTCATCATTTAATTTTTTTTTAATAATTTAAATATTTATTATACCTCCAATTTGAATCTTGAACCTATATTTCTTTCAATTTTTTTCAGATTCGCTTTTCACAACCTTAAAAATTAAACTAAAAAGTTCATCGATGAATTGACTAAATCTTTTGGTAATATATGATCACGATAGATTTTACCCAAAAATTAAAATTTCAATGAAACATTTTCCTCAAACCGAAAAAGTTCATTGAAAATTTTTGCATAACCTCATGTGACAGAATTTGTGTAATCACTTATATTATATTTACGGAAAAAAATGTTGAAAACCTATTAATAAAAATGAATGAAGTTTGGCAGCACTTTTATTTTAAATTTATTGTCCAAATCTTTGAAGCATATAAATAGTACAAGATTTAACTATTCGAAAGCATAAATATTGATTATGTAACACAACAAAATTATATCATTCTTTTAAAAAATATAAATATAAGTGAACTTAGCAAAAAAAAAAAATGATCACACACTCTCTCTCTCTCTCTCTCTCTCTCTCTCTCTCTATTCTTCCTCATTTGAAACTTCATATTCTTGTTGGTGGCCATTCCTTCTGTTTTAGACAATGCTTTCAGAACGGACCCGGATTGTTCGTCCGTTCAGTGAACGGTCACTAACGGAATACTCAAAAAGCTCGCCAGAAAACCGGGAATGTCGAACCGGTTCAACGCGAACGGAGAATGTGTTGCAATCCGTCCGCGCTAATAGACGATCCGTGAATTTCCGTCAGTGATTGAAATCCCTCCCTCTGTTTTCTCCAGTTTCTTCTCGATCTCTGGCTGTAATTACCTACCGCCTCGTAAAGATCGGTACTTTGATCCATTTTTTCAATTGATCTTCTTTTTTTTAGCGAAGTTTTTGATAAAACATATTATCGTCATATATAAATCTTTGAATTATTAATATTTCAAATTTATTATAACTTGCTTTTTTTTCATAATTTATAATATCTTTTTGTAGTTAGTTTCATTTATATTTTACTTGTATAATTTATATAGTTGATGCTAAATTACTAATTTTTTAATTTTAATTCCTTTAGATATTTCTGTTGGATTATTTCAAAAAATTATCATCTAAAAGGTTAGTATTTATATATTCATGTATTTAACTTTGAAATTGTATGAGATTTTTTCATATGATTTATATTTTATAATTTATTCTCTCATACGTATTGTATGATTATTTGATCATTTAAATCTCATTTAGATAAATTTAGTATTTATTATATCATCCGGTTCGACCGGTTCAACCCTTAAACCTTAAAAAACTCTCTTTCGGTTATGTCGTCCGGTTTTCACAGCCTTGGTTTTAGACACACATTACTTCCATCTTAGCTTGCATTGAACTCATATCTTAAGTTAATGTAGCTACTTACCTTCTCACCACCTCAATCATTTTTTTTCTACAATTAGGATTAGAAAGTATTATATGGCATGCCAAAAAAGCCTAACTAATAAAAGATAAAATCATCCCCTTCTTTCCTCCAATTACTTGGCTCCATAAACCTAAGTCTGATTACTGAGAAGATTCACTTGAAGACTCTTCTTCTATAGATGATTGACTTTGTATGTCTCTGAAACGTGTTTACTTTCTATAAAAGATTAATATAACCAACAGTTCTATAGCTCATAACGTGAAAGAAGCCAAAATGGGCAATATGATTTTAGGAGAAAGAGAAGTGAGGAAATGAGGAAGAAAAGCTCACATTGTTAGGATATATACAGATGCCCATGGAAATTCTATCAGAAAATTTTTTTTTCCGGAAATTCTGCCAATTATGTCTAGTAGATTTTTTTGCCAAAAAATCTGGCAATTTTTTCACCAATCTGTTCGCTAGTAATTGTGTTTTCCTGTAGCATTATATGGCGATGTCATAAACTATTCTATCGCATTCTTCACGTTATTAATTAGCATCAAAGCGAAGATCCATTAAAAGTTCTTAAAGTGAATGCTAAATGAGCTTTGTTTATCTCTTATTTCACATCAAAACAATGTAATTTTTGGTTTTATGCGTTCTAAGTTTGACCAATGTTCATCACTTAAGTTGATTATGATGGCATACACTTCAATACTTCTCATAAACCAATGTTTCTAGTTTATCTTCTCTCTCTTATTTTCTATCTATTTGGTTTTATGTGTTCTAGCAAATTAACAATCAGTCTGCTGCATTCCTCTCAGCATCAAAATTCGTATAAAAACACTTTGAATCACAAACAACCATACACACATTTCAGAGTGAGGGAAGCTTTTACGTTGACGCGATCATGATCATTCTGTTGCATTATTCTCTTAGCATCTCAATTACTTTCAAGTTTCTCTCTCATACAGGATGAGGCTGAAAATATCAGAATCTATTTCGTGGCAATCTGTGCTAAAATATACTTTCAATGTTTTATTTGTAATAGATTTTGGGGAATTGGAATTTTGTTTGCGGTTTATAAATTGATGTGATGATTTTATTCTAAATTACATTTCACTTGTAGTTTACTCCGTCTATTTGTCCTTCCCGCAATAATTGTGTGCTTCCCATCTCAAATGGACTCGAAATATTCTTATTGAGTAGAGCTTACGCTAATAAAAAACAATTACAACGGCAGAAAGAGTCCCAAAAAAAAGTTAAGGAAGAGAAAAGAAGATGATGATTTAATTGTAGTAGTAGAGTATATATATATATATATTGAGAAGAGCAATAAATTCTTAAATTTCGAATCCCAAAGAAAACGAGCGTGATATGATAATGCCATCGAAATGAACTTTAATCACAAAACTACTTAGTAACTCAAATTATTTATACTTCTGAGAAGAATCGGAACAGCGTCAATGGAGACATTCGAGTGTAACACATGCAGATTTAAAGTTTTGAATGTGCTATTACAGAAATTTAATTGAAATATCTTTGCAAGATGGCTTCCATTTATTCAATCTAAATCGTATTGTTTAAAAAGAAATACCTCTAGATGCTTATCCGGATAGGGAAACTGGATGTAAGCTCAATGAGGGGGAAAAGACAATTCTAAAAAGAGGCATTCACATATAAACACAAAATTCTTATATATTTATATAAGAAACACATAAACTTTCATATTTACTTAAATAAAGTCTTACTTTGTTAAAGTGAAATGCATTTTTGTATGCATAAGAAAAATGCTACTTTGTAAATATCAAATTTTAGGTGCTAGATATGTGAATGCATAAGAATTATGTGCTATGCATGTAAATTTCCCTCCTAAAATTCAAGAGATGAAAACACTAATAATCGGTTCAATTTGGAGGCATCAGTTCCTTCTTTAATACATCACTCTTTAGAAGTTGCAAAGTTTTGTTTCACACAAAGTAGTTTCATGCAAACTCTTATTTATTGCTAATACATACAAAATTACAAACCAAACATTTTTTTAGAACACGACACATACCTTAAGATGAGATTATATATAGCAACCTCACATGCCATTCAGTTGTCTCTAGTACTGTTCTTGAGCCATTCTAGGTACTTTTCATTACCGCCATTGATTGGCAAGGCAATTACTTCAGGAACACTGCAAGCATAAAATGCATAATAAATACTAGTACATTGTTTTTTGGGGGGAGAGGGGACTGGGGACTCTGAAGAAGAATTAGAACGAAATGTGCTAAGATGTCAGTACAATGAATTTAAACTATCTTACTCATATTTATGGTTAGCTTTGACGTGTTCAGTCAAAGAATTTAGAAGAGATTCTCTAGTCTTGATGATCAGCAGTTCTTCATAATCTGTTTGTACCTGTAAACAAGAGGCAATGGAGGGAGTCAGATTGTATATCCAGTTTCCCGGTAATTAGAAAGTATTGGGATCAAAAAGAAAATTTTTAGGAGGAAAGTTTAAATCAGAACATTTTGGCCAAAATTTGATTACGATGAATCTTAAAATCATTGGATATGTTTTAATATGAATGCAATATATGAATAATCAATCAAAATTTATATAACATTACTCTCAAAACAAATTAACTTGTATTTTAAATACACCATGAAGCTAATATAATGTATTTGAAATACTCAAAATTTGATTGATTGTAAAATAAATTCAAGAAATTAATTTTTGTGTTTAATTGGAAGTAAAATGAACCTAAATTTTGATATTTTTAAATTAATCTAGGGCACATAGGAACTAGTAGTGAGAGCCTTTGGTTTGAAGGTGCAGGGATGGCCAAAGGATGTGGGTGGTAATGATGTCACGAGGGTGATAGCCTGAGGTAGTAGCTGGAGGTCATGAGTAATGGTGATGCCATGGGCTGGCTTTGGCAAGGTGGCAAGGAGAGTTCATGCGGGCAAGTATGAAGAATTTAGAATTCTTCAATTTGAGAATGGCAATTCATCAAAATTGAACCATGGGAGACAATCAAAATCCCTTGATGAATGATTTAGATTTATTTTGCATTCAATCAAACACTTCAAAATTAAACACCTACGTTTCAAATGCATACACGTAACCAAACATCCTCTTATTAGATTCGAAATAAATGCCCAGTGGTCAAAAAATATTAATCCTTATTTTTTCAAAATGTTAGTGCTCAGTCCCCAAGATGCAACCAAGCAACGACAGGAAGTAAATGCAAAGTAGACACGGCCATAGTTCATGTGTTGTGTACCTTGCCATCCCACCAATAAACAGACTGAATTCCTGCAACCACAAATCAATGTCATATGTAGGGTCGTGGACAGACATTAAAGTAAGTGAAAACAAAATTTAAAGAATCATCTTTCTATGAGAGAAAATAGGATGAAATCTGTAGATACTATTTCGTAGTTATTGCGTACTTGCAGCTTTCAATTATGCGAGGAACATAAAAAATCAAAGGTGCACAATTGTTCACCCAGGAGAGTCACGAGAGCGTGCACGTTAAATCCTCCAAAATAATATCACAAAGCTACTCGAATTCCTTTTGTACGTTTTCATGCCAAAATAATAGTGACAGGGCTTGTGTACCTTCGATACAGATTGGATAGGATTTAGTGCCAACATAAAGGCCAACTACTCAAGGTCACCGGCATAAATCCAAATGGAAGGAAGGCTCAAGGAATAAAATAACTGCATAAAATTATACTTTCAGCTTAAAGCGGTTTAAATTAAACCATAGAATATTTAACAGAATGTCAAAGCCACGTTATGCTCATTTTAAGTTTCTGCTGTTACACGATGGCTTCTTGTCAGACTTTAATTCTGAACCTGATGAAACATAAGTTATCTTATGTAGCATGCCCTATTTTTATTTATTTTTTCATTCAAATCATCATTAGCATTAGTTTGGTCCTACCTATTTGCATCGAGCATTATCCTCCTCCATTCATTCAGTTTGAGAGCACTGTTCATTCAATTTCCGCAAATATCTCACGTCTATGCATATTTGACCATTAATATATCGCTCTACTATGATAGATTAATTCTATAAAACCTTCTTATTTGTATATTTAGCTCTTAATTGTATACTTCCAAATGGCCTAAATTTATTTTCTATTATATTTTTAATAAATGCAACTCAAACCATTTATAATATAACAATTTGTCACAATCATTTTCTATTTCAAACATTTCCATCTTAAAATTCTCATTTATATCAAACTCAACTAGGCTATCAACCACTTCTTTATTGCCAGCAGTTTAATTCATATGATATAATTAGTCTACTTATAATATCATAAAATTTATCAAGTCAATAACCTCTAATAGTTAATACTAATAGCTCTATACATTTATTAATAAACCTCCCAAAGTCAATTAATACTCTGGTCAGTTTTTTATATTGATAACTACTAAAAACACATATTTGTTATAAAATTTGACATTTGGCCTATTTAAACTTTTAAGAAATACTGAAATTGGCCACACAAACTGCTCGATCATCTTGCTCGCTTCGGATCTTCGGATGGCGTTCTGTCAATGCCATCTTCTTTGCATCAGCTGTTCCGAACGCTGCAAAGCCTCGAAGCCTTCTCTCGGTTCACGCGTCGACTTACTTTCGTCTTCTCGATTCTCGAGAGGTCTGCTCTCACTCTGGAGCGCCATCTCCAACTCAAGGATAGTCAAGGTTGCGGATGTCATTTGGGTTTGATGAAGCTCGCGAACTGTCCTCCGGATCCCGATGGCTCGGGATCAACGAGCATCCTCGGCGATTGGAGCAATATGCGCATCGCGTCGCGAATCGCAATGGAGGAAGCGGATTCGATTGTCTCGCTTGACATCGGTCCAGCGAAAGCCAGCGGATGGCTTGCGAGATCTTTTCAGGTCTACAACCTTGTCGCAATCGGCGGTTGAACCTGCGGCGGTAGTAGGCCTTGAAGTTCCAGATAATTTCAACATCGCATGGCTGGATCTTGGACGTGGTGTTTGGCGGAAGGTAAAAAACAGTTGTGTTGCGAGTGTAATAACGAAGGAAGCATTGTGGGATATACGCCGCAATTGTCCATGATCAAAAATGCGGCGCCGCCATTCGCATCAAACCATTTTGAGCCACTGTGAAGATGATATCGCATCCACGCCAGCATTGTTTGATACTGCATCCAAAGTCTCTTGACATTTTGAAACAAGAGGATTAGAGTACTCATGATGACAAAAGCACAACGTCGCATTGCAACACACGACGGGTGAGCCGCTCTTTGTTCTTTTTCTTTGTGGTGAGTGAATTGTCTGCCTGCGGAAATTGCAAGTGTTACCAGATATAGAAATTTTTTAGAAAGTGAATGCCTCATTCCTCACTTTTCGGTAAAACAATCCATCCATGTTGTAGATATTGCAAAGCTCAAAAGTCCAATGTCAAACGGAGTTCACAATCACGCCCATGTTTGAGATCCGCACTACAAAACGGTAGGACTTGATGCCATGGCGATTCTTGAATGCACCAGTTTGAGAATTCAAAGCATCGTGGGGTCGGTGATCGAGGAAGAAGATGCCCTTCTTTGATGAGGTCACCAGCATGTTGACCTTATCCCTGTGAACCACATTCGATGCCTCCATCGGAACTGACCGTTGTTCTGTGCGTCGATTCGTTCCTTCCCCGGCGTTTATCGGGAAATCGTCCACACACCATAAGTCTCCTTTAACCACATGATGAGATCGCTGAGGAAAGGATACTTTTGTGCTCAGAGTCTGATGTGGACCTCGTTGGTCATGTTTGTCTTCCATGTGGTGTGAGTGTTTGAATCGGTGAATGTTTGGTTTGTGGTGTGCTGATGGGCAAAGAGTTTGGTTGAAGGATGTTGTTAGATTTGGTCGGAAACTTTTATAACGCCTGGAATTAGAATATCCCGCCTCCAAATAAAAAATCAATTAACACTCTTTATTAATATCACTAAGTTAATACAATGCCCTGTATCAATTTAGGCAGTGCTTCAGATCTTTTCTTTGGGACATAACTTTAAATCTAAAAGTTATACTCTGATCAATATCTCCACTTTTTTTTATTTATAAACCCAATACAATTAAACATAATATGTGTGAGTATCACTTGATGTTCTAGCAATATTAATTGATAATTATGATTTCTACATTCCTTGAACACTTTTAGGGCTCTATTTTTATTTCATTCAACTAGAGCATAAATTCTAAGCCCTAACACAATCAAATGCACCTATATGATTTTTTCTTCATTTTGAGGAGTGGAGAGATGCTCATTCAAATATTAATTAGAATTTCAATATCATAAAACTCTTATAAAAAAACATAAAGTTAAGAGCCAAATTGATCCCCTAACTATTTATCAAAATAGTCCTAGACTAAAAAAGGGATCAATTTAGTCTTTTAACTATTTGAAAAGAGACCAATTTGATCCTACAATCCAAACTAATGGTTTGAGGTATTAAAAGTATGGGCATTTTTAAAATTTTTTATTTTTAATTATTTTTTTATTTTTGTGTGCTACAAATATAATCATATTTAAAGAAATTAGATTAATATTATGCAAATGTTTGAGCAAATATATTTTTGGCATAAATTATATATATTTTTATTATATTAAACATCATTATAAATATTAACTTATTTTATAATTTTGATATTGCCTACCATTTAGTTAACTCATTTTCATTCAAATTCAAATATAAAACTAAATTGATCTATTTTCAAATAATGAGGAGACTAAATTAGTTATTCTATTTAGCCAGTGGCTATTTTGATCCTCCATAAATAATTAAGGGGCTAATTTGATCCTTAATTCAATAAACATATATTAGCCACAACAACATTTATACCAACACTGAAATTACCAACTTGATGTTGAACTTATGAATCACATTATGATGAAATCTACATTTAGTATCAAATGATTTTAATTAAATCCTTGCATGTTGAGCATCTTGTCCATCATTGTCACCATCTTTAGCCTTATCCTCAAGTTCCCAACTATTTGGAACAGGCCTTAATGATTCTTATTTTTCAAATTTTTTTTCTTATTTGGAGGTGTTAAAAGTTATTCTTTGCCAAGCATTCTGAACAATTTTTGTCCATGGTATCATAAGACAATTATTTTTCCTTACCCTTCCCTCGGCACTAATTTAATATTGTCGAATGGGTGCATTTTTTCATCCTTCGATGTACATGTACAAACCACTAAAATCTAGTTTTCACAATCTTATCTTCAAAGCATCCCTTTAATATAATAACTCCTTAATTTGTCTTTCCAAGTGTTGTCGCAAATCCATCAATACTTTCATTTCCATTATTCAAATTAGATATAATTAATTTTTCTAGCATTTAAAGTCTCAAAACCATAAAACAAAATTAACCTAATTACATTTTTATTGACTCTACTTTAAGTCTCCAAGATATCTTCTTATCATAGAATACTAAAGCATTTAAATTTTACCCATCTACTTGATGTAGGAAAACTCAATGTTAAGTTGTCTAATGTAATTAATATGATACATAGGATGCTTCATTCAAAAGAAAATAGAACATTCACAAATTACAAGTTATTAGTTACACTAACAACTTTCTTCATATGAAAATAGGTGATGGTAGAATTTAAGTCCAATTGATGATAAGTAATAATAAATTTTTGAGAATTTTAGCAAGAATGTGGAAACAAATAAAATCAGTGAGCAAATGATGTAATTTTCAAAAAATCAGATTTTTCATGTATCACTTTTGACCAAAATCAAGAATAGTGAACTAGCCAAAACAAAGTATGTAGAATAAATAGAATATGAAAGAAAATACCAAAGGAAAACAAGGTCTTACACTAGCACAAAGAGATGATTTCCCCAAAATTAAGATTTCTAGCTTATATTGCACTCAAAACAAAATCGCACATCCAACTTGCTGTCATATGATCAAAACTAGAAAAAAATTTAGTCAACCAGAAAGTTATGTAATATATATTGTATAACTCCTCATAATCTAGGTTAGTAGATCAGATTGGCATGCGCTTAATCTCAATTTAAATTTAAGCTTATTCTACTGAATCAAAATATTCTCATTTTTGATTTTCAATCTCTAATTCAACTAAACAACAACCACCATGTAATTTAAATTCCAAAACAATCCATCAACGACAACACAAATCCATTACACGCTAATCCTATACAGTAATCCTATTGGAAGCAGTACAAGGAATGGAAAATGGAATCAAAAGCCACCGCTCCAAAAAACCACATCATCTCATTTTTTTTTTGTTTTTCGAATAATTTCAAATTTCACCACATAATACTAAATCCCAAAAGACAACCACATAACATGTCTAGCTTGTGAAACTTTCAGCTCCAAAAAACAAGCTTTTGATGCCAAACCCAATGGCAGTCCACCATAACTTCAACCTATTGTGTGAATCAATCAAAACTAAATCATGCTGATCGAATAAACCTAACCTAAAATCAATACTGAAATGATGCAAGTCAGAGAAAAGTCAAGGACATACCGGGCACAATGTTGACACAGGCAGCAAGCTTTTCGTTGACAATACTCTCAGCAAGCTTCTTGCCTATAAATAAAATAGAAGATAGAAAGTAAAATATACGATGATATCTCACAGACAAAAACAAGAATATTCACTAAACAGATCATTAAGACCTAACTAAATTCCGTATCATCTCTTGATCAGAATATAGGTATTACTCGCTTGATCAAGTAATATAGAATATGGCTACCATCAGCAAGAATTTCCACGTTATGGACAGATGCGGTCACAGAAATCAGTCCATAAAATTAAAATTAGGATAGGAACTTGAAATATAAATATGACTATGAGTAAATTAATGGAATTAATAAATATTATGATTCATAGGAAGATAAATATCTTATGCATTCAAGAAACTAAATGGGTTGGGAGAAGAAGGCAAGGAAATTAATAGTTTAAGTTTTAAACTTTGGTATTCTAATAAGAGTTATATTAGAAATAGTGGTGTGATTATAGATAAGAATTCGAAGAATAATGTTGTGAAAATTAATAGGATTGGAGATAAAATTATATCTTTAAAAATTATTGATGCTAAAATTTTAATATTATAAATTTCTATGCTATTCAAGTAGGTTTGGTAGTATACTCAAAAAAAAAAAATTTAGAATGACCGAAGGGATTAATACATAGGATACCACTTGAATAAAAAATATTTATTGGAGGAGATTTTAAATGTATATATTGTAGAGTGGTAGAATATTTTAAAAGCATTCATAGTGGTATGGATTTGAAATGAAATAAAGAAGGTAGAACTATATTAAATTGTAATTCTTACTTTATTTAAAAGAGATAAACATATTATCACTTATAAAAATAGACATAATAAAACACGATTGATTATTTTTTGATTAAAAAATAGAACATTTAGATTGTAAAAATTATAAGATCATTTCGGGTGAATTTTTAAATACCCAATATCAACTATTAGTTTTTGATTTTAAGATGAAGGGTTCGAAGATGAAAAATAAACTAAAACATTATCATAGAATTAGATGAGAGTACTTAAAGAATAATAAAAAAATATATTTAAGAGTACGCTACAAGATTTTAAGATCTGGAATGTTCATGAGAAAATATTCTGTGAAAAAATATAGCAAGTGAGATTAAACGAATTGCAAAAAATATGCTTGAAGAATCAAAAGAAAAAGCTCTTTTTAATAAAAATAATTGGTGGTAAAGCCAAGATGTTCAAGAAAAGATAAAAAATAAGAAGCTTTGTTTTAAAATTTTGTTTAGATATAAAAACTTAGAGAATAGGAAAGATATAAAATGGCTTGTATAGATTCTAAAAAAGTAATACGTGATGCAAAAAATTTAACTTTTAGTAATTTATATAATAATTAAACTAAAATGGTTAAATATGTATGTATAAGTTAGCGAAATAGAAGAAGTAAAGATTTAATTACTAAAATGTATTAAGAATGAAAATCATAAAGTATTTTATAGGTGGATGAAATATTTTGATAAACATTTCAATGAAGGTTGTGAGAGTACGGTTGACTTTAGTGATCTTAGCACCCTAAATGAAAATAAAGAATTTTATTCTCATCGTCGTATTAGTAAAATCAAAGTTGAAGAGAATTTAAAGAAAATGAAGCATGAAAAGCAATATAATCTGATGATATTTGAATAGAAGTGTGAAAATACTTAGGAGATAAAAAAAATTATTGGCTTACAAATCGTTGTGGGATCCGAAAATTCGCCATCGACCTCTTTGATGAAAAGAGTGTTTTAAGTGTCGGTGAAAATTTGAAAGTAGATGAATAATAAGATACCCGCAGATTTGTTCTCATTTGGTGACTTTGATTCAGTTCTTAGGCGTAAGCGCATAATTAATTATCTCTCTCTCAATCGAGAGAGACTTTGATTAAGATTATCGATGAATCGTTAAATAACGAAGTATATAATAGAATTGAGTTTAAATTTATGAAATTTATCATTTAAATTTAAAACTTTTGGTTGAGAGAACGATGGCCGTCGTGATCTCTGATTCTGTCATCCCGTCACGGTCCCGATGCGTAAAGAAGGTAGTCGACCAACTGAGAAAGATCCATGTCAACAACATGTACGTCCGTTCAGGTGTCGCTTGGGCAGAATTAGTTTTCAGGGGACAAATATAAGTCAACATTAACGTAGTCTTTTATCAAACACATTCTATATTTCACATCAAAGAGCAAAATGGGAACATACGTTCGGTGATAATTTAGTGGTGTCTATCAATCCATCCATCAGAGCTCACGGTAGTACCCATTTATGTGGTCATTTATGACAAAACTACGGACGAGAGAACAAAAGCTACACGCTTAAGATTATTTGAGTGTGAAAATAGGTATCCATTTGATTTGAAATGCTATTTGTGAGCAATCTTTTTAATTTGTCACCATCAACAAACAGTTACGGAGGAGTGGATGATTTTAAGTTTAAATTTAAATAATTAATTTCATTTAATTTAGATTTTATTATTATTATTTTTATTTATATTTTGATCATTTTATAATTGATTTAGATTTGAATATATGATCATTGATCACTTAAACCATAATAATGATAATATTTTGAATGTAATAGGCAACTCGCTCTTGCAGAGGATGATCTAAACTTCATTTCAAAATTATAGTCTCCGCTGTAACTTGGGAGTTTGAACTTGAGAAGTGTCAATAGATTTATCATTTGCCATTTTATACCAGAATTAACTTCTCAGATTTTACTAAATGAAAGTTCTTATAATATCATAATTAGATTTTTAGGTTTTGTTAACCCGGACCCGGTCCTAAGACCAAACCGGAGTGTAGATATTTGTTCTTTTGTTTTGCACATGACTTGCATATCTTTTTAGATGCTTGATCTAATATACTTCAACATACAGTATCATTCTTTTAAAATGTTGTATAAAATTTAGATGTCAGTTGAAGTAGTTATGTTTGACATGACATATGTGTCGAAGCATAAATTTTGATATGAATTTTAAGTTTTTGTTAACTGACCAACCCTAAGACCAAACGCGTACTTATCTGTTCATTTTTTGTATATGACTTGCATATTTTCTTAAGTGTCTGACTTAGTGAACACTTTAACATACATACAAGTATCTTTTCTTTTAAAATGTTGTATTGACATTAAGATATCTAAGTTGAGGTGTAGATGTCAAATTGCAAGTTTTGATTTTGGTGTGACATTTTTGGGCTTTGTTAACTTCTCTCCCAAGATCAAACCAAAATCGAATTTTTAAATTTTGTTAACTTCGGAGCCTCTAAAACCTAGGATATAAGCCTTGTATATGATAATCTTCGCAGGATCGATCTGATTAATTATTTCAAGATCTTCATTCTTTATCAACTCTTTGACATGGATCGGTTGAGACTTTCTTCTGAACTTTTGAACTTGAAAGATACATTGATGATCGATAGATTTATCTTTTGCTATTCTATGACAAAATTAATTTCTCAAATTATATTAAATTGAAATGTTATAATAACATTATTAGATTTAATTATATTTGGTATGACCTATGTGTCACATCTAAATTTTTAATACCTAGAAGGGATCAAAAATCAAATATATATGTTTTATAAAACACAAGAGTTCTGATTCATATAGGCATTTGTCGCAAAGCAAGTGAAGATTTGTTCTTGCAAAAATATGAATTCAACATTTCCAAATATTTGTTGCAAACCAAATGAACATTTATTCTGAATGATCAAGTGCGTATCTGTATTGAAGTACATAAAGTGTTTGTTTGCAAATCAAATAGGATTTTCTTCTAAATGATCTAACATGTATCCATATTAGAAAATATGAAATATCTAGTTAAGTGATCAAGCATGTATCCATATTAGAGAATATGAGATATCTCTTGGCATAAATCAAGTGTATCTATTTTTTTTAAAACCTACTTATCACGAATAGTTTCCGCCACATTGGAACAACGTATGTACTTATCACAAAGCAGTTTCTGCACATTTAACATGTAAAAAGACTTATAAGACAAATTTCCCACATCATTGGAATAATATGAGCGATAATTATAAGTACAAAATAATTTTAACAAATTTATATTCACATGTGCATGAAATTAAAATCTTCGAAAACCCCTTATATAACATAATTTTCATCACCATTTTAATTTTGCATTTGGAATATTCAAATAGCATAAGTAATATAAATTTTAGATCACATATGACATTCCATCCTTCTTACTTTGAATGTAAAGGAGGAAATACCTTTCTCAAAGCCCGCAATATAGCAATTAAAGATCAAGAGATATGCATATATTTCATCTTTTGCAAATAGATAATCACAGAAAATTTTGCATATCTTCTGTCTCCAATTCTCAACATTTTCATATCAATGCAAGATAAAAGATACAATAGAAAAGAGAACAATATAAATCATGCTTTACCTCATGGTAGTTGTTTGCAAGTAGTGTTTGATTTACATAAAGTAAAACAATCAACTTCATTTGACAAGCATAAATCTGAACTTCCTTCTTTTCATTTCAATAAGACATGTCACTCATCTTAGGCTACTAAAGAAATATCACTTTAGATTGCATGCAAGTAAAGTTCAACCCCTTAATAATATGAAAAAAACAACATCATATCCCACTCATATGTAATCTCATTTCAACAACATAATATATATTCATAAGTGGCATATTGCACAACATTCAAATGAAACCCAAAGTCCATGCTATCCAACAATAGAAAATGCAAGCTTTGGCTTATACATATCTCAAAACCTTTCATGTTTCCCATTTTAACATTAATTTAAGCATTGGAAAATGCATAATAGCAAAAATCAGATATAATATGTAAGAGATTTAAATTCAATTTCAACTTGACATAATAAGATATTACTTTCAATCATTGAAAACTTGCAAATCAACATGCTAGGTTTCACCTATAAGACACCTCATTTCTCATTTTACTTTAGGGGCTGTTTGGTTGCGCATTTGGAGTGCACTCATTTTAACTTTTGGGTGTTTGGTTGCAAGTAAAGTAAATTTTCAATGTAATGTAATGTATTTCAAATACATTAGAAAGACCATTTTCGATGTATTTGGAATTCGCCCGATTTGGCGAATTCCAAATACACCAAATAAGTGATCGGCGACCGCCCCTTGCCCCTAGCCCGCCCGCTTTGGCCGCCGCTGACATCAAAATCTTCATATTACTTTACATTACATTTTTCATCAAAAAAAATAAAGTCGAATTTGTAAAAAACCAAACAAAGTAGTAATCCTTTTATCAATTTATTTTCTGCATTCCTTTTTTATTCCAAATCAGCGAACCAAAACAACCTCTTAGAGACTATTGATTTGGTAGCATAATCCAAGTTGTATCTAACTTGTATTGTACCAATCAATAAAACAGTTGCACCAAATCTTAGGAGGAAATTACAAAAATATATTAACTCCATGTCTTATCATAATCTAATAACAAAGCCATTGTGGGAGAGTTAATATATTTCCTTTGTGGCTAGCTTGTTTTGATTGGTCAAACGGCAATAGGATTTCATGGTAATCTAATTAATTGGGCTTGGCATGATTAGGATAACGATTAGAGGGTATTAGGGGATTAAGCAGCTGCTAATCATCTTAATTGCAAATTAACATAATTTCGCGTCAAATATTATGAAATTATTTTGTGCAATAAACCCTAACAATATGAGTATCAATTTTAGGTATTTTCGTTGTGTCGGACATAATGACGCGTTAATTTCACGATCGGAGGTCATTTGAACCACGTTGGCGACGATCGGAGTGAAATTGAGCTTAAATTGCACAATATCGCGCTCGAATCGATCAACGTTTGCGTAGACTTTGCGAATTGATCGCGAAAGACGTTGTTTGATGGATTTCGACGTTTTGGCGACAACGACGCAATCAATTTTGCGAACAGAGGTCGTTTAGATGTCGTCGGGGCCTGCCGACTTCGATATGCACGTAATTTCATTAAAAATTAATTTTAATTAATTAATCGGTTATTAATTGGTCTGATATATTATATTTAATTAATTTTGATAGTTTAGACGCATTACGAAGCCGAATTTTCAAATCGAGATGAATTTAATCGAATCCGATCGCGATTAGGGCATTTTAAACCTGATTCATGCGATGTTCCTCTCGTTAATTATTTATTTTAAATTTCATGGTTCATTTGACTTGTGAACCATATGTGGAGGTCAACAATCATTTTAATATTATTTTAAAGACTAAAAAGATTGCTGATAAGTGGAGAAAGAGTTTGTTGATTCAACTTTTAAGAATAAAGGAGATGCACAAGGCATTAACTTAATGTATCATACATTAAAATTATGAGAGAAAATATTTGAACATAAGTTACGATGCAATATGAAAGTTTCTCATCAAGTTTGATTTCATGTCGAGTAAGTCTACTATAGATGCTATACATTTGTTGAGAGGTTTGATGAATAAGTATATAGAGAGGAAGGAGGATTCACATATGATATTTGTTGATTTAGAGAAAGCATAAGAAAAGTGCTTAGAAGAATTCTAGAACAGAAATAAATTAATATTGTTTATATTCAAGTCATTAAAGATATGTATACTAGAGTTGTTACTTGTGTTCAAACACAAGAAGGATTGACCTAGTATTTTCTTATTTCAATTGGATTACATCAATAATCGAATTTAAGCCCATATCTTTTTGCTTTAGTTATAGATGTTATTACTAGACATTTGCAGGCGGATGTACCTTGTTTTACTAATGACATGCTTCTTGTTGATATGATTAGAGAGGGAGTTTAAGAGAAACTTGAGTTATGGAGGTCGACTTTAGAATCTAAAAGCTTTCGTTTAAGTAGATCTAAAACGGAATATATGAAGTGTAATTTTAGTTCTTAAAGATCTAGTGGTAGGCTTGTGACATTGAGTGTTCAAGTGATTAAAAAGAGTGAACATTTTATATATCTTGGGTTGATTGTTCAAAATGATGGTGAAATAGATAGGGATGTTATCAATAAAATTTATGTTGGATGGTTGAAGTGGAGGAATGCATTTGGCCTATTATGTGATAAAAAAATACCACTTAGACTTAAGAGAAAATTTTATAACATGGTGGTAAAACATACAACGATTTATGGAGCAGAATGTTGACCAATAAAAAAGAAGCATAAAATTAAGTTAAGTGTTGCAGAGATGAGCATGCTTAGGTGAATGAGTGGCTAATATTTAGAGACAAAATACAAAACGAATATATACGTGAAAAGGTTGGAGTAGCTCCAATGACAGATAAGATTTGAGAGTCACCTTAGATAGTTTGGTCATATAAAACGCCGACCATCTGATGACTAGTTAGAAGAGTAAATGTAGAAGTGGACCAAAGAAACATTGGTTAGATAGTATAAAAAATGATCTCATTTTATTAGAATTAAATGAAAATTTCATACTTAATAAGATACAAGAGAAGAAGGATTCATGCCAACACCGTAGTGGAAGCTTGTTATTATTGTTGTTGTTGCTATTGTTGTTGCTGCTAACAAAATGATGAATGCTTAGGCATCATCACAAAAAAAGATGCAAACAATTAGATAGAAATAGTTAGGCTGATAATGTAGACACAAACTTAACTTGGAAAGATATAGGATTATCGATGAATGCTTAGGCCATCAATGTGTTAAAAAATGGGCAAGTTTGTACTAGAAGATAAAGAACAAATCCTTCTATTATAGGAGTGGATAATTGCAAATAGATCTTTCTAAATGAACAAAAGATCGCTCACCCAATGTGCATGGATGGATAAGAAAGATGCTAACTTCAACCGAGTAATAAGATTAAAAAAAAAAATCCTCAAATCATATGTGTGGAAGATCAACAAGTTAAAACCTCCATGCTCAATGCTTAGATCTTAAGGGAAAATAACAAGGGTATATTATTTAACCGGGACTTAAGGAACAACCAACGAATGGGAACACTTAAATCCTTGCGTTTTGAAGACAAATGAACCTCTTCAAGTCAATCTTGCTTTCTTTCACAAATTCCCAGAAACAAGGTGAGTTTACACCGGTCTCTTGCAAATAAGACAGGTGGAGATTTTACAGATGCTAAAATTTAACTATAATATTTATATATAGCTGAAACTACTAAGACTAACCTGCTTCATGGTTTGGAACAGTAACATAGACAACAATGGAAGGTACGGTGCTAGCAGTAGCCATTCCTGTAGAATGAAGAGCAACTACTGATGGTTGAGTAGCAAATTTTTGCCTGCAAATTTTCCAAATTTAGCAAGTGAAGTTGAAAAATACCATCAAATAAAACAAAGAAATATATATATATATATATATATCTGATTAGTAACATCAATATATCCAATGAATGACTGTGAGATCACGTTATTATTTGAGACAAGCAGAACGAAGCTAAAGCACAAGTAATGGAGACAATAACTGTCTTGAAGGCCATCTATTAACATGGAGCATCCAAACTTGTACAATATCGGCAATTCTCTTTATTGCACTACAGATGAAGCATTTATGAAAAACTCAGAGTCATCATTAGCCCTAACCAAAGTATTTTGGGCCAAAATTTATGAATTCCCCATCGTCATTCCTTCATGTTATGATGCAGTGCTCACCCATCATTCACTTTTTTGGAACATCGTGGAAAAATCATTCAAAAAAATGAACCTCAACAGGCTACAGACAAAGACATGCACAAGCAGACATGAGATACATTCAGTTCAGTTTCTGCAAAGCTTTAATAGTTTAATAATTCAGTCGCTCAAGACATTGCTGAAGAGCATTGAATCATGAGCATCAATACGTGAGATGCACTCAAGCAATTCTTAAATCAATGCATTTCCTACTTAGGCATGCCATCATAAGTTATAATTGCAGTGGAGTATATAAAAAAAAAATGAAATGACAAATAAAAAAAAAACAAAACATGGGAAATGATAAGTCAAAAGAGATAACCTAAAAGCTTTATAAATAAAGTCTTAAATCATTTGAGATTTTATTTTGTGCATATGCTTAGTATGTTTCTTGTACTATATTTTTGGAAGAAAGATAATAGTGTGGCTATTTTCAATTGCTAATCTTTACCTTTGAAATCTCCAGAATGGCCCTCCAGAACACAACTGTTACTGCCACTCTTGGAGACGCCGCCAACATCCATTTGGCAAATGCCATCATCGATCTTTGGAAGTACGGGGCTACCATGGTAGCATTGACTTCCGACCATCCTGAATCAAGAGCAAGTTCTTAACTTGAAGTCCCGTCACTGCGCCGTGTGACAATCTCTAAAGAAATGAGTGACCCTCTTTGTTAGGGCACCACAAAAGAAATTTTCTGTCATTGAGAGGCTCGGTCGCTCAGAGACACCAATCATGAAGAGGATTGTTACTGGAAGGATTGTTTCTTTAGTCCCTCAAACAACACAATCCTACTTGGTTGAACCTTTCTTAGAGCGTGATGTTGAAGCTTCTTCATCAGGCAGCAAAGAAGAAAAAAGAAAATAGTGCTCGGCATTCACATGCGTCACAAGATAATTATGGAACCGGGTGAGTGTTCTCACCACCGGTTTGACAACCTTAAGTGGGTAAAACGGAATAGCTCTACTGGTAAACTCAAATAGTCCTTCTGGACCCGACAAAACTCCTCCTGAGACCCAAACAATATCTGAGTGCATCGGGTCCTTCAAGTTAGGAGAGGCGATGAAAAAAAAAAAGGTCGTAAGGATCTTGGGGCTCCTCCAATGAGACCTCATCCCATAACTACGGGGCAACCAATCCATGTCCCACGCGATGAACATCGGGGTGTGACACTTGGACAACGTGTCAGAATCAAATCCGAAGGTCCGGTGGAAAGGTAAGCAAATATGGAGGCCTAGGCTTCAAAAAGAAATTACCTTTAGAGCAAAGACATGGCGTGACATCCGGTGTACATTCCCGGAGATCCGCCCCGAATCAAACTTATCAGCGATGGGAGCCTAAAAAGAGGGCCCCAGATAATAAAGAATCTGACAGTAGACATCTTGGAGAATCCTCCAAGGGATCCTGTCGCCAATCAACTTCGTCCCATCGAGGAGGTCACCTCAAGCCTCTGTCGAAGAAGTCTCGATTCCACACTTGGAATCAGTCCATTAGGCGTCGATCAATTCATTATCCAAGGGGCGAAGAAGAAGATGAGGATCAACGGCTGAAATAACATATATAATACAATTCGGTGAGTCATCGTCAATCTGATATAGGCGTTATACGGCCTTCCTCAACTTGAAGAACAACAAAATGTTCAAATAGAGAAGCATCCTCCGACTCTTGAGAATAACAACAAGAAGAAGAAGAAGAAAAGGAAGAAAATCTCACCTTCACCGATACAACCACTTTGGCAGAGGTGCAGATACAAATTCAACGCCAGATGAAAGCCAAAGATAAAGAAATCGCTCAGTTGAATATGAAAATGAGCGAAATGATGATAAATATGATGATTGATGTAAAAATATTGCGGGTCCAACACAAATAATCATCGCCAGTAGTGCAACGACAATCCTCCAAGAAACGATCTCACATGCTTGAGAGTCTAAATGAGAAGCGAGGATTGAAATAAAAATGATCGGCTCTTCTCGAGAATGTACAAAGTATATCGAGCCGTGTCTCAACTTAATATTATCGAATGAGAAGATCAAATGTCATAAATACGGAGCGGCGAAAAATTGGTGAAAAGGTATCCATGAGTATGATCAAATTCCATACCCAGGGATATTCAATCAAGTTTAATCTAATGTTAATCCCAAACGACATAGCAGTTCAAAGCATCTTGATAACACGAGGTAATGATTTATTATTCCGGTTCATTCGATAGTTTAACTTCGATTGCTTTGAATGGTATCTTTGAGTTGTCAAATGACGTCAAGACTTTTGCGAACTTGAAACACGTTCGTTAAAAGTTTATGATCAAGAAGATAATTGTTGATCTCTCGAGAAGAAGAGGAAGAAAACGAGTCGATCGATATATCAGCGTTGGCGAATATGAGTATGAAATGAAACAATTAAAAGAAGAGCATACCAATCAACAGTAAGATGGTCTTATCTTTGCATGACTTCAATTACCACATTTCAATTGATAGGGTGGCTAAATTTGAGAAATTAAATTTATCACACTCGATAACCAAAATAAATCCAAAAGCAAAAAGATCGAAAGGTGAAACACATTTCACCTCGTTCAAGAAAATATAATTAAGCGGTTGTATAATATAGACAAAGAAAATTTACTGTTTATCAAGAAAGACCAAGCGTTCATTCAATCACGCTCCACAACTTGGAAATAATGATGTGCCTGAGGTCTTGGGTGGCGAGTGACCAAACAAACAAAAGAGAACGAATGACTCGATCTCAACCCTAAAAGAAAAGGCGAACAATGTATTCTTTTAAGAGGAAAGTGTGTAAACTATTCAAGCATACAAAGCAAGTCTCCGCTTGAGTGTAAGACCGAAGTGAATGGCGATAACCTAATTATTGCATATCTGATGCTTGTCATCCTATTGAAGATTGCTACATATTCAAAGATTGGTAAAAATATGAAAATGGAGAATTCACATTATTATTGGTGCGTCCAGAAGAAAGAATCTACAAGGTAATCACCTCATCTTGTTGTCTTAAAGAAGATAAAGCAAAAGAAGCGGTTAATGATGAAGGATAGCAAGTTCTCTAATAAAGGTAAAATGTTGAAGCGATTGGAAGGCAGGTATTGATATAAATCACACTTGAGATAAAACAAAACCCTATGGCTAGTTCATCTCATGAAAGACAAAACTTAAATAATGAGGAAGGCCAAGACAGCGAAAGAATAAATTTAAAAAAGAAAAAAAGCGCAAAAGCGTTACCAATACTATAAATGGTCGAACTTAACATAAAGAATCATCAATATGGATGATTACATGACAGCGACCCATCATACTGCCAATTCATTCTAACCTTCAAATAAATGAAGAAAGCAGGGAAGAAGCTAAAGAACTTTCTAATGTACAGTGATAACTAGAGGAACTCTGTTTCCCAAATGAAGAGGAATCAGAGCTCACCATATCAATAGACATGAAGAATGTAAAATTGAAGATTCTCAATCTTCATTAGGGGTGCAAAACAGATCTTTGAAGCGAGTCATCCCAAGATTGATCGAAAGAAGCTTCAACTTGAGAAGTGGTCGAGTCTCAATGAGAAAGAGCCAATAAATAAAGATAAAGGAAAAGAAATCGAAATCAATGAAAAGTCATCCCTAAGGATTCAAATAAGAAGCCTTCACCAATTAAAGGGATCATTACAACATTATCCCATCTAAGGAAAATTCGGTAGCTTAGTGTATGAAGCATTTAATGTCAAGATCTCGTAATACCTTAGTGAAGCTCTCATGGTAGGAGAATTGAAGCATATTTTCTTTGACGCCGTCTAACAGACTTTGTATGTTCAAGAGCCTCCAGACATTTTAGAGAAGATCTTATGCCTGCAGAGCCTGATGCCTCAGTATTTACGGTTGAAAGTGATGAAGGTATGATACCACGGATCTTAATTGATCCCGATTCTTCTGTGAATCTTATGAACTTAAGGACTCTCAAGTGGCTATCTCTAGATGTATAACATTTGGGACGAGATAAAGTTATGGTTCAAGGTTTTAACGGGAAGGGATAAAAAACTATTGGGTCATTTGTCCTCCCTCTTAAATTTAGAGATCTCCACACAGAAGTCAAATTTCATGTGATCGATGCAGATACTTCATTCAAAGCTCTTCTGGGTTGACCATGACTTCATAAGTATGGCATTGCCATCATCGTGATGTATGAAATATACAAAGGATGGGGAAGAATGTCAAATTGTGGGTAGCATGCAACCTTTTGCGGTACATGAAATGAAGATATATCAAGATGTCAGTTACTTCATTCCAAGGGAATTAAAGCTAACAAAACAACTAGCAAATACTGCATCTACTTCAAAACCCATAAAAGAACAAATTAAGAAGAAGGGAGAAATTAAAATGAATAAAGGAAATGAGATTGTTTCAAATATCCCTAAGGATATAAAGAACAAGTCTAAAATCAATAACACGTCCTCATCTACGGTGATACGGAAGAAGAAACGAATGTGTTCCTTTCAAATCAAAGGTCCATGTGAATCTTGGTAAAACTCGAATGAGGAAGACCATTTTGACTTTGATTATGAGTTTGAATGCTTTTGAAGGTAGGTGCTACACTACTTTAAAACAATCATAGATCCATCGGCCCACTGTAGTCACTCCTTCCTCCAACATTTTAAAGAAATCACTCCCGAGAAACTCACAAAGTCGAGGCGGTGACCTTATGTACCTCCTCTCCCGAAAACATAGGCTAGAAAGTCTATTTTATAAATCAGAGATGTCGAGAAGAAGATCGATTGGGTAATGGTTATCACGAGAGGAAGAAGCCATGATAATACCAAAATATTACTCTCCAAAGATGCAAAACCTAATGCGTAAGCATGGGGTCCATCTTTGGAAAAAACAAAGTAAAATCTTTGAAATGATGTGGTACCCAAAAGATTCTCAAACCATTGGTAGAAGAAACAAGCACACTACCAAGGGTCTTGGGTTCATCCAAGATAATAGTCCACAGGAATACACCTGTTACGTTATAACAGGAATAGAAATTGAGAGTGATAATGAAGATGAGAATGACATTTTTAATGTCAGTCTCACAAATAATGAAGAAATAGAAGCTAGACCAACACCTGAAGAGCTTGAAGATGGTGGGCAGACAACTACTATGGATGAACTTAAAGAGATAAATCTGGGAACTGAAGAAGACCCTCGCCCAACGTTCATCAGTGCCCTACTTCCTGAAGATAAAGTAGAAGAGTTAAAAACCTTGCTCTGTGAACTCAGGGATTGCTTTGCTTGGACATATACTGAAATGTCAGGCTTATCCCCTGATGTAGCGGTTCACAAATTAGCTATTAAACTAGATGCAACACCAATCAAGCAAGCCTCTAGGCGAATGAGATTGGAGGTTGAAGAACAGGTAGTTGCAGAAATCAAGAAGCTCATTGGAGCTGGTTTTATTCGAGAAGAAAAATACAGTGGATAAATATCGTCCCAAAAGAAAAGAATGGTCATTATATCATGTCGACTTTAGGGACTTCAACAAAGCATGTTCAAAAGATGACTTTCCGCTCCCTGTATCAGAATTGTTAGTGGATAACACTTCAAACTATGACATGTTCTCATTTATAGACGGATTGTCAGATTACAATCAAATCAAAATGGCTCCTGAAGATGAGAAGCATACCTCATTCAGGACACCAATTGGCATATATTGCTACGCATGTGACGGCGAAGAAAGCGGGGCTACATACCAAAGGGCTATGGCACGAATCTTTGACGAGTTGATTCATCAAAAAATAGAGTGATATGTTGATGACCTTGTCGTCAAGAGTATAGATCGCAAAGATCACCTCGTTGACTTAAGGATCGTCTTTGAAAGAATCAAAAAATATGACCTCAAGATGAATCCTCTCAAGTGCGCCTTTGGAGTCTCTTCGGGGAAGTTCCTTGGATATGTTGTGCGTCGTAGAGGGATTGAAATTGATCCCAACAAAATCAAGTCAATAGTTGAAATGCCTCCTCCAAGGAGCCTTCGTCAACTCCGCTCCATACAAGGACATCTTGCATTCATTAGAAGATTTATATCAAATATGTCGAGATAATCCGCTTTGCAAACTAATGAAGAAAGATACTTTCCAGTGGGGCGAAGAATGTCAGATGCCGACGATATCGAGATATATCATTGAATCCATATATTCTTATCATCGGAAAGCCTCTCGTACGTGACCGGAAGAATCTCACAGGTGCTTTGTTGGCGACATAATGAGGAGGAAAGAAGAATGCTTTCATACTACGTTAAGACTAATAGGAGCGAAGCGCGTTATTCTCAGATTGAAGCATTGTTTGGCGTTGATTTTTCTTTGCCCAAAAGCTACGTCATTACATCTTTATCTCAAAATTACCTTATCTCAAGATCGATCCGTTGAAGTTCTTGATGACAAGACCAACGTTGGCGCGAGCGATGGGATGTCCCTCTTCAATTTGATATTACATATGTTCCCGGCGGTGAAGGGCAAATTCTAGCGATTTTCTTTGCATCCCATCCCGTGATTCATCGGCTTAATAATGATCTTCTTGATAAGCGGATCATGCACATATATGAAAAGAAAAGTAGCAAATGTGAAAATTGCATTTTGATGGAGCTTCATCCATCAGTATACTCAACCTCAAATCTCAAAGGCTCGTGGCGTCGATCTCATCTTGATCGCTGAAGGTGGCATAATGAGACATTCTTATAACTCAACCAGAACCAACTGAGCGAGAATATGGCGTTGGTGGCGAGGTAGAAGTCATTTCCATGGGAGTCCAAAATGCAAATTTATGGCGATTCTCAACTCGTCATTAATAATCAGTGTTGGGCTTTTACAAAATCAACAAACTTGAATTGGCTCTTATCACAAATGAGTTCTCGAGCTTATGAAGCAAATCTCAAATGTCATTATGCAGTCTCAGCTAGAACACAAAGCAGAACTTAGCTAAATTAGCTAAAGAAAAGGCGAATATGGATGACGACGCACATACTAATTAGTGTTTACTCGTCGAGTCCAGATAAGTTTAAAATTCCATTTGGAAGACGCAAAATCGGTAGGTGTATGCTTCCTACATTCCAAATTACTTCAAAGTCAATGAAGACAAGCCTCGAGCCATTCAAGATGAAAGACCTCAATCGAGGAAGTACTAAAATCATAAAATGAAATCCTTACAATAGAAGAAGGAAAGGCGGACTCTTTTGTACTTCTTGAGGAAGGCAAATTAACGATAAGTCGATAGCGCGAAAATGCTTATTATATGCTTATGTTGGCAATACCCTTTATTGTAGGTCCTTCGAGCAAATGTGGCTACGATATTTGGGAATATAAGAAGCCAACAAAGTAATTGTTGAAATCCATCAAGGACTTTGTGGCGCACATCAATCAGGTCCTAAAATGGCTTTCAAAATTAAAAGAATGGATACTACTGGCCATCATGGTAAAGATTGTATCGATCATGCCAAAAGATGTCATGAGTGTCAGCCACTAACATAATTAATCAACCTCCAAATTCGTTGCATCCAACGATAGCATCTTGGTCATTTGAGTACTGGGGGAGGGATGTAATTGGACCAATTGATCCATCATCGGTTGCAGCTTCATCTTACCATGATTATTTTTCCAAGTTTGGCTCTCCATTCAAAGTTCTGGTGAGCAGTGTAACCAACTTTACTCATATGTCTATAGATTTGATGTCTTGATTATGTACAATTATTTGAACATAGATTGACCTTCAAAAGCAAAGTCTATAAGTTTCGACGTAAGATTGATTGGCGATATTGATTTATAATCAGAGAGCAAATGGCTTACGAGGCACTTTCTTGGTCAAATTGCGCGAAAAATTCTCAGAAATAAAGGGAGTAGCATACCAAACTTGTGGAAGCATTATGGACTTCAGTATCACAAAACTCCTACAAAGTCACCCTTATGAGCCAGTGTTTGGGGCGGTTTGTCACTTGAAGTTGAGCGCCTTGCTCAGGTAGCCATTCAACAAAATCTTACCCAAGATAAAATGCTTATCTGAGATAGAAGAGCTTGATGCTGGCGAGATTAGTCAAGCAAAATCTAGAAGTATCGGCGAGGATGTCGACATTTGATCATACTGATGCGTCCTTGAGCTTTTCGGGGAGGGAATTGGTTACAGTCTTTGAAGACCAATTATCCTCATGAAGAGTGATAAATTTGAACCTGGGAAGGACCTATTTGAAAAGGTATATCGAGGGAAGCTTGCTTCGTTGACTTTAAGGTGAAAGACCAATCAAATCGATGTCGATATTTAAAAAAATATTACACATGAAAGTGTAATTGGACAAATCCTACACTTGAAAGTTTAATTGCTAATCACATATATAAATTTTCATTGGAAATTCTCTTATAACACAATAATGCATTTCTAAAATGAAATAAAAATCTCCCTGTTAGACAGGGGGCATTTTTTTAAAATTTTATAATAAAGTGTCAGACATTCCTGTTAGACAGGGGCCTTCCTTTCTCTTCGGGTTGACATCGTGTCAAGTGCCGAGATCTCTATACGCATACTCAAAATTGTGTATTCAAATTCTCAAATTAGTCTTACTGACCAAAGAAGAAAATTTTCAAGTTTGCAAACTTCAACAAACTAAGTTGGATATACATTTATCATCTCACTTCAAATCTAAAGGCTCGAGTTGGTGCGTAAAGGTCGGGACTCGAATATGGTGAGTCAGCAGTCTGTTTCAACCGCCACAAGGCCGTAGTAAAGATCCCCATCTCGTTAGCAGGATAAAATCCTTCATCAATTGCTCAAGTCCACTCAGTGGGTGTATAAGGTAGGACTCAACGCATGAGAGTATGGTAGCATGAGATCTGCTTACTCAACATCCAAGGTCGTAGTAAGGGATACTCCTACTTCGTTAGTTCAAAGACAAGAGCATCCAAATTCCCAAATCTCTCCAACTTGGTGAGTTCAAGCGACCCAGACTGGGAAATCGTCCCTATTGGTCATAAGGTCATTTTCAAAATCTCAACAAAAAAAATATCATTACTCAAGAAGGCATTAAGCCGAGTTTGAAATTAAATACAAATGTGAAATCTCAACTCCTTCAATAAGTCTATTAAAGCAAAAAGCAAAGACCAAAAGAAATTCTTCTTCAGCAAGTCCAATCAAGAAGAAAGCAAAAGAAATTCTTCTTCAGCAAGTCCAATCAAGAAGAAAGCAAAGGACCGAAGAAGCCATTCCAATGTTCATACAAAGCTAAAAGCTGAATTAAGAGAGTTTTTGTCATCAACATATCCATTACATGCGCAAAGCACAGGACTGATGACTCTTCACCATTGGCCCAACACAAACTCTGAGAGTTAGGTCATCAGCATGTATCCTTCTACAAGCCTAAAGGCAGAAGGTAATTTCGTATCGCCTGATAAATTTTCAAGACAATTCAGGACTTTCCTCCATCAAATCCGTCAAGGCATGAAGTCGAGAGAAAAGGAGACACAAGATACAAATCTTGAGATGAAATCTTCAACAAGTCCGTCAAAGCATAAAGTATAGGACCAAAGAAATTCTCATCTCACCGACTCCATTAAGTTCACCAAAGCATGAAGCTAGGACAGAAGGAAAATACAAATCCCAAATTTTGAGATGAAATCTTCAACAAATCCATCAAAACATAAAGCATGGGGCCGAAGACATTCTCATCTCATTGACTCCATCAAGTCCAGCCAAAGCCAAAGCTAGGGAGGGAAAATGCAAATCTCAAAGTTCGAGATGAAATCTTCAAGTCGGTCAAACATGAAAACATGGACAGAAGAAATTATAATCAACAAATCATCAACTCCATCAAATTCAAGCACAAGGAGGAGAGGAAAATACAAATTTTAAATTTGAGATGGAATCTTTAACAAGTCTGTCAAGGGGAGAAGATGTTCTCAAGAACAAATCATCAACTCCATCAAATCTGTAAGCAAAGTCGAGGACAAGAGAAAATATAAATTTCTTGGGAGGAAGTTTTAACAAGTCTGTCAAAACCAAAACCAAGGGCTGAAGACACTAAATTCTCTTGACAAGTTGATGATAAGTCAAAGCATCTCCTTCCCAGTCCATCAAGCACAATGCATTTAATGACAACTCGGTTCAGCGAGCTATTATAAGCGATGAAATTCAAGTGCTTACGACACGAGAATTATACTCACTTATCGAAAGACAATGATGTCGGTATTAAAGTTGAAATTACAACTAAGCGTAACATCCAAGCAAATCTCTTGGAGATCCATGAGGTCAACTTATTTCAACACACGGTCTCCATGCACACCATATTTATTGGGGCATTTGTTAACCTCCACATATCATTCACAAATCAACGATGCATAAAATTAATACCAATCAGGAAGTAACATTGTATGAATAGGGTATAAAACCCCTCGATCGAAATTAATCAAACTCGCTTGATTTAAAATTCGACTTAATTAGTGAAAATATTAAAATTAATTAAATGAAAAAATATCAAATCAATTAATAACCAATCAAATAATTAAAATCAATTTTTGAAATTACGCATATCAAAGTCGGAAGTCTCGAGGTCAGAACGACTCGTTGTGAAATTGATCGCGCCATTGTAGAAATGTCAAAACCTATAAAATGGCCTTGGGTCGATTAGCAAAGTGTCTCGATAGCGTCGATCGGGCGTGGCGTCACAATTTAACTTTTCACTTCAGTTAATCGTTAAGCGACCTTGATTGCGTTCGACAACGGCACAAAATCAAAACCCATATTAGGGTTCCTCACGAAATAATTTCACAAAATTTTGACGCAAAAATTATATTAATTTATAATTAAGGTGATTAGCAGTTTCTTAACCCTTAATTCCCTCTAATCCTTATCTAATCAGTGATTAAGAAAGCCGCTTGTCATTTTTGATTGGATGTCGTTTAGGCAGCCAATTAAAAGTTGCGGTCTAACCTAAATGTTGAAAGGAACTCTTGATCCCTCATTCACGCGATTCTGCTCACGCAACTCCCTTCTGCTCATACGTCTCTCCCTTCTCACGCAACTCTCTCGGCAAAGCTCTCCTTCCTCTATCGACTCCTCTCTTTCGGCTCTCGTTCTTGCTTCTTTGGGCGTGTGATTCCCTCTCACAAAAGCCTCCCTCTCCTCTTCTTGCTCTACTCCTCTCGTCAGGTCCCCTGAGCCTGGCAGCTTCAGTGGAGATCAACAAAGCTCAAATCGAACTGTCTCTTCCTTTCCCTTTGCAATCAAAAATTCCAGGTTGTTTCCTTTCAACCCTAAGTCTTTTTCTTGCTTTGCGAGTTGACTAAGCTTTGCCTAGAGGAAGTGATGAGTATATGATATTTCATATTGATTTCGAATCGCTTTTGGATTGCTGAAATCTATTGCTTTGGTTTTATGTTTTGAAGATATATGATTATGGATTGTTTGGTAGCAGGAGTTGATTAGCCTTTAACCTAAATACTGCTAAACAGCAAAAAAAAAAAAAATTGATGATTTCAAATCATACAGAATTTTAAATACTGTTTCTCCGTTTTTTTTTTTTTTTTGTGCCTAAAATCCTGGATTTAGTGAATCCCATTGGCAGGTGGATTTGCGGGATTTATACAAACTGAAGCACTGAATTTGGGATATTTTATAGAACTCTCTGTGGTTTGTTCCTTTGGATTGAGTAGCTCGGATAGCTTGCTGGCAAACCCACTGCATGCAATTGTTGTTGCCGTGCACTCGCATCATGTTATTTCATTTTTGCAGAATAACTGTGTTTATACATTTGTCGTATCTAAGAATTGGAGGACTTTCTGGTGATGGATCAACGGTAATCTGAGCTTCTTGTGATTCCTTCATAGGGTTTGTGACATTTTTGCCTTTTGCCTTTCGGTTTTTGGCTCAGTGGGCTTGATTAGATGCTTCATTTTATCATCAGCTTCTCTATCAAGTGAAATTAACCTCTCTTTTTATAACAACTTCAATGTTTTGAAGAAAGGGGGTTTCATAAGTGCTTGGTTATGGAGACTAGTGACTCATTCATAATGCATCCGTTCCTTATCAAATTATGCAGCATCTTTGACTCTCAACGTGCTGAATGATGAAGATGATTGGCTTTTGAGCATGTTCTCACCTGCATACTTACCTCTTTCTATCACTTGACATCTTATTATCATGCAAATGATCACTTAATAAGATATGAAATTTCATATTAGTGAATATTAAGCTTAACATGGTTGCTCGTCTTCTTTATATGCTTGGCTTTTGACGCATGTGAGCATAGCCTGTTGCTCACTTCTTTGTACTAGTTGCTAATGGTATTTCCTCTTTTATATTCAAAATGAGAAGAATAGAAATGTGCTTATATGTAATTAAAAGCTTATGTTACAGCTTGCTATTTGAATATTCCAAATCATCGGGTGAAATGGTGATGGCGATCTATAAGGTATCGGTTATATTTTAATTTCGTACATATAAATGTAAATTTGTTAAATTACTTTGTCTTTATAAATGCGTTCACGTTATTGTCTGGGACTTGTGATAAGTACGTGTTGTTGACGTGGCGAGGAAATATCTTTGTGATAAGTGCGTTCACATTGTTCAATGTGGCGGAGAAACTGATAAATACCTATTCGTTGTTCCAACGTGGCAAAATATCTTTGTGATAAATACCCGTTCACATTGTTCGTTCGCGGCGAAACTTGGATAAATCTTGTTCGTGGCGGGAAATATGTTCATAAGTACATTCGCGTTATTACGTGAGGAAAAGCTGATAAATATCTTTGTTTAGCGTGGCGAGGAAATCAAAGTTATCTTGTAACCCATGCGCCTTTCTGGCGTGGTGGTGGCAAATAAATTACCGGTAATGTCTTTGACATCTTCAGCCTTTCTTGGTGTGGTGAGAAGGCTATCTCCTCCCCTAGGGATGATGCCGAGGCTGAAATTTAAATAAAAAAAAGAAAGAAGAAAATGTAAATACTTTAAGTATTATTTGAATTCCCATGTCATATATGTGTGTGTTTATATATTGAGTTAGTATCATGCAAGCTATTCTATCATATAACAATTATGATGTGTTAATTAATGTTATGATGTTGAATAATGCTTATCTCAATCTCCATTTAAGTTGACATGTTACATGACAAATACTTGATGTTGAGTAATGCCATCACAATCTCATTTAAATTGGCATGTTGAGGCATATTTGATTAAATTTGTCTCCTTTTACTAAATCTAATTATATGTCATGTGACTTAAACAACCTTACTACTAAGTATGCATTTATGACATAATTGCCTCTTTTTTGCCTAAACATGAGTTAAGTATGGACATTTATTTTATCTTACTTGTTCATTTTTACAATAATTCTTACATACATATGCATAGTTGAACATAAAAGGAGGATATATTCTATTGGCATATGCTTATGCATAGTTGAACATAGAAAAAAGATATATTCTATCGGCACATGCTTATGCATAGTTGAACATAGAAAAAGAATATATTTTATAGGTACATACTTATGCATGGTTGAATAAAAAAAGAATATATCTTATTGACTTTTATTAGCAAATGTCCATTTATATGAAATGATGTTGGATACATCTAAGACATGAAATTAGAAAGGACTTACAAGTTAAGATGATCCAAATTGGCTTTTTCTTTACAAGTTGGGTAGACTCCCTAAGAGGATTTAGGCGCAATTTGTCTTGAAAGAAAAGATGAATGGAAAAATAAAATCTCATGAGGGGTTCCTCTCTTATTTATAAACCTCTTAAGGCTAAAAAAAGAAGAACACAAAAAAAAGGTGAGACTTGTGTTATCCCATTAATTTCCTTTCTTTTATGATTTTTGTCATGAGCTTGCATGTAAAGGGGATTAAATTTATTTGAATCATTTGTCTCTTAATGACACATGACATGCATTTCTATTTCTTTTATTTGTCTCTTAATGACATATGACATACTCTTATATCTTTGTCATCTCTTTTAATGTCATTGACAAAAATATGGATTTGAGGGGAAAATAAATTTTCTAATAAGCATAGATCTAAGAAGAGATCTTTAACTCTTTTTTGCCATTTTTCTCTTAATGCTCCCATTACATAAACATAAATTTAAGGGAAAACATTTATCCCCTTTTTCATTTTCCCTTAGTATGACATGAACATGGATCTAGGGGGAAATCCTTACTCTTTTTGTCATTTCCCCTTCCCTCATTCAGAGGAACATGGGCTATGAATCATAATACTATGGGCTACTTTTCATTTATTTTGACCTTTACAAAAAAAAAGAGGGCGAATCTAAAATTGATGTATCTAGAATTGATGCACCTCCTCTTTATATGAAAGATCCATTGAGCTTTATACTTGATCAAATGGGCTTTTAAAATGTCACTCTAAATAAATTTCAACCCTCTTTTGTTTGCTGATTGGTCACATAAAAAGAGGTATTTCATCTAAATAATGTTCATATCATACTCATGGATAAATGTCAAACTTTATCTTGCAAAAATGGCTTTATACTTGATCATATGGGCTTTTAAAATGTCACTCTAAATAAATTTCAACCCTCTTTTGTTTGTTGATTGATCACATAAAAAGGGGCATTTCATCTAAATAATATTCATATCATACTCATGGATAAATGCCAAATTTTATCTTGCATAAGTGGCTTTATACTTGATCATATGGGCTTTTAAAATGTCACTCTAAATAAATTTCAGCTCTCTTTTGTTCTTGATTGGTCATAAAAGGATATTTCATCTAAATAATGTTCATATACAGGATAAATGTCAAACTTTATTTTGTATGAGTGACTTTATACTTGATCAAATGGGCTCTTAAAATGTCACTAAACAAATTTCAATTTCTTTTGTTTCTTTGATTGATTATTTAAAATAGCGTTATTTAAATCTACATAAATGAGTGTCCAATTTATGTCTCATATGAATAGTCTTACACTTGAGTCAATGGGATAATAAAATGTCACATTGAATGCAATTTTAAAACCCTTTTAGTTGGCTGATTGGTAATGTTCAAATTGCATTTTACCATAAACATTCAATTTTACATGACATGATCCTCCGATTGTTATACATGAAGCTTAAGTCCCTCGGGAAAGTTCCTTGGATCCTAAAAGTTTGATCCTTAAATAGGAAGTAAGTGGATAGCTTGATTAATATAAGTATCATTTTTCTTTACATATCACTCTTTCCTTTCTATGTGTATATGAAAGGTGTTATTAAACATAAAGCTCTCTTTCAAATTCAAAGAGGCATAAATAGGAACCCATGTATATGCTTATGTTTGAATTAACCTTCAACTATTCAAATCCTAATATGCATAATAGGATTTGATTATAATGTACAAATTTATAAGATATTCGTTCGGTCTGCATTTGGGAATGTTAAATACCGAAGCGGTCATATTTGATCAAAATAAATTACTACTTGTTTTATAGCATGTATTAAAGGTGGCATCTGTCTAAACATAGTTATTTCAACTTTGATATTCATATGTCTACGATATTTTAAAAAGAATCTGCATTATGTATGTTGAAATGTTTATAAGATCAAACATTTAAGGAAATATGCTTCCCAAATACAAAACAAAAATAAAGCAAAGAACAGATGTTATACATCTCGGTTTGGTCTTAGGACCGGGTCCGGGTTAACAAAACTCAAAAATCAAAACTTACAATTTAATATATAAAACTTGACTTAGGCATCTTAATGTACAATTTTCAAAACGGATATTAGTGTATATGTTGAAGTATTAGTCAAATATAAATGAATAGATGTTATCTTCCGATTTAGTCTTGGGGCCAGATTAGGGTTAACAAAAAAAATTTGATATTATAAAAATTTATTTAATAATAGAAGTTAATTACATTAATATAATTATAAGATATGAATCGATTGGCGTAGTTTAAAGTTGCTCGAAGAAAAGTCAAACCGCGATCCATACATGTTGTTAGAGTTGAGAAGGTTTGAAGGATATCTTTGCAGAGTAATTCCGTCTCGTAGAAAAACAAAGTAGACAAGATTTATCAATCGATATTAGTCACATGATCGAGAAGCAATTATTAAAATTTCAATGATAAATGATCGTATATTAATCTAAATCGATGATCAAAATTCAACTAAAATAACAAAATATAAATAAAAATGAAATTAATTATTTAAATTAAAACTTAAAAAATCAATTCACCCTCCTTATTTGTTTGTTTGGAGGTATAAGCTTTCTTCCAAAAGTATCAAATCAATGTAACTTCTCAAATATTCCCCGTGGGGCGGTAGTGTTCTGTCCGTGGTTTCAGTGAAATGACACCACATAAATGGCGGTTCTGACCGAGCCTAGCGTGGTTCGTCCATATGATTCTTAAATTATGATGATGTGACCGGTATGTTATTCCGACTTTCTTTCTTTGAAAATGAAATGTATAATGTATTTGGTTGCAAAAGCCTACGTTAAACATGATTGACTTATATTTGTCCCGTAAACTCCACCGTCATGGCGGGCGGCGTAACGTGTGTTGTTATGAGGATCGCGGTCGATTGGGTCATTCTCTTCGACAAGCGGAGGGGCAGACGGAGGATAATGGAACCATAGGATCGATCAGACGCGTCATCGTTCCCCACCAAAGTTTTAAGTAAAAATGATAAATTTCATAAATTCACTTCCTTCTGATTATATATTCGTTATTTAACGATTCGTTGGTTAATCGAAAATCTCTCTCGGTATTGGGAGTAATTATAAGCTTACTTTATAAGAAACCTAGAACCAGGATATAAAAGTTCTCACCAAATGAGGGGCCGAAATCTAAGTGTCTTATCTACTATTCATCTTTAAAATTTTACCACACCAAATAACTCTTTTCTTTTCAAAGAGGTCGATGCAATTTTGGATCCCACACCAGCTATACCATAATAAAATGCATTTAAGTAATCATTCTTGGCAAATTTACACTTAAAATAGGAAAAAAAATTCCCTCGTGGTATGTGTTGTAACATAAACAAATTGTGGAGTAAGAGTTCTGTTAAGACATCACCCATAAGTGAAACATCAACGACAAAATTGGCTATGACGAGAAATAGGCTATCTAACAGTGAAGCATCAATAACTTTGACAAAATTGCAATGAAAAATAAGCAAGTTTGATCAAATCTAAAATTTAAATTAGACCATTTTACTAAAATCAATGAACGCACCATGAAATGACTTGTAACTACCCTTAGGAAGGATTGGCATCCAAGTCCTTCCAAGTAGATTTGGCAGCAGTGTTACACACACACACACACACACACACATATATATATATATATATATATATTTGTCTCTCACTTATCACTAACTAAAACTGAGAGAGAGACTTCCCAACCTAACTACCATCTCATAAGGTTACTAGAAAGTCTTTGTGGTATTTCTACTAAGCAGATCTTTTTAGTGTTTGGGGAAAAAAAGGAACCAAGTAACACTAGGATTCACAATAGTTGTTGCTTGGTTTCTTTTCCCCTAAACTAAAAAGATCTGCTAGTATCACATAGTAACTTATGAATGAAGTCTCTCAGTTTTAGTGATGAGAAGATATATATATATATATATATATATTTCTCACCAATTTTCCACAAATTAGCTATCAATTTCATCATTTCCCTATTTTCCTATGAAAAGGACAGCAGCTGCAATTGAACTCATTTGTATGGGTAAATTGGTGACTGAAGAAGGCATAGGCAACAAGACCTTCAGCTAAGAGGGTAGTGACGCTACTTGTTGAAGGAGATCAGCAGTTAGATGAGATCGAATACTACTGGTGAGGAGTTCAGCTATTTACTATGGAGGATATTGAACATTAAAAGTGATGGACATGTAACGCAGAGAAGAGAAAAGCTGATTGTTGTGATCTTGAATGAAAAACAAGAGAAGTGTGGCGATGTATCGCTACATAAAAGCAAAGAGAAGATATTGCAGTCTTATTCCATCCCAAAAATAATTGTTCAAAAAAAATAGACTCCTAATTTCCTATTTATAGAAGTAAGGATAGGAATAACTAGATTCATAGGAATAGTTAGATTCAAATCAAACATTATCTTAAATGCAAAAGAATGATTGAAAATAGTTCTCATCCCTAAAATCAAGGAATTAATCCCATATTCTAGACATGAATTGTGGAACTCAAGGACAACACAGTCGCATGCCAAATAAAACAATTAAATCTTTCTAATATTTAAGGACTAAACTAATTTTGGAAATGTAAAAGTATCATCTAAACATAAGCTAGAGATTCAAATTTGATGGACCCACACTAGAGATGGTTTAGGTTCATTTTTTATCTAAAACTATCATTGTCAACAAGTAATACATCTAAATTTGTGTTCAAGTCTAAGAGTGATGGGATAGATCCTTGGGTTGACTAGTTCATTTTGAGTGAGAGAGGCCTTAGTGATCTTCTAAAATGTGCTAGAGACCCTCCCAAGCCATGTTACCTTTTAACTCCCACAAGGGAATTTTTTTCTCCCTTGATCATTCCAATCTCTCTTATTGTTTTGTATCTTCTCTGTCCCCCTAGGAGATGATCTTAGTATTAATAGCCAACAAGCTAGAATAGCAAGAGATGTTTTTGGTGCTTGTTATGGCACAATTTCATGATTTAGGAGTTTGACAACTAGATGCTATGGTAAAACTTTTTTGGAGGAAATTGTCTCCCATTTTTTATTGTAATACAACTACTTCCTTTTATAACATACAGCATTATGTCATAGATAGAAATTTCCAAATAATATATGACAAACAATCACTAACAATTGGTCACATACTACTACATTTTTAAATACATTAAGCAAAATAAACTTGAACTTGCACTGATATTCCACAAGTGCTTTGACTACATGATTTTTAACCAAGATGATGAACATTAAAAGCTCATTCTTTGCTTTATTAAGGTCAGGACTACCAATAGTATTAGTGGATCTATTTGATGCTTAGATGATAATATTCTGCCCTCTTCTTTTGGTGTAATAGCATCAACAAGTTCTCTTGTTCTCTTTCTTGAATGGTCTTTTTTCTCTAAATGCCATTCCTAACAAACATTTTATGAATAGCCCTTCATATGATAATGGTTGTGGTAAGACATTCCCTTTAAACATTTGTTAATTTCTGGTTACTCGTTCTTGTGGGCGTTGCTTCTAAAAAATTTCTTTCCTTTTTGACAAACTTTAAACTAGCTTCTATAATTAATTGAACTAAGAAAATTTTCAATTCCCAACTAATTTCTTCACAAAGCCCTTCAAAAACTTAATAAGAGCGACCTTCTTTCATGTATAATAATAATTAATGAAAAACTGTATTTTTTTTAATTATGTAATGGACACTTAGCCTGTGTCTCAGTGGCTATCATTAGATCCATCTTTTTTCTTCATATCCAATAGCTGAGCTTTCATAATTCTTTTGAATAGTGGTGATGCAGGGCATCATCATCACCGTCATCGACGTCATCATCATAAAGCTTAAATCCATGATTGAACCTTTTGTTATAATTTAAGTTATGTATTATTGGGCTTTTATATTTTGTATGTCTTGAGATATGTATTGATATTCTTATGTCATGGCTAGTCATTGTAGTAGGTATGACACTTTAGTTAGGTATGGAATGAGTGGTAGGTTTGATAATGGTGGTAGGTTTGGTAGTAGGTGGTGGTAGGTGTAGTTATGATGGTATTAGGTTTGAGTTTGGAGTTAGGTTTGAGTATTCTTAACTCTCTCTTTCAATCCTATAAATAGGGAGACTCTTGTAATGCTTGGTACTTGAATTTGGAATAAAAGTTACCTTCTTAAATTTTTTACTATTTTGTGTGTTTTCCTAGTGTGACTACTTGAATATGTGAGCTCAACCCTTAGAGAATGACTTGGAAGAGCAGCGATCTGTCGATTTGTTTGTAGAATTCGACTTTAACTTATTCCTCTTCTTGGTTATTTTAAATCATTACAGTTAGATCGTTCATAACTTTTAGGTTATTTCTTTGCACTTATAAGATTGGATCTACAATATAACTTTAATCAAAATCTTTTCAACTTCACTAAATTCATAATATGAATGTGCAATAGTAGTGTGTATTTATCATTACTCTTTCGTGAGGATTTAATTATCGATTACAATATAATAAAAAGCAGCGTCATCATATATTTGGTATCGAAAGTATGTTTCTTTGGGAATATCTTGTTTAGTATTGAGTTTTATTTTTTGCATTAGAGTAATCTTGCAATTCATTGTTAAAAAAATCATACAAAATTTTTATCTAATTAGAGCATTTACTTACTTTTAATCGTATCTTTTTTGATTTACATTGCATTTTTTAAAAAAATTTAATTAAGTATTTGCTTATATTAATATTTTTAAAAGAATATCATCATGTCACGTAATGTAGAATCAAGATCAATCCTTAGATGAAAAACATGATTCTTATGAATTTTTTCTTAGAAAAAATAGAAAAGGTTACCCTTATACACAAATCTTTAATGAATTCCAAAAGATTTGAAGCCTTAGAACAAAAGTTGGTAGGCTTACAACACATTCACTGAAACTCCAATTAGAACAAACTTGAAGAGAGAAGGTCATCATCGATCCTCCTCTTCCTCCCACCTCATCCACATTCTCTATTAGACCGTTATGCCAGGAACAACTTTAATGAATATCCTAAGTTTGATGAGGTACTTTCACCCACCTCGTCGAATAGGAAGACAATTAAGGCGAGATGAAGGTTATGCTCATCGAACTCCTTGAGCATTATCCTCATTTACGAAGAGTCATTCTAATTTTGTTGCTTGACGCAGAAACACGATGATAATGTTATTTAGGGTTAAAATTGATCCACCTACTTTTGATGGTCAACTTGATCCTAAAATTTTCTTAGATTGATTAGTAGACATGGACCAATATTTTGATTGGATGCCCATGTTAGAAGAGAAAGACAAGTTCGTTTTGCATGAAACTAACAACTAAAGACTTATTGGGTTAATCTCACACGAAAATATAAGCGATTAGGACAACCACATTGCTTCTTGGGATGTGATGAAAAAAGTTTAAAAGCAAAAATACGTGCCAACAAATTTTCATGATCAACTTATGAATGAAATGCAGCTTAAACAAGGATCTTTAACATTGTTGAGTATATGGTTTGATGAATTGATGACGTTGTGATGTTAGAGAGGATCACGCTTCTAGATTTAGATCTAGGTTCTGGCGATATTAAGTAATGAAATGATAACTTCGAGAAATTTATTCTCTTGAGGATGCATTTCAGTGGCGACTCAAATTGAACAATATCTTTAGATCATGCTTATAAGCGATTCTCTTCATACAAACAACTCTCATGTTAACCTCCTACTTTAGTAGTTCTAAGGACTGTGAAACAAAGGAAAAACTTTAGTGGGAACATCGGCTCTAAGACTTCTAGTATTACTTGTTTTACATGTGATAAAATTGGTCCTATGCAAGTACTTGTCCTCGAAACTTACACTTAGATTATGAAAATGAGGATCAACAAAATGAAAATAATAATCAAATTATTGACCCTTGTGAAGAAGCTAGTGATCGAAGAAGCATTAGATGAGTCTCATATATTATTATCGTTGTGTGTTAGCAACCCCATGAGCAAATATTGATTAGGCACATTAATTTTCCACACTTATTTTAAGAGTGGTGAAAAGGCGTGTAAGTTAATCATTGATAGTGGCGGTTGCATGAATGTTATTTACCTGCCTTTAGGTAGGATGAAGCTCACCCAGAGACACCCACATTATAAGGTTGCTTGGGTAGATAAAACCCTCATCTCTAACGTTGTCTTGTACCCATTAAATTAGAGAATATAGTGATAAAATTTTGTGTGATGTTCTTCGATGGATGTTGCTCATATACTTTTAGGTAGACCTTGGCTTTTGATATGGATGTCACAAACTAGGCGTCTAATACATATACTTTTAATTTTCAAGGTAAGAGAATTGTCTTAAACTCATAAGCTTAAAGAGGTCACTCCACTTGATCCCAAAATTCTTCTCCACCCATAGAAATCCTACATATTATTAATAAAGCGTCAATTTCAACAAGAGATTAATGGGGATATCATTTTTGCATTAGTGTCATAACCTCGAAAATCAACCTTTTGTTAAATTATTCTCATCAAATGTGAACTTTTATTGGAATATCAGATATTTGTCACGAAGAACTTCTGTGAGCTTCCCCATTAAGTATACAACATGCCATGAAATTCTAATTCACGAATCATCACTCAAATTTGTCACATTATCGTATGAACCCGAATGAGCATAAAAAAACAAGTTGATGATTTATTATCAAAAGGGTTTATCGAGGAAAGTTTATCTCCATGCGTGCACTCTTCTTACCCCAAGAAAGATGGTAGTTGGCGTATGTCGTAGATAGTTGTGCCATAAATAAAATCCATTAAGTATAGGTTTTCACAGACTTGATGACATGTTAGATATGATGACTTAATCAATAGTTTTCTCTAAAATTGATCTTAAAAGTGGATATCATCAAATTCGTATGAGAGAAGGTGATAAATTTAAAACAGCATTCAAGACAAAAAATGGTTTGTATGAATGGCTAGTAATGTCTTTTTTAGATTATAATGCTTTCCGTACATTTATGCAGTGATGACTCATATCTTACGGCCATTCATTGGAAAAATTTTAGTTGTGTATTTTGAAGATATTTTAATTTTTAGTCAAACTAAGAAGCGATCATAGAAACATTTACGACAAGTCTTTGAAGTCTTATAAAGAAAACTATATGTTCACTTAAAAATGCTCATTTATGGCGTCTTGATGTCTTCTTAGATTTATTGTTTCTTGTGATGGCATCTGGCGATCTAAAAATTAGGTTATTCAAAGTGGTCTACAACCAATTCAATTAATGATTAGTTTTCATGGGTTAGTATTTTATCGAAGGTTTATTATGGATTTAACTATTATGGCCCAGATAACTCAATGTCTTAAAAAGGACTTTGTTTGGATAAATTTCTCTAAAATTAAAAACTTTTAACAAGTATAGATATTACAATTGTCAAATTTTGACAAAGTATTTGAGGTATCATGTGATATACGGAGTTGATATTGAGGTGTTCTTAAGAAGGTCATCTATTCTTTCTTTAGTGAAAAATTAAATGAAGTCGTCGCGATATTCCACGTATGATGCGTGAGGTATCTTTGTCATCTTTCGTTATTGGCGACATTATCTTCTTTCACGAGAATTTATACTTTATTTTGATCAAACACTTAAATATCTAAACACCCAAAAAAACTTAGTTCTCTCATGCGAAATGGGTTCAATTTCTTGAGAATATCGTTTGTTCTTAAACATAAATGCATAGAAACAAAGTTGATGCCTTAAGCGAGAATATGCATTATTAAATATCATGAGTGTGAAGGTTCTTGAATTGAAAAAGTTAAAATGATTATTAATTGTAAAGATTTTCAACAAATTTTTGAATCTTTGAAATTTGATGTTTCAATTAATAATCAGATTATCAAATCTGAGATGATCTCTCTTCGTTGTATATGTTCATCACGAAATTTTCTTGTTGAATAAATTCATTCAGGTGTATCACATTTTTGGTCATAAGATAAGTATGATGGAGGATAGGTTCTTTTGGCTAGTCTTAAGAAAGATGTTTCGTATCATTTTTTGCTTCAAGTAGTAAAAGTAGAAAACAAAATTATGATATACATACCACCTAATCCCCCAAACCTTGGAAAGATCTTAGTATGGACTTCATCTTAGGATTACCTCGCCTGTACAATTTGACTCTATCCTAGTAGTTGTTGTAGATTCTCTAAAATGACACTTCATTCCATGTTATAAGATATCGGATCACTCACATATAGCGATAATTTTCTTTTAGTGGATAGTTTACTTGGACTTCTAAGACAATTGTGATCGTTTATGAGTTATTTTGGAAAACTTTATGGAAAAAGCTTGGCACAAAACTCTTATTTTCTACGACTTACCACCCTCAAACGGATGGGAAGTTGTTAATAGAAGCTTAGAAAATTTACTTAGTGTCAATGGCCGTCATCCTAGTTGGGACTAGTTGTCTTGTAGAGTTTAACAGATTCAATTAATAGGTCAGCCGGTATGAGTCCTTTTCATATGTGGTTATGATCAAACCAATTGATCTTGTTGAATTGCACAACATATAGGTAGTGCATTTATCTTCGTTTACAGCACATGATTTACATCGTGAAATTCAACAAAAGTCACGAGTTATGATAAATATAAAACTAATGTTGATGCATGTATATGTAAAATTTAATGAGGGAGATTTGGTTCTTGTGTAAAGTTCCGAGAGATTTGGAAACTCTTAAGAAATTAACTCTCGAGAGATCACGGTCCTTATAAAGTTGTAAGGAAGATAAATGATAATCTTTATGAAATAGATCTTCCAATGAATCTTAATTTCTCCAATATTTAATGTATCAGTTAACGTTGTATGCATGACCACGGATAACTATTTTCTGCAAATAGTATATCGAGTTCATACATCACTCACATACCATCGCTTAAGATCACGCCTCATCAAATTTTAGAATACGATTATCATCACATCGATGGAGGCACTCAAAGGTTTCTGGTTCGTTGAAAGGTCTTTCTCCACTTGAAGATTCGACATTTGATGAGTTAAACTGGACTCACAATTATTAAGTACTTGAATTTTCATTCTCAGGAGAATCCTTTAAAGTCTTGTCTGAGCATCGTCATCATCGACGTCATCATCATAAAACTTAAATCCATGATTGGGCCTTTTGTTATAATTTAAGTTATGTATTATTGGGCTTTATATTTTGTATGTCTTGAGCTTTATATGTATTGGGCTATTCTATATCATTATTTTAGTAGGTATGACACTTTGGGTAGGTATGGAATGAGTGAGGTTTAATAATGGTGGTAGGTTTGATAGTAGGTAGTGATAGGTGTAGTTATGATAGTGTTAGGTTTGAGTTTGGAGTTAGGTTTGAGTATTCTTAACTCTCTCTTTCAATCCATAAATAGGAGACTCTTGTAATGCTTGACTTAAATTTGGAATAAAAGTTACCTTCTTAAATTTCTTTTCTATTTTTGTGTTTTCCTCTTGAGTGACACTACTTGAGTATGTGAGCTCACAACCCTTAGAATGACTTATAAGGAAGGCGATCTCCAAACACTTTGTTTGTAGAGTGACTTGACTTATTCTATTTCTTGGTTATTTAAATCTATTACAGGTTAGATCGTTCATAACTTTTCAATTATTTTTTTGCTCTTATAAGATTCAGATCTCTAGTGTGGTTAACATAACTTTAATCAAAATCTTTTCAACTAAATTCATAATATTGTGGTGCTCGATAGTAGTGTGCATTTATCATTACTCATGAGGATTTAGAATTATCGGTGTAATAAATAACATATCATAAAAAAAAGCAGTGTCACATCAGTGGCCATATCATACATGACAAGTCATAGTTTAGTGCTTAGTGTTCCACCACATCAACTCATGTGATGACATCTTGGACTAAAGTAAAAGATATCCTCTAGGCTTAAGTATAATTATAAAAGTAAAAATAGATCTTTAAGATTTCCAACTAGTTGTCTACCTTGTCAACACCTATTGTGCCATCAAATATATAAAGTTCCAACTTTGCATCCATCTTGAAGAGAAGTTAGCGCTGAAATGGGAGTTAGTCTTTCATCCACAGGTGGTTCTGCCTCTTCATAATCAATATCCTCAAGTAATTGAGGGTTCCTAGTAGGACTTATGGTAAGACATCCTCTATTTTTGTGAAATATTGATGACAAGTTGTCAACATAGTTTCCATTACTCTTTTGCTTCTAAACATTCAAGTATTAGTCTCCACTCTGAAACTATCTTCCTCTTATATGGTAACTGGAAACTAGTTATGCTCCCCAAAAGCTTCTTGATTACATATAATTGTTCATATTTTATCCAATCTAAGTCACTTGCCCATGGAGGTCAACCTTAGAGTCTAAAGGATTTCATTTGAGTAGGTCTAAAACTGAAAACATTGAGTGAAATTTTAGTGTTAGTAGATCTAGTGGGGTTTTGTGACAATGGTTGATTAAGTCATTAAAAAGTGTGAATGTTCTAGATATCTCAAGTCTATTGTTCAAAGTGAAGGTGAAATAGATGGAGATGTTATCGAGAACTCAAGTTAGATTGTTGGGTGGAATGCACCAAACCTATTGTGTGATAGAAAAGTATTGTTTAGACTTGAGAAAAAATTTTATAAGATGGTGACGAGACCTATAATACTTTATGGTGCAAAATATTGACCAATAAAAGAGAGGCATAGAAGTGTTGTGGAGATGAGGATGCTTAGGTGGGCTTTACACTTGGAGACAAAATGTGAAAAATATGTACATGAAAAGGTTGGTACCTTTGATACCTCACTAATTTTTCCTCAAATCAATTATTAATTTCAATATTTCTATATTTTCAAGTGAAGGGGATGGGGATGAGTTGTAATTGAACAATCTTGTATTCCACATGCCCATCTAAACTTTTGTCTTGTCTTTACTTTCTCATGTTGAGGTGATTTTAATAATGAACCTTCTAGTTCAATGTTACAAACATCCAACACCACCCTTTTCGTCATTGTCTAATAATAAAGAGTTTTTGTTTTGTTCAATATTATAATAATGAATAGTTTTTGTTTCTCTACATTAATAATGGAGTAAATCTTCAAGTGCTTTGTCACAATAGTTTTGACGTATTCAAAATGGCCTATAACGAATCAACTTGATTTTTTGACCCTCGCCTTTTAATACATTCTTCCTAAGTGCAAGCAAACAAAATATCCTTTTTGGAATGTGCACCCAATGTGATGCTTGCACGGAGAACTTTGTATTTTCCATGCAGCCTTTTAATGCTCTCCTCCACCTCCTTATAGATCTTGTGGATCTTCTTCATCAACAATTGCACTCACAACTTTCTTGCCCTTCACATTCGCCTCTTTTGACAAAACCCTGAATACAAATCAAATAGAATTTGCAGCAAAAAAAAACTTAGGCATGCTTATCCTTTTCTTATTCTTCTATAATTTGTCTGTGGTTTGAAAGTATGATCAAATTCAAACAAATTTAAAATAATCTAGTTTTCATTAAGTGAGTGAATTTCAAAGCATTTCTGTGATTTTCTTGATCTTGAATATCTCCTTAATTTCAATTAGAAGCCCATTAAAATTTTCATTTGTGTTGATTTATATTGTGATTTTACTTTTATAAAATGTGGTAGATAATAATTTAAATTGAGAAGTTTATGTTATGCAAGATTCTTTAAATCAAATCAGATATTGCATCAAATTAAAGAAAGGTTCAAACCTAAAGGTTTAATTAGAATTTAATCGAAGGTTGAATCATGATGACATAAGAATATCAAAATTATTAAGTATTAAATAATAATAATAACAATAATAATAATAATAATGCAATTATATGTAAAAAATAAAGAGAACTAATATAGAAAATATAGAAGATTCACAAAAAGCATCTTATATAATTTTAAATTCAAACACATTTTATATTTAAGTGATTAACCTCTTTTTTTAGTCATAATCAAAACAAAATGGAAGGGACAAATGGTGAAACAACCGAGGCAGGAATAATTAAGAATGAGAGTATAGGACTTCTAAAATTTTATTTAGTAAATTATTTATGTTGATTATTGTTTCACAATCTAATTAGAATGAATGGCAATAATTTGATCATCAAATAAACCACACAATTCAATCAAACTGGAACTGGTTCACCAAATATACGATTTGACAGCTGATTCATCTCGGTCCTTAGCAAAAATAGTTTTAGTACTGAACCAAAACGATAGGAGAATCAATTCACTGTCAATTGATTTGACGGTTGGTTCAATTCAATTTTTCAGCCCTTAATGACCTCAAAATTTTACGTGCTTATTCCATTATTTTCCACATCTAGTATTATAGTTGCATTGCATACCTTATACCTTAAGACCTCCTACATCATATTGGTATCAAAAAGTTGTGCCATAATTTCAACTAGTAGTAAGATATAGTTATTACAAGGGTTTGATAACATAATTACAAAAAACCGTGAAATTTAATTCAAAGTAGTTTAATAATTTAGTTATGATCATACATTACACATAATTCTAAATAAATAACTATTATGAATTAAGAATAATATTTATATACTTGATAGAATGTATAATCTTGAGGTTTTGCAGATTAGATGGATAACTTTAGATAGTTTTTTAATAAATAAAATGTGCCTAATTCCTAAAAATTTGAATTTTTTAATAAAACTAATAGGAATTGCTCAAATATTCTTACAAACCACCACTAAAATAAAATCAACTGAGATTAATATAAAGTATTAACATAAAAAATAATATTTTGACTCAATAATTATAAAAATCAAATGTATTATCAATTTTAGAATTGTGAATAAGATTATTATAATGTATTTGAATATAACATAAAAAATATATTTATAACTTAATAATTATATAGGCCAACTAAAGGATCAATTTAAAAACTTAGAAAAAAATAATTCCCTTGGGGTTGGCAATCTTATAGGCAAATATCATTAACCTCCTGATTATTATATATTAATATTTATTTCATTAAGATCTTAAACATAATTACAATTCACCAAAGACAATAAATTGTGCTTTCAGCAAAACCCATAGAAGTTTATAAATATTACAATTAACCTTTTTTAGGACTATAGAGTTATTGGTTGACATGTCTAAACAATCATTAACATCTCATCAAAATCTATAAACACACACCACCACAAACATCATGTATAATCAAATTTGATCACGTTGAACAAATTGTAGTTCATGGATATTCATTAAATGACAAATTAGATAAAAAATAATTGCAACGACAAATAGTTCTATATCTTTGCTAAATTTCAATCTAGACAACAACATGCTTACAGAGCTAAAACATAAAATTGATCAAGAGTGTAACCTTAAATAGAATTTGAATTTATCTGAGGTCATGAAATTAGAAAAATCATACATATTGAAATTATTGAATCCATTAAACAATCTTATAATATAGCTCTTGATGAACCAGTTATTAAAATTGTCTCCAATAAATTGATAGCAATATTTTTTTTTGTTCTTAATTTCTTGATTTACAAAAAAGTAACTAAAGGGGAATCAAATTGCATCAGCATACCAAAGGATTTATTGATGATAAGGACCTTCAATAAAATTTAAAAATTAAAATTCCATCTAGATGAATCCATCAATGTATTGTTCATCATAATTAAGTTATAAAGGGAATCTACATACATACCTTATGTATTTACATATTTTACACTAAAACTTTAATATTTGATATTATAACACTTTAGAGTCTCAAACACATCAAAGCATATGCATAAAAAGATATATTTTAGTTTCAAAAAGTTAATATTAATGGTCTTTTTTATGCGATCTAAAGATTTGGATTTATACAAGTAAATATCAAAGCTTAAGAGATAGGTATGTAAATATATAAGAATTGTGTCATATGCATGCAAATTCCTCATTTTAAAATTCCTCTCTTTAAAGGAATTACCTTTCCTTCTGATAAACACATCTTCTTTAGCTTAAATATATATGTTTGATTTGTCACTTATCAAGAGAAAATTTCATGAAATTTAATAAATAAACTTAAAATATTCATCATTTTCTCAACTCTATATTAGTTATAGTGCATTATATATATATGCATACATGCATGCTTGCATATATATGTGTGTGTGTGTCCTATTGCATTGTCATTAATCATATTTGTGATTACAATGAAAGTATTATCAACTTATTTTTAATAACTTTACCATAAATCTAGACTGGATATATATGAAATCCAAACAAGACAAAAGGAAGTAGCTCATTTAAATCCTAAAAGATTTCATATATAAACCCTCCATAAATTATTATTATTTTTTAAAAAGGATAATATATTTAACAAAAAATGTCCCGCATCAAAAAATAACTTTTAATTTGTTATTCATTGTTATACATTGAATTGGAACAAATGTTTGCAACTTAAAAATCATACAAAATTTCTAAAACACTGCATTTCAAGTAAACACTAGGATTTTTTTTTATAAACCATGTTTTTGGCTTTTACAATAATTAATAATAATCTAAAACAAATATTTTGTTCTACAATGTTTGCATTCTTGTTACATAACTTTTTTTGTATCTCACACTGATATGCATTATAAGGCCTAGCAATTAAAATGTCCAGCATCAAATACATTTGGTATATCATCGTTTTTGTTATTCCAAGCATATTCATTGTTGGAAACTAGCCTTAAGGTGACATTTGGGATTTGTTAAAAAAAAACCTTAAATTGTCATTACATTATCCTCATCTCAAATATTTGAAGTTTGTTTTATGAATTTTCATTTTTTATTTGATCCTAATGAACATTGCCTAAGGTATTAATTTTTTTTAATCTTATGAAACAAATTTTATTGGCCATCTAATGAAATGCATTTTTATCATTTACTACACATGCCCAAAGTCCAAACCAACAAAGCCTACTTTTATTTCTCATACATCAAATATAAGTCACTCCAACCACTCCTCTGAATTAATTATTCCTAAATTTATCCTTAGTACGTTTGCTACACATCCATCAAATTGTTAGGATTTATATCATGCTTAACTATCCACAGTTTTTTTTATTATGCAATATTTAGATCCATATAACATCACCAACTTCAGTATTATAGAATTTACATTAAAGACGTCAAAAAAATTTTAAATAAGTATCACAATAATGTTTCCAGGAAATAAATGAGGATCTTTTGTCAAAAAAATTGCCAGGAGATCCTGACCCATTTCTTGTTTGGAGAGCTCTAAAGCCATGGAATGGGGCATTTAAAAATCCATATCATGTGTTTTATTAATTCATCTCCAACCCATAATTTATACAAAATTTGAAAATATGTAGTCATTTAGAATATATTAATTTGAAGACCTATGTACCAAATTTTGAAGACATTGGTGTCCATAAGATTCTAATTTTGGCATAAAACACTAAACTAAAAATTGAAGACATCTGCAAACATTATGAAGTCAAAACAATAATGTTTGAATAAATTGACATGATATGTGGAAACATGCCAAGATATCATCAAAGTCAAGAACATAATTAAATTTTTTTTCACAAACACCTGATTAATGTCACATGTCGATCTTATGTTTGGTAGTGCTGGTAAGTTGCCAAGTGCCTCACTAAGACGATAACATATTTGACACGATTCTCGCAATCGATCCAAGAAACATAACTACCCTATATAAAATTGCCACGGATACAATTGGTGTAGCAGACTTTTTTTTTCTAACTGAGCTTCACTATTTTCACAAAAATGGTCTCATCTCAACTATTCAGAAAGAAAAAAAAAAGGAAAAACATGCAGGATACCCAGCAAAACAAAAAGCTGCTAAACTAAACTCAAAAGTTACACAGCCACAGAAGAAGTATATAGGAAAAGCTAAGAGGAATACACGCATCTCAGATAATTATCATCGATTACGCATTTCATCAACTACAAATCGAGGAATGGACAAAACATCCGAGGGTAGTGGAAAAAAATCGCGACGAGGAAGCGACTAGGGTTTCGTACCTAAGATGAGGGACACGGCGCTGGGACTGAATGCACACCGTTCTGTACGAGCGCGGTGAGAGCGCCGAGGCTCAGCACCCAGAGAGCACCGAGAGGGACTCGACGGCGGTGAAGTGGGGCGGCGCCTGAATCAGCGCGAACAGATGGCGGAGCAATCCGAAGAGCGCTGAAGAGATTCCCTAGTACCATGCTCCACTGCTTCTCGAGTTTATAGTGAGCTTCCACTTGGGCAGAGCTTCACAGGGAATGAGATCCATTTTTTATTTATTTCAAATACATTAAAGACAAATCACATCAAATTTTTATATTTATATATCAAATACATAAAATTAGATATTTACTTATCTAATATTTTTCTATGCTTAAAAAGATACATTTCACTTTTAAAAAATGACTAAAGTAATATTTTTGATGTGATATTGAAGATTAAAGTATTATATATATAAAAATTAAAGTTTAGATATTAGATATGTAAATATAAAAATTTAACGTGGTATGTATGTAAATCCCCTACATTAAAATATAGATACCTTGGATATTATTATATTTATATTTTTATTTTTATATTAAAATATAGTAGAGAATTTGTATACTTATTACAAATTAAATATCTAAAATTTCATAATTATTTATATAATACCTAAACTTTAAATGACATCAAAAATATCACTAATATTAATTTATCAAAAATAAAATGCATACTTTTTATGTGCATCTTTTGATTACATTTAGATATAAAATTTCATATAAATAAATATAGTAATTTAATTATTAAATATATAAAAACTATATGGTATGTATATAAACCACATCATATAGTATTATAAATGTTATTAGATATTATGATATTACAGAAATAAAATAGTTTATGAGCAATTTGGTTGTTCGAAAAATGAATGCATGTAAGAGTTATGAGAATTTTAAGGCTTAGTTTGAAATTTTTTAAATAATATGCAAGATTCTTGATATCACCCTCAAAATTCTAGTCAGCGTATCTTTGTCGAAAGCGATGTGATTACGAATCAAGTAGCAGAGATCAAGCGCTTATTATCAATCTACACTTAAACATGGAGTGTTTATAATCAATCGGCGTCTTGGAGTCGGATCTAACAAGCAAAGATCTTTATAATTCGACTTCATTTGAGCATTCAAATACACAAAATGCATCAAATGATCAAAGGAATCATTACGGCCGTCGATGAAGTGGAATGGTTTGGAATTTTGCATGTATTTCTGATTACGCCACTCGATCATAAATAGCGATTCTTTATGAGGGAGGCGAGCGATAGAGGAGAAGCTCAAAACTTGAAAATCTTCAAGCATAATCGTGCCACCACTTTCGGCGGTTGTCGACCCCATGGCCGTCATAGTGTCGGCCGTGATCCATTCGTCAATCTCGTCGATCACCATCATGGCGACCTTCATCGTCGGTCGTTGATCCCGTTGTTCATCATCATCGCACCAGCAAACCTTCTGTGAGCGTGTATATGGTCTTATCGGATTCAGGATGATTGTCATTGTCGATCCTTCATGTACAACTTTGTAATCCCGTTATTGGAAAATTTTGTACTCTGAAATAAATACATAGTGGAAGGTTCTTACTGGGCTAGGCCCCGTAGTTTTTCGCTCTTTTCGAGATTTTTCCACGTTAAAATTTCTGAAGTTTTCTTGTTCACTCTTTAAATACTTGTGTGTGTGTCTTTGGATTTCAAAAGTAAACTTTCACTCTACTGTTGGTTTTCGACCGCATGATTCGGCGCCATCTGTGAGAATTGATTCCCATTATTTCATCTTGTATGACGATCAAGTTTCCCAACAAAATCAAAACAACCATCGAGGTGGAGCATTTCAAGCTTTTAAGGAGCACAAGCGAAAAATGAAGATTCATCAAACTTCGTACCTTCAGATTTTTTCAGAAACTGGGGGGCAACTCTTAATCTCAATAGATTATCCAAATCGATACTCTGGATATCTAATTGATTATCGGTTCGAAGCAACTCGGTAATACCAATGAAAAGACCAAGGTTAAGGAGCAACTTTACTACCACAAGCAGATTTTGATTACTTCTTCCACAGTTAGCGTCAAGTAATACTTTGACAAACAACCTCGGATATGTCAAAAATCCTCAGCGGATCCAATTCAACCTCTTCCACGCAGGTTAACGTCATCGAGCAAAGACTCTGACAAACAACATAGGATAGGTCAAAAGGTCCTTGGTGGACTTCCCACTACCTCTTCCATACAGGTTAACGTCGGCCGCACGCGACAAACAACCTGATAGGTCAAAATCTTCACCAAATTTCATTCGACCTCTTTCATGCAGGTTAACGTCGTGGTGCTCGACAAACAATCTCGGATAGGTCAAAATCCTCGGATTGATTCAACCTCTTCCACATAGGTTGGCGTCATCGGCAAAGACTCGACAAACACCATGATAGGTCAAAAGGTCCGGTGGACTTCGGCCTCTTCCACGGTTAACGTCATCGGGTAACACTCTGACAAACAACCTCGGATGGGTCAAAATCCTCAGGGGATTCAATTCAACCTCTTCCATACAGGTTGCGTCGCCAGTAACACTCGACAAACAACCCGGATAGGGTCAAAATCCTTGGCGGATTCAATTACCTCTTCCATACAGGTTAACGTCATCGGGTAACACCCAACAAACAACCTCGATATGTCAAAATCCTCAGATTGATTCAACCTCTTCCACATAGGTTAACGTTATTGAGCAAAGATTCGACAAACAACCTAGGATAGTCAAGGTCCGGTGGACTTCCCACGACCTCTTCCATACAGGTTAATGTCATCGGGTAACACTCTGACAAACAACCTCGGATGGGTTAAAGATCCTCAGTGGATTCAATTCAACCTCTTCCAAACAGGGTCACATCATCGAGCAAACACTATGACAAACAACCTCGGATAGGTCAAAACTACTACTCCACCAAGTTAATATCGACACTCGACGAACAACCTATGATGTGAGGTTCTTAGTGGACTTTCCGGTCTCTTCCACACAGTTAACGTCGTGGTAACACTCGACAAACAACCGGATGGGTCAAAATCCTCGCGGATTCAATTCAACCTCTTCCATACAGGTTAGCGTCGTGGGTAACACTAACAAACAACCTCGATAAGTCAAAATTCTCGGATTTAATTCAACCTCTTCCATACGGTTAAAGTCATCGAAGTCTGCTTATGACAACACCTCGGATAGGTCAAAGATCTCGTTGGGCCACCATCGCCAGCGCGGCGCCCGCCGACTATCGTTGCCAATTGCCGCTACCAACCACCCCCGTCGGCCGCCAACCACCATCGTCGGTCACCACCGCCGACCATCACCGGCAATCTTCGTTGGTCACCACCATCGTCGTCGGTCATCCCCACTGACTACCGACGCTAGTCGCCACCGTCGACTACCGTCGCTAGTTGCCGCTGCCGACCAACCCCGTCGGCTGCCGATCCGCCACCGACCATCGCCGGCAATTTTCGCCGGTCACCACCATCGTCGCCGGTCATCCCCGCCGACTACCGACGTCAGTCGCCGTCATTACCGTCGCCCGATTCGACCACCCGTTAGGCGCCAAAACTATATGGGGTCACCTCCGCTGGTCCCAGTAGAGCGAGGCCGTGAAGGAATCCGACCTTGGTTTGAAGTAGTTTGCTCGGTTGACCAAGCTCCCCTTCAATGGTGATCGACCTTGATCAAAATGATGCTTCCCATGGCTTGGAGACTTGGGAAATGATTCACTTGAGCTCGACAAGGTCCAAGGATGGTGTGTGCAAGGTTAATTTGATTTTGGTTGGGAATTGAATGAGTTGGAATTTGAGCTCACCTCCCCTATTTCGAGTTTGAGTAAAAACAAGAATGGGAAATGGGGGAGCTCAGGAATGGCTTGGAAAAGCTTAGGGAGGCTTCGATTCACTCTCTTAAGCTTGGTGAAAATGATTCCATGTGGTTTGAGTGAAAATAAGAGGGCATATATCTCCCCCTACTTGGATCAGATGGTGATAGGCTAATATGCCATTTTGGCTCAATGGCTTCGATTGGAGACACGATTTGAGCTGCAAAGCATCCCACACGGGTCATTTTACGTAATGGAGTGAAAGAGAGTGGATGCCTATGTGCTAGGTGAGTGCATTTAGACTTCCAAGTGTTCAAATGCTATTGGGGAGTTCAGTTTGGTCTTGCCTTGGGTCATGGTCGACCGAAGCAAATTTGGTCATTTTCACCACCTTCCTTAGTGCCTATGTGGACCAATAGAAGGATGTCAAGTGGCCTTGAGAAAGAAATGATCAAATTCTAAGTGAGGATACCCTTTGACCTAAGGGCAAAGTGGTCATTTAGCCATGAGTTTGATTTGAAAATGGGTTGGGCTAAATTTCAAGTGATTTGGAGTTCATTTGATTTGATTTGGCTTAATTTGACCTATTTGGGTCAAGTTGGGTCAAATTGGGTCAGGTTGACCAATTGAACAAATTGGGTCAAACCATGTGTTATGTTAAGTTCAAATGATCATTTGGAGCCTATGGGTATCATTTGTTTGTTTCAATTTGGTTTAGATTTTGCTTTGGTTCATTTAGGTTCATTTGGGTCAAATGGGTCAAGTTGACCAATTTGACCCAATTAGGTTAGATCATGGGTTGGTTTAGGCTTGGTTGATCATTGCATTCATTTCAATCAATTTTGGTTTAGTTTTATTTCAAGTTGATTTGACATTTTAGGTCAAGTTGGATTCATGGTCAATTGGGCTAGGTTGGGTCTAATTGGTCAATTGAAACTTTGGTCAAGTTCAACAATCAATTTGGAATGGTTTTGACCCATTGGTTGCAATCAATTTGACTTAGATCAAGATTTAACCCATTTTAGCTTTTTAGGTCAATTAGGGTCAACTTAGGTCAACTGGCCAATTATGCTTGGTTTGGCTCAATTGATGGCTTGATCATTCTCAATCATTGATTATGGATTGGTTTCAATCAATTTGATTTAGAGTGAAATTTGGCTTATTTAGGTTTCATTTGGGCTAAGTGTTGACTTGGTCAAATGCTAGGTTTGACTGGTTTGACCCAATTTGAGTGATTGATCATTCTAAGATGATTGTTGATCACAATGTGAGGCATATATGCGCTTAGATCAATCAAATTTAGGTTGGATTAGAATTTGGCTCAAAAATTTTCTTTAGGTCACTTTGGGTCAAGTGAGCCTAAATGGGTCAATTGGATTGATCAAGGCTTGGTTCAAGTTTGGGTGACCTCACATATGGACTTATGATGGAAATATAAATCCAATTGCAAGTGATTTGGAGTCAAATGAGTTTTGGTTCATTTGACAATTTCAAGTCAAAATGATGAACATGGGTTTGACTTGGGTTAGTTTGATTTTGGCTTGGTGATTGTAGTTTATGTTCATATTTGGGCATGTGATTGAAGGAATGATTGTTTGAAGAGAAAATCCAAGGGTTTGGATTGATTTGAGAATGATTTGGCTAAATCCAAGAAATCGGCTTATAGGATATAAGTTGGATTTTGGTATAATTTTGGGTTTAATTTTGGTTATTTGAATTTATACTTCATTTATATTTGTGAATATAAATGAAATTATAAATGGGTGATGAGAAAATCATTTGAATTTGGAATTATTTGGATTTGGTTTAGGCTAAGTCCAATAAGATGAAATTAAAGGGTTTAGGGAAGATTTTGGGATTTGAATTCAATCATGGGTTTCAATCATTTAATTTTGGAATTGGTTCATGATTTGGACTTTGGAATTTGAATTGAATTTGGATTTTGAATTTGAGTTTTGATTTGAATTCAAAGTTTGATTTGGAATAAGGAAGCAATGATTGGGTTCAAGCTATAGGGTAGGCAAGTTCTCATAAATCCCTAAGACATGACCTATTCCATGGCTAACTCTTCTAAGTCTCTAGTTAAGTGTTCACCACTAAGTATCTTAAGCTAAGGAACTCTTCTAGGGAGTCCCATGTCTAAGATGAAGAAGTTGAAAGCTTCCCCAAAAGTGAGGTCAATAGAAAGCATGGATTGGGTTTGAAGCATGGGTGTGCAAATTTTCCTAAGTCCAAGGCATAACCTATTCTATGTTCCCTCTCAGGCTTGGGTTAAGTGTTCACCTAATCACTAGAGTGTCTTAAGACCAAGGAGCTCTTTGTCTACAATAGTCCTAGATCTAGATGAGATGAAATTGAGAACTCACTTCAAAAGTGAGGTCAACAAAAATTTACAAAGAATTTGGCCCAATGAATTTGAATGTAGTTCCAATATTTCACTGAGTATCTAAGAGGAAATCTCGGTTAAAAAATGATCAAATCACTTGAGATTTGCAACAAGTTTGAAATCTTGCTTTGAAATATGAATGCAATGCAATCATGACTTTGAATCATGTCATACTTATAGGAAGGTTGCATGAAGCTAGAAGGGTAATTTGCAAATGAGATAGAGCTCAAATCAAGCTATAGAGTGAGATTCACAAAGAATAAGCCTTCTTATTCAATCCATATATCAAAATGTCTAACTTAAGATGGACTAAGTAAGGCTTCAATTAAACATAAAATTGATACATATGAGATTTGTTGAGTGGTATTTTCAAGTTAAAGTGAAAATCAAATGAATTTAAAAAAGATTTTCAATAAAGACGAGTAACCTGTTAGCAAGTATAACTAAAGCTCATTAAAGACTACAAGCCAAATAATATTTGAGAATTGAAAAATTCAATAAGCAAGTTAATTACAAGCAAAACTACGATATTTTAGGTTTCAATCTAAATCATCATCACTGAATCTGCAATTCTTCATACAAGCAGATAGAAGGCAATACTGAATTAAATTTTGTACAAATTATGGACCTTCCTTCAACCCAAAATATTAGAAAATTTTCATTATAATTATGATTTTTAAAATCAATAATTTTATTAATTAGATGAAATCATCTAAGCTAAAAAGCCTACATGTGCTTGTACATAGGGATTTAGAGTGAAAATTTTAATGTTTGAAAAGGCGGCGCAAGCTAAGTTGGGATTAAATAAAAATATAAAATTAATCTCATAATTTAAAAATAAAATTATCTAAATTATCAAACACCTGCATGGGACCCCAACACAATATTGAATTATTAAATTCGTGTACATGCTACATAGTTAAGATGAATAAATTTAGAATTTATTATGTATTTGAGAATGTATTAAAAATTTATAATTATATCTTAAAATACAATTACAGGCTTCAATGCATAGATCCAATCCTCCTCCTATAACGGTAGAGTTGACAAGATCTAATGTGATATAATGAGATTTCAAAATTGAAGACCTAATCCTCTGCTAAAAAAAGAGCAGAGTTGACCGATGATGATGTCGAGAATATCAACGAGGGGTTCACTATTATCAAAATTTCTAAGATTTTTAATGTTAAGAAAATTCTATCAACTTTAAATATGGAAGAAAATTTCAAAATAAGAAAATTGATTAAATAAAAATTCATCATAAAAAATATAATAATAATAATAATAATAATAATAATAATTAATTCATCCATCTGTCTTCCATAATTATTTGCCGGAGGCAACAAATTTAATGTTAACCTAAGCTCACAAAGGAGCTAATGCTATATTATGTATATTGCTACATTCGCACTCAAAATGCTCTACACCAGTAAGGACGTGGCCCATGTCCTCTGTCGGCGTGGTTTAGCCAGTAGGCTCCACTATATTATGGTCACGATTGTAGCCCATATATTCCCCAATGGTTTTCTGCCCCCTTTGAGTTGTGAATCATAGGGTAAACTTAATAGGGCATAAATCCTGTTATTAGCTAAAGTAGACTTATGGTTGTCCCCTTTGATAAATATCAACCCTAGTCCACCAGGTCTCTTTGGATGATGCAACCCATGACTGCTGACAAGAATCCTTCGATCGAGTTGGGTCGACCACCTCCTATGACTAAGTGAACCAGGGATTATGACAGTCTGGGATGACGGAACCATGGGATTTTGATTAGGGGCGTCATCATTCCCCCAATCATATGCTCCAAGCATAAAGAAAATAATGAATTTCATTAAATATTAAATCCAAATTGTTGCTACTATATGCTAAGAAATTAACGACTTATGACTAGCCTTAATTGAAAGTTCTCTCTCACTGATTGGGGAGAAGTAATTAACTATAGGTGCTTGCGCCTATATGAAACCTGGAACCATATATAAAGTCCGCACCGAATGAGGGTTAAATCTCTGAGTAGTGTCTTATTTATCCACTACAAACAATCATCTGGCTTCTGAAAATTTCGTTTGGTACAAAATCTATACTCTCATTTTCATTGATAGGCCAGGCGCGAATTTTTGGAGCCCACACGGGCAACAATGCATGAAAATAATGATATTTTGCTAATTAATGATGACCCTTCTTTGATAAATAAAAATCATATTGTTTTAATTATCAAGTTTGATTAAATTAAACTTATAATATTAAGTAATAAGAAGTGTGAATGGTTAAGATCACATTGCTTTTTTGGTATTTCATGTATTATACTGCTAACAAAAATTTTTTTTTGAATAAACGGAACACTTCCACCAAATAAGGCTTAATTTTCATGAAACAAGGTTCCCATCCTATGGTAAAATTTTTATAAGAATTTCTAAAGAATAGAAATATACTTCCATTTTCTCTCTATGCAGGATAAAATGAATATCGAAATATACTTCTTTTCTTTTTTATGCAATTTTTGACACCACGTAGATCCATAGATGTTCTTATTGAGGGTGATCGGTATTATGATTTACTATCTCTAAAGATAGAAGTCACCACCCTACAATGGACCTATGCACCTCAACAAGGACTATAAGGCAATGGGTCTACATGTGTACCAAAGATTATTCCCCTACTTTACATGGAAAAGTAAAGTAGGGTTTTATTTAAATCGGGAGTGCAAGCCCCATAATTAATTACATCCTAAGGAATGAGATCCCTCGGGAATACTCTCGATTAAAGTAAATGATTGTTATCTCCAAAGATTTCAATAGGTAGGACTATCAATCGATTAGTTTATTTCAGAAAATCAAATGTGATTGATCAAAGAGAGGGAGTTATTTTCAAAGCCAAAAGAAGATAAGTAGGAGATGTTCACGATGCTAGGAAATCTAGCGAGCATCTCAAACTATCCTATGGTTGGGCTTTATATTTTTAAAATTAAATTATTCATTTGAGTTGACTTTTTATTAGAAGTTTAGGACTTATGATTCCATAACACAAGATTATGAAAATGCCTAAGAGGTGAGGATTTATGCTTATGACCCATGGATGGTAGAAGCAACCTAAATAAATCTAGGGAGCTTTGAGGCCAAAAGCACTAATTCTAATGCGATAATGGGTATTTGGTTTGCCTCCATAAGAGAGGAAACCACGACCGAACTTACAACGCAAGTGGTCTCCAACTAACTCACACGGTTTTAAATTCATGTAGGCAAGTCATATGCTTTATGAGATAGTTGTTATTTATTTAGAAAGAGACTAAGTCCTTAAACTCACTCCCTAAAGAGACTAGATCATGTAATCGTATGCTTCAAATGACCTAAATCTAATGCAAATCATATTACATATTATTTTTATTTTTGGACAATCATTTGACTCTGGCTTATAGGATTCATATGCCTAATGCATGAGAAGTAAGATTATTGAACAAAATTAGCGAGAAGGGAGAAGGTGTATTTCCACCATAGCTATTAAAGGTCAATCCAAGTTTCTCTGCCAAAGGTGGAAGCCCTCTAATCAAGAGTGAAAATAATATGCATTTGTGCATGATGTTGTAAAATGAATACTCATCCAGCTAAGGGGTTGCTAATTCTTTTATCTTGATCTTTAACCTAAGCTTTAAATGAGGTTATGAATTCTTTATTTTTAGTTTTGAATTGATTAATTTGGTAGAAGATTTATTTTTTCCTAAGAGCCTAATCCACATCCAGGCCATACATCAAGCAAGGAAGAAATTAGGAAAAGGATGTCATCTTAATGCACAAGCTAAACAAACCATCAATCAATTTATAAAGCTAACACAAAAGAATAAGAGGTCATTTGTGAACGGGCACCACCGCAAAAACCCGAGATAAATTGGATAGCTGAGCTCTACCCTTATACAACCCATTACAAATGAATTAAGTAATTAAGCAAACAATTCATTATTATGGGGTCTTCAAGCTTCATTTCTTCATTCTTCTTCTTTTCTTCTTCTTCTTCTTTCTTTTTGTATGGTTGGAATGGTTGCTCCAAAGGCTTCATATGATACATAAGATGAGATCTTATGACCAATGCTTATCCTAATCCCCATAACAACCATTCTAAAATTCTAATTGTAAAAATTATATGAAAAGGAAAAATAAATCCAACTAACATCTGCAAAACTCTGGCTAAACAAACCACACAAATCTCAAGCATGTATATTGGACTTTTCACCTCACACATGGGTGACTAAGTCCACCTGGCCTAATGGATTATGCTTAGGGGTATAAGCACCTGCACAGCAAAAGCATTTATATTTTTATTTATTATAGTGCCCCTTAAACACAATCACATGCAGAAAATAATGATTATACTAAATCGTTCTATCATTTATTCTATGCACATTCATCCTAACATCTAGACTAAAACATATATCACAAAACAAAAACAAACATCAAACCAGACACCACCCTAATCTAAAGCTAGAAGTGACAACTTAGTCTAAATATGTGTGCTTTATGAGGTTTGTGGTATGCTTAACTATAGCTTTAGGGTCTGTATTTCCTAAATGTGAAAGTATTCAACTTAGGGGATGGTTTCATTTAAGTTATTGTTACTAATTTGGGTTGATTTTATTTTATATTTTTATTTGGTTTGAATGAATCCTACAATTAATTACTAAGTTTTAAAGAGAGGGAAAAGAGAAGGGAACCTCTCTTTCCTTCCCTACCTTAAGTAATTTCTAAAGTGGATTTATGTTTAGTTTTGTTTAGTGAATATTGTATTATGTATTTTAATTAATCTTAAGTTTATATGAACTCTAAACAAACCTATTCAAAAAGAGAGGTATTTTAAGATTAAGTAAAGTGAACTGAATTCACAAAACACACATCACTTCATTTCCTTCCCAATATGTATGACATGCATATGGATGAATCCTAAGAATATCTATACATACAAATGAGAATGTTTAGCACACTTTATAATGAATGCTAAGTAGTTTACTTAAGAAAATTTGAATGCTTATGATGCATGATTTTCATTAAATGAAAAGGGTCTCTTATCCAATTTTCACATGCACACATGAATGTATGAAAGGCATAAGTGAGTATGATTACCATTGTTAACTGTGTAAGGTACAAGACCTACTTAGGGATACTTAAAGCCTCACAATCCTGGGGTTGTCTAGACTAATATACCACTTTCCTTAAATATAAGCATATGTACAAAAGAAATGAATAGAAAAGAAAGGATGCAAAAGTTTGTGTTGGTTGATTCATTTTTATTTATGAAATTTATATGTACAAGTATAGGTATCCTTCTTAAGTAATAGCATGGAATGAATAGGAGATGGAAAAGTGGTGTTAGATTCAAATGAACTAAACACTTTACCAAATCCTATTCAAAACTATACTAAAAGAGGGGAGAAGGAAGACTACACCAAGCACATCCTTATATTTTACTCACATGCAAGCTCATAAATAAAATATAAGTAACACACTTTCAGTAATTGATTCATATATTTTAAAAAATTAGATTTAATAGTGATAATAGCCACTCATATTTTTATTTTTCAAAACATGCAATTTGACATAAAGAAAACATTTCACTTTCATTTTGATTTTGAAAGGAATGAATGCATGAAATTCATATGATACACACATTTAGCTTGTTGGAAGGAACTAAAATGATGAAAGTAAAACACATTCACCTAATTAATTCTAAAGACAATCTTATGGAATAAGTAATCTTAAAGCAAATCAAATTATTTTTAAAGAAGGTTTGGTTTTGTTTTGAATTTGATTTAATTTAAGAAATGTGAGGTGAGTTTGTTGTTCTTAACCCATTCCCACAGGTGTATGATATTTAAGTTCAATTTTTAGATGATTAGATCCATTTTATATTTTGATTAGGTTAAGATATGAATTAAGTGCATTAATTACCTTACCTATACCAATTAGTATATTTAATCAATAATTATGAGCCAATGAGATGACATAAAACTCACAAGGAATTTAAATTTGCAATGCACGGGGAGAAAAGGCCTAATGCAATTTGGCTCATGATTAATGATTAATTAAACTAAGATTTTAACTTAAGTAATTTCATAACCCCTCTCACATGTGAGTTGGGTTTTGATTTCCTTAATGTACTTAGGCTCTTGAACACCTAAGCATCTATCCAAGATAGATTAATTAAATTTTGGAAGGTTTTAGAACTATGAAATTAATTAATGGGGTAATAAGTGAATTAACTTTTAATTAAGGATGGATTAAGGAAGAAAAGAGGGTTTAGAGAATATCTCAAGGAAAGTATTCCAAAATTATTTCCTAAACCTTGCATCCACTTAATCAAAACTTCAATTGACTCAATCAGAGGGTTAAACCGCTAATTATAACCTTAATTAAGCTTAATTATATAAAGGGAGTAATTAAGGAATGAATTAGAAATTCCTCTAATTAGGCCACCAATAAATCCCAAGAAAATTAGGGCGGGCAGGAGTCATCCCACTAATTAAGCACAAAAAGTTTGGGGTTAATCAGAGGAGTAATTAAAGGGCAATTAGCAAATTAACATTCCCAATAAAACTCAAATTCAAAGAAAAAATACTATTTAAAATCCATTGAAATAAATTTTAGAATAGTCTATGTTCAATTATCTTTCATATGCAATTTATTTCATATTTTTTTATTTTTCTACTCTTAGATATGGATTTTAGAAGGTTTGGTGATTAATTAAAAATTATTTAAAGCTTAATTATATTATTAATCTCGTCAGCACCATGTGTGCCGCTGACGCGACATGCGCTTTACACATGGCGCAATGAGATTGGGTATTTAACCCATCACATCGTAGAGCCGCATGGCGGCGGTGCTACACGATCTCTCCTCAACCGTCCCATCAAGGATCAGACATCAGAGATTAAAGCCGTGGATTTGAGGGAGGAAACATATATATTATGCATTTTAATCTCGGCCATCCATCCAAAACCTACAGATGGATGGCCAGAGATCCATCCATGCCGCTCTCTGTGAGCCATGGACACCGCCCATGTTTGAAGCCATGATCCGAGCTCGGTTGAGCTCAGATTGGGATGAAACTCAACCCACACCATCAACATGCAACCTAGATCACATCTAATAGCTAAGATTCGATGGGATTAACATTCACTTCACAAAGCTCCAAACCATAGCTAGATTAAACTCGAAAAATGGCTAACCTCACCGGAGGTGATCACTGGTGCTCGATTCCCTTGGAGAAGCTTCTGGTTGAGATGAAGCTTTGCTGAAGGTTTGAGCTCTTGAGGTTGAGTAGATGCTTCTATGAACCAACTCCCCTTTGCCTTTAGCTCGATCTTGATCAAGATGGCTCCTCCCTTGCTTTAGGAACTTAGGAAAGAGCTTGGGTGAGCTCGATTGAGGTTTTGAGGGAGTTTGCAAAAGGAATTGCACTGGTTTTGAGTGTGGAGTGAGTTGGCTCTACAATGGAGGTCCCCTATTTTCAAGCTCTAAAAACTATGAAATGGAGTTTTGAAATCACTTTAGGAAGCTTCGAGAGGCTGAGCAATTGCTTCTTTGGCTTCCCAAAGTTCAATCAAATTGAGGAATCTTCAGTTTGAGATGAATTAGGAGGAGTATATCTCCCCCTTTGGCAATCGGACGGCCGAAGCTTGACATGCCATTTTTAATCAATTGCTCTCATTTAGTGAGTTTTTTAGTCTGTTAGATGAGTCATTGAGTTCAGTTTGGCCAGAGGAGTGGGAAGGTGAACTCTCCATGTGCTCAAAACAAGTGGAGGCATGATTCCCATGTGGACATTTCAAGGGGAGTGGTCGGTTTGACCATTAGGCTAGGTTGGGCTGACCCAAACCCATTTGGTTGGGTGCACCACCCTCCTTAGTGTTCACTTGATCCACTAGGAGAGTGCCAAGTGGGTATGAAGAGGATTTGATAAAATTCCAAGTGAAATTAGCCTAAATTTACCCTATGGTCTAAGGGTAAAATGGTCATTTGACCTTGATTTCAGTTTGGGTATGTTTGATATGATGAGAAAATAGGTTTGGCCATGTTTCATTGAATTTGGAGTTATTTTGATGTGATTTGGCTCTTGTTGACTCATTTAGGTCAAAATGGGTCAACTTGGGTCAAGTTGACCGAGTGGTCAAATTGTATCAAACCAAGGGGTGGGTCAAGTTCATATGACCATTTGAAATGTTTGGTGGCTTTGGTTTGATTCAATTTGATTTAAGTTTAAATTTGGTTCATATGACTTCATTTAGGTCAAGTTGATCAATTTGACCCATTTGACCTATTTGAGCTAGGTCATGGTAGGTTTAGGTTTGGTTGGAAATATGGTGGTATCTTTGTTTCCAATCAATTTTGGCTAAGTTTGAATTTGGCTCAATATTAATTAAGTTGGTTCAAGGTCAATTAGGCTGCTTGGCCAATTGAGGCTCAAGTTTAACAAGTGATTTAGAATAAACTTGACCCATTGGTTTCAATCAATTTGGCTTAGATCAAGTTTTGACACATTTGGACTTTTTAGGTCAAGTTGGGTCTACTTGGGTCAAGTGGCCAATTTGACTAGGTTAGGCTCAAATGTTGACTTGGTCAAGTTCAAACATTGATCATGAATGAACTTAAGTCATTGGTTTCATCAATTTGGCCTATGATGGATTTTGGCTATGTTAGTTTTATTTTGGCTAAGTTGACTTGGTCAACCCTTAGGTTTGACTTTTTGACCCAATTTGAGTGATTGATCATCTCATGATGATTGATCATGATGAGAGCTTAGGTGAGTTTGATTCAATCCAATTTGGTTTGAATTAGAATTTGGCTCATAAGGTACTTTAGGTCACTAGTCAAGTGAACCTAAAATGGTCAAAGCATTTGAGTTTGAACTCACATATGACTTAAGATTGAAATATAAATCCATTTGAGTGGTTTGAAGTCAAATGAGTTTTGATTCATTTGACAATTTCAAGTTCAAAGTGAACATGAAATGGATTTTGGCTTGATTTTGAATTGAGTTATGTGATTGAAGTTTGTATTTATATTTGGATTCATGACAATTGATCAATTGAAGGAAAATCAAGTTGTGATTTGAAGTTGATTGAAGTTCATTTGGCTTGATTGGTTGGATTTTGATGAATTTGAACTTGAATTTTGGATTTGTTTTTTTTATATTTCATTTATATATGTGAATATAAATGAGAATATGGTCAGAGAAAATTTCAAGTTTGAAGTGATTTGAACATGATCTAGGCTAAGTCCTTAAGAGAAAATCAAGGTAACGTAGGAAAGATTTGTGAATTGATCTTGAATTTTGGATTTAGTTTGATTGATTTAAATTTATATTTCATTTATATATGTGAATATAAATGAGAATATAAATGAGTTGTGAGAATATTTTATGAATTTAAATTGATTTGAAGCTGGTTTTTAGGCTAAGTCCTTAAGAGAGGATTAAGGACTTAAGAATGATTTTGAATTAGGAATTTGAATTTTGGATTTGATTTGATTGATTTGAATTTATATTTCATTTATATATGTGAATATAAATGAGATTATAAATGGGTTATGGAAAAATTCATGAGTTTGAAGTGATTTGAACATAATCTAGGCTAAGTCCTTAAGAGAAAATCAAAGTGACTTAGGAAAGATTTGTGAATTGATCTTTAATTTTGGATTTAGTTTGATTAATTTGAATTTATATTTCATTTATATATGTAAATATAAATGATAATATAAATGATTTGTGAGAAAATTTTATGAATTTGAATTGATTTGAAGATGATGATTTTAGGCTAAGTCCAAGAGATTAAGGACTTAAGAAGGATTTTGAATTAGAATTTGAATTTTGTATTTGATTTGATTTGAATTTATATTTCATTTATATATGTGAATATAAATGAGAATATAAATGGGTTATGGAAAAATTCATGAATTTGAATTGATTTGAAGATGATTTTTAGGCTAAGTCCTTAGGAGGGAAATTAAGGACTTAGGAAATATTTGAAATTTGGGATTTCAATCATGGATTTCAATCCTATGGCATTGATTTGAGTTTTGAGAAAATAAATTAGGCTAAAATTAATTTAGTTTTCACGTTGATTTGATTTGTAGTTTGACTTGAAGGAAGGAAGTAAGGAAAGTGGTTCAAGCTATAAGGTAGGCGGATTTTTCTAACACCCCTAAAGCATGACCTACTCCTACTGCTAACTCTTGTAGGTCTCTAGGGTTAGGTTGAGTGTCCACATAATCACTAGATGTGTCTTAAGGATCTCTTAAAGTATAAGGGAAGTCCTATCTCTAAGATGGAGGGGTTGAAAACTCATTCTAAAAATGAGGTCAACACATCCATCAATTATTCTTAGATAAATAATGAGCACTAAAGTAGTATGAATTAAATAAAAACAGCTATCTCAATATATTTTTAGGAAATAAACATACATAGCACATAATTCTTATATATTTTACTTTAAAATAAATTAACAATGATGTTATATTTGATGTAATATTAAAGATTTGAGTGTTATTTATATGAATATAAAATTTTGGATATGTAAATATATAAGATTTGTATGTTATATGTAAATGCTGCTATATTTTTTATCACCATTATGCTATTTTTTTCTCCAAATCTTGCTCTTTATAGTAATTCTAAAACCATAAAATGTTGCTGGCCATGCGATCTCAATAAAACTATATAATGATTGAATTAAATACGTATGAGAAATCTCTAAAACTCATATGTTACATACTAAGATAGATCTATAGATGCTAAAAACAACTTCAATAATCTCTAAGTTTTATGTCCCTAAAACTATTATCTTCTTCTTATTTTGAATGTTACAATGATGCAATCTAATAATGAGTGAAACTGATTATGAAAGACAATATTAATTAGTCTAATCTTCTTCTCTAAACATCCTCTCTCTAATTTAAATCTTCACCTCCAATCTAGTAACTAGAATTTCTCCATCTTATCAAAATATGATGCTAGAAAAAATAAATGATGATTAAATCTATTCAAAGTTTCAACCTGCAATATAAAGACTTCATCAAATCTCTTCATCTTTAAGTGTTTTATTTTATCTTGAGACCATGTGACATTAAACACTAAGAACACAAAAAAAAAGTACAAGCTTAATTCATCATTAGGTTTGGCTACACAAATTAAACCACTAAGTATCATTAGCTTATTGTGTCAAAACCAACATCTTTGTACTGTTTCAAATATAAGCATAGCAGCTAGAGTACTGCTAATTTGTGTAAACTAATTCCTTATAAAGAAGTATATGATGTCACCAAGAATGATTTATAATAATTAATAAGTCCTATTACATTAAGACACCTCATATTTTTTATTTATTTAAATCTAATTTTTTTAACTATAGAACCTCTCTCTCTCTCATGTTTATGAACATCAGGCTAAGGAACAATATGATAAACACACGTTATAATACTAAACCTATCGAGCACCCCAAAAAATTATTAAATTTTACATGATTTGATTGAGATAATGGCAATATTCAGTGGTGTCAACGATGCAAACTTGATCAAGCTATGTGTTGCTTCTAAGAATACACGTTTATTCAAACTGAATTAAGCCTATTCTTACAAAATGACGAAAAAACTTATAAAAAATAAGGATGACTCTTAAGAAAACACTTATAAGTGCTTCACAAATAAGGCCTCGCAGAAGCATGTCGTGAGGAGGCAAAAGTTGCTTCACTTCATTATTTATAAACATATGCATCTAATTATGCAAATCTCCATCACCTTATAGTCCTAGCACTGCTTCCTTTATTCTCCTCAATGATCTAAGATGTCGGATCCAGTAAATAATTTGAAGTGATTTAATTACTTAATATTGTTGCATGTCAAAAAACTTAGAGCGGTAAAATAAAACTTCATATACTATGAAAATCCAGTACACACGTAGATAGTTGAAAAAAAAAAATGAAACCCCATAATTTTTATGTGGAAAAACCCCAAAAATATGGGGGAAATCATGAGGTCAGAAAATGCTCCTATTTATATCCTTTGAAATACGAGTTTAAAACTTCGACAAGGATTACAAGATTATATGTAGGAAATCGATAATGGAATTGAATCGGGTTATCTATCATCGGTGATAGTTGGTTGTAACTTGTTGATGGTAGGACGGCGATAATAGGAGGCGATGACGTGGTGATAACTGACTTACTCTCCCACATTTCTCTCACTTCAGTTAGCTCCTTCATGCTGATAATGAGATCCTATTTATAGAATTCTTAGAGGGATATTTTGGTCATTGTTGTCAAAAATCTCAAAACACTCCATCGAACGATTCATATTGATTCATTTGATCATAGATAGTTTTGTTGATTTGACCATTTAAATGACATTTCATCTGAGTGATCCTAGGCTCATTGAATTCATCTCGTTGATTGATTTATAAGCACGTCAAATTTGGAAGTCATTTGATCATCCAATCACTATTCAAATTTTTTTATGCTTTTGGACTTCATCATTTCGATTGTGATTTTACATAATTACTCATTTCATTGATTCATTTGATTTGATTATATACATACTTTAACTTGGGATCTATGCTTGATTTATAAATTTTAAAGGGACATCTCACTTCCCTCCTATTTTTGGATGATAAAACTTATTTCATCTAAAAATATACTAAAGTATTAAAAATAAAATCACTTTAGCTAAAAATTATTTTGATTTGTAATTTTATATATATATTATGTGTATTGATATAGCATTGAAAATTTTTCAATCAATCAATCTTGATGTCAAAAGCAATCATTCAAACTATCCAGATCAAGCATTTAAAATATCATTAAAACTTTGGGATATCGGTTAAATATAGTTCTAAATATGGAGTGTTTATGATCAAATCGGCGTCTTGATGAGATCTAATAAAGATCTTTTGATTCTTTGTTTGAGCATTTAAATACTTAAAATACATTAGATGATGAAAGGAATCATTTTGAGTTGTCCAATGGAGTGGTTTGGATTTTGCGTGTATTCTGAAATCATCCTCTCTATAAATAGACTCATTCTTGATGGTAAAGAGATGAGAGAACTTTAAGGCTTGAAATCTTTCATATTCTCACCACCATGTCCACCTCACCACTACCGCTTCACTGGTCGCGGCGGTCATCATCGCGATCACGCGCGGTCGCCGTTGCCATCCACAATCGCTGGTCGTTGACCGCTTATTCGGTCGTTCGGCCGGCCATTCGCCACCATCGATCATCGTCTATAATGGCCAATTACTTCTACGCCATCGGCGTTACGTTTGCCCGTCACCATACCGGTTGCGCCGGCCGCTACTTCATTCCCGTTGCGCGATCATCACGTCATCGACCACTTTATCATCGCCGTGCCATTGCCGGCGAGGCTTGCCATATCATCAGCCGTCATCATCGCTTGCCGACTGCCGTTTCAATAACAACCAGTATAACATTACGTAGATGTTGCCACGATTTTGGGATTCATTGTCGATTCTCATACAATTTTATATCTAAAACTTTGTACTCTAAAATAGATAGTGGAAGATTTTATTAAAGGCCCGTGGTTTTCCCATTTTCCACATAAAATCTTGGAGTTTATTGTTCACTCTTAAAATATTATTGTGGATTTATGATAAATTTAAGCGTAAAATTTTATTATGTGGTATCGCCTTGACACCGGTTTGATAATCAAATCATGTCATAATCTCGTGAACACCGCATTACATGCTAATACTACAACAACAACTCCGACTCTGTTACTCCTCAATCCTTAAAGGATGTAAACCCTCACTTCCCCCTGATAGGCATGACCTTATCGGTGAATGTGCAATATGAATCTCTCTAGAAGATCGTGTTCGCTAAATGGAAGAATCTCAAAATGAGATAATTTGACTTTTACGAGAAACTCGGTAGTCACTGCTGCCGCAAACGCATCTCTCCCAAGATTCATCATAGCCAGGGGAGGTCAAAATGCTAATACGGGGTTTTCTCGCCATCAGACTAAAGTTCCTCCCGACCTGATCGACACCTGACGCTAATTCTTCATCCATCACCACTGATTGTCACCAATTATTACCCATAGCTTGGCATGTTCTCGCCCTATTTATTGCACCCATAAAATGCAACTACATCTTGGTCACTACTTGAGCATGTCGAGAGAGAATCGTGACCGAAGTTGTGAGGGAGAGCAGGAGGTGAGGAAATGGGAAAGTGCTGGAGAAGAAAGATGGAATGAGAACGGATGCGAAACTTACAGCTTGACGAGGGAGACGAAAGGAGAATCGATTGTGGCTTGTGACTTGAAGCTTGAGGGAGGACGTGAGCATGAGAAGGGTTTCGAACGAGAGGAGGTGAGCGTCTATGAGGAATCGAGAGCTGTGCGAATGCGAGATTTCTGTGAGGACGAGCGGGTGCTACGTGTAGAAATCGAATGAATGCCCTTTTTTTTTCTTATTTGCGATCGTTTTGTAACGAATGGGATCGAGCCTCAGCCGTCTGATGCTATAGAGGGAGGAAATTAAATCAGAGCTATTGAAAAAAAAATTTTTTTTGTAATTTTGCAAAACTGTCAAGGACGAGAGCACAAAAATGTGGCGTGATTTGGTAGGGTTTAAACTTTGGATTTTATTTAGATTTTAATTTAATTAATATACATATTAGAAATTTGCATAGATTCTTATATGTAATTGATTTCATCTTAATTAACTCATCTCTATTTCATTTTCACTCTCTTAATTAACCCATTCTTATATGGAATATCAAAGAGGGTCAAAAAATACCCCTCAATAAATATGATACACGCATGATACGGATCGTATTTATTGCGAGCAAATTGACCTCGTTGATTTTCGAGGATGATTTGTTATTATTATTATTTTTACTTATTAGATATTTTGTATTTTGTTTTACTGCTTCTTGGTGTAGCTTAGTATTTTCTTCGTGCTTATGTTTCATCACGCCACTCATGTTCTTATAATGATTTTCTCCGATTGTTAACAGGAGAATGTTTAATGGGAGTTTGATTTGTCATCTACCGAGCCGACAAAAAAGGCTATTTGGTCGAGGTGCATGACGATCCTCGTGGAGATGCATCAATCAAGGATAGGATTGAGCAGCATGGCGACATGTTGAGAGAACGTGATATTTATCGTGATTTCAGACAATCTTCAGACTTCGACTATTTTGATTCTTTTGCTGGATCCTGCAGACGTGGTGAGTACCATCAAATTGAAATGGGTGATCTCCAGATACTCATATAAGTCGTACTCGAGAATTGAGTTTGATGCGCAGCATCGCATAAATCAAAGCTAAAATACACTAAACATCACCAAAAATTAGTTCAAACGATCTCTGATCGATGAACAGATTTTCTCATCATGTTCAGAACATCAAAATTAATCAGAATATACATATTGCATAATTCGATAGTTGCCCAATTAAGAAAAAAGTTTGTCGACGCCAAGATATATCGAGATCGGCTCTGACGCCAAACGACATTTATTCATAAATCGTCGTTCGCTTAAATATCAAAATCTATCAAATGATCGTTTACGCCAATTCGGAAAGTTTCACAACATCGAAGCTATCGAGATAATACACATTTTGAACCGAAAAGTCTAATCCATCGCCAATCAACTAAACGACCTCCTCGATCATAAACAAACTACGCCGAATCTGAACATCAAAACCGCTTGAATGATATCCACTGACAAGCGTTATCGTTTAAAATTTTATCAAGATAAGACGTGCATTTCTGATAAATCTACTGATTATCTTTTAATCACATCTCAACGCCTAACTTACTGCCCATTCCTATGCCTCCACCTCTCGTTGGACTAGTATTAAACTGCCATGTATGGCCATTCCATGTGCATCCAAACCCCACTACCTTATCCCTGTTGTAGGCCGAACGAACGATCCCTACTCGTTCTCTTCCATTTCCCTGCTCCTAGCCAAACGAAAGCCTCTGAATCCTCCCTCTCTCATCGGTTCAATGATTGCACAGCAGGACCTCATTTTCACAACTACATGCATTTATTCTTATTGCAGTCGGCGATGAGCTCGAGTGCGGCGAAGTTCCTTCCTTCGCAGTTCGGCAAATTGGGCTGACTTACAAGATCTTTGTCGCCGCGTGCTGAACCACTAGTGGGAAGTCGCTCAACTTCATTTCTTAGTCAGAGAGGGCGGTGATGGTGTCGGCGAGCTGCTAACAGTTGAACATTCACCATCTCCGTTGATGTAGAGGTCGCTTATGTCGACTGTCGCGAGCGAGTAGAAGAAAGTGATGGGGCTGAAGCCATCAAAGAAAAACTCAGGGAAGGATAGCAGCCCTTTAAAGGGGGTAAAGAGGCCATCGATAGTGGGAGAGTTGATTACAGTGCAGATGGGAGTGTCAGCAAATAGATTCTTGGATCCTACAGGGATTGAGGATCTCCTCCAGTCAACTTGGGAGACGCATTGAATCCATTGTTTTACCATTAAAGTTGCTGCAACAATTTAAAGTTTCATATTTTTCATTACCTGCAGGAATATAAAGATTGGATGAGTAGAAATTTAAAGGTTCTTGAGGCTGGATTGCTCCTGTCATTCAAGAATGGACCTATGATGCCATGTGCCATGATTTACTAAACATGAATGGGAACAACTGTACTTATGAAGTGCGGAGCAAATTAGGGTCAACAACTGAAAAGAAAGAGGCTGTTTTGGAGGATCATGATCCAATATGGCTTGAGCTTCATCATGCACACATAGCAGATGCTAGTGAAATATTGCATAAAAAAAGAAGATGAATATATGTGCAAACTTATATTACGATAATGATTGAAGACCTCACCGCTTAAGAACAGATTGAAGACTACGACATGCCACAAAGACACACCATCGCTGACAAGATTAAGCAGTAAAAGAGTACTAGCAACTATGTAGGACAGACGAGAGTACCCAAAATTTCATCGACGACAATAACAAATGACTTGAATGAAAATAAATAAGAAAATGATTGAAAGTAACTTAAGTTGAATTTGAAATGAAAACTTAAGTTGAAATAAAATAAAATAAAATCAAACCAAAATTACAAGAGCTTGAAATAAAAAAAGAAGTTTGCAAAGTTATGTTTAAGTGAGACTTACAAAGGGAACTTATAAAGTCTTAAGAATTTACCTCATATAAGAACATCACCTAACAATGGCTCAGAAGCAAGAACATAATTGGGCAACTCATTGTGAACATGAATGAAATTTTTCAATGAAACATTTGGATTTTACATTTAATTTTGAAACTAATACTCACAGGATTTGCAATGTCTGCAAATATTTATTTTCAAGCTAGAACGAAACTCTAATATAGTTAATAAAAGATTTGCAAAAATTAAATAGCTCATGAGTGAGCCTAAATCAAGAGTTTCATTAAATATTCAATTCACACCATTTATCATGGTGACCAAATCTTTTATTAAATCAAAAGAAACTTGAATAATCTCATGAGCTCATCTGTGAGCTAGAACAACTATTGAATATGATGAATTTATTGAGAACTTGAAGGCTCATCAGTTTGATAGTTCACATACAAGCAAAAATAAAATAAATTAGCTTGTCAACGAAGATGTGTAAAGCCTTTCAATAAGCACTTGAAGTTGCACGCGGATGAATCGAAGTGGCCTAAAGAATTTATATGAGATTCGTGATGATTTTATGAAGCTCATCAACAAACATTGAAGTTTTATTGAAATGCAATTAATTGAATAAATTAAATGCATAAAGAAACATTTACATACTGGCTGAAATTGCATGCATTATGAAGTGAGATTATAATTCATCATCTCAAAATGTGTGCAAATAATTAAAGTTTTAATGAAATAAAAAGTATATGTAGCATGAGATACTCATCTATTTAAATTTATAATATCGAGATACATATAAATAAACTAATGGGATGAGCTTTGCACACATTATGAAGTATGATTAAAATTCAAATTTAATGCCTCCAAAGTATGCAAGAAATCTAAAAATACACTCGCATGGGTCTCGAAACTATGTTGAATGCTTAAACTTAATGTCTAAGGAAGTTGCGTTGGTTGATTCTCGGTTAGGTCTTAGGACTAAGTCTGGGTTAACCAAACCTAAAAATCCTATAATTATAATAATTTCAGCTTATTAAAATATCTGAGAAGCTAATTCTATCATATAATAGTAGATCTGATCCTCTATTATTAAATTAATAGAGTCAACATGATCTGAAATAATAAACTAAATTATTAAGCAAACTTATATAACCTATTGATGGATGCGTTGAATAGAGATTTCAACCGAGAGGAATACTATCATCAACATATGTTCAAAATTTCAAGTCAAGTTAATATAAGTTAAATATCAAACTAAATAAAAAATCTAACATGTCGTCAAGCTATAATTGACTAATTGAAAATCATCAACCTAAAAACTTAAAGCAAAAAACTCAATTTATCCACATTCTATAATTGTTTATCGGAGGTGATAAATTAAGAAAACTCTAGCTCACAAAGAAATTAATATCAAGTCAAGTGTATTTCAATATTCACTCTCAATCAATCTCATACTAGCAAGGATGTGGCCTATATCCTCTCTATTGTGTAGCCAATGCGCTTACATATGATGCAATTACCGTGAAAGTCCTTGATTGGGTGTTCATCGTCAAATGGTACCATTATATTATTATAATGATTGTAGCCCATATGTTCCCCATTGATCTGTACCTTGAGTTATGAACCATAGGGAGCACTTGATAGGAAAAAAAAATCTTCTATCAGCTAAGGTAGACTTAAGCATGTCTCCTTAGATAAGCACCACCCCAAGTCTACAAGACTTTTATGCTACAACCCATGGCCGACAAGGATCCTTCTCGGGGTCAACTACCTCTTCTCACTATAAAGACTATGACAAATGATGACTAACTATGGGATCTTGATCAAGCATCATCATTCCCCCAACCATCTAGTTTAAGCTAATGATGAATTTCATAAATCTAAATTTCAAAACTCCACATGCTACTACTATACACTATGTATTTAGCAATCTAATGACTAGCCTTATTCAAAAGTTCTCTCTCAACATTGAGAGGGGAAATTAACTATAGGTGCTTTCGCCTATAGGAAACTTAGAACCAGATATAAAGTCCTCACAAATGAGGGTGAAATCTCTAAGTAGTGTCTTATATAATATTCCATCTGTCTTCTAAAAATTTAACCAACATTAATCTTATTCTCTTTATTGAGAGGTTGGTGGTTAATTTTTAGAGCCCATAGTGAGGATTACAATCTCATGCATAGTCTCTGTATTTGATATTTTATACCTTCGATAGTGTTGAGCAAGGAAAGTCCACATTATGAGCCATCATGATTTTGAATCGTCATTGGCTTTGAGATTCATGATTGGTTTCACACTTCCATGTGGCTATGTTACCTAAATGATACATTTATATAGGATGATTGAAGCATATATGAGCCAGTTTATGTGTCTATGTTTGATTTTGGTGGCATTCCCCCTGCTTGGGCTCACGGTGTCATGGAGTTTTAGGATATGAGTCGCAACACATGTTGGATAGGCCCAGCAGAGTTGCCAGAAATCTATGGGCTCCAAAAATTCACCATCGACCTCTCGATGAAGAGAGTGATTTAATGTTAGTCAAACTTTCAGAAGGTAGATGAAATAGTAGATAAGATATTACATATTTCATCCTCATTTTTGGACTTTAGATCTAGTTGGTTTCTAAGTAGCTAAAGTTAATTACCCTCCCAATGTTGAGAGAGAACTTTTGATTAAGGTTAATCGTTAGATCTCTAAATGCGTAGCATATAGTAGTTGCATGTAGAGTTTAAAATTTGGTGTTTAGAATTTATGAAACTTATCATATTAGCTTAAAGTGGATGGTTGTGGGAATGATAATGCCGCATCAAGATCTATTTCATCATCCTAGGATTGTGGTTCTAATCACTTAGTGAGAGCAACCCCATCGAATGATCCTTATTAATACCATGGTTTTATCGTCTAAGAAAATATTATAGACTAGGGTTGATATTTGTAAAATGAGACAATATTAAGTCCACCCTAGCTAATAATGGGCTTTATGTCCTATTAGGTATACCCTATGATCCACAACTCAAAGGGGTAGAAAACCATTGGAAGATATACGATCTATAGCCGTGACCATAATTTAGTGGAACCTATTAGCAAAACCACATGGTCAGAGGTCTCACAAGTAATATATGTAACTCTTGTAAACCACAACAAGGCCACGCCCTTCGGTGTAAAATATTTTGAATGTAAATATAGTAGTATGCATAATATGGCATTGGCTCCTTTGCGAGCTTAGGTTAACATTAAAATTTTCACCTCTGACAAATAATTGCGGAAGAAGGATGGTTGAATTTATTATTATTATTTTTATGATGAATTTTCATTTAATTAAATTTTTTTTATTTCAAAATTTTCTTGAATATTTGATAGTTGATAGAAAGTTCACTTAAGATTGAAGATTTTAGAAAATTTTTGATAAGAGTAAATCACTTCGATTGATATTCTCGATCAACAATCATCAGTACTATATTTTTTGTTAGGATCGAATTATAATTTTGAAATCTTATTATATCATATTGGATATTGTAAACTCTACTCCTGTAAGAGGAGGATTGGATCTATGGATTGAAACCTATAGTTGTATTTTAGGATTTTTGAAATTAAATATCTGAATTTCTGAACATAAAATAGCCATATTAAAGCTATTAAAGGCTTAATGAAAGTAGTAAGGGTGGGCTTAATGTGATCAGCTTGAATGCATCATTTCATATTAATTTTTATATACAACTTTGCTGAGCTTAATTATTTAATTTTCTATTGAAATAATCAATTTTATCAACTCCAATCCCTATGGGGAGGAGGATTCAACTGCTCAAATATGACTTAAACTTTCATCATATAAATGTATTGATTTGTTAAAATACATACATAAACATATATTTAGAATATTGAATTTTAAAAATATTCATAAGCTTTCAAAATAATTGTTTCTCCTTCAAAATAATTGTGTAATTTTTAGTGTAAGATATTTAAGTCAATCTGATTTTAACACATGCAGCATCCTCAGACACCTGAATATAAACATTCAATACTATGTCAGGGCCCATGTGAGTATTTGATAATTCAGATAATTTTTTTAAAAAATTATGAGATTAATTTTGTATTTTTTTTTTAATCTCAACTTAGCTTGTTGTGGTGAAAATTTTCTATATAGTTGCCTTCAATCTGTGGGTGGAAAGCAAGAATATAAAAATTCATCATTTTGGGATGCCACGTAGATCCGCAAATGTACTTATTAGGGTGATCAGGTACAACATTGAGAAGAGATGTACTATCTCGAAAGATAAAAGTCACCATCCTATAATAGACCTAATCACCAAAATAAGGACTCCTAAGGACATTGGGTCTTATGTACCGAGATTCTTCCCTACTTTACATGGAAAAGTAAAGCATGGTTTATTTTAAATTGGGTTCATTAAGTTCCTTAGCATAGTTAATTACATCATAAGGAATGAGATTTCTTAGAAAACTCGATTAAGGTAAATGATCATTATCTCTAAAGATTTCATTAAGAAAAGGACTACCAATCGATTGATTTATTTTTAAAGATCAAATGGGATTGATCAAAGAGAGATTTATTATCAAATCCAAACAGAGATAAGTAGAAGATGTTCATAATGCAAGGAAACCTAGCGAGCATCTCAAACTATCCTATGATTGGGCTTTACATTTTTGAAATTGATTTAGTTTGTTTAAGTTGAATTTTTTATTATAATGTTAGGGCTTATAATTCCATAATACAATGTTATGAAAATGCCTAAGAGGTGAGGATTTATGTTTAGGGCCCACAAAGAGAAAAAGCAATCTCAGAACCTAAATCTAGGGAGCTTTGGCGAGAGCCGAAAGCACAAACTAAATATAAGATGAAAAATGGGTTTTGAGATTGCAAGTGACTGCTTGGACTTACAACCTCCTGGGAGTGGCCACCAACTAACTCCTCCTATAATTTTAAATTCATGTAGGCAAGTCTTATGCTTTATGCAAGATTGCAAGGTTATTTATTTATTTAAAAGAGACTAAGTCCTTAAACTCACTCCTTAAAGAGACTAGATCATGTAAAGAGCATGCTTTAAATGATCTATATTTAATGCAATTTAGATTTCATTTTATTTTTATTTTTTGATAATTATTTTGACTCAAGCTAATAGGATTCATATGCCTAATGCATGAGAAATAAAGTTATTGGCCAAAATCAGCGAGAAGGGAGGAGGTGTGTTTCCACCATGGCTCTCATAGGTCAAGCCAAGTTTCTCTGGAAAAGGTGGAAGCCCTCTAATCAAGAGTGAAATAAGATGCATTTGTGCATAATGTTATAAAATAAATACTCATCAAGCTAAGGAGTTGCTAATTCTTTTATCTTAATTTTAAGCCTAAGCTTTAGATGAGGTTATGAGTTCTTCATTTTTAGTTTTGAATTGTTAAGTTGGGTAAAAAGATTTATTTTTTCCTAAGAGGCTAATTGTCATCCAAGCTATACATAAAGGAAGAAACTAGGAAAAGATGTCACTTAATGCATAAGCTAAACAAATCATCAATCAATTTATAAAGTGAAAATAATAGGCCATATGGTGACCAAACACAAACCCAAAATAAATTGGGTAGCTCTACCCTTATACAACTGATTACAAATGAATTAATATAATTAAGCATGGAATTCATTGTTATGGGGTCTTCAAGCTTCATTTCTTCATTCTTCTTTTCTTCTTTCTTCTTCTTTTCTTTTTTCTTCTTTGGTTCTTTCTTTTGGATGGTTGGAAGGTGGATGCTCCATAGGCTTCATATGGTGCTTAAGATGAGATCTTATGACCAATGCTCATCCTAATCCCCTTAACAATCATTCCAAAATCTTAATTATATAAATTTACATGAAAAGGATAATTAAATCTAGCTAACACCTACAAAAAAGGTTAGCTAAACAAACCACCAAATCTCAAGCATGTATATTGGAGTTATCACCCCACAAATGGGTGACTAAGTCTAGCTAGCCTATTGGATTATGCTTAGGGGTATAAGCTCCTGCAAGCAAAAGCATTTTTATTTTTATTTATTATAACACCCCTTAGGCATAATCCACTGCAGAAAATAATGGTTAGACTAAGATCACCTACCATTCATTTTATGATAATACATAACATCCAGTCTAAAACATATATCATAAAATAAAATAAGCATCAAACCATGCCTAACCTAAAGCTAGAGTGTGACTTAGCTAATGTGTGTGCTTTGAGGTTTGTGTGGTATGCTTAGCTATGGCTTTAAGTTAGAGTTTTCAAAGTATGAAACAGGTTAAACTTAGAGGAGGGCTTCATTTAAGTTGTTTAGAAGTTTTGAGTTGATTTTATTTCATGTTTTTATTATGTTCAAGTGAATCCTACAATTAATTACTAAGTTATAAAGAGAGGGAAAGAGAAGAGAACTTCTCTTTCCTTCCCTAACCTAAGTAATTACTAAAGTAAATTCATATTTTGATTTTATTTAGTGAATATTTTAATTAAGTGTTTTAATTAATCCTAAGTTTAGATGAACTCTAAATAAACCTATTTAAAAAGAAAGGCATTTTAAGATTAAGTAAAATGAACTAAATTCACAAAATATACATCACTTCATTTCTTTCCCAACATGTATAACATGCATATGAATGAGTCCTAAGCATATTTATACACACAAATGGGAATATTTAACACACTTTATGATGCATGCTAAGTAATTCATTTAAGAAAATTTAGAAGTTTATGATGCATGATTTTCATTAAGTAGAAAAGGGATTTCTTATCCAATTTTTACATGCACACATGAAAGTAAGAAAAGCATAAGTGAGTACAACGTCATTGTTAACCAGAGGTGTAAGGTATAAAACCTACATAGGGCTACTTAAAGCCTCATAATCTCAGGGTTGTCCAGACTAATGTACTACTTTTATTAAATAAAACATGTGTATAAAAGAAATTAATGGAAAAAGAAAGAATGCAAAAGTTTGTTTAAGTTGATTCATTTTGTTTATGCAATTTATATGTGCAAGCATAGGTATCCTTCTTAAGTGATAGTATAGGAATGAATAGGATATGGAATTAGGCAAATATTAGGTTCTTTTCAAATGAACCATACAACTTACCAAATCCTATTCAAAACTATACTAAAAGAGAAGATAAGGAAAACATACTAAGCACATCCTTATATCTACTCACATGCAAGCTTATAATTAAATATAAGTAGAACACTTTCATTTTTGATAATTGATTCATATATTTTGAAAATAATTTGAATTTAGTAGTGATAATAGTCACTCATATTTTATTTCTACTTTAGCCAACATGCAAATTTGACATAAAGTAAACATTTTCATTTTAAATTTGAATTTTGAAAAGTATGAATGAATGAAATCACATGACACACATATTTAACATGTTGGGGAAAGAACTAAAGCAATGAAATCATGTAAACACATTCACTTTAATTAAGTCCTAAATACAATCTTATGAAATAAGAAAGCTTAAAGTAAATCAAAGTTTATTTAATGTGATTTTTATTTGAGTTTGATTTTGATTTAATTTTGAAAATGTGAGTTATGTTTGCAATTCCTAACCTATTCCCACATGTGTTTGACATTTTTGTTTAATATTTAGATGATTAGATTCATTTTATATTTTGATTAGGTTAAAGTATGAATTAAACATGTTAATTAACCCTTACACACCACCTTAGCATAGTTAACCAATAATTATGAGCCAATGAGATGACATAAAACTCACAAGGAATTTAAATTTGCAATGCACCTAGGAAGAAAAGGGCTAATGCAATTTGGCTCATGATTAATGGTTAATTAAGCTAAGGGGTTTAACTTAAGTAATTTCAAAACACCCCTCACATATGAGTTGGGTTTTGATTTCTTAATTGAAATTAGGCTCTTGAATACCTAAGCATCTACCCAAAGTAGATTAATTAAGTTTGGAAGTTTTAGAATTTTAGAAATTAATTAAGAGAGAATAATTAATATTAATTAGAGATTAAGGAAAGAAGGGGTTTTAAGGAATAGCTTAGGAGAAATACCCTAAAATTATTCCCTAAGCCTCCTATTCACTAGATCTAACCTTAATAAACTCCAATGAGGGATTAAAACACTAATCCTGCCCTTAATTATCCTTAATTATATTAAGGGAGTAATTAGGAAATGCATTTGCAATTCCCTCAATTAAGCATTCAATAAATCCCAAGAAAATTAGGGGAGGTAGAAGTCATCCCCCAAAACATACCCAAGAAATTTTGGATTAATTAGAGGATTAATTAAGGGATAATTAGCAAAATAAGATTTCCATTAAAACCTAAAATCAGAGAAAAGTAATTTATCTTTCCATAGAAATTTATCTCATATTTTTTTGAATTTTATTGAGGGAGATATGAATTTTTGAAGGTTAGGAGATTAATTAAAATTAATTAAATCCCTAACTAATCCTTATCACACACGCATGATGGCGGCATGCACTTTACATGCATCGCATCATGAGGGGATTACTTAAATGTCGCATCAAGGCGGTGGTGTGGTGGCGAGACGCGGTTTGATCCCTGTTGTTCGATCAAGGATCAAATGACCAGGGATCATCCTGTGGTTTTAAAAGGGATAAATCAATTCTAAAATGTGTGATTAATCTCATCCGTCCATCAAAAATGCGCTGATGGACGACAAAGATCTTCCCAATTCTTCCCTTAGGATCAATGGAGACCGTCCATGATCTAAGGGAAAATTTAAGCTCAATTGAGCTCGGATTCAAATAAAACTTTACCACACCATCTTAACCTAATGACGAGCCTATCCAATGCTGGATTTTTTATGCCATGATAATTTCTTTCATAAAGGACCAACACCTCCTAAGCTAAGTGGTCAGAAAATTCCATACCTCACCGGAGGGGATCACCGGCGCTCCAGCTCGATGAGGAAGCTTCGTCTAGTGGAGATGAAGCTCTGTTGAAAGTTTCAAGCCTTGGGGTTGAGTAGATCTCTCTATGGACCAACACATCTTCTCCTTTCTTGCGGCTTTGACCCAATTCAACCTCTCCTTATTTTGGGAACTTGAATGAGAACTTGGGTGCACTCGACTTGATCCCTTGAGGGAGTATGCAAAGTGAATTGAAGTAGATTTGAGTGAAGAGGAAGTTGGGAATTGAGATGAGCTCCCATATTTTCTTAAGGAAGAAAATCAAGAAAGGTAAGATTCAAATCCCTCTTAGAAAGCTTAGGAATACTCTGATGGCTCCTACACTCACTTCAATCAATGAGGGTGATGAATTAGAGTATATCTCCCCATGGTAATCGGATAGCCGACACATAGCTTATCATTTTGATCCAATTGACCATATAGAAAGGTTTTTTTGATCTATTTGGAGTTGGCACATGGTCGGTTTGAGGTCTTGAGTGGATTGGTAACCTCCCATGTGCATCAAATCAAGTGGAGGGAGGTTTTGAAATTAGCCAATTTTAGCTAGGGGGTTAGTTTTGGCCTTGGGTCCATTTGGGCTGACCCAAACCCATTGGGTTGGGTGCACCACCACTCTAGGGTCCACTTGACCTATTAGGAAGGTACCAAGTTGATATGAAGAGGGCTTGACCAAATTCCCCATGGATTTGACAAAAAATTGTTCTATGGCATAGGGGTATAATGGTCATTTGGCTAATTTTTGAATTTGAATATGTTGGGTATGTGGAGAAAATAGGTTTGGCCAAGTTTCATTGGATTTGGAATTCATTTGATAAGGTTTGGCTCATGTTGACCCATTTAGGTCAAAATGGGTCAACTTGGGTCAAGTTGACCAATTGGTCAAATTGGGTCAAACCAAGGGTTGGGTCAAGTTCATATGACCATTTGAAATATTTTTTGGCTTTGGTTTGATTCAATTTGGTTTAGTTTTGAATTTGGCTCATATGACTTCATTTAGGTCAAATGGGTCAAGTTGACCAATTTGACCCATTTGACCTATTTGAGCTAGGTCATGGGTAGGTTTAGGTTTTGTTACTCATATGGAGTGGATTGGTATCTTTGTTTCCAATCAATTTTGGTTAAGTTTGAATTTGGCTCAACATGACCCCTTTAGGTCAAGTTGGGTTCAAAGGTCAATTAAATAGGTTAGGTCTAGTTGGCCAATTGAGGCTTTGTTCAAGTTCAACAAGTGATTTGGAATGAACTTGACCCATTGGTTTCAATCAATTTGGCTTAGATCGTTTTGATTTTGACTTTTAGGTCAAGTTGGTTGATTTGGGTCAGTATGATTAGGCTGGTTACTTAGTTGGTCAAGTTCAAACATAGTTGAATGAACTTATCAATAATTTCATGGTGGATTTGTTTCATTTTGGCTAAGTGTTGGACTTGACTTTTGGGACCAATTTGATTGATTAATCATCCCATGATTGTTGATCATGATGAGAGGCATAGTGAGTTTGATTCAATCCAATTTGGTTTGGATTAGAATTTGGCTCATAAAATACTTTGGGTCAAGTGAATAAATTAGCTTTTTGGTGATTTGGAAACTTGTATATGGACTTTTATGGTTATCCATTTTAGATTTTGAAAATAAGATTTTGGTGAGTAAAATATAAGTATTGTGATTAAAGTTGATTTCTAAGTTGATTTTGACTTGAAAGGCTTAGTTAGATTTTGAGTGAATTTGAGTTTGATTTTGGAATAGTTTTGATTGTTTGAATTTATATTACATTTATATTTGTGAATATAAATGAGTATATAAATGATTCATGAGAAAATTTCAAGGATTTGAAGTGATTTGATCATGATCTAGACTAAGTCCATTAAAAGGAATTTAAAGGACTACGAAAATTTTTGTAGTTTGGAGCTTGAATTTTTGAATTTGGTTTGATTTATTTATATTTATATTTTATTTATATATGTGAACATAAGTGAGAATATAAATGAATTATGAGAAAATCTCATGAGTTTGAATTGGTTTGATCATGATTTAGGCTAAGTCTTTAAGAAGGAAACTAAAGACTTAGAATATATTTTCAATTGGATTTCAATCATGGATTTCAATGATTTCAATCATGATATTGATTTGAGTTTGAAAATCAAATAAGATTGATTTGGAGTTTGACTTGAAGGAAGGAAGGTGAGGAATGGTTCAAGCTAAGGTTAGGCAAATTTTTACACCCCAAGGCATGAATTATGGCTAATTCTAAGTTGATTGAGTTTCCACCTAGTCACTAGATATGTCTTAGGACTAAGGATCCCTTAAAGTCTAAGATGAGTCCTATGTATAAGAAGGAGGGGTTGAGAGCTCATTCTAAAAATGAGGTCAACACTTGTGCAGCCTTTTCAAACATTAAAATTTTCACTTTAAATCCCTATGTCAAGCACATGCAGGCTTTTTAGCGTAGATAATTTAATCTAATAAATAAAATCATTGGTTTTGAAAATTATAATTAGAATAAAATTTTCTAATTTTTGGATTGAAGGAAGCTCCATAATTTGTGTAAAATTTAATTTAGTATCAATACATAAGAATTGCTAAGGCAAATGTAAAGAAAAATCAGGTTTATATTTGCACTTAAACTGTTGTAACTTTGCTTGCATTATATTTATTTATTAAATCTATAAACTTGAATGGTTGGCTCATACTCGTTAATGACCTGTTAAACCTTTATCAATTTAACATTCAACTTTGGTATTCACTCAAACAAGTTGTTGTACTTCTTTAAGCGAGTTTATTGGAATTCAAGCTCCTTTTGAATACAAGTCAATTATTCATTAAGAAGTCTTGATCATATTTGCTAATAGGCTATTTGGTTATAGTGAAAACCTCTTATGAATTTTATTTGATTTTCACTTTAATTTGAAAATAGCACTCAACAAGTTCCATGTGCTTTGATTTTGCATTCAAATACAAAATAATTGTATTCTTTATTGAAAAGATCATGCATGACCAAACTCATTGGTAAGCATGCAAGTCATGTTCTTCTCCCTCTTCTTCATGTATGAGTGATCAAATCTCTACATTAAGATCAAGCATTCATTTGGATATAAACTAAGTGAATGAATTCACTTTCACTTAATATATTCTCATATGATAATAATACTTGATGTGCACATTCAATTTTAATTTTATAAATCAATTTGTTTTAAGATTTCATATCTTATATTTGTATGTGTGTGAATTGGAGAAATTGTAAAGTACCACATGTTTTCACATGTTGTACTTGTCATAATATTATTATTTTGAGTGACATGTGAGCTTACATTCACTTTTCATTCTATAAATTAGAGGTTGGGGTGATTCTTACTATTATGCCATTTGAATTCTTTCAATAGCCTTTAAAGCTTTGGTTTTCAATAGGAGAAGTGGGGAAGATCGAGCTTTCAAATTATTTAAAATTCTTGTAAGTCCTTTTATTCATTTATTTAGTGCTCTTATTTATACTACTTAGTCCAATTTTAGTTTTAGATTTTTTTTTTAGTGTTTTTAAGTAAGTTTTGATTTCCCCCTTTTTTAAAGCCCAAAATTTTGTCCAAATGTCCTCAACATTTTGACATAGGGAAATTCATCTAATATTTTGGGACCTAATTAAGCATGATGGTTGGTATTTGAAATGCTTGAGATTTTATCTCACATGCCGATGGGTAAGAGTATTTAAACATAAAACAAATATATATACAAATCCCACACACATTTCAATCATCTTCGTGTTTAGCGAGAGAAACAATAGATTATGTAGGCATATGGATTTGATTAGATATGAAGGATAATATATATATATATATATATATATATATATATATATATATATATATATATATATATATATATATATATATATATATATATATATATCTCGATGAAAACAAAATGGCCTCAAATGCTATAAGAAGGAATGAGTTGGAGAATCAGTGAACAAATTCTCTAACCACAGGGGTGGCTACTAGGAAAGGGGGACTATCCCATTCCAAAAGTAACTTGGGTAGTGTCTAAATGGGGTCACAAAGGACGTGATCCAAATAGAGTGCCCGTAGATGGGGCTGTGAAGGGCTTAATCCACCTGGAGAAGATGACATGGCTAGTCATATATAATAGGTATTTGGTGTCCAACTCAAGGAGAAAGTGTGGGACTCATATCGCCAAGGTAGTGTACTCGCATAGCAAACATCAACCAACCTAAGGTGGTTTGCAACAATCGACTAGAAGAAAGCTGGGGACTCATCCTCTATGGAACTGATTTTTGGGATAGTGCGTCTTGACTCGGTGTCATCCACTACTTGAGTGAATGCACTTGGGGACTTATATTGACTCAAATAGTCAAGAGGAAAGGATCCTCTGGAGGACTTACCCTAAAACCTCAATATACTCAACCTAGTTAGTGCATGATGGCTAGTTCAAGAAGAAAGCACTGGGACTCACATCTTCTTAAGCAAAGTCAACATGAGGTAGCTTCGGGCGGAAAACTACCAACAAGGTGCTTATTGGTTTGCAATCAAGTTAAGAAGAAAGCGAGGACTCACATCTTTGATAAATGACCGGGGTGACATACTAGTGAGGTAGCATGTAGACCCGACCTAGAGCAACTAATGAGTGAGTGTCAGGGGCTTGCTCCCACATCAAAGCAACTTCGAGATAAAGATTTGTGTTTATTTGTGTATGTGTTAAAGAATAGGATGCCTCTTACTCTCTACCTACCTCGGGAGTTTGATGAAATGGTGCCACTGATGAAAACTAGTGTTTCCCACTAAGAAAGGATGTCGCTTGGGTTCTCTTTCACCTCTTAATTGTGCTAATCAAAATAGGATGCCTCTTGGGTTTTCTCATACATATTCTAATATCACTGGGAGGTTGTGTTTGTGAAGTGAAAGAGGGATAGGATGTTGTTGGGGGACTCTTATACCGACCTTAAAACACGTCATGGCAGATTCACAAGTCAAGCAAACAACACTTCGAAAGAAGAGAAGATTTGATTAATAGAATTAGATTTTTATTCTTTTTATTAACAATTATTTTCAAACATGATTTATTTTATGGGTAATATTTCTTCAGACAGAGCCCATTAATTAGAAGCATTGGGTGTTCTCCTTTACAATCAATAAGCTAATAAGATCCTCCTTGGTAGGCCTTTTCTATGACATAGGGGCCTTCCCAAGTGGGTTCAAACTTGCCTCCCATCTTTTGATAGGCAACAATTGGTCTCCTTAGGACTAACACAAGTTCTCCTACTTGGAAAGACTTAGGGCGGACCAGCTTGTTGTGAGCTTGAATCATTTTGGCCTTGTACAACTCGAGGTTTTGGCATGCTCGTAGGCGACTCTCCTCCAAACCTTGAGCTCTTCTAACCATAACTTTGCATTCTTATGTAGTGATCTTGCTACCCAATGCTATCCTTAGTGATGGGAGTTGAACTTAAAGTAGAATGGCTTGATCCATACACTAAGGAAAATGGTATTGAGTTGGAGTTGGTATGTGGTGCGGTAGGCCCACAAGGCTTCAACTTATATCGTCATTTATTATCATTAAGAGTCTTCTTGATATATAAATGAGAGTTTTATTGAATGCTTAAGCCATTTGCTCAGGGTAGTAGATGGTGGAGTATCTCCAATCTATACCATGTCTTACGGAAAATTGTTGATCTTTGTGCTTTTGAATGCATCATTATCGATATAATTCATCGAGGCACCCGAACTATATATAATATGGTTCTGAAAAACTGAAGCACATCTTTGATGACCTCTCGAGTGGGATGCCTTCCCACTTGGAAAAGTAATCATTGGCTAAGATGACGATGACCCTTGGAAGAAGGAGGATCAATCGGACCCACAATGTTGGTACCCCAATCAAATGGCCATGAGGCCAATGTAGGTGTAGAATGTTGGGTGGTTGGTGGAGGACCACACCGTGTACGACACGATGGCATCTCTAGCTACATCCATGCATGTTATCAAGGCCAATAGTATCTAGTATCTTGATCTTTATCTTCATCTTGGACGGATTGATGAGCTCATAGACGAATGTACCGTTATAATGCCATGGGCTTCATGTTTGCTAAATAGCATAACCATATTTGGTCAAAGGACCTATGGTGCCATCAACAAGAGCATAGGAGAGAGCTCTTTCACGATGGGCTTGTGACTTTTCTTGAGGTAGTTTTTGGTGTTCAAATAGTCTATGAATGGTTGCCTCCAATGCTCCTGTCCTTTTTTTGGCGGACAACCTCCCTTCAAGAGAAAGTCTCTCGATGAGTTTAACATCAATAAGGGATAGGACTTGTATTTTGGACCCTTATTGAAATGGACTCATCTTCAGGACATTCAATTCTTTGGCAAGTTTGGCCAAAGCATCTACTTCTCCTGGGAACCTTGTAGATGGTGACTTCAGGAATCTGGGCCAATAGCTTCATGGTATACTCATGGTAATGATGAAGCTTGGGTTTGAGAACCTTGTAGGACCCAACAATCTGGTTGATGACCAACTGAGAATCCCTGTAGATGTTGATGCTCTTGACACTGATAGTGATGACTAACTCCAAATCGATAATCAAAGCCTCATACTCGGCTTCATTGTTGGTGCAGGGGTTGGAAAGATAGTATGAGAATCTCATCACATCGGATGCAGTTAGAAGAACTATTCTACTCTGCCTTTATTGGAGAATAGATCGTGGTGCTTCCCTTTATGAAAAGAAGGCGCACCATCAAAATACATCTCCCATTCGGTTGTCCTCCTAAGTTCATGATTTGTTCATCGGAGAGATCATCACTAAGAAGAGAATCGAGAAGTGTGTGTGTCTAAGAAATCCAGTGCACGTCCTTTTACGCATGGAGAGTGCAGAATGTGATATCAAAATTATGAAAGTATCATGGACCAACATGCCTAACATTCAGATAGCGTTGGCCGTGTCATGAGATATTGTAGTGGATTTATCTTGGAGATTAAGTTCACCTTATGAGAAAGCATATATTACTGTAGCTTTTGGGAGGCAAAGATCAAAGCTAGGCAATATTTCTCAATAGGTGGATAGTTTGCTTAAGGATCGGATGAATGAGGTAGTAGAGTGCTCTCTTCCCTTCATCATTGGCTTGGGCCAAGAGTGCCAAGAGTCATCCAATGCGGCGGTGTAAAGGATGAGTGGCTTTTGGGATAGAAGGACTAGTGGCTTCACCAAATACTACTTGATGTCTTGGCATGCACTTATCATCCCACCTAAACTTGGAATCCTTTTTGACAAGTGCTGAAAATGGCTTTCATCTCCCCGATAGGTTGTAGATAAAGCGTCTTAGATACGCCAACAGTCCTTGAAAGGATCTGAGTTGAGTTAAACTCTTAGGAGGTGGCATTTCTAAGATAGCTTTTAATCTTTTAGATCTATTTCTATTCCCAGTGTCGAAACAAACCCAAGGAATTTCCCTACTCGAATGCACACTTGAGGATTCATTTTGAGGTTATATTATCTTAACCATTCAAACTACTCTCAAGTCAAGAGATGGTCTTCCTCTGCTTTTACTAGATCATCAACATAGCACTCAACCTAATGATGGATGAGTTGTTGAAGATAAATGCCGTTGGTATGTAACCATTTTAAGAAAGGCATGACCCTATAGAAGATTGGGGGTTTGAAAATAATGTTTCTTTCATCTTCATGAGATATATTGATTTGGTTATAGCCAGATGACTCATCCATGAAAGAGAAGATTGCATGCGATGAAGTGACGTCCACCATTAATTTGGGTATAGGAAGAGGAAACTCATCCTTAGGACATGCCTTATTTAAGTCCCTAAAATCGATGCATATGTGAATTTGGCCATTCTTCTTCTTAACTAGGATGACACTAGCTAACCAGGTAGGCTATTTTTCTTCCCTAATGAAACCAGCATTGATCAATTTCTTGACTTTAAATGACTGTTGTTTTCTAATCGCATGTGAGGAGCTTGCTTAATAGGGAGTGGCATTAGGATCTATTGCTAGTTTACTATATATCGAGATAATTTGAGCATTTCTTCATAACTCCATGCAAGTCTTTAAACTCAGTCAATAGCCCAAGTCATTGGTTTCTTCTTCATTCAATCGATGTACATGAGCTGGATTTTCGAGGTTGATTTCTTTAAGCTTGTCAATTATTGAATGGATCTCCTCTTCAAATTCTAGGTGCATCTTTGATTTGGAGATCATAGATCATGAGGTTTCTAACACACATTCTCATAAGAGTTGTGTTGTGTGAGAATAACTATCGGACTCAAATGATTGGTAACAACTAGTAATCATCATCATCGGCCGACTTCTTGAATCTAGTCGCTCTTGATTATGCTTCCCCTGTATTGTTCCATAGCTTTCAAAGTACTGACGTGCTTGGACCATATAAGGAACCAAACCTTTCTGTATAAGATTATGAACATAAGACAAGTAAAAAATCAAGTGGTAATTTTATTAATTCTTTAAATGTATCCTCTTCAAGTTCTACATTAACTTTAGGACTTGAGGATGATGATCCCAAAAATAATCTCTTCTACTTCATGTCATTGGAAGACTTAGGAACTTCCTTAACTACCAAACCTTCAACTTTCTAAGATTTAAGTGAGGTTAGAGCTAAGGCTTCTTTTAATAGTTTACATAAACCATTCAAATACTTTGCTTTGTTGGAGGCGGTCTTGTCTATCTAGATTGAAATTCACTTCCAATGGAATCCATTGAGAGGGGTTGGATGGTATACTAATCACATTAGACTCATCCTCCTGGATTCCAAGTGTGAATAGTGTACTCTGAACTAGAACACTATTGGCGATGGCCAACGGGGTCTTCCACCTACTACTATGTTTCTACCTGCCTCACTGGAGGTTGATCATCTACCCACATGTCCATATGATGGAATGGGTGTGTGGAATGTGATTCTCTATTTCTTCTTCAATTCCCCTTTCTTGTTTTTGGATTTTATTTTTCTTTATTTTTCTTTTGGCTTTCTTTTTCTTGATTTTTTTTTGCTTTTGAATTTGAATTTGTCCAAGTTCACGAAAAGGGTGTTTTGAGGAAGATAGTAGGTCACATCCTCATAAATCTCAACCTCTCTAAAATGGCTTTTCATCTCTTGACATATTCCCATCCTTTTGAACTTGATGCCGATGGAAGGAGGATGGAATGATCTTGTTCTGTATCCAAGGCCTCGAGCAAAATAGTGAACAAAGTATTTGAATTGATGTAAAACTTTTTTAGTCTTTCACCTATCTCCAAAGGTAATATGGAACCTAAAGCCCTCACCTTGTTCATTGAATCCTCTCAACATCATCGATCTCCTCAGGAGATGTCAATCCTCAAATAGGCAAGGGTCTTTAGACTCATAATTCACGATGCACCTAGATCCATGAGAACTTTTGGCCAATCAGAAGCATTCCGTGATGTAAAGGGAATGGTTGTGCTCCAAGTCCCCCAAAAAAAGGTCTTCATCTGTGAAGGTGATCTCCTGAGCTTCTTTTGCATAATATGCATCCTCACCAATAGTCGGTAGCTAAGCATATTTGAGATCAAGGAGAGCCTTGATTAATGATTCATCTCTTTGGATAAGACAAGGGGCATTATATGCTTAGATGACAACTTTTAGATGAGAAAGGACATTGTAGTCCACCTTTGGTCCTCCATAAGCATATCCAAGGGTGGAGCATCTGGAGGGGCTTCTGATCCTCTCCAATGACTTGTTTCCCTTTATCTTGAGGTGCTACCCACAGGAGGTAGAACTTGCCACTATGGAGGTTGACTTGATCTCTTGTGGCGGGGTAATGGAAAAGTTCTACACACGCAGGCTCACCTAACTTCTCTATGGGACCCTCAGAATGATGATTCCAAGTCTATCTCAAGAGGTGGTAATATTCAAAGTAGGAAAGTCCAACTCACAATCAAAAGAGGAAGATGGAATTATTATAGTTATTTTGACTTGAAGAGTTATCATTAGGAATAGAAGACAACCCAATACACAGATGTAATTCAATAGCTTTATTCTTCAATTTTATGGAATTGTTTGGAGGTACAAGTAGAAATCAAGTAAAGTGGGGTAAGGGATTTGATGCCCCCTCAATAAAGAGTTCTAGAAAGTGAAGAATCTAGTAGAAAATCTTTATTGAGCATTTCTGTAAATAATTTATCAAATCCTCATCTTCCACCAAGGAATTTAAAAATTGATCTTCTTAGAGGTTTTGGATAAAGAAATATCCCAACCTTCTTTGGTTTTGGAAGGATCACATTTCCAAGGATTACCACGATGGCTGATGGTTGTTCCATGATATTCCTTTGGGATAACTATAGCACCGTCTTGAAGCTATGAGCTCCCAATAGCAATCCAAAATATGACTAGCATATGGTGGTAAGGGAAAAGTTTGGATCATGATTTTGCCTTCCTCTGTCTCTAGGCTGGTAGCTGAAATTCTTTAAGAGATTCTTAAAGATATTCCTAATTACCTTCCTCTTAAATGAATAAGGCTTATTTATCTTATCTAAAAGAGTAGGTGGACCATAGCTACACAGCTATGCATTCATTCTTTGATGGTGGTGAGAAGGTGGTCGCCATGGAGGGATGTTGTGGAGGGGTAGGGTCTACCTGGTAAAGGAGGTGGAGCTATTGTGGTCATGGTCTCTCGGTGATCTCGGTTGCTTCCCTTTTATCTAATGTCACTCTTGCTCGGCTTCTTTCATAGACCTTTTGTGGCTTTGCTTTTGGCAATGGTCTTGAAAAGCTGTTTGGCTCTCCTTGTAGACTAGCCACCTTGTTGATTAAGCTTCTCAATATCTTGATAGTGAAGCCCTTAAGCATGAAGGTGGCCCATGGATATTCTTAAAGAATCTCATGATGTTGATAAAGTGGCTCGTGCTTCATACTCAGTTATGCCATCAAGAATATAATAAAAGGGACTCATCAGGGTGTTGTTGTGCTACAGATCACCTATAGTAACCCTTTATTGAGCTCAACAAACCTCTTGATAAAGAGTTGCTTGCTCAACTTCGACCGTTAGGCGTTCAACATACCAATCAAAACAATCCATGATCTCTTACAAAGAAAGAGAAAGTAAGCGTCCATAGGCGTTAACAACTAGAAAGTGTCTATATATGGGTTTCCACGCCATCAAAGCTTTTGAAGGAAGGTGGCACAAAACCCTTGGGATATTGGATTGATCAAATTTCTCGTAGGGTCTTTGAAGCGATGATCCTCCCGGCTTGAGCCAATGCTTCCTTCACTTCTTTGCTCAACCATGGATGATATCTTTTTCTTGTATGGAGGTACTTTCCACTACCTTCATATACATGCTTGCTACCTTGCTCGGAGGTAAGGTCTTGATGGGTCCAAGACATGCATTAACTCAGTGACTAATCTAGTAGTAGGATGAATTAGGGCTTATTTGATCTTGGCTTGCTACTAACAGTCCTCTAGCTTCTTATCCATCATCTATCGCTCATCTTTTTTGTTTCAACTAATATGAGATGTTGGGTGATTGGGGTGTCTTCTTCAACCTCATCACCTTCCATGGCTTTTTGCTCTTGAGGAGATCCTCAGTATCTACCATGCACTCATGAGTCTCTCAACAAGTCATCTTCATTGGGATCGAAGCTGACTCTCTTCTATCTGATAAATCATACCCTAGAATTTCCTTCTTTTCCATGAAATAATGAGTTATATCTCATCTAAGAAACAATCATCTAGTACAAATATCTTTGGGATGTGATCACTTGTGTAATGAGAGGCATCGGACCTCCCGTTGTTGGAGTCAATCATGTGAATGTACTCACTTTGAGAGACAATCTTGACTTATGAGAGGTGACAATCTAGGATCTCCATTATTACTAGTGCAGGTATCATCGCCACCTCACAAATAATTCCATCTTCATCTTTGGTGAGTTGGTGAAGGGATGACCACTTATGCCGAGGTCGCCTCATTGCACCACCACTAAAGGTCAGAGGCCTTACCCTCATAGGTGGAGTAGATGGAATAGGATCCCTTGGCCCCGGATCACCATGTCTTCTCCCCAGATCTGGCCTTGATGAAAGGAGATCTGTGACTGGTGATGGCGGAATAGAGTGGTGGGGTGGAGACACCACTTCTATGAGCGAGCTATCCTCTTGATGGTGGTCACCTAGGATGTTGTCAATATGGTTGGCAGGTAGCGTGATAAAAATCAACAAGTGACTGAGAACCTCCCTCTCTCTATTGGTAATGTGAGTAATATGGGCCTCTCGCCTCTCACGATATGTTTCCCACACTTTGTGATGTTGACCTCATTTTTTAGAATGAGCCTCACACCTTCTTCATAGGACTCTTCTTACTTAGAGTTCCTTAGTCTTAAGACATCAGTGATTAGGTGGACACTCTTAGAGACTTAGAAGGTTTATCCATGAATAGGTACTTGGTGTTAGGAATTTCCCTCCTTTCTTGAACATTCCTCACTTTCTCCTCTCAAGTCAAACTTCAAATCAATCTAATTGATTTTCTCCAAATCAAATCAATTCCATGATTGAGATCATGATTGAAACCCATGATCAAAATCCATCAAAATTCTAAGTCCAAATTTTGTAGTCTTAAGCCTCCCCAAGGACTTAACCTAAATCATGATCAAACCTAATCAAATCTTTGAGATTTCTCATGATTCATTTATATTCTCATATATAAATGAAATATAAATTCAAACCCATCAAATCAAAAAAAAAATTCAAAATCAATTCATGAAATTTTCTTTAAATCCTTTAAATTCCCTTTAAATGGACTTAACCTAAATCTTGATAAAACTTATTCAAACCCTTGGGATTTTCTCAAAACTTATTTATATTCTCAGATATAAATGAAATATAAACATAAATCAATCAAATCAATTCAAATTAAATTCCAATTTAAAATCCTTAATTCCTTTAAATTCCTTTAATGGATTTAACTAATCTTGATCAAACCATTCAAACCTTTGAAATTTTCTTAAAACTTATTTATATTCTCATTTATATTCTCATATATAAATGAAATATAAATATAAATCAATCAAATCAATCAAAAATTAAATTCAATTTAAAATCTTAAATCCTTTAAATTTCCTTTAATGGAATTTAACTAAATCTTATCAAATCATTCAAATCATGGAATTTTCTCAAAACTTATTTATATTCTCATTTTTCATATATAAATGAAATACAAATATAAATCAATCAAATCCAATCAAAATTAAATTCAAATTAAAATTTCCTTAAATCCTTTAAATTCTTTTTAATGGATTTAGCTAAATCATGATTAAACCATTTCAAATTCTTGAAATTTTCTCATGATCATTTATATTCATATATATAAATCAATATAAATTCAAACAATCAAAACCAATTCCAAAAATCAAACTCAAATCCTCAAAATCCAATCTAAGTGAAATAAAATCTTGAACTTAGCAAATCAACTCTAAATCAAGAGAAACCCTTGATTTTTTTCATGATCAATCAATCATGATTTGATATAAATCAAACTTCAATCAACAATCTAATTCAAAAAATAAAGCAAATCCTTCATATTCTTCATTTGAATATGAAATTGTCAAATGAACCAAAACCCATTTGACATCAAACCACTTTTAAATGGATTTATATTTCAATCATGAGTCATATACAAGATCAACAAAGTTCAAATCAAGCTTTGACCAAGCCATTTGACCCATTTAGGCTCACTTGACCCAAAGTGACCTAAAGTACCCTTATGAGCCAAATTTTGCTCCTAACCAAATTGGATTGAACCAAACTCATATATCCCTCTCATGTGATCAACAATCATCATGGGATGATCAATCAAATTGGTCAAACCAAGTCAACTTAACCTAAATGAAACCTTACATAAAATTCCAGATTGAAACCATTGATTTAAGTTTACTCATGACTTGTTGAACTTCTGCCAACATTTGAGCCTAACCTAGCCCATTGACCAAGTTGACCCATTTTGACCTAAAGGACCAAAATGTGTCAAAACTTGATCTAAGCCAAATTGATCCATGGGTCAAGTTCATTCCAAATCACTTGTTGAACTTGACCAAAGCCTCAATTGGCCAACTAGACCTAACTAGCCCATTGACCCAACATGACTAAGGGTCATGTTGAGCCAAAAACTTAACCCAAATTGATTGGAAATAAAGATACTAATCCACTCCATATGACTAACCTAACCCTGACTTGACCTCAAATAGGTCAAATGGGTCAAATAGGTCAACTTTACCCATTTGACCTAAATGAAGTCATATGAGCCAAATTCAAAACTAATCCAAATTGAACCAAACCAAAGCACCAAAACATTTCAAATGGTCATATGAACTTGACCCAACCCTTGGTTTGACCCTTTGACCTATTGGTCAACTTGACCCAAGTTGACCCATTTTTTATAAATGGGTCAACATGAGCCAAACATCAAATGATTCCAAATCCATGAAACTTGGCCAAACTAGTTTCTCCACATACCTAACATGTCCAAAGTGGAAAATTAGCAAAATGACCATCTACCCTAGGCCATAGAACAAATTTTGGCTTAACCCATGGGTAATTTGGTCATACCCTCTTCATAATCACTTGAGGCTTTCTTAAAAGCTCAAGGGACTTAAATGATGAGTTGCACCCTAATGGTTTGGGTTGCATTTGGTCCCTAGACCAAACCCCAATCAAAATAAAATTTCAAACTCCTTGCTCAAATTAAGCACATGGGAGGTTGGCAATCCATTCTTGGATCAAACCATGTGCACACAAAATAGATCAACAACCCTCCCAATTCAATTGGATCAAATGTACATTGGCCATGATCCTTCAAGGGGAGATATACTCCCCAATTCAATTTGTCATTCACCCATTGATTGATAAGGAACTCAAGCATCATCATGAGAACTCTGCTTCTTAGAATTAAATTCCCATTTCATTTTTTGTGCAAAATAGGAGGAGTGAATTGCCAACTTCACTTGATTTCTTCCAATTGCTCTTGCACACTTCATCTAGGAGCTAAGTTAAGTGCACCTAAGCTTCTTGGAGTTCCAGGAAGGATCAAATTCAATCAAAGTCAAAGCTAGGAGGAGTTGGTCCATCCATTGATCCACTCAACCTCAGTGCTCCAAACTTGTAGGCTTCGTCTCGACCATGAAGCTTCTCGAGGGAATCGGGTGATCACCTCCAATGGTATGGATTTTGATCACTAAACTCAATGTGGTGTGGAGCTTGTGAAAGAAACATCATTGATTTTTAATTTGGATTTTGCTCTCTATCTTTAGATGGTGTGGGTTAAATTTGGTGATTTCATGCCAGATTTAGCTTGGATCTTCCCCTTGATCATGGACGGTCTCTGTTGATCAAGGGGAAGAACTTGGATCATCTCAATCGTCCATCTACGCATTTTAGATGGACGGTTGATATTATTCAGCATGTTTAGAAATCCACCGTCGCCATTTGGGATGTGACATTTAAGTAACCCTCTGTGACGGCGTAAAGCCCCCCATCACGCCACTTGGCGTGCTTAGTAGCAAAAGATTAGGGATTAGTTAAGTTCTTTAATTAATTCTAATTAATCTAGAGAACTTCAAAAATTCATAACTCTTCATAAAAATTCAAAAAAATATGAAATAAAATCCATGGATAGATAATTAAACCTAGAACATTTTAAAATTAATTTTGATGAGTTTTGAATTATGATTTTCTCTAAATTTGGGTTTATTATAAAGTATATTTTGTTAATTACTCTTTGATTAGGCCTCTGATTAATCTCAAATTTCTTGAGCAAGTTTTAGGGGATGACCTCCTCCTAATTTTCTTGGGATTTATTGAAGCTTGATTAGAAATTGCATATGGTTTCCTTAATTACCTTCTCATGTAATTAAGCATAATTAGGTGATTAGTGGTTTATCCTATGATTTGGGTTGATTTTAGATCCATGAGTAGGAGGTTTATGGAATAATTTTGGGGCATTTCTAAAATTCCTAAACCCCTCTCTCTCCTTAATCTCTTAATTAAGGGTTAATTCATTAATTATCCCTTAATCAATTTCTAAAATTCTAAAAAGTTCGAACTTAATTAATCTACTTTGGGTAGATGCTTGGGTGTTTAATAGCTAAGTTCAATTAAGGAAATCAAATCAATTCACATGTGAAAGGGTGTTTTGAAATTACTTAAACTAAACCCTTAGCTTAATTAACTTTTAATTATGAGCCAAATTGCATTAGGCCTTTTCATTATTAGGTGCATTACAAATTTAAATTCCTTGTGGGTTTTATGTCATCTCATTGGCTCATAATTATTTAGTTAATTCTTCTAAGGTGGTGTAGGTAAGGGTTAATTAAGTTATTAATTAACCTAATCAACACATAAAAATGGATTTAATTACTTAAAAAATTAAACAAAATATCAAACACATGTGGGAATGGGTTAGGAACAACAAACTCATCTCACCTTTTCAAAATTAAATCAAACTTCAAACTAAATAAAAATCACTTTGAAATTCACTTTGATTTATTCTAAATTTTCTTATTCCATAAGAATGTCTTTAGGATTTAAGTGAAGTGAATTTGTTTACATGCTTTCATTGCTTTGGATCTTTCCCAACATGTTAAGTTGTATGCCATGTGATTTCATGCATTCATATTTGAAATTCAAATTTTAAAATGAAATGTTTACTTTATGTCAAATTTGCATGTGTTGGCTAAAGTAGAAATATGAAGCTATTATCACTACTAAATCCAAATTATTTTTTTAAACATAAATCAAATACCAAATCTAAAAATTGTGCTACTTATATTTTAATTATAAGCTTGCATGTGATAGATTATAAAGTGCTTTAGTATAGTTTCCTTTCTTTCTTATGTTAGCATAGTTTTGAATAAAGTTGGTAAGATGTAGGGTTCATTTGAAAGAACCCAACACTTACTTAATTTCATACCCTATTCATCCTATGCTATCACAGAAGGGTTACTATACTTGCATACATAAATTGCATAAACAAAATGAATCCATTAAACAAATTTTTGCATTCTTCTTTTCCATTTCATTTCTTTTATACATGTTTGTATTTAAGGAAAGTGGTATATTAGTCTAGACAACCAGGTTGCTAGGCTTTAAGTAGCCCTAAGTAGGTCTTGTACCTTACACCTCAGTTATAATGTTGTACTCACTTATGCCTTTCTTACTTTCATGTGTGTATGTGAAAATTTGGATAAAGAAACCCTTTCTACTTAAGAAAAATCATGCATATTCAACTTCTAAATTTCTTAAATGGATTACTTAGCATGCATCATAAAGTGTTAAATATTCTCATTTGCATGTATAGATATGGTCCATCCATATATGTTATGTTGGAAAGAAATGAAGTAATGTGTGTTATGTGATTCATTTAATCTTAAAATATATTTCTTTTTTGAATAGGTTTGTTTTGAGTTTATCTAAACTTAGATTAATTAAAGATTTAATCAAAACATTCACCTAAAACAAAACTAAAATGTGAACCTACTTTAGAAATTACTTAGGTTAGGGAAGGAAAGAGAAGTCTCTTCTCTTTCCCTCTCTTCAAAACTTAGTAATTAATTGTAGGATTCACTTAAACCAAATCCAAACATGAAATAAAATCAACCCAAATCAATTAAACAACTTAAATGAAACCCTCCTCTAAGTTGAACATTCTTTCACACTTAGAAAATTTGAACCTAAAACCATAGCCAAGCATACTACACAAACCTTCAAAGCACACACATTAGCCTAAGTCACCACTTCTAGCTTTAAGTTGCATTGCATGGTTTGATGTTTGTTTTATTTATGATATATATTTAGATTGGATGTTAGGGTGTATGCTCATAGAATGAATGGTAGGATGTTCTTAGTCCCCAGCTATTCTAAGCATAATCCATAGGAGTGAACTTAGTCACCCATGTGTGGGGTGATAAGTCCAATATACATGCTTGGGATTTGTGTGGTGTGTTTTAGCTAACCTTTGTTTTGTAGGTTAGAAGATTTAATTTTTTCCTTTCATGTAAAATTTGTATAATTAGGATTTTGGAATGAATGTTATGGGGATTAGGATGAACATTGGTCATAAGATCTTATCTTATGCACCATGTGAAGCCTTGGAGCATCCACCTTCTAACCATCCAAATGAAGAAAAGAAAGAAGAAAAGAAGAAAGAAGAAAAGAAAGAAGAAAAGAAGAAAGAAGAAGAAAGATTGAAGACCCCCATAATAATGAATTATTTTGCTTAATTGTAATTTAATTCATTTGTAATCTGGGTTGTATAAGGGTAGAGCTCGGCTACCCACATTTGATATTTTTTTGTTGGCTCATACAATTATTCTTTTTACGATTAACTTTAAAAATTGATTGATGATTTATTTAGCTTTTGCATTAAGTGGCATGATTTTGCTAGTTTCTTCCTTGCTTTATGTATGGCCTGGATGTGGATTATCCTCTTTAGAGAAAAATAAATCTTTTACCCAACTTAACAACTCAAATTAAAATTAAACAACTCATAACCTCACCTAAAGCTTAGTTTAAAATCAAGATAAAAGAATTATCAACCCCTTAATTGAGCATTTCTTTTGTAATATCATGCACAAATGCATCTTATTTCACTCTTGATTGGAGGGCTTCCACCTTTTCTAGAGAAACTTGGCTTGACCTGTGAGAGCTATGGTGGAAACTCACCTCCTCTCTTCCACTGATTTTGGCCAATAACTCTATTTCTCATGCATTAAACATAAAAATCTTATTAGCATGAGTCAAAAATGATTGTCCAAAATGAAAATAAAAAATGAATTTTGAATTGCATTAGATTTAGGTCATTTGAAGCATACATTTACATAATCTAGTCTCTTTAGAGAGTGAGTTTAAGGACTTAGTCTCTTTCTACATAAAAACACCCTAGCTATCTTGCATAAGCATAAAGACTTGCCTACATGTATTTAAAATTGTAGGAGGAGTTAATTGGCAGCCACCCCTGGCATTGTAAGTTCAAGCTGTTGGATGTTTTGTCCTCTCTTGTGGAGGCAAACCAATTACCCATTTTTCCTTAGATTTAGGTTGTGCTTCCGGCCCTCACCAAAGCTCCCTACATTTAGGTTCTGAGGTTGCTTCTCCACTTTATAGGCCATAAGCATAATTCCTCACCTCTGAAGTATTTCCTTAATCTTGTGTTAAGGAATCATAGGTTCTAAATTTCTAATGAAAAATATAACTCAAACAAATTAAATCAATTTCAAAAATATAAACCCCAACCATAGGATAATTTGAGATGCTCGCTAAGTTTCCCAGCATCGTGAGCATCTCCTACTTATTCCCATTTGGCCTCGATAATAAATCTCTTTTTGATTAATCCCATTTTATCTTCCAAAAATAAATCAATCGATTGATAGTCCTCCCTATTGAAATCTTCAAAGACAATGATCATTTACCTTAATCGAGAGTTTTCAAGAATCCCCATTTCTGGGATATAATTAACTATGGGGCTTGCCTGTAGGGAACTTGAACATTTAAGATAAACCATGCTTTATGTTGAGTACAATTAAGCCAATTAGGTAAGATCAAACTCAAGGGCGTTTCCCTACATTAGTAGATATAGTGTCCTAAGCATTGAATTAGGAGATTAATATTTAAGATTAGGAAAACGTCCTTGAGTTTGATCTTTGTTTTATTTTATGATATATGTTTTAGACTGGATGTTAGGGTGCATGCTCGTAGAATGAATGGTAGGATGTTCTTAGTCTAACTTATTCTCAGAGAATTATGCTTTTGCTATCATAAATAAAATATAAAATGCTTTACAAGTGCTTTATACCCCAAGCACAATCCATAGTCAGTGGACTTAGTCACCCATTGATAAGTCCAATATGTTTTGAAATTTGGTGTGTGTTTTAGCTAACCTTTATTTTGTAGGTGTTAGCTAGATTTACCTTTTCCATTTTAATGTAAAAATTTGTATAATTAGAATTTTGGAATGAATGTTATGGGGATTAGGATGAACATTGGTCATAAGATCCTATCTTATGCACCATGTGAAGCCTTGGAGCATCCACCTTCCAACCATCCAAATGAAGAAAAGAAGAAAGAAGAAAAGAAAGAAGAAAAGAAGAAAGAAGAAGAAAGATTAAAGACCCCATAATGAATTTTGCTTAATTGAATTTAATTTATTTATAACTTTGTAAGGGTAGATCCTACCCACATTTGATATTTTTTGGTTTCAAAGCCATTTATTCTAATGATTTGGATTGAAAGAAGCTCCATAATTTGTGGAAAATTTAATTTAGTATCGCCTTCTGTCTGCATCGCCTTTTGTCTGCTTGTACGAAGAATTACAGATTCGATGGCGAATGTAAAGCAAAATCAGGTTTATATTTGCACTTAAATTGTTGTATCTTTGCTTGCATTAAATTTATTTATTGAATGTCTAAACTTGAATGGCTGGCTCTTGCTCGTTAATGACCTGTTAAACCTTTATCAATTTAACATTTTGTATCTCAAACGATCTTCTTTTGCAGCTTATTTGAATTCAAGCTCCTTTTGAGTACAAGTCAATTATTCATTAAGAAGTCTTGATCATATTTGCTAATAGGCTATTTGGTTATAATAAAAACCTCTTAAGAATTTTATTTGATTTTCACTTTAATTTGAAAATAGCACTCAACAAGTTCCAGGTGCTTTGATTTTGCATTCAAATACAAAATAATTGTATTCTTTATTGAAAAGATCATGCATGACCAAACTCATTGGTAAGCATGGAAGTCATGTTCTTCCCTCTTCTTCATGTATGAGCTATCAAATCTCACATTAAGATCAAGCATTCATTTGATATAACTAAGTGAATGAATTCACTTTCACTTAATATATCTCATATGATAATAATACTTGATGTGCACATTCAATTTTAATTTTATAAATCAATTTGTTTTAAGATTTCATATCTTATATTTGTATGTGTAGCAGAATTGGAATAGAATGAGGTAAAAGTACCACATGTTTTTCACATGTTGTACTTGTCATAATATTCTATTATTATTTTTGAGTCACATGTGAGCTTCACATTCACTTTTCATTCCTATAAATTAGAGGCTAGGGTGATTCTTACTATTATGCCATTTGAATTCTTTCAATAGCCTTCAAAGCTTTGGTTTCAATGGAGAAGTGGGGAAGATCGAGCTTTCAAATTATTTAAACTGTAAGTCCTATTCATTTATTTAATGCTCTTATTTATACTTTAGTCCAATTTTAGTTTTAGATTTTTTTAGTGCTTTAAGTTTTGATTTCCCTTTAAGCAAAATTTTGTCCAAATGTTTGAGATTTCGCATAGCCACATCTAATATTTTATTACCCATCATGATAAGCATGATGGTTGGTGTTTTGAAACACTTTCATCTCGTCACGATGAGGACAAGATTCAAACCTACAAAAAAACAAATATATATACAATTCCCACACATTTCAATCATTTTTGTGTTGAGCGAGAGAGACAATAGATTATGTAGGTCAATGGATTTGATTTAATTTTTTTATGAAGGATATAATAATATATATATTTTTTATTATCTCTTATGTGAACAAAGAAGTGGCACTGAAATGCTAAGATAGTAAGAAGGAATGAGTTGGTTTATGTAATGAAGAAATGTGAAGAGGAAATGCAAGTTAGGAAAGTTTTGGCCTGATCAATTTGCTAGTGATTGAAAGGAGATGAATAGTAAGGGTATTGGAATTAGCTTTTGTAAGGAGGATGGTAATTATAGTTTATTCTATAAGGGTTTAAAAAAAGTTGTGTAAAAGAGGAGAAGGTTAATAGAGGAATGGTATAACACTGTAGTTGAGGAGATTAAAAATAATAATAATAATATAAATAAATAAATAAAAGGGTTTTGTATGAAAACAAGATTGTAAGTCTATGAGAAATTTAGAAGATATACCTATGAGGAATGAAAGCACTACAATGAGATGGGGATTAACCAAGTATTGTGACAAGAATACTCAGAGGAAGAATATTTGTAAGCAAGTTTAGATATGCTATTGATTTTCTAAAAATAAATAATAAATAAAATAACCCCATCGATCCTGATTATTATGTGATTTTCTCCTATTTTTTCTATCTAGGAAGTAAGTCAAAGTACAATGAGATAATGAGAAGAGAGGTTGCATGAGAGGGAATGCCAAACTAAAAGAACTTAGTTTAGGAAGTGGATGTCAAACCTAAAAGAACTTAGTTTAGGAAGGGGATGCTAGTGGAGTCGCTAGAAATGAACTCTTCTCATCTCTTAGGTACTTAAATATGCATAGTTGATGGGACCATACCGTACTCATGCGCCATGACCAAGAAGAGCTTTGAATGATGTATCAACATCAATCATGAAACTTACAGATATAAATCTGAAAGTGGGAGGATAAAAGAACCAATGTTTTCAGCCCTTTCTCATTGAAACCCAAGAACCATCAACTTATCCCTTCAAATATGTTAGATATCAAGTGATAATCCTCTTAGTGCTTTCATACTCATAAGATTAATAGAAGAAATTGAAGCAATCAGTATTCGATTAATCAAAATACCATCAATCTCAATGGTAACATAGAGGATGGTTGTGATCTTCTATTCCCAACATAAGATCTTCTTCAAAAAATATGATTGCTAGGAGATCTTGAGTTTGCAATGATTCGGTCATACATTTTTTGGCAAAGTAAGCTTCATACCTCTCTGGATCTTTGAGAGCCTATATTAAAATTTCTCGAAGATCTTTTGACATTAAGAGAGCCTCATACACACTAAATTGTACAGAGATCTTTCTCAAATATGATAAGATATTGTAATATATATTTTCATTTGATCTAAGTTTCTTTTTAGGATCTTTGGGAATTATATCTTTGTTGACTTCAATTTGTTTGTCTTTATCTTTATTTGAATTTCCCTTCTTTGATGGTGGTGGCAATGCTTTGTTACTCCTCAACTGAACTTGAATCACCTTGTCTTGTTCAGATTCGTCTGAAGAAGTAGTTTCTTCCAATTCGCCTTTCATTCTAGAGGATTGGTCAATAGAGCTAGAGTCATTTTTCAACTTTATACATTTCCTACATGATATTGTTGGTAAGTCTGACTCTTCTCCATCAGGAAAACATAAATCTTCATATGAACTATTATCTTTTTATTGGGTCAATAGAAAAAATTCAGATGTTAACTCCTCAACCTCTTTATTTTCGCAAAAAATTATGATGGGTTGGTCAAGCTTGAACATTGTCATTTTGGCATGACTTGTGTTGAAACATCTAATATCACATATGATTCAAAGATCTCTCTGGCAAAATTCACTATCATCTTCTTCATCCAACTCAACAATGAGAGTTTAGACATAAAGTCCGTAAGCTTGACCTTGTCTTGGCCATACCTCTAAATTATTAATAATCTTTAAGTTGAAGTCTTCTTCTTAATTATCTTATTTGGTTTGATTGGCTTCTTTGAGAGATTTGGTAGAATTTGTGCCAATTATTTTTCTCTTTGAGAAGAGTTAGCAGTATTGGAGTGTTTCTGAGTCTACAACATGGAGGTTGACGCATACAATCTTGGCACTACTTAGTGATACCATCATTTTATATTATTTATTGCACCCATTGCCCCCTAGCCTTCTCAAGATGTATTTTTAGTCCTTTGAGTATAGTCCTGTTAGTAGCTTCAATATGTCCATTAGAGAATGTGCAACAGTATGTACAAATTGAATCAAGATCTTCACAAAAGGACGTAAAGACTTTTCCAGTAAATTAGGTTCCATTGTTAATGATGATCTTTGCAGGAAGACCGAATCAACATACTATATTTTTCCAAACAAATTGTTTAGCATTTGCCTCCATAATTTTAGCGAGTGGTTCGGCTTCCACCCATTTAGTGAAGTAGTCAACGGCTAAAATGATAAACTTTCGTCTAATGCTATCTAAAAGGTCCCATGAAATCAATTCCATCGAGCAAAAGGCCATGGGCTTTGAATGAGAGCTCATGTATGCGTGAGGGAGGTTAGAGTTCAACCGACAACTTTTTTTTTGTGAACTCCAAGGCATCTTGTTTCATCGTAGTCAATAGAACCCTTGCCTTATAATTTTAAGCTAGTGCCCTTCCTAGGTGTTCTCCACATATCCCCGAAAATCTCTCTTAATGCTTCAACCTCTTATGGTGAGAGCATTTGAGGTCTAAAAGCTCATTTGTATAGTACCTCATAATAATAAATTTGAAGCTTGTCTCTGAGATGAGTTGCATAAGTCTTGGAAGGTCCCTTCTTGTAAAAAAAAAGACAGATGGGGTCCATCCACAAAGGTTCCTTTATCTCATTAAGTGCTTGTATTACCCATGACCCTTGGATATTGGAAAATATATTTCTTCAACATGCCTTCTTAAATAGATCTCAGTAGCAAAAAGCAATCTTAAGAATGTCATGAGTATTCTTCTCTTGCGATGTGAATGATTTGATATTTCTTGAAATGGGCAAGAAGTGACTTTTAAGTTGAGATTTATGAGTATTAAAAGTTTCCCTCAACCTAGAGATGATAAGTCGAGAGAGTGTGGATCACTAAGTTTTGAGTCCCAATGAAGTCTCAATCCTGTGATGAGAGCCTCATATTCAGCCATATTATTAAGAAAATTTTAAAGTGAGTCCATACTGGGGAAAATAAGTAAGATTCGCCACACCAAGATTTCTTGAAACTCCATCAACATGAGGGTCCATTGGAGATGAAAGGTATGTAGTAGATAGCTCATTTGAGTTGGGGCAAGGCATTATAAAGTCTCAGTACTTGAGACTTTATCGCCGAGTGGGGAAATGGATATCAAACTCTCCCAATTCTGTACCATTAACCTCCCGGATGCCTCTGTTTCTAGAATGGCCTTAATGGTAAATGAGTGTAAACACCAGAGCTTGGAAGTATGGACGAATTTTGTTTGAGAAAACTAAGGCTCACCTTATCGCCGTGGATAATGACTTTCTATATTAGAGAATTTTCCGACATAGTCGTTGTATCCCATTTTCATCTCGACTAAAATTGAGCTTATGGGAAGAGATCATATAAGTATAACATCTCTCCAATAGGCTTGGATAGTAGGTGGAGATGTTAAATACTCTTAGTTGCTCAAAAGCATACGACATTCATTAGTCCATCAAAATTATTATTTTAGCTCCTTTATATTTTAAAGAATGGCAAGTATTTATCCCCGGAACAGGCTAGAAAACGGGATAAGGCGGCAATTCATCCATTCAAACGTTGAACTTCTTTGATATTCTTCGGGGGAGTCATATCTTTGAGAGCTTGGATTTTCTCGGGATTGGCCTCTACCTCACAGTGGGTTACCATAAACCCAAGAAATTTTCCCGACGTAATCCCAAAAGCACACTTGGTCGAGTTAAGTCGCATGTTATAACGTCAAGAAGGTTAAAGCATATTTATAAGTCGAAATATGATGATTCTTCCAAGCTTTTACTAATATGTCATCCACATATACCTCTATGTGGCCTAATAGGTCTTTAAAATCTTATTCATAAGGTGTGATAAGTAGCACCAAAGATTTTTAACTCAAACGATAACTTGGTAACGATAAACCTTTATATATTTGAAATATTGTGGCTTCATCCGTGGGTCCATTTTATTTAAGAGTAAGCATCCAAAAAATTGAGCATTTGATGTCCACGCAGATCGACCAATTGATCAATTCGAGGAAGAGGAAAACTATCTTTCTTAAAGCTTTGTAATCAATATTCCATGTTCCATTTATTTTAACCATGACAACATTTACTAGCCATGTAGGGTAATGTACCTCTGTATGAATCCCACTTCTAGAGCTTGTTAACTTCATGTTCAATGGCCCTGAGGCATCAAAAACTCGCTTTTGGATGATTGATTTGAATGTTGATCAATCTTGGGAGTACATGATCACATCAGGTCGACCCTGCATATATGTCAACCCGAAGATGTCTTGATTTCGCGCAAGAGTCTATGTATTTTTCCCTTGTTCTTCCTGAGAGGAGATCTCACTGCTTGTTCATAGTGGTTGGTCATCCGAATAACAGAGAAGTCTTACAAAAGCTTTCTGGGTACTTCTTCATCTCAAAAAATTAAAATCTTCGGTCACAAAGGGTTGAGCTCTGAGGTAACATGAAGGTATCTGATTTCCACACCACCTCAACCAACGGGGTTGGAAATTTCATCTTAAGATGAGACACTGAAGTGACGGCACCGAAAATTGATTGGAGGGGTCTTCCGAAAATAGCATTATATGTTGAATCTGACTTGACCACCATGAATTGGATTGAATGAGTCACTTGTCGAGGGAATTCTTCGAGGGCAACAGAAAGGTTGATTGCCCCCTCTACTCGTACAGGGTGATTATCAAACCCGTATAATGGTCCTGCAGCGGGTTGGAGCTTTTCCATAACCAAGCCCATGCTAAGGAATGTGAGGTAAAATAATACATCAACAAAAATCCCATTGTCAATCAAAATTCTCTTAACATTATAGCATTGGTCACCGATCCCTGTGCTGATGACAAGTGGATCTTGATGAGGAACATGAACTCCTTCTAAGTCCGAGTCATTAAAAGTGATGGAATGATCAAGATTTCTTTAACTCGGCTTCAGGTAATGAGAACTCGATTAGATAGTGTCGGTCCTCCTGCGATTATTTCAATTCCCCTAACTATTTGATGATTATTTTGTTGTTTATGTGATGATTGTCCTAGTTGCCCCCTAATTGGAGTTATGTTTATTTGAGTCGATTGATTCTTCACAAATCGACGTAGATATCCATGTTGAATGAGCCTCTCAATTTCTTCTTTTAGTTATTTGCATAGCCTCATGTATGTCCATGACTATGGAAGTGACAAAATTTCCCGATTTCAATTTGGTTTCTGATGTGGCCACTTGATGATTTCTTCATCTCGAATAGCCATCAAGATGTTAACACGAGATGTGTTCAGTGGTGTATATTCCTTTTCTGGTCATGGTTCACGTCGTTGATATGAGGGCCGTGGAGAGAGATCACGATGGCCTTGTTGCTTCTTTTGATGGGACTGTCGGTCCGCATTCCCGGGCGTTTTCCTAGATTGTTCAAATTATTTTTGATTGGAAGAAATTTATGCTTCCACACGATGAACCAAGTCGGCATATGAGCGGACCGTATCTCGCATTAGTGATGAGTAAAAAGGCCCCGGACAGAGCCCTCCAAGGAAAACTTCTCTTAATAGTTCAGGGTCTACTCCAGGTATTTGGCAAGCTTCTAAAGATAACCTCTAGAAGTATTCCTTAAGTGATTCACCCTCATTTTGATGAATGCCGGAGAGATGGGAGGAATCTTTTATGATCCTTCGGTTTGCAATGAACTGTTCTACAAAAATCTTGGTGAGTTTGTCAAAGGTATAGATAGATCCCCTTGGAAGAGAGTAGAACCAAGTGCGGGCCTGACCCTTAAGGGTGATTGGAAAAACTTGACAAAGCAGTGTGTCAGGAGCTCGTCGAATATGCATGATGGTTATGTAGTGATCGATGTGTTCATATGGGTCAGTTGCCCCATCATAGGAATCCATACTCGGAAGCTTGAAACCTACGAGAATAGGATGTTGAAGAAGCCTAAAGGTGAAGACTCATATGCGAGGGGAGGATGATTGCCTTTAAGGTGAAATGTCAGCATTAAACGCCATAATTCTACACGATAATATGACGAGTGGTCAACAGACGAAAATGCCAAGCTACCAAAGAATAAGGATTAGCAACCTATTGAGCTACACGGATGATGAGTAGAACTAGCGTGTCGAGAGATCACTCCGGAAGCGAGGAACTTCGTGTCGATTAGCATTTTGACCTCCTTAACGATCGATCTTAGGGGAGATGTGTTTGTCGCGGTAGTGGCTGTCGTGTTCCTTGTAAAAGTCGAATCATCTCATTTTAAGATTCTTCCATTCGACGCATACAATCTTCTAAAGAGATTCCTGTCGCGCCTTCACCAACAGGGTCATGCCTATCGTGGGAAGGTGAGGCGGCTTGCATCCTTGGTTTAAGGATTGGTTTCGAGAGTGACTGAGGGAGGAGGCTCCAGTAGTGTCAGGCCTATGCCATGATGCGAGTGTTCACAGAAATTATGATTGATGGGTTTTCTCACCGACGCCAAACTGCAAGTGCTAAAAAACTAGTTGAGAATAAAAATTTCGCCTTAGCTTTTACGAATCCATCACACACACATGTTTGAGGAATTAATAAGAAAATTCCTGAATTTTACGGAAAACCTCAAAAGAGGGAAAACCACTGGCCTACCCCAAGAAAATCTTCCACTATGTATCCTGCTTTGAGTACAAAAGTTTCCCGATAATGGGATTACATAATTGTATATGAGAAGGGCTCACAATGGGAATCTCAGAATCAGACAACAACAACTATATAATCATATTCAGGTTGTAACAGTTGCTAGTAGTAGTAGATGATGGTGAACAGCGGGGGTCAGCCGACGATGAAGGTCATCATGGTGATGACCGGCGAAGATGGTCGACGGTCGGCGAACCGAATGGTAGTCGGCGGTGACCGCGATGGTCGGCGATGATGACCGCATGATGATGGTCGACGGCGACGGGCGAAGCGGTCGCGGTGACCAGCGACGGAGATTGACGGCAATGAGATGGCGGCGGCCGACGGCGTGGTTGGATAACAACCAACGGGTGGTCGGCGACCATCGAGTGGCACGATTATGTTTGAGGATTTTCAAGCTTTAGAGCTCTCTCCCTCTTTCCCTTATGAAGAATGAGGGGTTATTTATAGATTAAGAGTAGTGGCGTTTCTGTAAATACATGTAAAATCCGAACCACTCCACTCCATCGAACGGCTCAATATGATTCCTTTGATCATTTGATGTATTTTAAGTATTTGAATGCTCAAATGAAGTCAGAATTATAAGGTATTGGGCTTGTTAGATCCGGCTCGTCAAGACGCTCGATTTGAATATAAACACTCCATGTTTAAGAGCTATTTAGGGATTTAACTAATATCTCGAAGTTTCCAATGATATTTGAAGTCGATCTCTGGGTTTTGACTTAGGATCAACTTGCTTTTGACATCAAGATTCGTGCTTCGACTAGTAGTATTTTAAGTGTCATATCAATTCTATCACATAACTATAATTATTATTGATTACATTTATCATTATCATTGTCATAATCATTACTATTATCTATATTCTTTGGGATGGGTCTTAGAAATCTTCATTCACAATGTGTATAAATTAGTTCATAAAAAAGTTATTTAGAACAATTTTTTCTTAACTCACTTCAGTTTATATCAAGAGAAATAAACGATGCACCAATATTTTTTTTTCTGATTTTTAACATAAATTTTTTTCGCATCTCTTGTATTATCTTTTATCTTCGTATGTTAAGTCTTCAAATAAACCTAAGATAAAAAATTATCATTTTATCTTTCTGAATTTTTCTTACATGCAACAAGAATAATTTGCGATGAATCATAAAGAGTACTATGATTTGAACTCACCGAGTAATTCAACCCTAAATTCTCCTCTCAAAGAACTAAACGGCTTAATCACCAGCTTCAAATGAACCGACGCCTCTTCTCTCCTGGTTTAAAGAAAGTGGAATCAAGTCTTATAAGAATTGTACCAATCAACCGAAAGCTTACGGAATCCATGAAAGTGAAGCTCTACAGATCAGCGGCATGTGAGCACCTATCTCTTCATCTTTCTTAATTGATAACGTTCCACCAGTTCTTGATTAAAAAAGCTTTAATAAAGCCATTAAAGCAAATAAACATCCATAATTCTCAATCAACTTACAAATTAAAGTTTATATAAGCAAATTAGAACGTTACGTCCCTCTCTTTTTTCTGAAACTTTAATGGCTTCATGCACATTCATATAAGGCTTTATTACACTCATTTAATCAAAGAAATACATTTTGACAAAATTTTACTCGTTTGCTGTTCAATAAAAAGATTGCTAAGTGCTGTGTCAGGTTTTTGTTTTATTCAAATCTGAACAAATTTTTTTTTGAAAATAACTTGAGGATCATATGAGTAAAGAATACTATTAAAAAAAATAAAGAAGACATGAATATTTTGATATAAAAAACCAGCCAAAAGCTTTATTTGAGGACTAAGTAAATATAAATAGAATTATATTGGAGATGAAGTTTCTCAGTTAGTAATTGGCAACTCACTGAAAGGCCACATTAGTGTGCCTTCCCTACCACGCCGATGCCGATGGGACTCATATATCGTAGCCGTTTAGTCGATAGGAGCTTCAATAATTGTCTATAGTTACATACACGTGTTGGCTGAATCATTATTAAATAATAAATTACTAATTAAGTTTAATTACAAACCAAATTAGAATATCTTTTAAATTTTTTATTCACATGTTTGCATCATTATTATATTAATGTTGATCGAAAGAAATTATAAGATTTATGCGAATGAATTCTTTTATGTTTTTAAAAGGGTGGAACTTTAATTTTAAGTGAAAAACTATTATCTTTTAAAATGATGAAAATAAATGTATTTTTTGTATTAGTTTTTAAAAAATATAAGATAAGTGAGAATAAGTGCTCTTATGTGTCTATTAGAATGGAATTTTAGTTTTATGTAAAAGACCGTTATTTATCCAACTCTTTAATAGTTGAGATTTATTATGTCTTATCATCATATTTAAAAATAGCAATTCACTTTTTTTGAATGATATCACATCACCAATCTTATGGGTGATATGTTATAACTAATCTCTCCATCTGCATTCACTTTGCTGTATTTCATTTACCATTATGCATAGGCCTCATGGAGAGAAATCAAACAGTGCGGGGTTTATGCTTTCACCACTGAGCTAAGAGATGATGGTATTGTTCGTCTAACAGTCCGTAGAGTGAAAGTTACGCCAAGCTTGTTGTGAAGTCCACATACGCGTAATTAAAGCAACAAAGACTCCAATTTTAACGTGGAAAACCTCAAAAGAGGAAAAAAACCCAAAAGAAAGTTTTCACTATGTATCGTTTGTACAAAGTCTTCACGATAAGATTCGATACATATGAGAGGAATAACTTAACAATGATCGTTGTAATTATTCGATGGTAGATGTATACTTACAGATGCAATTAGTGGCGGCGGTGGTATGGTATGGTTGATGGCCGGCTCTGATTGCGATCTTGGAGGATCTTGAAATGATCATCTTATCTCCTTCTTTTTTTCCTTCTTTCTTGCTCTTCCTCTTGAATCTTCTCTTCTTCCTTTTCTTTCTTCTCTTAGTTTGACTCTTCCTCTTCTTCCTTGCTGACTCTTATTCTTCTTCTGCTTTGATTTCTTCTCTTCTTTTCTTGGTTGACTCTTATCTTCTTATCACTTTCTTTCTCTTCTTCTTCACTTCACTTCACTTAGCTTATTTTTGAGGAATGCTTTATAGATGGGAGGAGGCATTTTGAAATTCATTGAATACCACTCCCCTCGATGACTCAGATTATTCCTTCGATCATTTGATGTATTTTTGAGCATTTGGATGCCCAAATGAAGTCGAATTATGAGATCTTAGGCTCGTTAGATCCTCGTCGAGGCTTCGATTTATTATAAATCCATATTTGAGCTTTGGGATTTAATGATGTCGAATTTCAATGATATTTTAAGTCAATCTCGTCGATTTTATCAAAATCATATCGAAATCAGATTTATTGATTTATTCGTATTTTGAGCATAAGGTATAGTAATTCATTTTAGTATGTCATATATATATATATATATATATATATATATATATATATATATATATATATATATATATATATATATATATGATTAATTCCTGCATGTTACAAGGAAAGCGACTAATTTGGATTTTACTGTCAGAATCAGCTACAACAGGGAAGCACGGAGACCAAAAAAAACACTTGTGCTGAAAGCTGCTCCGTAGAGAATTTAATTTGAATATAAAATATTTAAATGAAGGATTATTACCCAAAAATTGCCATTTTCGACAATAATTTTTCATTCTTAACGAAAACAATTGAAGATCGCATCTAATATATGTAAGTTTGAGAGGAAATTATGAACTTAAAGTGGGGTTGATTGGAGCTCGCAATAATCTCTCCAAAAATCTGAAATCAAATGAACTGAAAGATTCTTTACTTTATAGAGATATGTATATTATTACTTACAGGCAAAATTGCTTGGTAATGTTGGTTTGATAGGCCGCCTACTCTCTTAAAGAAGTCAAATGAGTAGTTTTTTTTTTTTTTTTTTTTTTTTTTTTAAGTCAAATGAGTAGTTGAGCATTATAGAAGCCTGTAAATTTGAGCTCAAGCATCTTAGGCCAATATCAATATTCTCTTTTCGTCATCTCAAAGAACAGTATAAACCTCATAAGCGTCTTTATATGGAGAGAATTTGTAGATCATGCATCTATTTTTTTTTTTCTTTAAAAAAAATGGAACATATTTTTCCTTTATATGAACAAAATTTATTGATGATATTGAGAAGTCAAGATCCAATATTTGAATTAACTCATGAGGGCTAAAGTGAGTTTACAAACAAAAATCTACATTCACCAATGGCATACAAGACTTATGATTGTAGATGTGAGAGCTGAATAAGGCCGACCTAATTAATTCAAAAGAAGAAAGAGATGTTTGAATAAGAAGAATTATAAATTCATCAACAGAATGTAAGATCGATATAACTTCCTCAAAATTTTTAAAAGATTGCTACAAAGAGATGGCTCATAAAGAGTCTGAATAAGAGAATTGAATTAACTTCGGTGGCTTATAACTGAATGCACTTAAGAAAACTAGTATGTAAGATGAAATTAGTATGATACCCCAAAAATCTACTCCATGGCTGAAGATTAACAAGGCAATTAGTAAATCATTGTTGTTGACAGGCATCAATAGGAGGATGCATTATTAGTGAAGGCCGTTCAGAGCTCGTCAATTAGTTGTTAGATAAAATGGGAGACCATTTGATTCTCTTCGCACGAAAAAGGAGCATCTCTAATCATGAGCATACCTGAAATACAAGAAATTAAAAGGGACATGTATCTTCTATAGCATAAGGAGATCCATTTGTATGTTGTGAAAGCAAAAAACTAAGAAGAGTGACATGCCTCTCTACTTTTTATTCTATGATACGAAAAATGGAACATAAGATTGTCTGAAAGACAAATCTCAATATCATGTTCTAAAGTTTAACTTGAAGAAGCAATGTTGAGGGATGAACTTGTGCCAAATTGAAATAAATGATATAAGAAGGTGAACCTTTGTCCATGGGAGAATTTAGGATGGGAGGCACCAAGGGTAAGTGCCAAATTGAAATAAATAATACTTAAATCTCGTAGCACAAAACTATATAAATGTTTAAGAAGTAAAGACTTATCCCCGTACCAAAAGAGAAACACGGGACGCTTCAGGTCTTAAGTCTAAACATTGCTTCTTACATGAATTAAATGCTCTACTTAATCTAATCATAAATTTTGAGATTTATTTGCTACTTCTCACTTGAGAATATAAGCCTATCCTGGCTCTTTTTAATTTATAAGTCATGTGAAAAGGATTGCCAGCTAACACCTAATGATTTTAAATTCATAAGTTATGTCTTATGAATGCAAGATAAATTGACTATTGTATTTAGAAAAAAAAACTAATAGCCCGAACTCACTCGTTATCTCTAAGATTATGACAAGTATGTTATGCATCTAACTAATGCAATAAAATTTTTATTTTCTTAAATAGTTTTAGACTTATAATTTGAAAGCTTCAGGCATGCAAATCATGCCTAAAATGAGATGTAATTAGAACAAGTTATAGGTTAAATTAGAAGAGAAGGCAGACTTCTCAAGAAGAGTGGTCATCCTCACATTGTCCCCTTATATGGAATGGGTGAAGAGCTCAATTCAATAAGTTAAAAAAAAAAAAAAAAGCAATCATGGTTCACAATTCTAAGGATTTCTAATTATTTTAGTATTTATCCGAGAAGGCTTTAATTATGTGAGATTACGAGTTGATTATTTATATTTGAGTTATTTAATTAAGTTGAGTAAAAATTAATTTAATCCAAAGAGCCTAATGCAAATCCAAGCTTTTCATATAAGCACAACAATCATAGAGAAATTTATGAAAATCTTGCAGATCTTGCATACCCTAAAATAAATCACACCAAAGTTAAATAAATAGGTCGGTGTGGCCGAATATCATTATACTCCTCAGAAGAAAAGAAAAATTAGGCAACTAAACTCTACCCTTATATAGTTTGATCTAGGACTATAAATTTGATTTATGGAGCCTTTTTTAACTACTAGATCATTGTCTTTTTTAGGAATCTCCATAGACTCCACAGATGACCATCAAACAGACATAGTCAGCTACTGTTTAACCTAAGCCCCATAGATCTTAACTAAATTCTATGATCAAATTACATTAATTTCAAAATAAAATTTTAACTCCATCAAAACAAAGGTTAGGAAAAACAAACAAAATATGAGTAGTTATATCACAAACATATGGGCTTAACTCTAAAGATTACTAAGACCATCCGTTATAATGGATTATGCTTAGAAACATAAGCAAAGCACCTGCAAGTAAAATAATATTTATTATTTTATTTATTATAGTGGTTCTTTAAGCATGGCTCCCTGTAAAAAATAGTGTTTGTCTAAAAAGATGTCCTAACATCGAGACAAGCTATAAAACAATTTTAGCAATATATAAAATAGTACATCATAACATAAGAACAAATATCATATTATAATCAATACATCAATCTAATCAGTGACATATTATTCTAGTGTGGCAAGCCTACTAAATAAATAAAGATAAAAAATCGCTCTTGCTCTATTGAAATAATTTACTAAATATTTTAATTTTTATTTAAAGTTATGTGTAAAATATGTAATATTCATGGCATCCTTTGGCATGATCATAAGGTGATTGAATGATTCAACTCGATGATAATCATAAGGAAAAATAAATCGCTCTATTGAAATAATTTATTAAATAAATAAAGATAAAAAATTGCTCTTTCTTATAATTGAAGAAGATGATATTATAAAACATAGATTGCTAAGTCTGATATTAGAGTAAATGATAATAAATGTTGATGTTAGCTACTGGAAAATGACAATAGTTTAAAGGCAAGTCTAGAGATCAAATTTTGATGAAGATTGTCAAATGAGAATGGTTGGATGATAGTAGCAATAATATTTGAGCAAAAATGATCAGATGATGATACTTGCTACAAGTAAAACAGAGATGATCAGATGATGATACTTGCTACAAGTTCAAATAGGCATCCCTTCTTATATATATAGGGGCGGACCTACATAGTCCTTTTATATAATTATATTGATATGAACCATCTAATTGCTAATTTGGAACATACAACAATAAGGAGCAACTACAATTCTGTGATAGAACACAGAATTTTAAGCAATGAAAAATCCTGAAGATTACAATTATACAAAATAAATAACTTTCTTACAACAACATTTTCCAAAGGAGCCTCTATATACAAGATGAGCAACAGAGAGCCTAACAAGAATCAAAAACTCCAAAAGGCCAATAAAATGCAAGGCCTTATGAAATAACGGCAAATAGAACCACTACAAGCTCACTTATCTGAGCGAAATCGAGCGACAAAAGCAAACTACTTAGCAGTTGTAAGAAATTTACAAGGATATAGCAGACCAAGATAGAAAGAGAGCAGAAGAAAACTATAAATAGGGATGAGAAAACCAAACAAGGGATGAAAAATTATCTCAAGAACTCATCCTCTGTGCCTTCTCCCCTCTTCTTCTTTCCCGAAGCATTTCCATGGTTGATCCTCACTGGAAGGTCCCTCCTCCGGCGAAATCACCGGCGAACTTCCTCGGTTTCCCTCTCTTCCCCCTGCTTTCTCTCTGGAGCAAGTCGACGGCTCGAACGTCGAACGAAACAACTGAAACAGAAAGAACAAGCCAAGGTAAGGTTAGGTTAATTCTCAAAGCTCATCCAACGACCAAGAATAGCCGAACTGTTTTCAATCCACGGATCAGATCCATTTCCCAGATCAAGCCGCACATAATACAACATCTGTAATCCACTAATTTTCGGCAATTCGAGCCGATTGATCCAAGATCGATCAATGGCCGTCGAAGACAAAACAATCCAGCGGTGCAAGGATCACTCGAAGCACTCGATCCAAGTGATCCCATCCAACGGGAGAAAAAGATCCGAGATCCTACGGACGAAGGCACCCGCAAAACTCATTAGCCTTTCCAGACTCAGCCGGGTTAGATCAAGTGGGGTTTAACTCAGTAAACAGACTCAAGTCAAGCTGGTGAAACCCAAACCAGGAAAAAGGACTCAAACAGATCCAGCATTCAAACCAGAACAGACTTAATCACTCCATCTTCACTGAATTAGATCAATTTACAGAAATTAAACCATATCATATATCTAATAGGCTCACCAAAAAAAAGTGTTCTTCTCGGTCCCTCTTCCTCCATCTTCACCGTAGTCCTGCACTTCGTCTCTCCCCTACTTCTTAACCCCTCTCTCTCTCTCTCTCTCTCTCTCTCTCTCTCTCTCTCTCTCTCTCCATGTCATGCATTCTAAAGGCTGCTAAATCTGTTTTATTTTTTTTCCCCTTATTTTTAGAAAATGTTAAAAATTTAGAGCCCTTGCATTTGGCCTACATTTTTCTCGTTGATGAGAAAACCAAGTCAAAATCTAAAATTAATTAGATCTTATAGTTTTTTAAAAAATTTAAAAGTAAAAAAATAATTTTTCTAAAACATTCAATTAAAATAATAAAATATTTTAAAAGAATTTAAGTTAAAATATTTTAGCCAAAATTTAATAAATTTAGAAATTTAATTTAATAAGAGTATAATAAATGAATGCTTATATAAATTTATATTATATTTTATCTTAAAATTAAAAAAAGAATTTAAAATTTATCTTACTTAAATTTTGATGTCCACATAATTATAATATGTCCTAAAGAATAATAGACAATGATCAATTATATTTTTTATGAAAAATAGTCGATATCATTTTTTTTATCTTTTTTATATCTATTCATATATAAATATTTCCTTATATATTTAATATATTTAAATTTTTTATTATTATTTTAGTTTTAGGAAATTATTTAAAAATAATAATGATTGATAAACATTGTCATAATTTAATACTAATAAAAAATATTTTTTTTGAAGAATGTTAAATTAATGACTATTTAATACCTTATATTGAAAAATAAATATTTAATTTGATTCTTATTGAAGTTATTATACAACATTATAAAAATGTAAAATAGAATGAAAAGATTATAATCAATTTTTAAGTTATGGATCATAATAAAATATAAGATTTTATTTTGAATTATTTATTATTCAATTTAAATTTTAATATATAATTATTTCTATAATAAATTTGTCCACCTTAAAAAAATAAGTTAATTCCGCCCTCTCTTTCTCTCTCTCTCTCTCTCTCTCTCTCTCTCTCTATATATATATATATATATATATATATATATATATATATATATATACCTTCTTGGAGCCAAATGAATGACATCTCTAATATCAATCTATCCATCAGTCGCCGTCACCAACCCATTTGAATTTTTGGTTTGGCTCGGATCTTAGGCCCAGCCGCATTCAAAGCCACATGCTTTCCACAAGCAAAAGAACAAAAAAAATATCCAAAAGAGTAAATAAAGGCTTACTGCATGGAATGGCAACACCGACAGCTACACACGGCTCATCGCTTTCAGTGAGGCTGAGAATTTGGACAATATTGTGTATTTATTTTTTCATTATTTAGCTGCATAAATCTTTTGAGGAAAGCAACATATTTGGATTTTCTGTCAATATGAGCTATGGGAAAGCAATAAAAAAATATTTTTATATTTTTATATCTATAAAATAATATCTAAGTATTTTTATTTATAATAATGTTTCTAAATTTTGAGTGATACAATAAAACTTTAAATTAATTATTAAAAATATAAATATGATATAAATATTCAAATAATATGATATTGGTTGAAGTGCGGTTAAAATCTCTTGATGTTTGTAACACACGTGAAGGAGATGGTGTTATGTATAAAGATTTGGTCTATTTGTAATGGGTTTATATTCCTTTGTTTTTAAAATTATTGCCATATCTTTATATGGTCATTAATCTTTATACTTCAATAAAATTTTCATAAAATTGTTAGCTTTAAGCCTAAATATTCCAAATCAAGCACTACAAAAATAAAATTATAAAATTTATAAAACACTCATAGAGAGATCAAATGATATCAAATTTTGTGGGCAATTTTTTTAAAATAGGTACGGTTAAAACCAAATTAATGAGTATCGATAAAAAAATTTAAGAATAGGTAGAAATTACGATTCTTGGGCACACGCGTCGAACGGCGTGGGTGATGCGGGTAGGTAGTAGCCGTCGCCCATTCTTGGGCGTGCTATCTTAGCCCACTAATTGGGCGGCTCGACACAGGGCCGATCGGCCCCGTCGACCAGCTCCCTCGGTTTCCTTGATTCCTTCCCGAACTCCGCTCTTCGTAGGGACCGACCGTCAGGCCATACCGAAGCGTGCTCAGGTGGTAACATCTTGGCCGCCAGCATACAAAACCTGCATTGTTTTGTTTTGTCCCCGTTACGACTTCTTCCGGTATTTTTTTTGCTATCACTCGATCGTTGCACATTAAGTATAATGATCATGTATGCAGGTGGCTTGTGACTTTCCTAATATATCATATAAATTAAAAGCGGTTTACTCAGACTATGAAGTCATTGTTGTTTTTTTATGGAATACATACATGTAGAGTGGTGAGACAGTTTTCATGGTTGAATTGTTTAATTTACTCTGTTTGGTCTTGCTTTAAACTCCTTATGGGTTTCTAAGAAAATTCCTTTCATGTTTTTCTTTGCATTCTATCTTCAAGTCGGAAGGTTTAATGTTTTTTTTTAATAATTTGCTTTATCTTTACTCTACATATTTCTAGTTGCTTATCGAGAGAGATTGGTGAATGGCTATCTAACCTTTTTCATTAAGGACATCTATTTGGGTGGAAGTGATGTTTTGTCAATTATTCGGATATAACTTGTGAATGTTAGTCAAGTTGTTCCTATTAGCTACATGTTTCTTAATTGTATTTGAGAACATTCCTTTGAGTTTTGACATTTTACTATTTACCAAATTGATGATATTTGTAAATACTTGAGTATTACGCAAAGTATTATTTAGTTTGTGACAAGATTTGAAGAGATGAAGAGAGGCAATGAATGTAGGCTATTCTAAAACGAAAAGGCTAGTGAGGGTTGTAAGGGCGATGTTTAGTCAGAGGTGTGGTAGGGTAGAAGTCATATCATAGGTTGGTTGGGAGAGCCAAGTAAGGGCTAGTTGGGAGGGCTAATTTGTGATGTATTTTTTGCACATTTCCCCAATTGAATGAATGAATGTTATCAATTCTAAGCTTGTATATTATTTTTTGAAAGATCATATATATTAATTCCTTAGTGTGAATGTAAGGTTTATCTTAAGATTAATTTCCGCTTTTATTTAGTTGATCCTTTATTTCTCATGCGGTATGTAGCTAATGGTAAACAATAATCTTTTTTTGGCGGTCGATGGCGAGGAGCAACATACTAGGCGTCGGCGGCGTAGGCGGATTAGAGGCGACCCATTGGGAGGCGCACGAGGTTCATCCTAGTATTGCCTCCTGCGGGCGTGCCGCTCACCACGATCTTGTAAGTGAATTTATTTTTTGCGAGATGTTACGCTTGCCTTTTATTTGGGACACTAACTTTCATTTTTCTTTTTTGAACCGTGCAGGCGCATCACATTTGCTTATCTTTGAAGGAGTGGCCCATTACATGCACGAGATTCATCCGGTAGATCAGGCACCTGCGTGAGTCGTCAGCTTCATCCATTTGGATCATCGGTTGCTTACGCGCGGTTGAAGATGGTCTCCACGGACCAATACCTTCCACCTCAGAGGTGAGATATGTGACTCCGGGGCGTGGCGATGATTCTAGGTCTGGATTGATGGACCACCAGGCGATTGTGATTGGCGAGGGGAAGAGATGGGACACTTGGCCTGATTGCTGCGATGAGTTGTTAGGACGACACCCATTACCTGACGTGATGTATCATGACCCGGTCTATCCGAATATCAGGGCGACATTGAGGATGGGCGAGGCACATGCATGTACATGCATGCCAGTAAGGTGGACTTTCTGAGTCATATGATAGGTGAAACGCAGATGACTTCTTCGTCAGCTTATATTTTATTTGATTGGCTTTCTTGCGTCGATGCAGTTCGAGGTCCACTGATTACCACTCTTGGAGGATGCGGATGATTTTAGCATGATGTCTATAGGTGGAGCGATCTTGGCTCATCTATATAGAGAGTTAGAGTCGATTAGACCCACCAGGCCAACATGGTGCGGTTACTACCTTGATTTGGGCTTGGGAGCATATTCATGTAGGTAGGCCGACATGTCCCATATCTGCGAGCTTCTTTGATGCGGCGTTGGTTTGAGGTACGTGTTGTTAACTACAATTTCAAATTATGCGACTTATCATTATGTTTAAAGCTGTTTTACGTGCGGTGGAATGACAAGTATGATGCGGCAACGCTTTAGCGAATGTTGCGATTAGAACGACTAGATGGCTTTGCGGGACACAGTTGAATTTGCATTTAACATGTAGCCTTAATACTATTATTTACATTATGTTTTAACATACTTTTATCATACGTGTAGGTGATGCGTCTGATTCAGTCGAGCAAATCTATCTGTTGCTATACGTGGGCTCGACATATAGTTAGAGTCCCTCTTATCGGGAAGAGGGTTGAGTGGTATTTACAGTCTTTGCCGGTTTGGCCTTACTCCCGAGTAGATGTAGCCGGTTGACCCTAGTTTCAAAAGTCGATGGTGAGGCAGATCGCGGGTTGAGTACCACCATACATAGCTTTTGGGAGAGTCGGCGGGATTGCCTCGTCGATGGGTTAGATGAAGTGGGAAATCTATCGTCAATACATCGTTGGTTTGGATCATGGGCTTCTTTGTACTTATTGCGCCTGATAGATCCACACCATCTACGCTAGAGCAGGAGCGTCTTTATGTAAGTTATAGGAAATATTCAATATTTTTTAAAGTGATAATTTAACATTCCTTTTTTTTTTGCATAGGCGGACCATATCGCGGCAACGCGGGACATATTTCAGCCATATTTCGGTGCTGTCGATGATCACCACTTACAGCGATGTGTCGATAGATACGAGGTGATATGCAGAGACCTTGATCAGCGTGTACATATAGGCGACACATATTACGGATCGGTGCACACAGAGGGTGTCGCGCCGCGGCATGGCGCGGTCCATCTACATCCGTGATCGGGTCCTTCTTACGCCGAGCTAGTTCCTTCATTACGCGATCCGAGCCATTCGTCTGATCGGGGCCGTCACATGCTCGGTAGTGCGACTCGCGACCACCTATATTCACATCACGGATGATATGTCGCATAGTCGAGGATGTTATTCTAGAGGCCCGATCATGTGATCGTCCATCTGTCGCTGACCGGTACACACACAGGAGTGGTGCAATCTACGTCTGTGAACAGGAGGAAAGGCGGTTGTCTCTGGTAGGGCTTAGGAAAGTGTCATTACATTTGCCTTTCGATTCATTACAAACGACATAGTGTACATGTTAACCTTGATTATGACATAATAAATGTTTATAAGTTTTGTTTCTAAATTTTTTTTTATGTACATAGCAGTTAATGTATTTACTTAAAATACTCATCGTTGGTCGATTATGATATGCGTTATTGATTTATTAGCCTATTTAAGTCAACAATCCAAATAAGTCAATTATAAATATTTCTTTAATATCTTTAGGCATGTAGGAATAGCCCAAAGATTAAAGTATTGCGACTGTTAAAGTCCTTTGTTGATATTCTTCCAAAAGATTGTTTCACTAGAATAGTACCCCATGAGGTATGAAGAAGAAAGATGGCAAAAATAGAAAATGTTTAACTAAAGTCTAAACTTTAACTTGCGTGTTTAATTACGCCAAGAAATTACGGAATGCTCAAAGTTTTTTGTGAGATTACGCTCAAAGATATCAAAATAAAATGACTTTTTTACTCTCCTTGTAGTTAAGCTGGATCGCCATACTGACCAAATGAAGTCGAGCCGATTCGCGATTCTTGGACGGCTTCGGTCTTGAAGCGGTTGTTCGCCTTCGGTCGCGGCTTATTTCGGTCGCGATTCAGGCGCAGCTTGATCTTGAACATCAATGCTTGATTATCGAAAATCCGGTCCGTTTGACCTTCGGGCTGCACTAAACATCATCTCTTTGGAGTATTCATCAATGAACCGAGGTGCATTTGTGCTTAAGAGTTGGATTGTTTGGATAATGATTTAAGTATATAAGAACAAAAATAGTTAGTATTTTGTATCATATCAAATTCTTTTCATACAACATTTTAGAAGCCTTGCAAGCATATTCCATCTATCGAAGTTGGCACATTTAATTCTTTGAGCACATAAACATACACTAATAACCCAATTCATTTCACAAATGGACAATAAACAAATGTTCATTATAGTAGTTGCGTTAACTTGTACATGGTATGAAGTTGGTTATCGAACCAAAAAAAAATAATGTAAATGCGTCATTGTCCTAAAACCAACACCATATTACTACTGCTGTCCTCTGGTCTGTACTGCCCAGCATATGTCGTCGACGTCTAGCATGCGGGCGGTGGCCCTCTACCATCGTACCTGACAGCAAAGAATCTCAAATAAATTAGTGTCAATATTGTAAAATCTTGAGAGGGAAAAACAAGCATTGTCCTATTGGAAAATATACCGTCGACTGTCAATGTTATGGGGGCACGATGACCTGTAGTGACCAGATATTTTGCATATGCTACAAGTTCTGCTACTTGAACCTGCGTTTTCATCCATTGTGTTTCTGAATCTATTGGTTCGTGGTCGCGACCTTCGAAAGTTAGCAGCGTGACTAATCAAGCTCTTCGAAGGATGGCCAGAGCGATCGGTAGAGTATGAAATTCATTTAGGTATGTCGACTTATACCGAGTGTAATCTTGTGACGCGAGGTGGTTTAAGCAGAAATCCCAATCGACAATGACATGTGGGCATGGACAATGATATATGATTGTTACCACAATTACAAACACAGCCATTATCTAATAAATCAACTCCTCGAGCGATGGGACTATCAAAACACGCATCTCATGTGGGTTTATATTAACGAGTTGAAATGCCCCTCCCTTTGATGCGTTGTATAAGTGTGGAGAACCTCGGGTATAAATAGACAAGTTTACTTCCTCTTCGAGTAGCGGTGGATAATCGTTTCATGAACAAAGCTACTAAGTTATAGTAGATAGCGGTGATTAAACCACGAATTGGTAAACCGCGTGCGATTACCGTTAAAGCACTCGGATGCATTCGTTGTCATTGTCCCACGCATACCACCATGCGTGCACAAGTGACCATTTTGAGTCCATCTGAAGCCAATTGTATGCTTCTTTAGTTCACATTTTTAATGTCACGCATCAAATGGTTGAATTGGAACATCATCGTGTTACATGTACATCTTTTGGCATACAAACTCAACATCGCAATTCTTCTGCGTGGGACTTTTTTAAAATTCTCGCATAAATGATGCGATACTATCTGCGCCGAAAAATCTCTTTGCATCCAAAAGAAAGACATGTTTATCGGATATTATGCATAAATCCGCGTCTAGACACGGGTAACATATCATGCGAGCACAACAAAACCACAACCACGAATCAACATTTTATGATTCCACAACAGCAAAAGCTAAAGGAAACAACCCATTATTGCCGTCGATGCTACTGGTTAATAATGTGCCGCGATACTTTGACAAAATGTACCATCTAAGCTTAAAAGCAGTGCAAGAACTCCATCCCGTATAGAAGGTCAGAAAGCCCAAAAGTCTCGAAAATGTTGCGTCTTGGTGGTAGTGTAGGCTGTAGCGGGTAAAGTAGTAGGCGATTGCATATAAAAGAGTCTGTGGGACTCTTCCCAACCGAATATTGCTTTTATTGCCTTTAGCCTTGCATCCCATGCTTTCATATGAAACTTTAACATTAAATTTTGACTCCATCCTACCTAATAATCTCTAGGTTTCAAATCAATCGGTGCTGATCCGCGGTTTGATGTAGTATGCTATGAAACGAACTACCTGTCGATAATGGATGAACTTATTGACACATCCCATGATTTTCACCAACTTTTGATATTCTCCAAGCACCCCTAATGGTCTGGCGATGCCTGATAGCAATTCTGAGGCCTTGTATTTATCGTCTTTTACAATAGTGTAGTTCTTACGGTTAGAGGTAAGGTGTACATTATTTACTATGGACCACCCGACAATAGCAAATTGCAAACTCGTTTACTTGCAAAACACATACCTTGAATGTCATTTGGAATTTCAATTTCATCATTTAGGACAGTTTCATCAGATGGGCGTCAAAGTAAACATCGTTGTCCCACTGCCGCCGTAGTTTTACACATCCGGACATACTCGTTTGTGGACAACATTTGACTCTCACTGTCAACATTGCGAAATGAGTGATTTCTCAGTATATGTCATATTCTCTGCGTGGCTTAACCGAGCGGTCATCATCACTAATACCTGCCGGACTCCTTGACCCACTACTCATAGTCGATACTCATCTCCAACCTGCACTCGGCACATACGGTTCATCCGAGCGGTAGCGACATCATCACGCCACATAACTTAAAGTTCAGAACTAATTATCATATTAATTATTACAAGTTTAATCGGATAAATTATGACAATAAACTACCACGGGAATAAACTCGCCAGTGCGTTGTATCCCGGATGTTCTTGTGCGATGAAATCCTATGCATTATCACTTAGCGATGTGGATGCTAACATCTTGGATCAAGTGTAACTTCACAAAGCGTCGTAATTAATATGACGTATAAATCCGCTACTCACCTGGATAACGACTGTTGAGTAGCGGTGGCACTCCGGATCGATGTGCAAGCTTCTCATAATTCGTTGCTTCAATGCCGGTAAAGGTCGTGGCGAACCTTAATTGGGCGATTTCGACCTCACATAACTTGGGTGGTGCTCGCGATACTCGGTTCCTCCATAGAAAAGTATCGGAAACAAATTCTCTATTCATCTTGCACTAAAGTTGACTTCCACGTTAAATGAGAGTAGTTAAGCGTCGTCAAAGCGAATCTGGAAAAATAATAGTTTGATTGAAGCGGTGGAAAAAATCTGACGGTGAGACCTCTGGTAGAAGTTCTGAAGGCGGAGAAACGGTGCTTTCGGTGGCGGTCGGACGGTTGGCGTTCTACGTCTGAAGCGGAGTTGAGGAAGAATCAAAGGAAACAGCGAACTAGGTCGGCCGATCGCTAAAAGTCGAAAGTCGCCCAAGTGAGTGGCGGCCCAGTTCCTCTGAAAACCGGTCGCCCGATGGTGGGCTTCTCTTAACCACCACGTCGTCTCGGCGTGGGCGTAGCCTCATGAGAATTGGGACTCTACTATTCTTAAATTTTTTTTTATCGATACTCAATTAGCTAATTTCGGTTTTAACCGTACCTATTTTAAAAAAATTGCCAATTTTGTGTGAGTATGATTATAATGAGCATTTTGATAAGACAAATCTAATTAAAAAATGTCAAGATGTCTAACAAAATATTAAATATTTAGGTAAGAAATTATGTATGACTTGCTTTAGCTATTTATTAGAGTATCCTAATTTTCTAAATAAATGATTAGGATTATTTTTGAAAAATTATATTGACTTTATTTTTGCATAGTCAAAAGGCCCCCAAAAAACACTTGTGGATATAATTCTTGAGCTTAAAGAGTAGAGTTTTGAAAATTAACAATTGATGTTGTTCATAAAGCAATGCCAATGCTGTTTATCACATAACACTAATGCTCATCATTAACCAACATCTAATTTTGTTATCGAACAACATCTCTATCGTATTGACCAACATTTACATCCATTACTTAAAATGATGACAACTGCCAATATCGATCCAATTGGCGAGTTAGCGAACATCACATCAATCACATAAAGTTGTCCAATTACTAACTTTAACATTCTCCCTCATATTAGTAGATGGATTGAATTAGGCGATTTGATCTCACTTGACCTCCAACTTTCTTTATTAATCAATATTTGATATATATTAAAGATAGATGCCTAACAACCACTATTCATGCTTCACTTATTTCTTTAGTTATTAGTTTATTCTTCTATGTAGAGAATGACCAAATAAATCATCAACCATTATCTCACATTCTATGTTCTCAATTAACCATCGTTTGCTGCTTGCCGATATCCAATATTTATCTATAATTGACATATGTTGCATGCCTTTCTAGCTGTTTGTCTCTTCTATTATATATAAAAAAGAATAGATCACTAAAACAACTCTAAGCATGTTTTATGCTCATAATAACACCATCCAAAGCCTATCAATTTACAATGTTTACCACTTATTTGTATTTGACCTCTGCCTTTTTGGTTGTAGTCTCCCATCTGATTAAGAAAATAATTAAGTAGGCCATTATTTGATTTTCCTATTCAACCCTCTTTTAATTCATGGTTGTTGCGTACTAGAAAACTTGTAGCGGTAGAATAATACTTCACGCATTAGCTTATATAAAAATCCAACACACACGTAAATAGTTGAAAAGAGAACAAGAAACTCCTGAATTTTTATCAAAAAACCCTCAGAAAGAGGGGAAAAAATTACGGGGCCTAGTCTAGTAAATATGATCCACTATATATCTATTTTGAAACACAAAATTTAAATTATTTCGATAACGATATTACATTATTATATGAGAAATCCTAACAATGGAAATTTCAAAATCAGGTTATAATAGTTATGTAGCGGTAGTTGGGTTATAACGGTTGTTGGTGGCAGTCGATGATGATAATAATGATGTGATACGGGTGATGACAAACTTCGAACTTGTAGTTCTCTCTCAACTTTTTCCCAAGTTTGCTTCTAACTCTCTCTAAACATAAAATAACTTTAGCTAAAATTTTAAAATTTTAGATTATATATTGATTTATTTATTAGTTATTAAAATTTATTTATCAATAAAATCACTTTGACATTTGGTTTGGAAGAGGGGAGGAAGTGGACCTAAGTTTTTTTGTTTTCATTTTTCATTTTCCGTGTGAGAGTGGGAGAGAGAGAGAGAAAGAGAGAGAGAGAGAGAGAGAGAGAGAGAGAAGGAGAGAGAGGAGACTAAAATACTTTTAATGAAGAATATAAAGAATTTTTTTAACGAGGAATGTGAAGAGTATTTTTTTAAGGAAGAATGTGAAGAATTTTTATTATTTAAAATATGAATAACTTCTCTTCTCTTTTTTAGGAAGATGAAAAATTTATATATATATATATATATATGAATATGAAGAGTTTTCTTATTTTTTATTATTTTTTAAAAAAATTTGAAGAGTCAATTTTCAAATATAAATATCCCCCAAAGGGTAAGTGAAAACTCACACCTTATTTTCTTTATTTTCTTTGGTAGCCTCCACTGACCTATATAACAGTGTCGACCCCCCTCTCAGACTCCAGTTCTTCCCAATCTCGGAGTTTCTAACTAACCTGATTAGACAACGTGCAACCAAAATTCAGACTAAAGTGTGCTTCAAGTTTCTTCTCTTTGGTAGCCTTAACTTGTATACTGTGACCTCATGCTATAGTTCTCCATGATCTGGATTTCTGACTGATTAGCGACATGTATCTTGAATTCAAGCTCCATTGTGCTTCCACTTTTTTTTCTCTTTGATAGCCTCCACTGACCTATATAATAGTGTCGATTTTTCTCGCAGGCTCTAGTTCTCCTCGATCTGGGTTTCCAACTGACCTGGTTAGGCAGCACACATCGTGAATTTGGGCTCTAGTGTGCTTCCAAGTTCTTCCAAATTTCTTTAAATCCTGGAATCCACCACTAACTTGTATAACAATGCATGACCACCATCATATGCTTCAGCTTTCCTCGATCTCGAGGTTTGAAACTAACCTGATTAGACAACACACATTTCAAATTCATGCTCCGGATTATCTTTTATGACAGTTAAGACCTTTGCCCCCTAACATAAGAAGTATATATATTTGTATTGTAAAAAGTTTTTGCCCCCCAATGACGATCATAATCATATATCATTTTCAGACTTTGACTTTGAAAAGATTATAATTTATATATATCATGACATTTTTGGTATGCCTATATCTTTTGAGATTTTTAGTATACTTGTGCATTTTAAGGCCATTGCCTTTTGAGATTTTTAATATATTTGTACCTTCCGAGACTTTTGTCTCATAAAATTTTAATATACATGTATAAAGGTTTTTTCCTTCAAGTTTTTGATGTACTATATCTTATGATATATTTTTTCCTTATGAGGCTTTTAATGTATTTGTACCATCTGAGGCTTTTATCTTCTGAGATTTTTGATGTACCTGTACCTCCTGAGGCTTTTGTCTTCTGAGATTTTTGATGATAGGATACCTTGTCAACCATTTGCTCTCTCAAAGTCTTTCTAGTGAGGACTTTGTTCTTACTTCCCAGAGGCTTCCTCGTGCCTTCTAGAGGAGGAATCCATAAAGGATTTTTAACATATCCGAGATTTTTTTTGTTAGAGTGTTACTCGGTGACATTTAACCTGTGTATAAGAGGTCAATAACTTTAACTCTCATCCGAGTTATTTTATCAAAGTGTTATTCGATGACATTAACCTATGTGAAAGAGGTTAAATATTTTGATTATTCGAGATTATTTGTCGGTATTTTCGATGGCGTTAACCTATATAAAGATGTCAAATCAAAACATCCATTCAAGGTTGTAGCTAAAATTGCTTCTTGATCTTTGTCTTATTTTTTCATGAGTATGATTGGAGAATCATAATTTGTAAAATTATCTTTTTTTTTTCAATGTTGAAATTACTTCACATCATTGACTTCGAACTCATAATAATTAGATATCTGAATATTGATTTGAATGATCTTTTAAGATTAAGGGTTGCCCCTAGCTTCTTATAAGAATTGAAGGATAAATATTTGATTTTTCTTCATTCTTCATATGTGTTACACAAAGAAGAATTTTTTTCATCATATAAATGGTGTGTCAGATTGTCAATCATTGCGAATATGTAAATGAGATGTTTCCCACAGATGGGGTCAAACTATTGTGTGCTAGAAAACTTATAGCGGCAAAATAAAACTTCACGCTTTAGCGTTTATGGAAATCCAGCACACACAAATAGTTGAAAAGAGAACAAGAAACTCCATAATTTTTGCAAGAGAAAACCCTATGAAGAGGGGAAAAAATCACAGGAGCTAACACAGTAAAAATGCTCAACTATATATCTAATTTGGAGTACAAAATTTAAGTTTTTCCCATAACGAGATTACATTGTTGTATGTGAAAAATCATGATAATGAGAATTCTATGTCAGTTATAACATATCGCATAGTTAGATTGTCGATTGGCCGGTGGCGTCGATGATGATAATAAGTGGCGATCGATGTGTGGTTCTATTTATGGGATTATGAGAGGGACATTTTGGTCATTATAGTCAAAATCTCAAAATATTCCATCATATGGTTTATATCGATTCATGTGACCATAAATAGTTTTTTGGTGATTTGATCATTCAAAAAATCTTCGATTTGAGTGATGTTAGGCTTGTTGGATTTGTCTTGTCAAGCTGCTCAATTCGACTATAAGCACGTTAAATTTGAAAATCATTTGATCATCCAATCAGTTTATAAAGTTTTTATATATAACTTTTATTTTTGATTTGAGCTCATTTTATCGATTTGACTAGCGTTATTGAACTCATCTTACGAAGTCGTTTAATTTGATTGAACACATGCTTTAACTTGAAATATATGTTTGATTTATAAAATTTAGAGAGATATATCAATGGTATTTGATATTTATCATCCACTAATATTTTATGCCCCTTTGAGATCCACAATCTTTCCATATATGAAAATAATAATCAAGTAGATTATTGATTATTGTTCGATATTCAATGTTTTCAATTAGATGTTATTCAGTGTATATTGATCTTTAAAGTCTGGACGCTAATGTTTGAAGTCAACCTACTTTATTGTTAGCCCCCAAATATAAATATAATAATTGAGTAAATCAAAAATAGTTGATTAAGGTATCATGTTCACAGACAACTATTGTTTGATGCCAATATATGATATTCATCAACTATCGAAGTTCAAATTTGACTTATTGGTCACTATATTTCTCTTTCTCCTAAGAGAACAATAAAGTAAATTATTAATTATCTTCTATTATTCGATATTTCTATTCGATCATTGTCGAACATATGCCTATATCCAATATCTAATGTTTGCCATCCTATTTGCATTGTCTCTCCTTATATGAGATAAATAATCAAGGAGATCGACATTATTACATAATGATAACTCAAGCATCTCATAATTCTTAATTTCATCATAAAATTTATATACTACAATTCATATATGTTATATTATATTGATGTTTTATTGAGCTACTTTAAAAATATTATTGTAATATATAACTCACATCAATTGTATTATTTCTGCTGTGTCAAATCAATTTTTTTTTTTAAATTTGTATACAAAAATAATGTATCAATTATATTATTATTTAAGAAAATAAACATTTTTTATATTAATTTGAATAATCTAACACTCAAAACTCTTATTTTATTAGAATTTGGAGTTTTCAAATTACAAAATTGAATTAATAGATATGATTTTAATCATTAAAAATATAGGCTTAAAAAAATTTAATCTCTAAGTGAAGCTATTATCCCAAACTCGATTTGATATTACTCTTATTTTTATGATCTAAAATCTTACATAATGGAACTTGTTATGTAATACTTTTTAGGGTGTATTAGTGATGATCACATATTTATATTATGTAAAAAAAATAAAAATAAGTAAAAGTGAGGAACATACCAAGGCTAAGTAAACGGCGCCAACTGGCACGAGTTAATATAAAAAATATTAAGGGCATTTTCGTCAATGTATCAGTACGGGCTAATTCATATTCCCAGCTGCCCATGTGCCGTCGTTCTTTTTGCGTGAGCGAGCTTCCCGTTCCCACCACCCCGACTAACGTTCGAACGTTATCTCGCCGTTGGATTCCGTCTGCCATGTCATTTTCCCGTAGCCTCTTCCAACGGCATCTTTACGTTGAAAATTAATTATGGAAAGTCGCTCTCTCTCTCTCTCTCTCTCTCCCCTTTCTTCCTCCTTTCTGCAAAACTTCGAGATTAGCGAAAATATCGCATTAAGCCAAGTAAATTTGAGGGAGTAGGGCTGAACACGAAGAGCGCTGTACCGTGTTATATCGTTTGGTTGTTTTGCTCTTCCGCATAAATTCTTCGTCGACTCACAGTCCTTGTGAAGCACTTAGCTTTTTGCAATTTTGATAGGTAATTTCTTTGAGTTTTTGCTGTTTACATACGCAAAGAATCTTATTTTCTCTTGTATTTGTTTTTCGAAGTACAGAAAGCGAATTTTTTGATGGTGCATTGTGTTTCCTTGTCCTGGAATCTTACTCTGCTTTGTTTTTTCTTCTCTTACTTCGTACCGGGTTGCAGATTTTGTGTTAGGGTTTCTGTTCGAGGTTTATGATCGGGATTCAAGGTGGGCGTGATGTTTACAGAAGAGCACGAACCCCACGCACTTCGATGGGTCCGGGAGGTAATTGCTACTTCTTTGCTTTCCGTCTTTTATTTTATTTTATTTCTGTTTGCTTCATGAGACACTTGGAAAAATGACGACGACTTCTGCGCCTTTATGAATCTTACAAGCAGCAGAGGACTGAACCGCTTAATGGTATTCGAAATGGAGGTCGGGGGCTTGGAATTCCGCCGCCTGAAAAATTCCGCAGTGGCCATCTGCCTCGCACTGCGGTACCTTTATCGCGCACCATGCCAGTAGATGATTACAGTGAATTAGGATCGGATATGGACGTTTCATCCGACACAGAAGAAGAAATCTATGTTGACAAGTATTCACCGCAGTCTTCTCCACCTCAAAACGGTATTTGTCATGGGAGGATTCCTAATGGAAGCATCAGAATTGCTCGGCGGCATCCATACTATAGTGATGAATATTCGGACTTCAGCTCATCCGTGGAAGGTGTGCGACGATCAGCGAGGCAGCAGTGGAAGCAGGGGAGCATGAGTGGCTACACGGAGGATGAAGAAGAAGGAAGCTCGGGCTTGAGCGGCCCGATGGGAAGAGGGGTGTGTACTGGTGTCAACGAAAATGGAAGAGGAAGGCTCACTGAAGAGAACTACTCAAGTACGAGTCATTTTCGAAACAATAAATCAGTTTCTACTGCCAAGGTAACTGGCTTAATTATGATATTAACTGTGGTTACTTGAATTTTTAATTTTGTGGTTTTTTCTCCGTATCAGTCTTCTGGTCGAAGTTATGATTTCAAGAGCATGATTGATCTTGTGGGCATAATGATCATCTTTAAAGATATGTTTTGAACTGCTAAAAACCTGTAGTAATGGAGGATAACTGGTGCAAGGGCATAGCCGATGGATTAGAAAGCTTATTATTGTCACAATGGAGAAATTTTTTGTGATCGCCATTGTGTTTTTTTCCCTGTTGATAAATTACCATGGAACTTACCGGTTACAAATTGTTCTTTAGTATCCTGCAAAATGCCACAATTTCAATGTAATATATCTATTGCTCGCTTTGATCAATGATTTATTGATATTTTAAACAGGAAGGAAATCTAATATTTTAAGTATTTTACATTGCAAACTTGTCTATTCTTTGATGATGCTTATTTGGTCTTTAGCCTATGACACAAGTTTGCAGCTTTTATTATTGTCCCAATTAAAAGAATCAATTCTTAAATGCAGTTTGTGCACTGGAAATTGTTAAAAAAAAAAAATCAAGGCTAAAAAAAGCAATTTTGAATGAAATAAATTGATCTTGATTAAAAGTTACTGTGCCAATCAGTATCATAGTCAGGAAAACAATATTCTTATGTTATTTTTTTATAAATCTTTTTCGGGGCCAAATAATTGACCTTTATTTACTATTTGGTTACTTTTTGCACTTAAAACTCGGATATTGATTGATTATGTTCTTTTTTTGTTTACTAAATCTAGATCAGCATTATATGTTGTTTTAGTTTTGCCTTCAATTCCACTCGTTTGCCGTTCACAGTTTGGTTTAAATTGTTCTCCATGCTAACATCCTGCAATGTGCCAGATCATATTTGATTTACATGGTCATCTATTTTGTTATTTTTGTTTCTAAATGTTTGATCACGAAAGCTTCATTCAAATAGGCCTTAGGCAATCCAAGTGCTTTTTTTGTAAAGTATTGCATGGTTCAAATTTTATGTAATGATTCGCATGATTACATGACTGATCAATATTTAAATATAGCCACATTATCTTGAAAACATTGTGTTCAACTTACCAATATGAATGTTAACTAAATGGTTCATATAGTTGCTTGCAGATTCGCCGAAGACATTTTGTTGTGGCTGAGCATGACTTGTATTCTATAGGAATAGATCTACAAGTAGAATGCTGGGTGCAACGTAAAAAATTTGGACTCTACAAAGTAATGTCCCATTTGTCATCACATGGATGATGTCAAGTTTAAGCAAAAAAAAAAAAAAAAAAAGGAAACCTTTGTCAAACTTATTGGTCATTTGTGGACATAGGCAACACGTGCAAAGAAATTTCTATGGAGAAATGTTCAAATTTTGTTTTGTAAAGAATTGTATTTAGAGAAATTGTCAGATTATATTAGTGTAAAGAAAGGGATTAGCAATTATACTTGTGAAATATGATATTAGCATTCATCCCAATATTTACAAAGCCAAGTTTTTGCGCATATATGCTTAATTTGGATAATCTTTTGAAGGACCCAAACTCTTCTTAAATAGGATTAAAAAAAAAAAAAACTTCTTAAGATCAATAAATTACTTGGGTAACATTTTGATTGGAGTGGAGGATGTTTGATGCTATCAACATTGATTTTCTTGATGGCGGAGATATTGGATCACCATTGAAGATGAAATAAGATTGTAATAAGTGCTAGTAAAGGAAAAGAGGACATGTGAATGGGGATGGTGATTGGTATGGTCTATGATGGCATAGAAGAGGATGCACTTGATCGTGTTGTTGTTGGAGATGATACCTGTCAAACACACTGATTCAAGCTTTGATCTCTGATGCACTAGGGTTAGGATGGTGAAGAGGCTTCATAAACAAAAATGGAATAAATGATAGGACTTCACCAATAGAAAAATTGGAAAGCAAAGTTCCACCACAATTCTTTGACTTTTTGACACATGTTAGGGGTAAAAAAAGGGGAAACAAACAATGTTCATGCCAGTACTCTGGCTTTATATATATTGCTTATAGAACAGACTCATTTAACAGCTTCATTGGAAGCTTAATAACTACTGTTAAAACATGTATGCAGGGGCGTCCTGTTGATGTCCCAAGTGCACCACCGTTTTCTCATGAAGATATCAATCGACCTGTTGATTCTGTAACCCGTCCGATGCCATGTGATACTCCTTCCACCACAGGTGTTAATGATTATTCTTGTAAATATGGTATTAGTTCACAGGCAAATTCAGGAACCAAAAAAAACCAGAATATCAGGTCTTCACTGTTTTAACTTTATTGTAATGCGTTCAGGAAATTGTCAACCAAGAAAAACTGTTCATGTGTTTTTCTCCCATTATTTTGTCTCACAGCTCCAGTTCTGTTGGTATTGAGACTTCAGCATCTTCTAAGTTTTTGCCTTTGAAGGGTCCCACTTTTCATGCATGGTATGTGCTAATTCTAATGTTCTTTCATAGTTTCAATCACTCTTCAGAATATAGTTTATTAAACTAATTTTGTTTTGCTGAAATGCTGTTTCAGTGGACAAGGGCCTTGGCATTCTGTAATTGCATATGATGCTTGTGTTCGTCTATGCCTTCATTCATGGGCACGTGGTTGCATGGAAGCTCCAATTTTCTTGGAAAATGAATGTTCCCTTTTAGAGATGCGTTTAGGTTAGTTCTATTATTCATAGTGGTAGCTTTATCCCTGAAAATAAGTTAGGGGCTATTTAGTTCATGGACATTTAATTGTTATGTCTTGTTCTTAAGTGATGCCATCTATTTGGTTTGTTGACAACTCTAAATAACAAATTTTTAAGTGATCGTCATGTCTTAATTTAATGTCATTGATTTATGTAAAAATTGGCCGGCATTCACAGATTCTTAGATGTCTCAATATTTCACTCTTTATAATCCTCAAAAATTGACATTTTTAAATATAATAACACATAAACAAAACATAATATTTGAAAAATGCAATCAGTATCTATTGACATAACATCTAAATAACACTGAATCAATGTTGCAACGTCTTTTCATGAAACTTATGCTTACAATGTGAGTTCTTAGTTAGGAATTGTTATAAGATGTGCGAGGATGTTTTAAAATCTAGTAAAAGAACTTTTCACAAGTCCAGTATTATTGTTTGTTTTCTGGGATCTTATCTACATTTATCCATGTTGGGCTGGTTTTAGGAATATATTCTTCCAGTCACCATATTAATGGTTTTGTTATCCAATCAGTTCTAGTTGTGCGTGGATGATCTACTTAAGTACTGAACCATCTTTTTTATTCTAATTTTTTGCGCCTTTCTTAATACGTGATTCAGAGTCTTTATTTGTAGAGTGCACGACTCTCGTTGTTATGGACTTCTCTCTAGATCTTTTAATGTGATAATTGGAACCCCAAGGATGTCCTTGCAATGATCAATCTTCATAGCTCTTCTGGCGTTTCCATTTAGTTAAAAAATTTGTTTGCATTCCAATTACCCTTTTTGATGCTTTTGTTACCTAAATTGTTCTAATTGTGTATGGTTGATCTAACTGAACTACTTAACCATCTTTTTCATTTCATTTTTGGTGCCTTCCTGATGCTTGATACTTCATACATAGTAACATACTTCATACATACTCTTAACTGAACTACTCAATCATCTGCTGTACAACACAACACAACACAACGTTGGCAAATGGGACCTTAGTATGAAGCTCGGATCAATACAAAAGAAATTAGAAAAATAAGGGAATTGGCAAGCAAGTATTGTTTTCTCTAAGAAAAACTCGTCTAGTTAACACTTTTCATTGATGAGGTATAAGTGGTACCAATGAAAGACCTGGGGTGGCTTATGGAGCGAGTTGACTGACATCTGGTTGTTGTATTTTGTTTTTTATAAAGAGCTGTATGGCATGGCATTGTTCTCTATATGGTTTTCACAAATTTAGAGTTTTTTACTATCAGCTTTATAGCCTTTAATGGAAATCTTTTATTGTGAATGATCTGCGTTATGATACATTACACCTTGTATATTTTATTTGTGACAGATACTACTCATTTCCATGCTCTAGATCTTTATTGAAAATTTCATTTGAAACTTCATAGCTAATTTCTCTCTCTACCTAAAATCATGTAGTCTGCAGCACATATTGTTGCAATCAGAGGAGGAACTCTTGGAAAAGCGTTCTTCAATCCTTGAAGGAGCTGCAGTCAAGCTGAAGAAAATTATTGGGAAGTTGAAAGTTCAAGGTATGTGCTTGTTTTGTGGTACTGCAATTTGAGATTTTTAATGGTTTGCTGATGATTAATTTCCCATACCTAACATACCCATGTTTTTTTGTTTGATATTTTTCATCAACATGGTAATAATTCATATTTCTTACACCTTTGGTCTACATTTTGATCTTCATTTTTATGCTGAAGCTCGCAAGGTCAGAATGACTCTGGATAGACCTTCAGGCTGCAATTATATGTCAATGAGGAGTTCAACTATGAAACTGGAATCATTCCGTCGCATGCTAAACTTCCAGTCAGCTTTATCATCAGGATGGGAGTCAATTCGAAAAGTTCGAATCTTACCTCATCTACCCGCTGATAGTTCTTTTTCCAGGCAAAGCCTGGCTTATTTGCAAGCTAGCACTCAATACATCAGGCAGGTTTCTGCGGTCCTAAAAACTGAATTGAGTTCTCTCCGCAGCACTTCTGCTTATGAACTTGAGACAGGTACATAATTATTGTCTGCAATTTTTTTTGTTTGCATAATCATACTGGATGTTCTCCTTTTTTTTATATAATTTTTTTTATAGCAGAATCATATTCTTGTCTTTTGAGACTGAAGAGCTTAGCTGAAGAGGACAGGGTTCGAATGCAAGTTGGTTCTGGTGAAACACATGTTTTGTATGTATAATTTATATGGTAGTTTACAAGAATTAAGATTCTAATTGAATTTACTAACATTTTAATCTGTTTTTCAGCTTCCCTGATAGTATGGGGGATGATCTGATTGTTGAAGTTCATGATTCTAAAGGGAAGTGTCTTGGACGCGTTGTTGTTCAATTGGCCATCGTTGCAGAGGATGTGGTATGAAGCTAATATTATTTTAGCTGTTTCTAAATTTGATACTGGCTTTTTACTGTTGTACCTTGTAATTCTTCAGAGCAACAAAGTTCGGTGGTGGTCTATTTATAAAGAACCAGAACATGAACATGTGCATACAGCTTTATGTAAATTACTCGACTACTACAGATGAAAATAGCTCTCTGAAGGTATATATTGATAATAGAAGTCACTTGTGCCAATAAAATGGGATCTTTTGTGAACACACCTTGAGGCTCTGTATTAACAGTGTATTCTCTTCATAAATCTTTGATTCTTTGTATTAAAATCTTTCGGATTGCAGTGTGGTTCTGTTGCAGAAACTGTCGCATATGACATCGTTTTGGAAGTTGCAATGAAAGTCCAACATTTTCAGCAACGTAATCTACTTTTACACGGACCATGGAAATGGTTACTAACGGAATTTGCTTCCTATTATGGTGTTTCGGATGCATACACAAGATTAAGGTATTGCAGAAGTATTAAGTGTTATTCTTTTACTAATCATCAGCTCTTTTAGTATTAGCCATGATAATTTCCAAAATATCTGCTAGATATCTGTCATACATCATGGATGTAGCAACTCCTACAGCAGACTGTCTAACCTTGGTGCATGATTTTCTTGCACCTGTACTTTTAAAAAATGGCGGTACAAAAGCTTTGAGTCATCAAGAGGTACATGTCTTATCTACCTGTTGCTTCTCAGAAGATGTTAAGCAACATTGTGTTTGTTTTCTCTTACTTGGACAACTCATACAACCTCTTTAGTCTTACTTTCTTTGTAATTCTCATTGTCAAGTACCAGAGTATTGCATTTCAAAGTCTGTACTTAGGTTATAGAAGCTTTTTAAGGCAAATAATAAACAATTTTTCATTTTCATCACTGTTTTTTATTCCAACTCTTCTTTAGAGGTCTATCTTTCAAGTGTTGAATCGGTTGATATTACAAAAAAGTGTGACCAGTGAAGTTCAGTTGTTCTAGATTTCTGCAAAGAAAATATTGCTTTTAACGAAAATGTTTTCCTTTGTTTTGTTTGATTTTTGTAATGGATGTTGCTAAGGCTTTCCGTTCATATGTGATGAATCAGAACCGTATTCTTGGAAGTTGAGGAGCAAATTGAGGTAATTTTAGCTATGGTTTTTGAGAATTACAAGTCACTGGACGAGTCATCACCTTCAGGAATAGTGGAGGTTTTCCGGCCCTCTACTGGTACACCAGCTGCAGCATTGGTACCTGCTGTAAATCTATACAAACTTTTACATGATATATTTGAGCACAATTATGCAGCTATTTCCAGGTGAAGTGTTTCATGACAATAATCTATTAAGTACGTCCTTTTCTAAGTAGAATATTTCTCAAGATGGTATTAATTGTGAAGGTTGCTGCTAAGAAGAGATCAAGGAGGCAACTATCTGAAACTGATGAGTTTATTGGAAGTGGCACTGCAGGCACTAGTGGGGGAACTGCCATGGAAGCTCTCACTCTTACTACTGCCTATGAAAAGATGAAAAATTTATGCTTAAATATAAGGAATGAAATATTTACAGATATTGAGATCCATAACCAACACTCCCAAGGTTGGTATTTTTCTAAATTCATCAAGCTCCAACAATGTACAATATATATTTTTCTTTTTATTTTTGCTCTGAATCTCTCTTTATATATGTCTGTAGTATAATCACTAGATCTTATTATTCTTTTACCGTATGACCACTTCAGTATTTCAAATGGCTAGGCAAAAGATATCATTATAATCACATTATTAGTCTGTTTTTTAAACTATTTTGAGTTAGCTTGTCATCAATTCCTTGGCATCATTATAGGGCTATTATCAATACAGAATCAACTTCTTATTGTTTACCTTTTGCATAATAGAATAACACCTAGCAAGGTCTCGTTATGGAAGTCTTAGGTCCTATTTAGGGGCACGGTGGCAGTGTGGTGCAGCACCGCACCGCACCGCAGTGCTGTTTGGATATTACGTTTTGATTGCATTTTAGCTGCGTTTTGAGGAATCTGCAGTGAGAAAGCTGCGTTTTCCAACCTAGAAAAAGATGAGAAAAAGAACGGTGAAATTTATTGTAAATAATGTTTATTCATGTATTGATCTTACCATATAGAAATGGAAGAAATGCATGGTGAAAATCACTAATATGCACATACAAAGAATATGGGGAATGGGATGGAGAACCTAAGGCACAAAAGAGTAGAGGTAGAAAAGAGTGATGGCATAGAGAAAGAGAGAGATTAGAGAGATAGAGTAAGTAAGATGGCATGGTGAGGCTTCGAAGAGAGATAAAGAGAGGGTGGATGGAGTCGATGTCTAACAAAGAGAAGATAATAAAATTTGCATCAAAATTACATTATAATCCATCCTAACATCCTTTGTATTTTATTTTAAGGGATTAATTAAAAATAAGAAGTAAAAAAAGGAAATAGTCCTAAATATAATAGAAAATATCTAAATATTTTTTGTGTTACAAACTCTGAATAAATCACTAAATAAAGTGAAAAATATATAATCAATCGTGTTGTTGACATTGAACATAAGTTTGAATTGGGTGATCATCATTAATTCTCATGTGGAATGAATAACTCTCCTCAAAAGAGTTATGATAAAGATACTCAACCAAAAGATACAGAGAGATGCGTTGCAGTGCATCATGTGTCACCCAAGAGTCATGCAACAGTGGATGACAATGAAGCTAGTGTTGCAACTACCTAATAGAATTGGCATTGCTAGCGAGAGTATAAAACCCTACATGTAAAGATATTCTAGTTAGAAACCTTGGAGCCTTGAAAGCCTGTATAAGAGTAACTTGCTTCTTGAAAGTAGGATTAACATTCACGTTGAAAGATCGAGCAAGTGCAAAAAATAGTTGGCATTAACTTTCTAAATATATAATAAAGCTTTGCGGTTGTGATAGGAAATCTATTGAACTAAAATGTAGTTTACATCGCTATTGCTTCAAACACTAGAATGAACACATGCCATAATTATAAAATTTTTGTTATGCATAGAATTTTAATTTTCAATGTTATTAATTAACTCGTGCAAATGAACTATAAATGATGCGATATGGTCAAAATAAGATGTATGTCGATGTGTTAAAGAAATATCTATAAGATTTATAATAGAATTATGGTGGTTAATTTTATTAAAAGTTAATAACTTATTATAAACACTAAAGAAAGTCTTAAGAATTTTTTTTTCTTGAAGGTGAATAATTTCTTTAAACCATAATAAAATGAATTATTATTAAACAATGTGATACATCTACTTTTGGTGTGAAAAGCATCTTTAGATTGAGGCTTTGATAAAGTATGTTTAATTATTAATACCTATCAATTTTCTAGGGTTGTTATATGATGGATAATTAATAATTTTATCAATTGTTCACAACTTGTGATAAACGTAATAGAACATCCAAGGAAGTTTCTAATAATATTAATTAGCTCTCTTGTTAAAAAATAAGTATCCAAGTATCTTAAAAAGATGAATTACATAAATCAAAGTAAGTGATTATTTAACAATATGATCCATCAACCTTTGGTGTAAAAAGCATCTTCGGATTACATGGAGGGAACCATTAATATAAAGTTTATAAATATGCAACTTTAATTCAACTTCCTCCATATGTTTCTTTCTATTGTGTAAAACACTTTTATGTTTAAACATAGAATATTATCAAATTAATGTGTTCAGCATCTTGCATATGAGAAATCATGGTAGATAATTATTTGAGAGTTAGAGAATATGATGAGATTCTTGCAACTTTTGTAAGTATGAGGTGATCATGTTCAAGCTTAGATTCAGTTCCAGGTTAAAATTGGAGAGTAAAGTTTTGATTTACTAGAAAATTCAAGTCTACGCTCAGGTGCTATAATAAATGTTTTTTTTTTTTTTTGTTTCAATCATAGATTGAAGTTCATATTTGTGTTCAAATGTAAAATCATTTTTCAATGTAGAATCTTCTAAATTTCTTCAGAATAATTCTTAATTGTGACATGAGATTTCCCAATCAGCATAAATGTAATCCAAAATTTCAACGTAAGGATTTTAATCTCGTAAAATTGAATTGAAACTATGTTTGCCGCATGCATTCCATTGACAAAATGTTTAATACCAAAATAGTGTAGTAGTTTTTAGTTAAGGGATGCCCAGGGAGCAAAGTGTAAGGAATTTTGAATTGTTTTAGTAGTTGTTGGGTTTTTGCAAGGAAGGCAATTTGTTCTTGAATCAGATTCACCAAAATCAACAATTAATTAGTCTCTTCCAGCTGTTGTTTCTTCCTTAGCTATCTTCATCTGCATAGGGAAGATATCAGCCACATTCTTGAAGAAAAAGATTCAGGAATCTCACCGCACTCACCTAGGGAATCCACCCTAGAAAACTATCTCAGGATAACCTGAAAATAAAACTAGACAGAGGACATTTTTCCCTTTCAAACAGATGGTATTTATATACTTCTAAAGGAAGGACCTCCTTTGCTAAAATTACCAACATAGTCTAAATGAGCTATTAATTTTTAATAGCTGAAATCAAATAAAAAAATGAAAACTTAAAGGACACTGTCAATAATAGTAATTAGCTGCCAGTTCCATTCCGGAGTACTGTTTTGTGAGTTTTACTTAGAACTTATATTAATTCAACCAAAACCTTCATTGATTTCTTTTTTTGGTTTCTTCACAGTTTTGTAGACCTCAGCAATATTTCAGCATCAATTTACAGCGTGGAGCTTTGCAAACGATTGCGTGAATTTCTTATTGCATTTCCTCCAGCTGGTCCTTCACCACATGTGGCAGATCTTGTAATTACAACAGCAGATTTTCAGAAGGATCTCAATAACTGGAATATGTGGTAATATTGCTAAAATGCTGTTTTTTCCTTGGTCTTTTATACATTTGCTTTGTTTTCCTCCTTTTATATGGTCCTCGAGTTTTTTTTTTAATAAATTTATGCAGTCATGTTAAGGATGGTGTTGATGCAAAAGAACTCTTTCACCTCTACATTATATTCTGGATTCAAGATAAACGCCTACAATTACTGGATTCTTGCAAGCTAGACAAAGTATTTTTCTAATCACAAACTGATTTTTTGTGTTATTTTCACCTTTACATAGTTTTTAAGATTCATATATACTTTCATTTTTTGAGCCTTGACAAAAGCATATGGAGGTGGTATATATCTGGTCTTTGTGTTTATAAGTATCTCAAAACTCACTGTTTTTTTTTTCAATTAAAATTTTAAATTATACTAGCTATAGATAATATGATCTTAAAACGGTGAAGCTACTGTTTAGCTGGTTGTTTCTATTATGCTTGTTAACGTTAAGCACATATACTGACACAAGCACCATGTAGTAAACTTATTTCCTGCATATTTCTTGCTAGCTCATGTTCCTTCGGTTGTTGCTGCACAGTTCAAAAATTACAATGAAATTTAAACTGTTAGTTGCACTGCTTTCTATACATATCTATTATGATTGCAGATGTATTTTTTATCAGTGTCCAAATTTTGATGCATATTTTGTCTCAATTTTTCTGTTGCTTGTCCTTACCTTCTATACGATGTAATTCTCATTCAGGGTCACTTTTTAAAAGACAAATTTGAAGTGCGTGATTATATGCAAAGTTTGCTATTGTGCCACCAAACCTAATTTTTTGATCATTGTATATTCATGATAGCATCCCAAAGCAACACAAGTAGAAGTTATGATGGATACGCAAATCTTGATCAATCTAATTTGCAATTTCAAGATGGCCAAGGTTGACGTCTTAAGAATTCTATAAATTGTTAAATTCTCCATCTGAGTCAAAGCTCTCCCCTCATGTTATTTAAAATTCAAAAAATAACTAACCCAAGTGAATAACAAAAATCTATAGGCATGTGTTTCAATGTAACTACTTACCCTTTGCATACAATAAAAAGACCATGTGTAATTGCACGTGGGAATGCAAAACAATGCTTGGTGTAGACCGAGTTTGACCTTTTCTATATAACAACTTAATCAAGTGAGAATCAATTATTGTGCGCCACTAAAAAACAAGCTGCAACCCCCTATATTGTGTTATGTCCTATATCTAGTGATTGCAAGAGAGGTGAGAGGTGCTCCACATTTGATAACATATGAGGAACTGAAAATGGTGAATATGAGTACTTGTGGTTCAAAATTGCAAGTTGTCAGAATAATGCTTCAATGATGAATTATTCTTTTAAGGTATGCTTTTAGTTCCTCTTATGAGTTCCACCACCTTAAGACTCATTTGTCATTTTGACATTGTTGACCATTAGTCTGTAAAGATCTTCTAATTCCTACAAAATCTAGATCAACGATACCACCCATAATCATCATTTGTGGTGTGGGTGAGAGTAGGGGCACACATGATTTGGTTTGGTTCAAACCGGTATAAAATCAAACTAAACTATCATATGATAAATCCAATAGGTTTGATTCTTTGTTTTTTTTTTGGTTTCTAAACTTAATTCTTAAGAAATCTTTTTTCCAACTTCAATTTAATTTTATTTGGTTTGCTTTTGTTTTAAAAGGTTTACATATGGATTGATTTGATTTGATACTTTTGTTCTAATTTAATGGATCATTAAAGCACCTATAAAGTTTTATTGTACATAAAACTTTGGGTTGTTATTCAATGTGAGTTGATTGGATGACTACTATGCAGTTGAAATTAGGTATGAGATTTATAGTTATATATTTTATTTAATTGGTTTGATTTCATTTATTTTGGCTTTACAAAACTCAAATCCAAACAAAACCATAACAACAACGGCAACAACGACAACAAGCCTTTATCCCACTATGTGGTGGTGAATATTCGTTGTGTCCTATTATGTGCCAAATTCTCATTTAATTCAAGTATACTCATTTATACATTTTAACTTTTTTCTCTACCTTTCTTAACATAAGGCAAATCTAAATGCATCTACTCCAAAGACGGCCGACGCTTTATGTGGCCAAACCATCTAAGGCGACTCTCTAATCTTATCTCCACCGAGCTACTCCAACTTTTTCCCAACATACTCATTTCACATTTTATCTGTAAGAGTAAAGCCACTCATCCACCTGAGCATCCTCATCTCTGTAACACTTAACTTAGTCTTATGCTTCTCTTTTATTGGCCAACATTCTGCACCATAAGTCATTGCAGGTCTTACCACCATCTTATAAAATTTTCCCTTAAGTTTAAGTGGAACTTTTCTATCACACAACAGGCCAGATGCATTCCTCCACTTCAAATCCAAACAAAACCAATTAAGTTAATTTAGACAAACGCTTAAACCTAAACCAAATGAAGTCCATTTATTTTGTTGATTTGGTTTACATTTTCAGTTTATCGGATTTCTTAGCCAGAGTTAGTGAGGATGGATATTAGGTGATAGCGGTTTTTAAGTGCACCCCTTGCGAGGAATTTCTATTTGCCTTGAGGCTTTATGCACCACCAATTACTCACCTTTTGGCATGGTGCGAACCTACTTATGTACTTTTTGTATCAATCAGATTTGCCTTTCTTGTGGTTAACGGGCTTTTGTAGTATTCTTTTGCTCCTTATGGTGGTGTGCTTACTTGAAAACATTTTCTAAACTTCTGATAGGTTTTGGAACTTGACAAAATCCCCTCGGGTGCCATAAGGAAATGATCGCTATTCATGGACTTGAACAAAAAATCCACAAAGAATGAAATCCAAACACTATAGTGTAAAACAGAGATGCTTGGTTTGATGTTTTTAAAATACATGTATTTTAAAAATGCAAAGTAATTGAAATGCATGCATCTCATGCATTTTAGAAATGCATGAATTATTTTGGTGGTTGCATATCAAATGCGTTGAATTTTTCTTATTTTGTTAAGTTTCAAATGCCTATCCCCAAGTCCGATGCAAAAGTGGAGGTTGCGTTAGTAGTCGACGTGTAAAAAATTTGTCAAATAATCTTGACATGAACTTTGTTTTTTGTTTTGTTGAACATTTCGTTTCAAAGAAAGTAATTAAAGATATTTCAAATAAACGAAGGTATTTAGAGATTTGAAGTCGCCAGATTTGGTAATTCCAAATACACCCTAACGAGGATGTGATCAGGCTCGACGGCCGCCGCGTTGTCTCCGACGGCCGCCGTCACGCCATTTTGGATACCTCCGGCCGCCATCTACGATCGTCCGCAGTCGTCATTGTCGCCGTCGCCATCTGCCGTTGAGTAGGCCGCTGGCCGTCCGCCGGCGCCAGCCGTAGCCATGTCAAACCTTCGCTTATTTTACATTGATTTATTAACCAAACAAAAAAAACAAAGTCATGAATTTAGAAATTTGAATTTCGCTTAGTAAAATTTCAGATTTCAAATACACTGAAAATAGAGATTTGGCCGCCAGATTTAAATTTAAATACACCGGCCATCAGTGATAAGTAGTATAGTATTGTGCTGACAATGCCGTTTAATCCTCCGACGGCCGCCGGCCAAATACCGATTGGCTGATATTACCTGGCCTATCGTGATCAGGCAGTCGTTGGTCGTGCTGCCGAGCCATAGCCACGAAGTCATTGCGTAGCCGTCGTGCCTGCGCCGTCATCTGACAGTAAAACCTTCGTTTATTTTACATTACATTTTCAACCAAACAAAAAACAGTCATGAATTTGTAAAGTTCTCAACCAAACAACTATAAATTAATCCTTTACATCAGATTCTTTACATCGATTTTAAATGCAGTAACCAAACAAATTTCTAAATCATCATGCACGTGGCTCCTAAGCGACGCTATGAATACAATGAAAAATGCTAAAGCCGCATCGACCGAGTGCTGTTAAACAAGTGGTTCCCACATTATGGACGGATGCGCAAAGAAGTTAGTCCATGAAACTAGAATTATGTTAGGATAAAGATCTGAATGGTTACAGATAAACTAATGGAATTAATAGATATTATGGTCATGAAAGATAAATATTTTATGTATTCAAGAAACTAAATGGGTTGGTGAGAACCAAGATTGATAATTTAGGTTTTAAACTTTGGTATTCGGTAAAAGTCGAACTAGAAATATAGACGTGTGATTATAGATAAAAGTTTGAAGAATAATGTTATAAGTATTAATAGATGAAGATAGAATTATATTTTAAAGATTATTGTTGATACTAAGATTATCAATGTTATAAGTGTCTATGCTCCTCAACAGGTTTGGAGGTAAGGAAAAAAAAATTTTGGAATGAATTATTAATACAAAGATACCTCTTAAAGAAAAATTATTTATTGGGGAGATTTAAATGGAGTTGGTAGAGTGGTAAGATTTTAAAAGTATTCATGCATGGATTTGGAGTGACTACAAGAAGAAGACTATATTAGATTTTGCCTTAAATTTTGTGTTCTTATCTTTATTTAAGAAAAGAGATGAACATATTATTACTTATAAAAATGGATCTAAGAAAACACGATTGATTATTTTCGATAAGAAAAATAGATCGCTTTAGATCAGAAAGATTGAAGGTCATTCCAAGTGAAATTTTAAGTACCCAACATCGAATTATTAGTTTTAGATTTTAAGAATGAAAGGTTGTAAGAGAAAAATAAACTAAATTATCATTCCTAGGATTAGATGGGGACACTTAAAGAACACAAATAAAAATATTTTAAAGAGCAAGCTACAAGAAATTAGAATTTTGGATGTAAGGAAGCTAACGCTATGAGAAAAAATATCAAGTGAAATTAAAGCAAGTTGCTAAAGATGCTTGAGAATCAAAAGGAAAAGCTTCTTTAATAAGAATAGTGTGGTGGAGTCGAGTAAAGAAAAGATAAGAAATAAGAAGATTGTTATAAAACTTGGTTTAGATGTAAAAAAACTCTGAGAAGAAAAGATATAAAGTACCAGAGATTCTAAGAAAGCAATATGTTGCAAAAAAAAAATTTAGCTTTTATGATTTATACAATAGATTAGATAAAGAAGGTGAAAGATGTATGTATAAGTTAGCCAACCAAAGAGATAGAAAGAAAGACATAGTGAGGGAGGTATTAATGATGAAAATAATAAAGTGCTTTTCTTAGAAAAGATATTGAAAATAGGGATGAGGTATTTTGATAAACTTTTCAATGAAGGATCCGAAAGTACGATTGATTTTAAGAACCTTAATACCCAAACAAAAAATAGAGAATTTCATTTTATCGTCAGATTAGTAATCAAGTTAGTGAAGCTTTAAAGAAAATGAAATGTGGAAAAGTAGTAGACCGATAATATTCCAATAGAAGTGTGAAAATGTTTAGGAGATCAAGGAATTTCTTACAAATCTTTTAATGTTATTTTAAAGACTAAAAAGATGAGATGAGTGGAGAAAGAGTTTGTTGGTTCCTATATTTAAGAATAAAGGTGAGGTGATGCACAAGTGCAAATTATAATTAAGTTAATGTGCCATACATTAAAATTATGGGAGAGAGTAATTGAGCATAGTTACGATGATATAGAAGTTTCTCACAATCGCTTGGTTTCATGCCGTAGATCTACTATGGATGCTATACATTTGTTAAGAGGTTTGATGGAGAAGCATAGAGAAAGTAAGAAGGATCTACATATGATATTTATTGATTTAGAGAAAGCTTATGATAAAGTCTCAAGAGATGTTCTTTGGAGAGTTCTAGAAACGTAAAGGAGTTAATATTGTTTATATTCAAGTCATTAAGGATATGTATACTGAGTCAAGCATTGTGTCCAAACACAAGGAGGATTGACAAAATATTTTCATATTTCAGTTGGATTACATCAAGGATCAACATTAAGCCCTTATCTTTTTACTTTTAGTTATGGATGTTCTTACCAGGCATTTACAAGAAGATTGTACGTATGCTTTTTGTCGATGACATTCTTCTTGTTGATAAGACTAGAGAGGGAGTCCAACAAAACTTGAATTATGGAGGTCAACTTTAGAGTCTAAAGGTTTTTTAGTTTAAGTAGATCTAAAGCGAATATATGGAGTGTAATTTTAGTTGTAGAAGTTTTAGTGGTAGTGTTGTGACTTTAGGTGATCAAGTCATTAATAATAAGAGTGATTGATATTTAGGCTCATTGTTCAAAATGATGGTGAAATAGATGGAGATGTTATTAGTAGAATTCAAGTTGGATGGTTGAAGTGGAGGAATGCATCTATTATGTGATAGAAAAGTTCCACTTAAACTTAAGGGAAAATTTTATAAGATGGTGGTAAGCAATGACTTATGATGCGAATGTTGGCCAATAAAAGAAGCATAAGACTAAGTTAAGTGTTACGAGATGAGAATGCTCGGTGGATGAGTGGCTTTACTCTTAGAGATAGAATGCAAAATGAGTATGTTGGAAAAAGTTGGAGTATCAGTGGTAGATAAGATTAGGAGAGTGCCTTGGATGGTTTGGCATAAAGCGTCAGTCAGATGACGATTAGGAGAGTAGATGCATTAGATTTCTTATGTTAAGAAAGGTAGAGGTAGACCTAAAACGACTTGGTTAAGATGTATAAAAATGATCTTAGTATACTTGAATTAAATGAGAATATGACACAATGGATGAAGGATTAGCCGACCTAGTGGGATTAAGGCTTGTTGTTGTTGTTGTTAAGTTTCAAATGTATTAAAATGTGAATGGGGAAGTGGGAATAATGGTGACGAGTGAGAATCATGAGTGGACTTAGCAAAGGATTTGGAATTGCTTGATTTGGGCAATTTTAAATGATGATAAGAGGTTTTATGATATTTTAAATCGCTTAAAAAAAGACATGAAAATAAGAAAACATGCTCTTTGCAAACCATATAATTTGTGACATCTTATGCTATACATGTGTCCCTCCAAACAGAATAGTAACAACATCAAGGAGTCGCCTTATGGTTTCATAAAGCGTCGTCATGATGAATTAGAGAGTAGATGCATTAGATTTCTTATGTTAAGAAAGGTAGGTAGACCTAAAACGACTTGGTTAAGATGTATAAAAATGATCTTAGTATACTTAAATGAGAATTTGACATAATAGACATGGAGATGAAGGATTCATTACAAATTAAGATTAAGGCTTGTTTTATTGTTGTTAAGTTTCAAATGTATTAAAATGTGAATGGAGTGGGAATAATGGTGACGGTGAGAATCATTGACTTAAAAGATTTGGAATTTGCTTGATTTGGGCAATTTTAAATGATGATTAGAGGTTTTATGATATTTTAAATCGCTTAAAAAATGAAAATAAGAAAACATGCTCTTTGCAAACCATATAATTTGTGACATCTTATGCTATACATGTGTCCCTCCAAACAGAATAAATAACACACACATCATAAGCCTTCATGTGGTTTCATTTCTCATTTTGAATTGAAGAAAATTACTTGTGTAATTATTTAAGGTTCATGGCATACTATGTGCCTTAATTTTGAACTATTTCTCTTTTTGTCAAATCTACATCCTCACACATAATTACATGCAAAACTAGAGTTTTACTCTCTCTTAAAATTTAATGAAGGCCATATGATTATACACTTTTTACATAGTTTAATTAATGATCAAATTAGCTTGATTTAATATGTGACATGTGGGTTTGGTATGTGTGACATGTGGCGGTCAATTTAAATGGTGGATTGACTTTATATGCTATTTTCAATCATTCATTAGTCCACATTTTCCACAAATGGAAGCTAGTATCATGTTACCTTAGCATACTATTTTAGCAAGTGGATCAACTTTATTATAAATGATATTTTTTGATTGCATGATGTTAATACTCAATGACAATTTAATAAGGATTTTGACCAACCTAGGAATTTGGCAAAAAGACATAAGATACGCATTTTATAACTACAATTTTTTTAGAAAAGTTATAATTTATAAAAAATGTTAGCAAAATAAAAGATGCCTTAAAGATTGTTTTAAGGTTTAAAAAAATTTAGGATAGTTTTATTAAATTATGAAGTGCCTTTAAGATATTTTACTATTTTGAAGATCAATGGAAGACATGGTATAATTTGGCGATAAGGACATTTCACCGTGTTTCGATCATAATGTTAGGAATAAATTTGTGAATGCACGATGAAGTACAATTCAAAACCTTATTTTTAAATTATAATTGAATTCAACCCATTCTAAACCACTAATTAAGCCAAGATAATCTTATGACAATGTCCATGGAAAATAAGAACTAAGGTATAATGGAGGAGACCCAATAATCATTCAAGATGGGTTTTCTTTCTTCAAAATAAAGGAAAAAAATTAGGGATTGTCCTTCTTTCTTTGAAAAAAAAATGGTAGGAATATGTGGATGAAAATTTAAATGTTGATGTGGTGGATCATATTTTATATTGTAGACATGATGGATTCTCTCTCTCTGATTACAATGTTGAAGGATATATAGTGGCAGAGTCGTCCTCTAATATGGACACGTAAAATGAGTTGTTCATCCTAAGAAGATATAGGTGAAGTAAGGATATATACTTGCATTTAAAAGAATGCTAATTATGCTAATAAACTATATAAATTAGGGTTGGACATCATTCTTTATATCGATCCTTTTCCTTTTAGCTAGATTCAGTCTGGGATCTGAAAATTCGCCACCAACCTCTTTTGGATTGAAAAGAATTGTTTTAAATGTTGGTGAAAATTTCAGAAGGTAGATGAATAGTAGAGAAAAGACCAGATTTTGCCCTCATTTTGTGAAATTTTTTAAATCAGTTCTAGGTTTCTATAAATTCTTCTATTATAATCGAGAGAGCACTTTCATTAATTTGGTCGATGAATCGTTAAATAACGAGTATATAATAAGTCGGTGGAGTTTGAAAATTGAAATTTATCATTTTATTTAAAACTTTTGATTGAGAGCGATGGCCGTAGATCCCATGGTTCATCATCGGCGTCGCATTCCACTTAGGAGGAGATAGTCGACCATCGAAGGATCCTATGACGTATGGGTTGATAGTCAGTGTCTGTAGCGGGTGAAGTTTGTCAGGGAATAAATATAAGTATTTAACAAGACTTTTTTCACAAATACATTCTACATTTCATTTCAAAGAGCGGTTAGAACATACTGCGGTGGTGTTTAGTGTGTCATATAGAATATGGTCGGAGAACTTTGTAACTTATATTTATGTGTCATTTCATGATCACGGACGGAGGACGACGTCATTACGAGCTTAAGATTATTTGAGTGTGAAAAATAGTTACGCATTTGATTTGATATTGACTCTTTGTGAGCAAAAGTATTCTTAATTTGTCACCCCCAAACAAACAGTCGCAGATGGGTGGATTGCTTTAAAGTTTTAATTTAAATAATTAATTTCATTTCATTTATATTTTATTTGAATTTTGATCATTTTGATTGATTTAGATTTGAATATATGATCATTTATCATTAAATTTAGTGCAACCTTTCCATCTATTATTATTGATTACTACTTACCTTTTTTTTTATAGAGGATGGTAAGTTTTTATCTGAAGTGTAATCCATCTTGTCGGTAGTTTGAATAGATGATTGAGTTTGAGACTTTTTTTTCTTGAAGGCTTAACTTGAAGCTATATCGATTGATTATATCTTAATTTTAAACAGATATTATTATATTAAAGTTCTTATAATATCATAATCAGTTAGGTTTTGTTAACTGATTAAGGCCATCGAGAAGTGTAGCATCTGTTCTTTTTTATTTTGTATTTGGATTGTATATCTTTCTGATTTGATAATGAATACTTCATACAAATATCTATCTCATTCTTTTAAAATATTGTATGACATGTATTTGAAGTCAGTTGAAGTAGTTGAGTTTGACATGTTGTATCTCATACAAAGTTTTGATATGGATTTTAGTTTTTATTGCCCACGATCCTAAGACCGGCCGGGATGTGTTTCTTTTGCTTTATATCTAACTTGCATATGTTTTAAATATCTAAATATTCCACACATAGTATTTTTTTTTTTTTTAAATGTTGTATGGATGTATAAATGTCTGTTGAAATGTAGATATTTTGCAAGTTTGATTTTTGATATGACATTTTTTTAGTTTTGTTAACCTGGACTCGGTCCTAAGACCAAATCGGGATGTGTAGCATCTGTTCATTTGTTTGGTATTTTGGGTTGCATATCTCCCCTAAATATTTGATCTAATAGACATTTTAGCATACATACGGGCATCTGTTCTTTTAAAATATTGTATGAATATGAGAATGTCTAAGTTGAAATAACTATGTTTAGTATGACATGCCATCTTTAATACATGTTATAAAACAAGTAGCGATCTATTTTTTGATCAAACATGTATATACTTTTGTGTTTAACATTCACAAATAGGCAGAGCATATCTATTCTAGATGGTCAAACCTACATCTGTTCGAAAGAGATAGACGCTTTAACCTTTAAAGCATTCTAAACATCGAAGCATATCTGTCTTGAGAGAACTTCATGTAAAACAAGTAATTTTGGAGGATCATGTCTATCTTCTTATTAATGCTGTTTATAAATTTAACACTTGCATGTATTATGAGCGTTTATGAGGTAAAATGTCACTTTAACATTATCAATCAACAAATTAAAAGTTTAAAATTACATTAAACATTTTTCAAGATGATATTTTAAAGCCCTTAACTCAAGTATAAAGTCATTAAAGATATAAGTTTTGACACTTATTTATAGTGTAATGAACATTCATTAGGTAAAATGCTCTTTAATATTATCAATCAAACTAAAAGGGTTTAAAATTACATCAAACATCTTTTCAAGATGGTATTTTAAAAGCTCATTAACTTAAGTATAAATCCATTCATGCAAGATATAAATTTGACACTTATTTATGGGTGTAGTATGAATATTCATTTGGTAAAGTGCTCTTTTAATATTACCAATCAGCAAACTAAAAAGGGTTTAAAATTGTATTAAACATCTCTTCAAAATGACATTTTAAAAGCCCATTTGCACTTCATGACTTTTGCATAAGCCCATTTATAAGATTAAGCCCCTTTTTTTTTATAAAGAGAAAGTTCACCGGTTAAATGGGCCACTTGCTTTTTTTTTTTGGTCTAGGTTTTAAAAGATATCCATAATATTATAATCCAATCCTATTTAGGATGACATATGTTCCTCTTTTATCATAATATGTACTCATAAATGAGAAGAGGAAATGATAAAAAGGTAAGGATCTCCCTTAGATCCATGTTTTGTCATGAAGCTTTAAGAGAGAAAATGAGAATTAAAATCTTCCCTTTGATTTATGCTCATGTCATGAGATATTAAGAGAAAAGGGAAGTAAAGATTTCCCTTTAAGTCCATATTCATTTCATGGGAGCATTAAGAAAAAAATGGCAAAAGTGTTAAGATCTCCCTTAGATCATGTTTGTCATGTAATATTAAAAGAAAATAATAAAGATATAAGTCGTGTCATTTTAGAGACAGTGACAAATCAAAGTTAATCTTTTATATGCAAACTCGACAAGACACAAGTATATGTCAAATGTTATTAAGGAAAAAATGACAAAAGGAAGTTAATTTTTCTTAAATTCACATTTTGTCATGTAACATTAAAGGAAATGATAAAGATATAAGTGCATATCATGTGCCAAGACAAACAAAGCAGTTAATCTCCTACATACAAACTCATGATAAAGACACAAGTATATGTCAAATGTCATTAGGGAAAGATGACAAAAGGAAGTTAATTTCTCATTAAATCACATTATTGAAAATGAAAACAAAGAATAAAATAATAATTATGTGATTAGGAACAAGTAATAAAACAAAGTTAATCTATTTATATGCAAACTCATGACACACATATATGTCAAATATCATTAGGAAAGATGACAAAAAGGAAGTTAATTTTTCCTCAAATTCACATTTTTGTCATGTAACATTTAAAGGGAAATGACAAAGACAAAGACATAAAGGGAAAAAAATTAATGGGATAACACAAGTCTCACTCTCATTTTTTTTGTTTTCTTTTTTTTTTGGCTTCATGCTAAGGGGGCTTATAAATAAGAGAGAATCCTCCTCTCATGAGGCTTTACTTGCCCACTCCTCTTCTCTTCCTTCAAGATATATTTGCCTAAGTTCTCTAAAAAAGTTTATCCAACTTGCAAAGGAAAGGGTTCAATTTATATCACATTGACTTGTAAGTTATGTCTAACTTAATGCTTTAGATTTATACATCATTACCTTATATGAATGGACATTTAATAGTAAAGCAAGATTTATATCATGCAACAATAAGATACATCCCTTTTCTATGTTCAACTATGCATAAGCATGCAAGGATTGTTTCAAAATGAACTAAGATGATAGATATCCATAAACTTATGGTGGTTAACGCAATTATGTCATAAATGTATATCTTAGTAAGACAATATTTAAGTCACATGACGTAATCACCTTTTGGACAAAGATTTACATTTTACCTCATAATATGACAATTCATTTGACAATTGAGCTAAGCAATGATAAACACATCATAATTGTCATGGTAGAATAATTTGCATGTAATCTTAAGTTAAGCATAAATACATATGTATGATATGAAAATTCAAATAATAACAAGCATTTGCATTTTTTTATCAAAATTTTGGCGACCTCCGTCATCCGCATAGCTGAAAAGGCCACACCAAGAAAACATGATGTCGTGAGACCGCTAGAAAGTTTATTTGCTACTCGCCGAAAGGCATGAGTTAACAATATAACAAAGCATTTCTTTATACATTGGAATAATGTGAGTATTTATCATAATTTCTGCGTTAACAACACTAGTTATCACAAGTTTTCCGCCGCATTGGAACAATGTGAGCGGTCTTATCACGACATGCTACGTTGACGCGTGAGCAGTACTTATCACGTATTCCACACAAGTTTTTCCGCCGCGTTAAAACAATGTGAATGATTTATAACAAAGATATTTCCTTGCATTTATATGTGCATGACATATGATATTGCATTTGAAGCATTACAAATAATAAGTCTAAACTTTTTAATCACATATGAATGATTTTTCTTTTGAGTATGAGTGTCTCTTTCAAATTCAACAAGTGAGATAACAATTAGATATCAAATCATAGACATGTATTGTAATTAAAATAGAAAGCAATCTTAAATGTAACTTTCATTCATCCTTAAAGTAAGTATTCACCTTGATACATAGAAATTAGAATGATATTTCAAAGTCATATCATAAGGAGTAAGAAGATGGCTATATGAGTTATAAGGAGCAAGAGATTCAAATGTAAGTAGAGGTTTTGAACCAATGTCAAACCAAAATGTCTCTTTCTTTACTTCAACTTAACAACAAAATTAGCCATAAACATCTTTCTAGATTCATTCTAACATAGAGAGGAACCTGCCAACCCATTCACATAAGATAGGCAAAGTGAGTATCACTCCATCCATAGAAATGTCGGGTTTGAGTCACCCAACATTTCTAAACCCATTTCTATATATATATATTTTGTTTTAGGCATATAAGGTAGACTAGCAAATGTCAACTCTTCCCAATCAACAAGAACCGAAGCATAAAAGAGAAATGGGCTTTCACATAATTTAGGATTTGAACCATATGCTAATTCAAAAGTTTCCTTCATACTTCTAGTTTCATTTTAAACATATAAGAAACACTTAACAAATATTAACTCCTCCAATTAGCAAAAACTGAAACATAAAAAGGAGGGGGACTTGTATATAATTTAGGATTTGACCCACATAACACTTCAAACCCTTCCTTTATACTTCAGACTTCATTTTAAACATATAGGAAAATTTTAACAAGTATTAACTCTTCCAAACAGCAAAAACTGAAACATAAAAGAGAGGGGAACTTGCTTAGGGTTTAAACCACACAACACCTCAAACCCTTCCTTATACTTCAGATTTCATTTTAAGCTCATAGAAAAATTTTAACAAGTACTAACTCCTCCAAACAGCAAAAAAAATTGAAACATAAAAGAGAGGAAAATTTGCTAATAGCTTAGGGTTTGAATCACACAACACCCCAAAATTCATTTCCAAGCTTCTAATTGAGTTTTCAACAAGTAAAATAATTCCAGCAAATATTATTTTTATCCAAACAACAAAAAAGCTGAAATGTAAGGAGAAAGAAAATTTATATAGTTTAGGGTTTGAGCCATACACTATCTCAGAACCCATTCTAAACTTTAGGCTTCACTTTAAGCTCACAAGAGAGTCATAACCAGCACAATTTTAGCTATAAAGAAATCATTTTAAGTAAAATAAAACATGCAAATTGTAGATAATTATATGAAATTTGGGCCATACATCATCCCAAATCTCAAAATTAAAATCATAAGATCATCTCAAGCATGTAATAAGAATTTACCAAACCCTAACTTCCAAAATAACTCAAATGCATGAAGAAGCTTGGGGTTAGAGAGATGACCAAGGTGTTGACTTGCAAAAGAGGAAAGGAGAAAAAGAGCTTTCGGTTAAGGTTGCTAGGATCCTCGGTGGATGGAGGAACCAAGGCAAAGAAAGTCGGTTTGGAATGCTCGAGAAGGACAGGACAAGAAGGGAGGTCGATGGATCGATCGAAAAAGGGCTCAGATGCTTGGGAGAGGAGGGCAACCAAGGTTTTCCAAGAGGAACCAGAGAATACTGAGTGATCGATCGTCGTCAGGCCAAGTCAAGTCCTCTCTTTGGTCTTTGAATTATTTCGATTATTTCAAACGATAATAGAAATAAAGGCGCAAACTTAATGTACTTGGCTAATTTGATTGGTCAGTCGGCCGACGGATTGGGTAATGGGCTAATTAAGCAAAGATTAAGGTATGTCAATTAGGTTTGGTCGCTTATTAGCTTATGCAATTACCATAAATAATTGTATGAATCACTTAAGTTAATAATTTATAGCAACATGGATGTCAATTTTAGGTATTTTGTCGGATGCAACGTGAACCATGATTGGTCGTTTGGACAACGCCGATGACGGCCGGGTGAGCTTAAATGCGCGTCGCATTTGAATAACGCGTTACTTCTTTGCCAAATTGACCGCGGAAAGCGTCGTTTGATAGATTTCGATGTTTTCGACGACAATGACGTGATTAATTTCGCGGAGGAGTTCTTGGGCGTCGTTCTTCGATTTGATATGCTGTAATTTTATTAAAAAAATTAACATTAATCATTTGAAAATTTATTAATTGATCCAATACATTTTATTTAATTAATTTTGACATTTTAAATGCAATTAAGTCGAATTTTAGATTGAGACAACTTTTGATCGAATTTGATTGTTGGGGCATTTTAAATTCATGTGGATCTAGTTAATTATTGGTTTTAACTTTTATGTATCGTCAAATTTGTGAATCACATGTGGAGGTCAACATTCAGAAAGGGTCATAGATGAAGGTTAATTGCTAATGCTATTTGAAGGTTGCAATCACTAAGGATTACATCAATGAGATGTTATGTTGTTTGGAGATTGTAAGTGGATATCTCCTCCTCTATGGTGGTGTTGTGAGTCTAACGGATCGGGTTCCAAACTTGTGAAAAGTTATGCCCTTGGTTTATGTTTGCTTGTTTTTTTAGCTTTCGAGCATCCCAATGGCTCCTATTGAGTTATTGCCTCTCTTGTGGTGCCACTTGACATCTATTTGCCAAGTCATCTTCAACAAATCATACCTTCTAGATATGCATAGCATTGACAACCTACTTTATGTTAGCTCATAAATGAAGGAAAGACCTTTATGCTTAAATAAGACTACAATGTGCTAATGGCATATGTAATAATAATAGAACATGCAAATAGATATATCATTACAAGTTAGAAAGTTTTACAACTAATATTGGCCCTCCTTGCTGAAGAAGAAAGTGGAAGCTATGCTTGTCTTATCTTGGACACGAAAGATGAAATGTAGATGCAAAAGTTGACTCAAGAGTATGTATCACTCTTTAAGGAGACACGAGGATTATTACCAAATAGGTCCATTAGTCAAGACATACAACATACAACCCATCATATTCTATTGACAAAAATGTTTTATTAACGAGGTGACCATCAATAAAATGATTATCAACCTATATGTCAATGAAAACATCATGGACAATGGTATCATCAACATAAATGTCATCTCGATGAAATAATGGTCGTCAACATAGTCATCATTAACAAGAATAATAATGATGAAGTACCATTGCTGAAACTAATGCTTAGCAAGATATCGCATGCATAGTCATATAATTTAATGATCCTCTTTGACATCCACAAGTCCTTTATTTCCATAACCTCAGGCCTCTAATGAGGAGAGGCTTTCAAAGGCTGGAGCTCGGAGCTTCAACCAATATGGACTTCTTCAATATCTTTAAACAAGATATAAACCCCTCAAACATGGGTTTCGGCTTGGAAAAATTGTATGTGTGCATGATAGGAACTCTTTGAAAGTTTGCATGGGTCCTCATTATACACGTGATAACATATTGAAAGGCATAGCGAGCCAAATTCAATTGGATTGTGTGGTTGACAAGGTTTTGATTGTGGTGGGGCCAAGGTGTGTAATGGCCATGAGGCCACAATCATAGTTATTTTCTTGCATATCATAGACACCTCTGGCATATGCAATCGCTATGGTGGGAATGATTGAGAGAAAGAGTCCAGAGCTTTGGTTCACGAGTTTTATTCTCACTAGCTATCCTTCACATTGCTAGCCAACCATTAATTGGAGCACATGAAGATGGTTCACTTATATTGATCACTGCTTAGGTGTGGTTGTGGGGAGATGCTGGTATAGGAAAGTTCGTTATTGGAAAACCTCAAATTTGGACATTCTTTTCTTAACCTATAGGGTATTTTTTCTCGATAAAAAGCTCAATCTTTCTTAAGAAATGACTTGTTGTTCTAATCGCCTAGGGCTTGCTTGATAGGGTTAGCGTTAGGGTTTTTTGTTAGTTTGTGGACTACTACGTCATGAGATAGTCTATTTTAAAGTTGTTTTCATTCACTTGAGTTCACAAAGGCTTGATTTGATTGATGTTCTTGCTTTTGTTTTATTTATGCCAACTGCCTTTTTTTCTGATTTCATCAAAGAAAATGGTGGATAGAAGGTGGCGGTGGTCAGATTTGAAGTCATCAGTGGGAAGCTATTAAACACATGAAAAGATGGATAGTGAGGTGGACTTGGACTTCATTGGAAGGCTATAGCCTGCAACTGTATTTTTACTTATTTTATTTGTATGTTAGCTTTTTCTTTCCCACTGATTAATGTTATGGGAAGGTTTTTTTTTTGTTTTGTTTTTATCTCCTACACTTGCCATAATCAGCCTTTTGGTTTAGAACCTAATGAAACTGGAGTTTGTAGCTATCATTTTAATGGATTAATGGGTTGGCTGAACCAATCCAGTTATTTGACGTCATAAAGTTTTTGATCTAATTGGTTTACAAATCGTGTCTTACAAAGGGTACAACTCATGGGTTAAATCTAGCTACGAGTTGGTTTGATCTTTTGAACTCATTAGAACTGCAATTTTCCAGAAATAGGTCATCCAAGACATTGTTGGTTGATGAGTTCAAGTGACTTATTATGGATACACATGTTTATTGACCCAATGACATTATTTTTAAGTTTATTATTCTAAAGTGTTTACTGTTTAGTATGCTTGATCAATTGATCGTGATGGTATAGGCCTTTTGGTTAAATGACCCATTTATTCTTTCGCCATAGGTAATGACTAATTATGATTAGAGAGTCTTCTTGTATTGCTCTTAGTTAGAGGTCCCTTTGTCATCTTTATATAGATTTGGGGCTTGGTTTGAACAAATTTAATGCCAGCATTTACAAAGGAGTCTATCCTATATTATTGTAGTTATATCAGTCTTGCGTATAACATTTGGTGTAAAAGGACCAAATAGCTTCTTTCAATCCAAGAATTCATTGTTTAAATGAGCCCTTGAAGCACATAGTGATCATTCTTCTACAACTTGTAAGCTCCTATGGATACACACCTCTAAACTTTAGAGCCACATGGTCTATTTTAGAGAACAAAAAGTGCTTTATTTGCTGATACATTGGCCTCACCAATAGATTTTTAATGGTCATGGGGATATCATGGTTGAGAGAACTCGTGGTTCCTTAAATGGTTCCCAAGGTTGAAGCCTAAAAAATACTGTGCTATCTAACTATTTCGAGTTAAGTTTGAGTCGCATGTGTTTTTTATTCCATGCCAAACAACAAACCATATCAATGACACAATATTATCTTAGGAAGCATTAGTTTGCATTGTTTTATTCATTTTCTAATTTTTTTCAGTGGACGTGATACTGTGTAATTCATGAATGCCAATAAAAACAAATTTGTTGGAGTCTTTGATTAGGACATGGTGGACATGGCGTCTTTTTAGACAATTAATTAAACAACTATGCTTGCTCCTAAACACTGAGGTTTTACAAAGTTTATGATTATAGACATATGGTGTCCTAAGGACATGTAAGAACTTAGAGGCTTTAGGGGTAATATTCAGAACACGCTTTTTCTTTTTTGGTTTAAATATTACACTATCTAGATATGCCCTAATCTTTTTTTTTTCACCTTCTGATTTTATTTCTTGAATCTTTGAAATAATACTTTGTTTTCTAAAATGTACTTGCATGTTGTGTTATTCAACTATTGGGCAGGTAAGGTGGTCTTGTGTTAGAACACAGCATATGACAACTCCATTTGTCAATGGCATGTATGACCTGCTGAGAGAAACCCTGAACGAGTATGAAGTTATCATCTGCCGGTGGCCAGAATACACTGCAGTTCTTGAGAATGTATGTATATGAAAAGAAAAAGACTTTGTGCTTTGTATGCGATTTGCTCTGCATTCTACATAGCTTTAATATGTCCACTTATGGATCAGTTTCCCTTTTGCCTGAACCAATTAAAAGGCAATTGCAGATGTTGAGAAAGCTGCAATTGAGGCTTTAGAGAGGCAGTATAGCGATGTTTTGACTCCTTTAAAGGATGCCATAGCACCTAAGAAGTTTGGCCTCAAGTATGTACAGAAGCTGGCTTCACGCAGCAATGCGGTCCCTTACACCGTTCCTGATGAAGTGAGTTTCCATGTTACTGTTTATCTATCCAGTAGTCTTCATCTTCTCATAGTTTTTCTTTTGCCGTCAGCTTGGAATTATGTTAAATAGCATGAAGAGGTTGCTTGATGTTTTGTGGCCGAAGGTTGAAGTGCAGTTTAAGATCTTACATACCTGATGGTGGAAATACATCTGTTGGCGAGCACCTCAGTGAAGTCATGGTGACACTTAGATCAAAGTTCAGAAATTACATGCAAGCGGTCGTTGAGAAGCTTGTGGAGAATGTGAGTTTGTGTTTGAAGAATTAATCAAAATAATCGCTAATTACATCACCATTTTATTACATTATTGATATTTGGTGTGTACAGTTTGAAATTGACCCTAAAATTTGTGCTTCAGTTTTCATTGGGGATTTATTTGAAAGCAATGAGATGTGATGATGCTTTATTTATTTATTTATTCATTATGCTTAAGCATATTGTTAGGTCTTGGTGGCGACTGCAAGAATGTAAAGTGCTACTTAGGTGTGGTAGGTAGTATTTTAGATCTATTATATAGAAAAATGAATATATACATGAGGGTATGATTTTGAGTTATGAGCGAATGATTTTTTTGAGACATTTGAGCCAATTTAGTAGCAAATGCACATACACAATATATATGCTAGCTTTGAATCTAAGATCTCTTGGAAAGCCTAAGCTCTACTAGGTTAAGATTGTTTATAGTTATAATAAATTATTAATTTAAAAGTAGCATCTTAGAAAATATCATGCAGGCTTAAAGATAAATTATATAAAATTATCATAAAGTCAACTATAATGAGTAGATTTGAGTGTTGAAATGTAAATAAGACATTGATAGACAATTTGGACTTGACAAAAGTTTGAAGGTTAAGATGTGTGTAAAACTAGGAAGATTAGATTGAGAAATGATGATAATATTAGAGGGCTAATAGAATATTTATTGAAGATGATTTAGTAATATAGATTTAGATGATTTGAACAAGTATAAGTTAGATGTACCAATACCATATGGTGATAAAATGAACATCTAAGGATTAGAAAGAAAAATTGTTGACCAATTGGAACTTATATTGAAATTTTCAATAAGATTTGTGCAGAGTAAACTTGATACCTTGAATAGTTATGTAAGGAGAAAGATTTATAATGTGGACTCGAATATGGCTTGTGATGATCATGACTTCACTGAGCCTTGGAATAACAAGCTTAGTATTGATGATTAACTATGAATCTAACTCGAGTCAATGTAGGTGGAGTGAATGGAGCCATAAGGACTAATTGTGTACATATTTGTATCCCCTGCATAGTGTCCACAAATATACAAACACATGAATGTTTGATGTCTTCATATTTCTTAATAGCGACTGCATGAAATTCATAAAGAGCTGTGGTTCTAATTAAATTTTATCATGTACTTTACAGAGTCGTGCACAAAGTGCAACAAAATTGAAAAAGATCATCCAGGATACAAAGGACTTGATTGAATCTGATATCAGGAACAGAATGCAACCTCTGAAGGATCAACTCGAGACAATAAATCATCTTCATACTATTTTGGAGATCCATGTCTTTGTATCATTATGCAGATGCTTTTGGGATAGGATGGGACAGGTTAATCTCATAGATCCACCCTCTTATTTAATTCACTTCTAGTGGAGGGTCACTAATCATTCTAAATGGTTGCAGGATGTCTTAAATTTCTTAGAAGATCGGAAAGAGAACAGATCCTGGTATAAAAGTGCAAGAGTTACTGTTGCTGTAAGTAATCTCTCATATTTTCACTATGTCTGGATTTCTTTACATACGGTCCTACATCTTGTCATTTTGTCTTGCCTACTGCACCTTAACACAGCTGAAATCAGAATAGATCCAACTGAGAACTTCTTTTTGTTAGCAGTCAATGCCAAGTATTTTTAGATTCCACATTTTGGATCAGTTTAGCTTTATTTTCCACCATTGTTATATTTGCCCTCTTTCACGTTGGCAACATTTATAAGGATATAACAAGTAGCAAATGATAATGCATCAGCAAACTTAATTATCTTTAGTTAATCTTGCTTGGAAACTACCACAAGAAGGGTCTGTTTGGTTGCCCGAGATTAAGATAAGTGACATCTCGCAGGTGACACCTCCCTATTCTGGAAATTTAAGTTGAAGAACCTACTTCTACAAAGGTTGTTTGGTTATGTAGGAAGTGGAAGTGTCTAATAAGCTAATAAATTTATCATTATATATATATATATATATATATATATATAGATAGATAGATATATTATAATATAGAAATGCACATGAATGCCATCTTCATCATTAGCAATTGTGGTCGGTTATGAATCATCATTTTTATTTCTATTTAGTGTGGTGTTAAAACTTATAATTTGCAAATAATTTTTAATTCATGTAATCACATTGATCTAATCTTTTCTAATCATTTGACAAAAATTATATCAATTGTATGTGTTAAACTACATAAATTTATTTTCATTTACTTTGTATTCAATAGATGTTATTCTAATCATTCCTTTAACAATAAATATTCTTTAATTTATAATTTTTTAGATTTGTTATACATTCGAGCTACATATTATTCAAATTAAAAGCATGACAAAATCTATGAAAATCAACTTGCTTATAATTGGAGATTAAAATCATAATCATGATCAAAATTAATTAAAATATTTCTAAATTGAAAATTTTGATTGCATAATTGCGCTTAAAATATTAAAATTAATCAAATGAAGCTCATTCCATTCATAATTAATCAATCAATCAAAATTAATTTTTAATGGAATTACATGCATATTGAGCCAAGCGACGTCCGACGACCTGTTGAAATTGATTGCGCGTATGAACATCAAAATCTATCAAAGATTCGCGTCAATTCGACAAAGTCGCATGTCGACGATTCAAATGCGATGTATGATTCAGTCATTGGCCGATATTGTAAATGACTTGAAATCATTGCGTCGTTGAGTTCGGCACCATAAATACCTAAAATCGACACTCATATGGGGTTTATCACACAAAATAAATTCATAATATTTGATGCTTATGTTGATTTATAATTAAAATGATTGGCTAATCTTTTAATATCCCATCCTAATTCAGCCCTTCCCCACTCCTAATTGCCTAAATAACCCTATTGGCACCGTCAAGCAACCAATAGAATCGCGGCTTAACCAAAATCCCTAGATTCGCTATTCTCATCTCTCGCACGACTATCTCCTCTCGTGTGGTTCCTCTTGGCCGAAACTCCTCTCCCTTCTCTCTCGCGCGATCGTTCGGTTTCCCTCTCAATCGAACAGCATGCACGAAGGAAATCCCTTGTCCGAGCTCTCCTCTCTTGCATGAAACCCAAGCGGCCGAGCCCTAGTTAGCTCAACCAAACTCTTTCTCCTTCCTTTCTCTCTTGCAATCAAAAACTTTAGGTCATTTCCTTTCAACCTTAAGCTTGTTATTATCATTCTATTTTGGCTTGGTTGAGATGAAATGGGTTTATCAAATGTTTCTTTTATGAAACTATATTATACTTGGATTGTTTTCTTATGCAAATGAAAAAGGAGGGTTCTCTTTTGCATATGGTTAACTTTATGGGTGAAGTGATTTCTCTAATTCATTTTCTTTAACATGTTTAAAATGAAATTAGAAGTGTGAAAATAGGGTTTGAGATAATGTATGGCTCAAACCCAAAGTTATATGCAAGTTTCCTTCTTCTTTTATGTTTCAATTTGCTGTTTGGATGGAATGATACTTGCTAAGCCTCTTTTACATGTTCAAAATGAAATTAGAAGTGTGAAAATAGGGTTTGAGATAATGTATGGCTCAAATTCTAAGTTATATGCAAGTTTCCTTCTCTTTTTATGCTTTTACTGTTTGGATGGAATGATACTTGCTAAGCCTCTTTTACATGTTCAAAATGAAATTAGAAGTGTGGAAATAGAATTTGAGATGATGTATGGCTCAAACCTAAGTTATATGCAAGTTTCCTTCACTTTCATGCTTTTAATTTCTGTTTGGATGGAATAATGTTAAATAAGCTTATCTTATATGTTTAAAATAAAATTGAAAATATGAAAATGAGGTTAGAAATGATAAAATAGCAAGTGTGAATGATTATCCCATGATTTGAGACGGTTAGAGAGCTATTATTTACTATGGAAGTGCAATATTTACTTATGTTTTACAATTCTAAGCATTGAATCTGAAGAAAATATGGAGAAAATGAAGTGATAGCTTTCATTTCTTGTGCTATTAGATTAAGAAATTTGCTGGAATTGTTATTATGTTATGACCTTTCTATTAGATCAAATATATATATATATATATATATATATATATATATATATATATATATATATATATATATATATAATGAAGGGAAGTGGCATATTGGCCTAATATAATTGCTTGCTCATTTTTTTATCACTATTTATTAGTGATGAGCTTTATTCTTAGCAAATTTCTTTAATATGCAAGTATATAACTTTAGCCAAAATCTGAAATTTTAAAGCTTATGAATGAGCTTAGTATTTTGACTTTCTTGCAATTGTTGATCAATAATAAGCTATATTCTCATCTTTCTCCATTAATAGAAATTTGTTCTTTTAATTGAATATAAAAATTCAGATTTATATATATGTTGTTTCCTTGGATAAAAAAAGAGGAGGAAGGGAAACCGGTTATTAGGGAGCTCTTCATTATATTACATGAGTAGTTGTTATTATAAAAATAATGATTTGGGTGAAGATTAGTTATCAGATTTCCTGGGTTTGTTAAGTTCAAATGCAAGTGTTCACCAAATACATTGATTTTTTGGATTTACCTCATGAAGTCTATCCTACTTTGCTTCCATTACTTAGTTATTTGCTAGTATGGAGATGAAGATTTGGGCAAAGTTTATTTTCAGATTTCTTTTCTTGATTTGACAAATTCAAATGCAAGTATTACCTCATATTTGATTTTCTGGATTTTGCCAGTCTAAATGAAATGGTGCATTTCATATAAATTAAGTTCATTAAGAATCTTATCAAAGGAAAGAAGATTGAAATGCATAGTCTTGTTTTTATTAACATTGCTTACCTTCTTTCTAATTGCTATTATCATTCAAATGATAAATCTTTGAAATAAATTGTGAGATCTTTATTTGGGATTTATTACCTTTGCCTTATCTCTTAAGATTTTGAAGATGATTGTTAAATTTGAAATCATATGAATATAAGTTTTGTTTATGCTTCTTACTTTGATACCTCTTCAAGCTTATGCAAGTATTGAAAGAATGAAATATATGCTTATGATTTGACATATGAATGTTATCTACTTGCCAAGTTTGGGAAAAGTATTTCATCCCTTATGTAAAAAAAAAAGAAAAAAGAAAAGAAAAGAGGAGAAATGATATATGCAATTAAAATTTATAATGATTTCTTATTTGTGATGTTCCCAAAGCAATGCTTAATTAAAATCATCAATATCATATATCTTGCCCAAGTACGCATGAATGCTTATGTGTAAATGCAAATTGGAAATTTTGCTATAAGTGCTCCTTAAATGTAGGAGAAACTTGTGTAAGTATTGTTCATTCCAATGCGTGAGAAATCTGTGATAAGTGCGTTCGCGTGTTATCGATGGAGAAACCGATAAGTATCGTTCAACGCGATAAAATTGATGATAAATATCACATTTGTTCACGCGTGTGAGAAATTTGCGTGATAAACACACGCTGTTCGCCGTGGCGAAAATTTGTTGTGAAATGCACGCGTTATTCCAACGCGTAGAGAAATTATTTTTTTATGATATAAGATTCTTATTCACGTTCAACGCGATAGGAAATCTATCTATTGTATCTATGCACCTTTCGGTGTGGTGGAAAATAATTTTGGCTGGTGTCTCACGACACCTACCGCCGCCTTGGGAAGGCGAGTCTCAAATCTTATGCGGATGATGTCGGAGGTTCGAAAATTTTGGTAAACAAAAAAAGTATGTCAGAATGCCTAAGTTCTTAAGAAGGAAAGTATGTGCATATGTTCATACTTCATTATTATTATTGACCATCATAATGACAATTATAATATGCTCACTCGTCTTCTGATTGTTATTTGAATCTTCAGAGCATGTGGCAATTACTTGTTTAAAACTTAAATTTCTTTTGCGTAAATGGTGATTATGCTATATGAACGAGTAAAAAATAGAAATGCGACACCCAATGTATTATATTACTTAAACTTTTACTTCTTTGTCATTCTCTCTTAATGTCTCATAACATGAGCATGAATTTAAGGGGAGATCTTTATTTCTTTTGTCATTCTCTCTTAATGCCTCATAAAATGTGTATGGATCTAAGGGGAGATCTTTACTTCTTTGTCATTTTCCTCTTGCCTCATAACATGAGCATGGATCTAAGGGGAGATCTTTATTTCTTTGTCATTTCCCTCCTAATGTCCCATAAAATGTGCAAAGATCTAAGGGGAGATCTTTATTCCTTTGTCATTTCCCTCTTAATGATTCCTAAACTGAGCATGGATCTAAGGGGAGGCTTTTAATTCTTTTGTCATTCTCTCTTAATGATTTCTAAAATGGTCATGAATTTAAGGGGAGGCTTTTATATCTTTTGTCATCCTCTTAATCACTCATGAAATGAACATAAATTTAAGGGAGAAATAAATAAATAAAAAGAGTGGAGAAGAAAGAATTCCTCTTTTCCAACTAAAGTGAGTGTGTCATAAAAAGAATGAGAAGGAGAGTCTTCTTCTCATTTATGAGTGCATGTCATAGTAAAATGGGGACATGACAAATAACAAAATATAATAAATTATATTATGAATGGATCATAATGTCATGGGCTTTCTCCTTCATACTTGGCCTATCCTAAAAAAAAATTCTTAAATGAGCTTATACAAAACATTACAAATGGGCTTATACAAAACATTATAAATGGGCTTATACAAAATATTATAAATGGGCTTATACAAAGCATGATAAAGATAAGGCTTAATGGGATGGACACATGTTTAAGTTGTCATGTTGTCATGACTTAAATGTTGTAAGCTCATGATTACCCTTTCTTTTTGCCTCTTCCTATGATGTGGTCATTTACAATGATCAAATTCATGAAAGGGCTATATAGCCCAAACTCATAAATAAGCCTACAACAAAAAAAATAAATAAATAAACTCCTCTCATGAAACTTATAAGCCCACAATTTCTCTTAAGTCCAAAAGCCTATCGGGCCTAAATCCATATGTGAGGGCCTAATTCAATTCTATGTGTGAACATTTGAACAGAACAAGTCTACATAAGTCTTATGATATAATGTTCTATTGCTTCTATGACATTCCTCTAAATTTCATGAGAACTTTAAATAGAACATATGCTACACTTGATGCTTAGCAAGTGTTTAAAACAAAAGGGGTTCAGAGCAGGTTTACAAAGATAGATATGCTTGATTTATGCCAACTATATATCTTATATGGATACATGCTTGATCATTTAAAAGAAAAATCTACTTGATTTTCAAACAAACACAAACACTGCACTTGATCATTCAGAATAAATGTTCATTTGGTTTGCAACAAATATTTGGAAATATTGAATTCATATTTGATCTATGACATTCCTCTAAATTTCATGAGAACTTTAAATAGAACATATGCTACACTTGATGCTTAGCAAGTGTTTAAAACAAAAGGGGGGGTCGAGAGCAGGTTTTACAAAGATAGATATGCTTGATTTATGCCAACTATATATCTTATATTCTCTAGTATGGATACATGCTTGATCATTTAAAAGAAAAATCTACTTGATTTTCAAACAAACACTTTATGTATTTCAGTAAAGATACACACTTGATCATTCAGAATAAATGTTCATTTAGTTTGCAACAAATATTTGGAAATATTGAATTCATATTTTTGCAAGAACAAATCTTCACTTGCTTTGCGACAAATGCTAATATGAATAAGAACTTTTGTGTTTTATAAAGTAGATATATATTTGATCTGTGATCCCTTCTAGGTATTAAAACTTAGGTGTGACATGTAGGTCATACCAAATATAATTATTTCAACCTAGATATCTTAATACCTAAAAGAACAAATACTGATATATACGTTGAAGTATTCATTAAATCAAATATCTAGAAAATGTATCCAAGTCAAATGCAAGCGAAAAGAACAAATAACTACACTTCTCGGTTTGATCTTAGGACTCGGTCCGGGTTAACAAAACCTAAAAAATCTAACGATGCTATTATAATATTTCAATTTAATATAATCTGAGAAGTTAATTCTGTCATAGAATAGCAAAAGATAAATCTATCAGCATCATTATTAATGTATCTTTTCAAGTTCAAGATCGAAGAAAGTCAAACCCAATCCTCTACATGTTGTCCCAGAGTTGAGGTTTGGAGAATGAAAGATCTTGAAATAATTATCTAGATCGATCCTTAAAAGATAGTCGAGTTGAAGAGTCATATCCCGATTTGGTCATAGGACCATGTTTGGGTTAACAAATCCCAAAAATGTCACACCAAAATCAAAATTTTCAATTTGACATCTACACGTCAACTTAGACATCTTAATGTCCATATAATATTTTAAAAGAACAGATACTCGTATGTATGTTGAAGTGTTCAATTGGATACTGAAAAAAGCGGATAACTACATTTCGGTTTGATGGGTTAGAAAAAACAAAATCCGTATCAAACTTATCTTGCATTTTGACACGTATATGTAAGTATGACCTTGATCTTGACTTTAGGCTTGTCCAGCTGATATCGTATATATGTTGAAGTATTCATTAGATTAAACATCTAGAAAGATATGAAAGTCACGTGCAAAACGAAAGAATAGATCTTACGTCGGTTTAGTGCTTGGGTGGATTATAAAACTAAAATCGATTATAATATTATAAAATTTTGGTTTAATAAAATATGACTGAGCATATAAAATGACAAATGATAAAAATCATTGAAACTTTTACCGGTTGATTTCGAGAAAGTCTGAGCCGTCTTACAACCAAGAGTTGTGAGGTTTAGATGATTCTAAATGGAATTTAGATTTGATCATACGAAAACAAACAAAGTTGAATGGTCTACGCATTCAAAAATATTATCATTATTATGATTTAAATGATCGATGATCGTATATTTATCTAAATCAATTATAAAATAATCAGAATACTGAATAAAAAAATATAAATTAATGAAATTAATTACTTTAAAATCGATCCTTTCCTGTATTTGTTTGTTTGGGGGGTGACAATTAAAAAAAATTTTGCTTCATGAAATGTCGAATCAATCGTAATTATTTTATTTTCACACTCAAATAATCTTAAGTAAGGACGTACTGCCCTTCCGTTGTTTTGCTGGTAAACGACACCACATAAATGGTGATTACTACTGAGTCCCAAGTGATTCACATGATATTATCACTAAATTATATTACCACGAACCCATATGTTCCCCAACTTTGTTCTTGAGCATGAAATATAGAATGTATTTGGTTGGACAAAAAAGTTCTATGCAATTTAACGCCGATTTATATTTGTCCCACAAACTCCACCCTGGGATCACGCTGGACGACGTGAACTTCGTGTTCATTGAAGCGATCCTTCGATCGAGTTGAATCTTACCTCGACTAAATGACACAATAATGGATGACTAATCATGGATCTAGACGCACGCCATCGCTCCCCACCAAAATTTTTAAATTAAAAGGATAAATTTCATAAATCTAAAATTCCACTCACTGCTATTATATATTTGTTGTTTAACGATTTATCGATTAGTCTTAATTGAAAGTGCTCTCTCAGTATTGAGAGGGGTAATTAACTATAGCGATTTGCGCCTATAGGAAACTTGAAATCAGATTTAAAAAGTCCTCATAAAATGAGGATGAAATCTTCGAGTAGTGTCTTATGTACTATTCATCAGCCTTCTGAAATTTTCACTGACACTTAAAACACTTTTTTCATCCAAAATAGGTCGGTGGTTAATTTTTGGATCCCACACATTCATCTTAAAATTCTCTATTTTGTTACATTGGACTTAGATATCAATGGTTTTTTTTACGACCCAACATTTAGATTCATACAAGATCATTGGTTTCATTGTGATTTTATAAAATTTATCTTTAAGTCTCTATGATATTCTCTTATCACCCAACACTCTAGAGATGCATCTCAATTTTTCTATATTATAGTTACAAGACATGCAAAATATATAATTTTTAAATAAATAGCAGAGGATTTATTTACGTTATATTGTAACAATACATTAATATAATAGTCCACTTTAATTAATTGTAAATATAATGCATATGGATACATAATACATAAATATTGTTTCATAAAATAATCAAATGCATTTAATGTATTACAACTATATAATTATTTTTAAAAATAATTTATACTTAATAATAATTATTTATATAATTTGTTTATACTAAATTAGACATTATATATCCTATGAAATCAATACATTTTAATATGCATTATTTTAACATAAAGTAATTAATATGTACCAAGTATTAATATGATGCATATAATTTTAGTGTATACTATAATATATTATGTCATGAATTATATTATTTGAAAAGATTTAAGATTATTATGTCATGAATTATATTATTTGAAAAGATTTAAGATCAAATTAGTCCCTCAACTATTTATAAAAGATCAATTTAATCTCAGACTAAACAGGAGGATTAATTTGATCCCTTAACTATTTGATCAGGGACCAAGTTGGTCATTTCTACACGCATACGAATCTAAAACGGTAAGAGTAGGGTTTATTAGTTATCTACCTTTTTTATTTTTTATTATTCCGAAAATGTCACACATTATTCATTATTTCTCTATGACTTTTTGTTAAATTCCAAACGGAAGGACCAACTTAGTACCTGGTCAAATAGTCAAGGGATCAAATTGATCTCCTATTTAATCTGGGATTAAATTGATCCTTCATAAATAGTTGAGAGACCAATTTGATCATAAACTCTTATTTGAAAGTATCTGTGAACATGTGTGTATATGAAAGTTACCCTATAATTGTAAGGACAGTACAAGTAACACATTTAATGGCTTTCAACAATTTGATTTTGATGCATATGAGCCTACATTAAAAAAAGACTAAGAATTATACTAATCACTTCCCCAGTAGCAAGTCAATTCTCACTTCTCTCACCAACCATACAATTGCAGCTGTTAACTTCCTCCCACATCTTAGGTGTAGAGGTGTAAATGAGTCTAGCTTGAGCGAAATCACTGTTTATTCGTATTTAGCTCATTAAAAAACTTGTTTGAATTCAATAGGCGTTCAAAATTTATTCGTGTTCTAATTATTAAATAACGCAAAATTTTATCAAATATAATGCACAAGTTTTTAGAATAAATACATAACAAATTATAATAATTACTATTACTGAAAATTTATAAATACAATAGGAATCTAGATATTAATAAATATATGCAATATGTATATAATTAATTATTTATTTTGAGTTAAAAATGAGTCGGATACACAATTGAGCAGAGGTTGTTTGTGTTCAACTTATTTATAAATTGAGCTTAAAATATATGTTCTTGTTTTTTCACGTAATTAATGAATCACTTGAACTGGAGTTAGTGAGTTGAACGTTAACTATTTTTAAATAATGAGTTTTTTTTTACAACTATACTTATATGTAACCAAACAAGCATGAAGTTAATATGCATGCACAAGACAAGTCTTAGCTTATTTGCTTACTGGATTTCTGTCTTATTGTGTTCATTGCAATCATATTCACCTCTCAAAACATACTTTTGTCGCACCTTTTGTTTTGATGATCGGTTTTTCTTGGTAAAATATTGATTGTATCCTTAGTTTTTTCCTAATTATATCCTTGTTTAAACGAGTTCTCTTTTATTTCTAAATCCTTTTGCAGTTAATTCCAAAATTTTAGTAAAATTTTCATCTTAATTTTGATTATTCCTATCTTAAAGTTTTATGTTAATTCCAAAATCTGTAACAAATGTTCTTTCTTAAGTTTGATAATAATCCGATTCACTCAAAATAATGAAACTTAATCTTGAAAAATACCAATAAAAAAACTATTTTAATATTGATTGGGTGCGCTATGTGCTCTTGGTGCCTGTAACTGTAAATTCAAAAATACTGTAAAAGCAAAACCATTTGAGTCTGGATGACTTTTCTTGCTTAGGATGACTTAGAAGCCCGATTAGTCTCTCCGTTTGAATCTTCTATAATCTCCATTGTTGATGATGCAGATTTTGGACGACACATTTGCGTCACAGATGCAGCAAGTCATTGGAAACGCACTTCAAGCAAAGGACCTGGAGCCTCCAAGGTCAATCATGGAAGTGCGTTCAGTTCTCTGCAAGGATGCTTCCACTCATAAAGATTCAAATTTCTATTACTAGAATTGTTGAATACATGAACATACAAAAACCGAATGGATGGACCTTGCTGTGTGCCACTCAGCTTCAAATTCAAAATTGCTTTCAACACTTATGCTGCAGAGATTGGTCTCTTTTTTGTAAATGTGGGGAGTGGAGAGCCAATATAGATGGAAATATTTGTTTTTTTCTTTAATTTTGTTAAGTATATGGGAAGGCTATTGTGGTTAAGAAAAATGAGTGAGGGGTTCATCCAGGTCTTCAAAGCTGAAATATATGAGAAGAAAAAAAAATGGCGGGGGGATATTCATTCAGCTCTGCTCGGTGGCAGCTTCAGATGCGCTATAGATTGTAGATAATATATGATTGGTCTTCTTCTTAAATGTCTGATAAGAAGTTTTGACTGGAGGATTTCTATTATATTTGTATCAGTACAAAGGCTGTAGTTTCTTACCTATAAGATCGATATTTATGAAAATTAGATATAATTGCTCCGCGTACTTGTTTGACAGTAATAGAAGCAGTCTTTTTTGTTGACTGTTATATTTTGTACACTTCGTTTCCAAAAGTAATTTTTTTTTTTCACTGTCATAAGAATTTCATTTAAATGAATAAAAAACTATTAATATGTTTTTATGATGATAATTTTATCAGATTTTGAGTGGAAAATTTTTCATTATTCTGATGTTTTTCATTAATGGTTCTTAATATAATTTTTCATACTTCCAAGTATTTCTTTTGTATTATTCAAGTTATGATTGTTTGGAAATATAAAATACAATTATACCCCATAGAATCTCAAAGTCGAGCTTGGCTTTGTTCAGCAGATGACTTTTTAACTGAACTGAAGAGTTTACAAGTCTTCAAGATCTGGAAATCAATGTACCAAATGAGTTTCCATCACTATAATTAAAAGCAGATCAATTAACACAGCATAATTAGTTTTGTAAGCAAAATTTAAGATGAGATTAATGAAAATGATAATATTATTATCCAACTGTGAGTTTCACAAAAGTGATAATCATGTTGATGAATATCAAGTAAAAGAAATCATAACAAATACTGGAACGAATGAGAAATAAATTATACTTCACAAATATCTGAAATATATACAGAATGCATCCGCAAAAAACGTCAACAAATTTTTCCATGAGAGTAGACTCTGAAATAATAAAAAATAATAATGTGCCAATAATTATCTGTGTTATTCCGAGCCATTTCGTAAAGCAGCATCAGTATTTCATAAGAACTTTGAGATGACACGGCAAGAAGACAGAAGTGCCACAGAAGCCGCCTTTATGATCGCTGGGTTTTGGTATATTCTGGAAACAGGGTTTACCAAAATAAAAAAATAAAAAATAAAAAACAAAAAATAAAACCAATAAAAGAAAGAATAACTAAATGCATCCTCACAAAAATTTTATATATGAAACAAATAACTAAATAATTAATCAAGATTTAATAATATATAACAGTTGATAAGCAACACTTAAAAATAAAGAAAGATTTATATATATATCACACAATTTTTATGTATTTATATATCTAATATCTAAAATTTGATATTTATTTATACAACATTTTTCTATGCATGAAGATTATATATTTTGCTTTAGAAAAGTTAGTGATAACAATATTTTTGATGTGAAATTGAAGATTTTGATGTTAGATATATAAAGACATAAGAATTGTGTGATATGTATATAAATCCCCCATCATCAAATTAATTTCATGATATAAACTTCAATAATAGTAAATGGATTTTTAGCATTTACCTGCATGGAGAACATTTTATGAAGAAAATAATATAAATTTTGTAACATTTTAGTCTGTTCGAAGGCAATAGGTGAACTGCTTACCCCATGGCCGTTGCACCCCACGATGTAACATTATAAATAACTTGGCTTCCTTCCCATGCCTTCACAAGCTTACTTTTCTTCTTCTTTACGGAGAATGTCTTCCTAAGTGCTGAATGAGCCACACAACATAGTCATTGCGTCAGAATTTCTGTAAAATCAGACATGATAGCTGAAATAGATAAAAAACCAAACCTTTTTGAAGCTGATTAGGAGATAATTCCTACAAAAAAAAAGAGTCATGTTTAAAAGGTATATACAAGCTGCAATAGTGTGACAGCATATTTTAAATTAAAGGTATTTTTTTCTTTATTCAAATTTTAGATTCTTGTAGTGTGACAGCATAATAGGACACAATGGAGACGAAGGATTCATGTAGCCGACCCCACCTAGTGGGATTAAGGCTTGTTGTTGTTGTTGTTGTTGATTCAAATTTTAGAGCATCAGTTAAATGTTCCTAAATTAAATAAACATCCTAGAGGCAAAAGAAGAGGATGACATACTTTGGCTTCTTTAAGTGATAGTATGTATGCAGCCATGAAACTTACGATCCCCTCTACTATGTCTTCCTGGTTAACAAGAACAAAACCATCTAGGTCATCTTTGTTATCTGCATCAAATTGCTTCTTCTCCCATAAATCTGCTGTCCCAACCATTTCCCAAGCTGTGACATCATATAGAAAGTACCGAGTATCATCCATCATAACAGCATGATAATTGACACTAATTATGAACCAAAAAAGTACTCTAATGAAAACTTAATTAAATACTTTTTTGGCAAACAACAGCATTGGATATGTAACTTCTGATTTCATTAAAAAGTTTAAGATATTTAAAAAAAAAGTATAGTACTTTAATACCAGAATCACTCTGAGAAACTGAAACCTGCATGCACTCAAGTTTTTCAAGAAAGCTCTGCGATTCAACTTTAGATTTGACCATTCCACACAGCTGCAAAAGAAGCCATTTAGTACACTATAGCCGAATAACATCGAGCAGAACTATCAGCTGTTTAAAAATGATATCATCTCTATCAGATAGTTATTAAGTATGATAAAGTAGACAATATGGTTCTTCAACCACCTCTCCCTTGATTCAACAATTTTTAGGGACAGTTACACATGCTTATTGCTTACCAAAAACATTATAATAAGGTACTCTCAAGGTGGCGCCACCCTAAGCGCTCACATGAAGAAAAGGAGGCAAAATAATAATAATAATAATAATAGAGAACTATCACTTAACTAGGCCATCCTCTATGCACCCACAAGTAATCCTGCTTGGAGGTTGCCCAGAAAACCGCAATTTCATGTCAGTTGTTAACTAGTTCAGTTTCTAGCTTGCAAGCTTATCCTCTATCATCTCAACTAAGAGAAACACATTTGAGGAGTATTAAATAATTATCACAAACTACGTTAAAAAAAATAATGAATTTTCAAGTTTCACCATATTCCTAGTACAAAAACAATTTTACAAAGTTACTTAAAAAAAAAAACTGCTTAAGTTCGTAGTATCTATAGGAATAACAAATCATTGTAGCTATCATATTTTCAGTTCCTGCACTACTGGATTTATAGCCTTTCATGTCTTCCACCATCTCCTAAAAGTCATTCTCTTCATCCTTAAGATTTACAACTTGACACTGTTTTAAGGCAAGAAGATATGACTTCTCTCGCCTAAGTGTTTGGTGAATGCACGAATATCTTCTTTAACAACAAGGTTTTATGGCAGCATTTATTTAAGCTGCGTACTACAATAATATCCAGCAAAATTATCTACAATTTCAACACCAGCTCATCACAAAATCATGGATAATAAAGGTATAATCATGAAAACAAACAAATTATTTAGATCTTGTCATGCTTCGCATAGTGCATATGCTTATCATCTATATTACAAGTGGTCTTTGTTAATGCCATCAAACAATGCATACCTTCCAAACAATATTTCTCTTTTCATAATTTATTCTTGTTTGGTGGTGGCAAAAGAAAATACATTATGACTAAGATGGCAGCAGTTGTCACGAAAGTTTACAAACTACTACAAAGTAAAGATTTAATGCAAAGTAAAAGTTTAAAAGGAAAGAAAAACATTGTCTTGAGCTTCTGTAGCCACTAGTCTGCACCCTTGGCATCTATATCAAAGTAAGAAACAGATAGAGAGGATGCATAGGCATGTGAGCACAAATCTGAACCAAGCTGAACTCACAAAGCTCGTTTTATTCCATAATTTAAATAAATAAAAATAAACAGTAAATTAGCCACACCTCCATTCAGCCAATGCAAATTACTGCGTTGTTGATCAAAATCAAGTCCATGTATAACCATTCATTAAGGTTTCCTGATGAGCCCAGCGGACCTCAGATGACTGCACATTTATATTTGTACATTTCCAAATTAACTTTATCCCGGTTATGTTTTGTTCTCATTACACCTATTTGTAAATTGTGCATTTAAGATTCACTTGGCTTCAGATATTCAATGATTCACATCCGTTCATTCCAAACAAAATTCAATCTTTCAGCACTCTTCCAACTCACCAGAAAAACCACTAACCAACAACTGCTAAAATCTATTATCAAACCGAAGTATCAATCACAGCATATATAGACAAGTTACAGTGAGAATGACACAATAGATGTAGATCACATAAAAAAAATTATGACTCACATGTCAAAGACCACTAGATACACAAACTTATTTTCTTTAGCTGCAAACTTAAGAAAAAAAAAAAAGGAGAATTAGAATCAAAATGATAAAACAATAACGAACTAAGTTAGAAGAAACCAATGCAACATTTGAACTATTAAATTCAGTAAGCAATTGAATATTTCACCACAACATAAATTCTAGTTATCTCAATAAAATCAAGAACTCTAGCCAACCAATAGCAATTAATTAAAAAAAGAAGAAGGATTTATATACATAATACTCAAAACTTCTCATTTTACATATTTAACACCTAAATTTGTCTATTTACATTTCTAGCACTCAATACCCATTATACCCAAAAATATACCACTCTCCATTACCTTCTCCAAATGTTGTCTCCCCGTTCATCTCTTCCATCTCCTTCTTGCAAAAGTCGCAACAATGCCACTACCCTGCAGCTCTACGGAATTTTGTTGGAACCTAACCAATTCCTCTATTCTTCTCTCCAGGACCCTTGACGAAGCCTGGTGCCTCTGGGATGTATTATGCTCAGGATTAAAATTCACCCTCCAATTTTAACAAAGTAACCCTTCTTCTTCTTCTCAGCAATCGCGATCTTGAGGGCTTCATATCTCCTTCCCTCTCCAATCTTGAGAAGCTCCATTCTCTTGACCTATCAAGTTCCAATGGAATCCATTTTGTTGTACTTCTTTCTTGGTGATTCCATTTTGCTGGAGAATTCTGGATCTCTTCCCTTTCCTCTTTTGTCTTTTTCTCCTGGATGGCATTTTGCAATATGGAGATTGGCTATGTGTGCCTCTCGACTTCATCATGTAAAGAATATTATCAACTTTGCTCTCTAAGTTTGGAGGAGATCATCTCCTATGCTTCTTCTGTGTTATTTGCTATTACGATTACAGGTTTATTATTTTGCAATACGGAGATTGGCTATTGTGCGTGTCTCTCGACTTCATCAGGCAGGGAATATTATCAATTTTCTCTCTAAGTTTGGAGGAGACCATCTCCTATGCTTCTTCTGTGTTATTTTGATTACAGGTTTTTATTATTATTATTTTTAAATTCTGTTTACTTGAATTTTTTGGACCTTTTAAGCCATATCTATTCCAAAAAAAAAAAAAAAAAGTTCAATATATCAAAATAGCTTTTCTCTAAGACGGAACTTAGAACTCCACCCCACCGGCTCAAAAATCTTGACCTCAACCACAGTGCCCTTTCTAGATTAGTCACCACCGTCTCCACCATTAACAGTCTTCAATCACTGAATCTTACTTCCAATTCCTTCAATGGTTCACTTGCTGATCTTGGCGCTCATATACTGTCTCTGCCATTAACTCCCAGCTACCTTTCACTTTTGGAGAGGAACTGGATATGTTTTTGATTCTTCTAACAACGGCTCATGCGCCAACAAGGTGGAGTGTGCTGGAAAAGGGGAAACTTGTTTGAATTTCTGATAACTATGAATTTGCAAATCTCCATCAAATGTGCTTAGCTAGGACAAGTTTGTATCAAACAAACTTCATATTTGATATTCATCTAACAAATCAGAACATAAATTTTCCTATTCTTTCAAAGATTAATGAGTCAACACAAACAAATCTATTGTGTTAAGCATATAAGATATCTCTAAAATCCGCCATTAACAGTGCACACTATCTCATAATCCTAAACAACTTCACAAACAAGTTGTATAGAATTTTCAGGCCAAGGAGATTCACAACAAGTAGATGAAAAGAGAGAAGAATATAAAGAATTATAACAGATTCAGGAAATAAAGTCAAATTAGAAATATTAAAAATAACATCAATTTCAAAATTTTCTGATATTTCAAATTTAAAGAAGTTCTAATGTGTTGCAAGATTTTTAAAAGACATTGTCTTTCCCACATAAATTTCGTAAAGGTTAAAGGAAAAACAATTTTTAATTTAAATGTGCAATTACTTCATCACTAAGATGAAAATCCACAAACCACTTGTATACATCAACAAAAATCTTACAATTTTCATAGCTAACAGGTAATTTTCTACAAAAATCCTCTTGTAATGCACGCATATATCAAATGAATGATTGTTAAGATACATGATACATTATGCTTAGATTAGTAAGCTCAACGAGATCTATATATTTTATAGGATAAATCTTAAATAGATTATGCTAGTAGACCTATTGATAGATAATTTGTATACAATATCAAATACCACCAATACACATATTCATCCCATTAATTATCCCAATTTGTCTATCAATTTATGTATGACAAATACTTAAAAAAACTTACTTTTCAAATTTTTCCAAGAGTTCTTCAAAAATAACTCATGAATTTTGAATTTAAATGGGAAAGAAATGCTAAAAAAATCATATAATTTAAACACCACATTAATATAATTTAAAGAAGTGAGACATGCCAATGATTTTATCATTTTATGACATGAAAAGAAAGTAGCCATTTTTTAAAAGTGATCTACCTTATACAAATAGAATCATATTTTTTAAAGTTCGTGGTAAACTTAACATGAAATCCAAATGTCTCACAAAGCTTAGAATTGACAAATGTGAATATAGCCTTATTTTATATTCCTTACCCTTAGCATCCTAACAAATCTCACATTGAAACAATGTGTGCAATATTCTTTTAAACTAAGCCAATAATATTTATTTTTAATCATTATTATAGTTTTATCTCTCCAAAATTACCTAGAAACACCTTAACATATTGTTAAGCCTTTGGGCAACAAACAATGACCTTAACAATAAAGTGCTTGCACAATAGAATAATGCTCCTATCTTGTTCTGTTTAACATCACTCAAACCTCACAAAAGAATAAAAAAATGCATCCCTCTTCCTCCAAACCTGGGATGAAAATTCACCCAATCTCTTTTGGAAAGAAAAGAGTTGTTTAAGTGCTGATAATTTCGTAAGAAAATGGATAGATAGATACACTACCTGAGATTTCGTCCTCATTTGGTGAACTTTACATCTTCTGTTTTATAGACACGCCCTATAGTTAATTACCCCTCCCAATAAGAGACTTTCGATTAAGGCAGTCAAAGTTGTTAAATAACAAGATATAATCGTGAGTGAGTTCGTAATTTATGAAATTTATCATTTTACTTAAAAGTTTTGGTGGGGAACGCGACGTCCGATCATCCCATTTCACATTCAGTCGTCATGGCCCCTCCGCTAATGTAGGAGTGAATTCTAACCCGACCGAAAGATCTTCACAAGAACATAAGACGTCACGCCCCAGGCTATGGAGTTTGTTTGAATAAATATAAGTCAATCTAAATTTAACATAGAAACTTCCATGCCATGTAGAAATATGAGCAGATTTATAACAAAGTTTCCTCACATGGAGAAACATAAGCAGATACTTATAATAAGTTTTTATATCATGTTGGAGAAACATGAGTCATAAGAAGTTTCTTATGTTGGAAACAAGCGGCATTATAGAAGTTTTCCCCATGCCGGAGAAACATGAAGTGTGACTTATATCAAGTTTCACGCCGGTAAATATGAACAGTGTATTTATAAGAAGTTTCCCTATCATGTCGGAGAAACACGAGTGACTTATAAAGACAAAACAATTTAACAAATTTGATTCACATGCGTATGAAATTAAAATATAATCGATACCCCTCTATAAGATCATTTTCATCACCATTTCACCTGAATTTTGCATTTGGAATATTCAAATAACAAGCTATAACATAAGCTTGTAATTACATGTAAGCATCTTTCCAAATATGAAATTTCATATTTCATTTACCTGATAATAAGATATCAAGTGATAGAAAGAGACAAGTATGCAAGTAAGGACTAAGCTCAAAAGCCAATCATTCCCTTCATCCTTTCCTTCATTAGCAACTAATGCAAGGAAGTTGCTAAGCTCACATATATAAACCTGAAACTTCAGATTGAGCTAAAATAATTGCTTGTAAAATATTCAAGCAAACTTCAACCCTCATAGGACAAGCAACCATATTAGGTTTTGCCGAATGCAAAAAATCTGAAATTTTACTTTAGCTGAACATTCATTTGCATTTAGCTAAACATTCATTTGCATTTAGCTAAACATTCATTTGCATTTAACAAAACATTCATTTGCATAATTATCACTAACCAAATGATAAAAAGGGATGAGGACAAGGCAAGGCGAGCAATCATGTCACAAATCATCACCACAAATCTGAAACTTTCAGATTTAGCTAAATAGCTATTTGCATGATAATAGGTTACCAGTGATAGAAAGACACAAGTATGCAAGTGAGAACATGCACAAAAGCTAATCATTCCCTTCATCCTCTTTCTAAAGTGATGGCCAAGTGATAAACCAAATAAGGCAAATAACCAAATTACATTTGATATCATACAAATGAAGTTTCAGATTTTATAAAATGTCCATATAACCACAAAACTGAAATTCAAAATCCCATTTTTTTATCTTTTCCCAAATCAGCATAAATAATTGTAATTATTTCTGATTTTTGTCAACATCCAATATGTATATTCACGAAAATAACCATGCCAAAACAGTTACCAATCAAGCACAAGACATCAATATGCCATGTTTCAATCCTATATTTCAGAAAGAACAACACTTCACCGGATATAGATGAGGGTAAACCAACCATAGCATACATAGAATATGAAAGAACAACACTTCACCGATATAGATGAGGGTAAACCAACCATAGCATACATAGCATATGAAAGAACAACACTTCACCGGACTCAGCTTATCCAAACAAAAGGGATGAAATAACCATAGGAAACTTAGAGTTAGCCAACCATAGCACATATGAGGATAAACCGAAATCATTTCCTTCAAGAAAAACCTACATAGCAAAATATAACTTAGGATTGAAACAAAATAACTGGGGTTTTTGGAAGGGTGATTAGAAGGATCGCCCTCTGTTTGCTGACTAGAGTTCTGTGTTTCAACCGAGAGACAAAAAGGAACTGCGGGGAATTCACCAGAAAAGAGGGAGAGGGAGGCTGCTCGGCTGAGGGCAAGAGAGGAGACTTCGCCGAGCAAGAAAGAGAAGGAGCTCATGAGAGGGAATTAAGGCCCAACAAGGAACGAGAGAGCCATCACGTAAGGGAGTTGCACGAGAGCTTCAAACAGAGAACAAGAGAGGGAGAGTCAAATGAAGAGAATGCCGTCAACAGGAGTTCCTTTCGGCTTTTGGGTTAGACTGCAACTTTTAATTGGCTGCCTAAACGGTAGCCAATCAAAAATGACAAGCGTGGGCGGCTAGATTAGGATAAGGATTAGAAGATTAAGAGATTAAACAGCCGCTAATTGTAAATTAATGTAGTTTCGCCAAATTTTGTGAATTTATTTCGTGCAATAAACCCTAGCAATATGGGTGTTGATTTAGTGTGCATAACGACGCCGATGATTTCTCGGCGAAGCCGCTGGATCGGTGAATGAAATTTTAAATCAGCGACGCCGCCTCGAATCGATCGACGCGGTCCACTTTGTCAATCGACCGCGGAAAAGCGCCGCTTGATAGATTTTGACGCTTCCCGACAACGACACTCGCGAACGAGTCGTCGAGGTTCGTCGGACTTCCGACTTCGATGTGTGCGTAAATTTTATTAAACATTGATTTTAATCATTTAATTGGTTATTGATTGATTCGATATTTTCTATTTAATTAATTTTAATGTTTTCGACGCATTACGAAGTCGAAGTTTTCAAATTGAAGCGAATTTAATCAATTTCGATCGCGATTAGGGGAGTTTTAAACCCGATTCATGTGATGCTACTCTCGTTAATTGTTTATTTTAACTTTCATGATTCATTTGAATTATGAACCACATGTGGAGGTCAACAAAACCTACATCAAAAGAGTTATAAGAACCTCAAACACCTTATTAAAATGAAGTTATTTAGACACGATTACAGTTCTAAGACTTCCCTTGATCTCAATAAAATCACAATTAGTAGACTTAGTTCATTTACACTCAATTTTTAGAATAGTTGATAATTGGAGAAATAATAGTCCTAGACATTTAACGAGTCATCTATTAAAAATAGTTAAATCATGAAAACTTCAAATATCATGTATATTAATAGATTTTGGTCAATTATTAATTGTTGTAGCCATAATCAATAACCAATCCATGACCATAGTGAACAAATCCTATAATTACGTATGGTACAAAAAAAAAAAAAAAAATTCTCTAAGTTCAAATATAATATCTCATCTTGCACAGCCTCAAATTCCTCCCAAGATGCACCAAATGATCATCTTCTATATTACTATAAAGTAAAATATTAGTAAAGTAAACAACAAGAAATTTTCTAATAAAATGATGCAAAATATGATCCATTATCCTTAAGTATTAGTTGCATTGGCAAACCAAAAAGCATCAATAACTAATCATATAATCAAAATTTTGTCTCAAATTTTTTTTCACCCAATGGCTTTTTTTTCTCATTCTCATTTGATGATAGTCACTCATCAAATAAAGTTTAGAAAGGATCACAACACCATCCATCATATTTAGCATACCATCAAAACAAGGTATAGGAAATCTACACTTTATGGTGATTTTATTGATAACTCTACCATCCACACATATGCACTCCATCTTTTTAAAGTGTAAGCAAAACTTGTACAATATAAGAAATCATGCTCTTTAATAAGCCACTTCTTAGGCCAATCATAAGCTTATCTCTTATGATCAACATATTTAATTAGATTCATCCTACACTGAGAGAAATTAAACAATAATAATTCAAAAGATAATTCAATGGAAAGCCATATGTCCCTAAGTTATGGTAAGTCATTAGTTAAGACAAATATCTTGAAAATTAAACAACACTTGTTTGTCATCATCAAGCTAAATCACAATCTAAAGCATGGCAACTTTTAATTCAACAGCTAATCTTTTGGGAATGCATTTTGATCCAAAATATGCAATATTTTTTACACTTTACTGAGATCATTATGTTTTTTTGCAAAAACTAATTTACTCTTATATTTCATAGGCTTTCGAATTATCCTTCTCCAATTAAACTTGAAGGCATAATCATTAGACCTTCCAATCAATGTTTAGGAAGAATAACATGAGAAACATCTTTAAAACATCACAACATATTCTCTTAATATAAGTAACAAACTTAGTAGGAACTAAAAGCCTCTAGAAATAAATAATAATAATTTTACCTAACATAATTGTGCCTCCAAGACTCAGGGCTTGAAAAAATAATTTTATTTACAAATGCTATCTTATATGAATGTAAAAGGGATTCAAGTTTCAAATTCATGTGAACTAGAGCAAACTTAAACATGACATTCATGCTACTCCAGTTTCAAAAATAAAATGCAAAGTTTTCCATGCTTGAAATACATTTGAAAAAAAAATGTTTCTCTTTCAATCAAATTCAACAAGTGTAAATGTCATGCAATACATGACATTCAATGAGTTGTCAACTAAAGCATCTCACAAATCTCATTAAATTCATGAGCAACACCAAAAAAAATTTATTTCATTTTCACATATTAATATGTAGTTTCTATCAGAAAACTCATTAACATTATAAATAATCTAATAATATATAAAATAAATTTGGTAGGAAGTTTAGATTCATATATGGATGCAGATGCATATTGTATTTCGTTAATGTATTTATTAATTGTAGTACAATGCTATTATCCTTAGATGCGATAGCAGCAATAGATTGAACATAATTGCTTTGATGAAATGATACACTCACAACATACGTAGCAACCTTTTTATATATAGAAAATTTTAACATTTGCTCCAAGTCTAATACTAGTTGAAACGCATACTCAAGCGATGAAATGTGATGGCATATAATCTCTCTCTTTGGCAATGGATTTCAAACTATATCTTAACAAAAAATTGTGATATCATCATCTTCAATGATCTCAGAATGCATAAACAATTTCTCAAATTTACTTATATATTCAATAACAATTTTGATAATTTGCTTTAACGAGTTAGGGTTTATTTGAGACAACTGCAGTGTTGATCTCCATATATGTGCCATAAGTCAAGTCAAGCCTACAAATCAATTCTACATTCGTGAGGTGATAGGCAAATCGACTCAAAATGACCTGACGCCATCGAAAATAATGAAATGACCGATCGACGAACGGACTCGCCATCACGCTCGTAACGCCGAAATTGATAATATAAATATCGCATAATCTAAAGAAATAATCGAAAACAATCGCTATTAATACGCCGATGCGCATATCTGAAGTCGGACGATGTCCTACCGACATCCGTTCATTAAATTGATCATGCTATTAGCTTCGAAACATCGAAAACTATCAAACGAGATTATCCACGCTTAATTCAGACGAGTCTGTACAAATGTCAAATGATTTGAAATAATAACGAGCAAATCGATGCTTAAATACACAGGATGTCGCCAAAATCAACCCAAATGACCGACCAATCCGACTTCGCCATCCCATTCGTAAAAACCGCTGGATATAAATATTCGAACTGATGATCAATGATCGGATCAGCCGCCAACACACGCACGCATATCGGGGTGAGCCGACGCGAAACCAAACGCCTCTCGCGATGATTACGCTTGCCGCTTCAAACGCCGAAATCACCGCGAAAACTATTTGACTCACTGACGCTCGCACAAATGTTGAAGGTCGAAAGCGGACACGATTTTCAAATTGAAATGGATCCAATTTGACGCCAACTGATTGATTGAAACGGACGGCCATACGTTTCGGAATAAACAAATAACCTAACCTAAATCCTTCAAAGTTTCAACTGCCCTAATTTCACTCGAACCGCTGCCCCTCTCCAATCAGAACTCCCTCTTTCTATTCCACTTCCTCCTCTCTGACAAAATCCCTACTTCCCCTAAAAAAAAAATGCAGCTCCTCATCTCCTCCACACCCTCGCGACTCGACCGCAAAAGTAATCACAACCGCTCAAGACTTTATTGTTTCTTTATTTAACTCTATCAACATTTCTCCTCGATCTGCTCCTACATTGAGTTTCACTTCCTTAGATGCGACATTGCCATCTTCGCCTCCTCTCACATCGAGCCGCATTAGATTCGTTTTTCTGCATTTTATCAACCTGCTCGCCGCTTCCGCAGCCATGGCGATTCACGCCGGATACTTCTTCGTCGTCATCAAAGACATACGCACCGCCGGATCCCATGCTCCTGAAACCGTGGCATCTCTTCCTCGCTAGAAGACCATCCACTCCAACCTGCCATTCGACTCCTGCTTCAGCCACACGGAGAGCAGCCCGAACAATAAGCCCATCAAGTTACGGGAGCCCAAGTGTTCACCATTCAGGCCTGGACAGATTGATCGTCCTTGGACCGGCATCTGTGCTCCGGCGGTTGATCCCACCTTGAAGTTTGGGGCAAGGGGAACTTACGGAAATCTGTTATAAGAAACAATAATTCAGAATGTGAAGTCCAAACAATAATTATTGTTTCAGAGACCACACTGAACTTTTTCCACTGCAAGAAGTACAGATCATGCTACTCTATCCACTTACGGAATAAACATTCATGTGTTGAGAATCCAATGAAACATCATTGCCCGATATGTTATGAATATCTTTTCGACTCCTTGAGAGAAACAAGAGTCTTGAAACACGGACATACAATGCATTCAAAGTATCTTCATGATATGAAAGAACATGAACAGTATACATGCCCAATATGTTCCAAGTCTGTAATTGACTCATCAAGGCTTTGGAGGAAGTTTGATGAGGACATAAAAGCTACTTTGATGCCTGAGGATTATCGACAGAGAAAGGGTGCCGTTCAGTCAGATCTTTATCACCAAAATCTCAGTATTCTTATCTTAGTTGCTCTACCTCATGCTCCAATATGGGCCTTCCAAGATTGTGTTATCTAGAATTTTAGCCTTGTGACAAGATCTGTCATTTATTTCTAGTCAAATGCCTTGCAAACCTTGATACCAAGCATCACAATCTGAATTCCACTATCCCTACAGCCAAACAACCCTCTTCTTCTTCTCTCAAAACATGGAAACCGAGAACAACACTATCATGTAGGTTCTTCTCAGGTTTCTCGCTTTCCACTACCATCAGTCAAACAACCCTCTTTCTTCTCTTAAAATGACAGAAACCGGAAACATCATTACGAGGATTCTTCTCTAAGTTTCCGCTTTCCACTACCTCAGCAAAAAAACCCTCTTTCTTCCCTCAGAACGACGGAAACCGAGCACACATGAGACGGTTTTTCTCCGCTTCCGTCATATCTTCCATTTCCGCCTTCCACCCATCTCTTCATAACCGGAAAGAACATTATGATACGTTCTTCTCTTATTTCCGAGATATCTAACCCCGCTTCTTGATCATCAGACGCACAAAAAAATGAGTGAACATATGAATGTGGATATATATATGATTGTGTTTTAGGTTCAAGACCTCTCGTCTTATTAGCGCGACGATGAAATCGATCCGCTGTCGAAGACACCGCTATTCACGGCGGCATCAGTAAGCCAACATCCGTTAGATATCGCCCCGATGAAATGCCAAAATGAAATGAATACACATTATCGCAGATTTTATGCGTTTTCAAGACTACGCACGCCTACGAGGCGTAAGGAAGTGGAAGAGGCCGCGCAGTGAAGACACCAGCTACGCCACGAGGCAGAAAAGTAAAACACTCGACGCAGCTGCGGGATGACGTGAGGTACAAAATTGGCCAAATCTGACTTAGAAAAATGGAAAGTAAAATGAACCTACAAGAACGCTAAGTAAGAAAACCTACAGCTAAATTTAAACTAAAAGAGTCAAAAAAAAAGGGGAAAGTAAAATGACATACAACAAACACAAAAGTAAAACAAAAAAAAGAAGAGAGGAAAAACATTTACAAAACCTATTTAAGCAAGTTGAAAACCTTCCCGAAGTGCGACTTAAAATCCTTCCCCCTCCTTCTCGAGTACTCTAAACTCAAGCAAACGCTCTCTTAGCCTTATTTAGATTTGATGAAGAATGAGCTCTTTTCTTTAATTCATCAAAATTAAATAAACCTTAATTGAAATTTGAGGAGACTAATATTAAACTCATAATAAACTTGCAATAAACTTAAAATCTATAAAATTTGATATGGAGTTAAGGATGTATCCAAATGGGTTTAATAACTCTTATACTGAATATAAAGTGATTACTATGCTAACTAAAAGTAGTAGGAAAGAATAAACATCAAATCGACATAACTTATCAAAAAAGTGATGAAATTGAATATAAGTCGAGAGGATTGTAAAACTCAACAAGTAAATTAAAAGTAATATTTTAAATTATAATCTAAATCACAATGTCTTCTTTGTCATCGGATCTGCAATTCTTTGTACAAGAAGATAGAAGACGATATTAAATCAAAATCTACAAAAATCATAGAGCTTCCATCAATCAAAAATTAAGAAATTTTATTATAATTATGATTTTCAAAAATCAATGATTTCATTAATTAAAAAAATAAATTTATAAAATACATGATATGCGACATGTAGAGATTTCAGTGCAAATTTTAATGTCAAAAGCAAAGTAAATTGGAATAAAATGAAAATACAAAATCAATCTCATAATTCAGAAATAAAATTATCTAAATTACGAATCACCCCGCATGGGTCCCAACACTACGCCAAATGTTTTAAATTTAAGTATCCGGGACGTCGCGTTACTTTCGATGAATTTGAGGGTTAACAAAACCTAAAATCTATATAAGAATTTCAAATAAATACTGAGAAACTGATTCTATCGTGTGACGTAGATTTAATCTTCTATTAATGCCTAAATAGAGTTGATAGGAAGCTCATAAACATATTCCAATTAATCAATTTTTCAAATCAAATTAACTCAAATTAAATAACAATCTGAAACTGCTTAAATGGAATTCTATCATTAAAAGCTTAAATTAAAACTCAAATTTATCCACCTTTCGCAATTGTTTATCGGAGGTGACAAATTAAGAAAATTCTAGCTCACAAAAGAGCCAATGTCAATCAAGTGTTCTAATATGTTAACTTTCAACCAATCTCATCAGTGTATGACTGATCCTCCGACGCATTGGCCAATGAGCTCCAGATAAAAGTTATGACTGAGTCCTGATCCTATCAATAATCGTTTTATTATATTACGATCACAACCGTAACCCGTATGCTCCCAATACCGGCCCTGAGTTGTGAATCATCGTATAGATAAAGACAAACAACCCTCTCCTAAGGTAGACTTAAAATTGTCTCCTGACAAACACCACCCTGCGCCATCAAGATTTCTTGGATGACATAATCCACGCTTGATAAGATCCTTCGCGTAGGGCCACTATCTCCTCTAACTAAGTAGACGTGACCACGACCGCCCGGATGACAACAGACGGAGATCGACGTCATCATTCCCCAACCATCCGATTTAAAATGATGAATTTCATAAATTCTAAATTCTAAAACTACATGCGCTATACGCTACATTATGTGACTAACGAATAGTCTTAATCGAAAGTTCTCTCACTTATCGGGAGAATTAACTATAGTGCCATTTATAGAAACCGGAATCTAAAAGCCCCTGAATGAGGCAAAATCTCTGGGTAGTGTTTTATATACTATCCTATCTGCCTTCTGAAAATTACATGACACTCAAATCACACTCTCTTCAATTCAATATCGATAGGCAAGAATTTCTGTTCTGCATTTCAAGCATGGAGATGTAATTCTCTTTACATCTTTATTTCATATATTTGTTATAGTAGCAATAAAATTTTTTAAAATTCAAAACAACGAAATGGCGATTTAAGTGTGTAATAAATTTAATATGAGACTCTATGTAGAATGAATCATTCCGTAGAGTATATCTTTATTACACCATTATTTTGTTCTGTAATATTTCTGCATCTTGAAAGTATGGGGTGAAATAATAATTACTAATTATTAATCCCCAACTTTCACTTTTGCAGAATGGATCTACAAAGCACTCATTTCACCGCTTATAGTCGTGTAACATCCGCTAGCCAACGCCACATTAGACATGAGAGATGTTGAAACTATAATTCAATTTGGTAGCTTGAATTTTCCGGCTATCGTAGCTACAACTCATAAATTACCCACCCATAAAATGACATACAACAAACACAAAAGTAAAACAAAAAAAAGAAGAGAGGAAAAATATTTATAAAACCTATTTAAGCAAGTTGAAAACCTTCTCGAAGTGCAAATTAAAATTCTTCCCCCTCTTTCTCAAGTACTCTAAACTCAAGCAAGCGCTCTCCTTTAGCCTGATTTAGAGGGATTTGATGAAATAATGTGTGAATTCTCTTTTCTTGTGAATTTACAGAGACTAATACTAAACTCATAACAAACTTACAATAAATTTAAAGTCTATAAAATTTGATATGAAGGATGATTACAAATTAGGTTTAATAACTCTTATACGAATATGAAGGTAATTAATATCTTAATAAAGATGAAGAGGCAAAAGAATAAACACTGAAATCGGCATAACTTATCAAAAATGATATAAACTAAACATAATCAAGTTGGGAGAATTATAAAAACTCAACAAGTAAACTAGGTGCAAATAATATTTTAAATGATAATCTAAATCACAATAACTTCTTCGCCACCGGATCTGTAATTCTTTGCATGCAGAGAAGCGATACTAAATCAAAATCTACAAAATCATGTGACTTCCTTCAATCAAAAATTAAAGAATTTTATTCTAATGATTTTCAAAATCAATAATTTCATTAATTAGATAAAATTAGGCTATAAATACCGTACGTGTCTATTACGTGAGATTTCGCAAATTTTAATATTTGAAAGATCTGCTAAATTGTAATAAAATGAAAATACAAAATCAATCTCATAATTCAGAAATAAAATTATCTAAATTACTAATCACCCGCATGGGCCCCGACACTACGCATAATGTTTAAATTCAAGTATCGGGATCATCGTTACTTTCTCGATTTAGTCTTGGATTAGCTAACACACCTAAAATCTATAATAAGAGTTTCAAAAATAAATATCTAAGAACCGATTATTGAAATATAATCCTCTGTTAAGAAATAAACAGAGTTGACAGGATCTAAAGCTCTTAAACATATTCCAATTAATCAATTTTTTAAATCAAATTAACTCAAATTAAATAACAATATGAAACTGTTAAAATGAAATTTTATCATTAAAAACTTAAATGAAAACTCAAATCTATCCACCTTTCGCAATTGTTTGTCGGAGATAACAAAATAAAAAACTCTACCACGACCTAACGTCAAATCAAGATTCTACTATGTCACTCTCAACAAATCTCACGTTAAGAAGGATGACCGTGCCCTTCCTGATCATGGCTGGCCAATGCTCCATGAGACGCAGCATAATTCGATTCTGACTGTACCAATCGACTCCATTATATTAATCACGATCAGCAGAGCTTACTCTAATGACTCTACTTGAGTTGTGAATCATAAGATACTGATAGGACAAATTGTTTAAGGTAGACTTAAGACTGCCTTCTCTTACAAACACCACCCTGGCCTACAAGATTGAACTACGTAACACGTATTGTTGATGAGGATCCTTCACGTTGGATCGACTATCTCCTCTCGAAGTAATTGTAGACCAGACGGGATGACTAACCACGATCTAGACGCACATCACATTCCCCAACCATCCGATTTAAGCTAAAATGATGAATTTCATAAATTTTAAATTCTAAAACTCCACATATTGCTACTATACGTCACGCATCAAGCAACCTAACGGCTAGCCTTAATCGAAAGTTCTCTCTCACTTATTTGGAGGAGTAATTAACTATAAGCTTTATAAACCCGGAACTGATCTAAAGTCACCAAATGAGGGAAATCTGGGTAGTGTCTTATCTACTATCTCATCCGCTTCAAAAATTACACACTCAAAACACACTCTCTTCAATTCAATATTGTCGAGAGGTCGGTGGCGAATTTTCGGAGTCCACATGTAGCTTTTCATAAAGATGGTTATAAAGCTACTATAGAAAAATCAACTTATTGAAAAGTTGATGTTGATATTATAAATGTTTTTTTTTAAATTTCAAATAACAATTTTTTGACAATCACAACACTTTAATAATTCTAGTTCTCAAAAATAACTTTTTACCAAGAATGAAAAATAACCAAAAAGTTGTTAGCAAAATACAGCTGTAGTTTCTTTATAATAAGCAAAGCATCTAGAAAGTTGTCCATATGCATTCTTAATTTCATCAAGCAAACAAACACAATAAAAGTAATGCAAATTTTACTCATTTAGAAATTCTTTCATTTCAGTCCAAATGAAAGACGGATCCCCATCCAACCCATCCCTTTGCTTCTCAGTTTCTAAATACTAATCCCATACATTTTAACTTGCCCAACCAATTTTAATTTTGCAAACCTCACTTGTTCATTGAATCATCAAACATAATTTATCATTCAAAAAAATTATTCACATCCATTATCTAGGCAATGAAACTTTAGGATAAGTTTCACATTTTCACCATCAAAAATAGAAACTTCAAATTTGATTGTTTTGTTTTTCATTATCTACATCAAAAGTTTTTCATCAATGATTTTTACAAAACCTCATTCTAAACATAGGACACAATGGAGACGAATGATTCATGTAGCCGACCCCACCTAGTGGGATTAAGGCTTGTTGTTATTGTTGTTGTTGTGTATTCTAAACAACATATAATATCTTGATACTTTCCTTACTTTCTACCAATATGAGTATTTAGTTGAATCGATTTAGTAACAATTTTGATAATTTGTTTTAAAGATTTAGGGCCTATTTGAGGTAATGCAACTTTTTATAAAGATGGTTGTAAAGCTACTATGAGAAAATTAACTTTTTGGAAAGTTGATGTTAGTGTTATAAAAATTTTCTTTTTTAAAAATTTCAAATAACAATTTTCTGACAATCACAAGACTTTAACAGTTTTATTTCTCAAAAATAGCTTTTCACCACCAATGTTTTTGAAAAATAATGAAAAAGTTGATAGCAAAATACAGCTGTGATTGTTTTCTGATAAGTAAAGCAGCTAGAAAGTTACTGTATGCATTCTTAATTTCATCAAGCAAACAAACACAATAAAAGTAATGCACATTTTACTCATTTAAAAATTCTTTCATTTCAGTCCAAATGGAAGATGGATCCCCATCCAACCCATCCCTTTGCTTCTCACTTTCTAAATACTAATCCCATACATTTTAACTGGCCCAACCAATTTTAATTTTCCAAACCTCACTTGTTCATTGAATCATCAAACATAATTTGCCATTCAAAAAAATTATTCACATCTATAATCTAGCCAATGAATCTTTAGGATAAGTTTCACATTTTCACCAACAAAAATAGAAACTTCAAATTTGACTGTTTTGTTTTTCATTATCTGCATAAGAAATTTTTCATCAATGATTTTTACAAAACCTCATTCTAAACAACATATAATATCTTGATAATTTCCTTACTTTCTACCAATATGAGCATTTAGTTGAATCAATTCAATAACAATTTTGATAATTTGTTTTAACGAGTTAGGATTTATTTGAGGCAACTGCAGTTTTTTATAAAGATGATTGTAAAGCTACTATGGGAAAATCAACTTTTTGGAAAGTTGATGTTGGTGTTATAAATATTTTCTTTTTAAAAATTCAAATATCAACTTCCTGATAATCACAACACTTTAACAGTTTTAGTACTCAAAAATAACTTTTCACCACAAAATTTTTTGAAAAATAACCAAAAAATTAATAGCAAAATATAGTGGTTGCTCGATAAAAAAATTAGAATCTGTATGCATTCTTAATTTCATCAAGCAAACAAGCACAATAAAAGTAATGCAAATTTTACTCATTTAGAAAATCTTTCATTTCAGTCCAAATGAAAGATGGATCCCCACCCAACCCATCCCTTTGCATCTCACTTTCTAAATACTAATCCCATACATTTTAACTTGCCCAACCAATTTTAATTTTGCAAACCCCACTTGTTCATTGAATCATCAAACATAATTTATCATTCAAAAAAATTATTCACATCCATTATCTAGCCAATGAGACTTTAGGATTAGGATAAGTTTCACATTTTCACCATCAAAAATAGAAACTTCAAATTTGACTGTTTTGTTTTTCATTATCTACATCAAAAGTTTGTCATCAATGATTTTTACAAAACCTCATTCTAAACAACATATAATATCTTGATAAATTCCTTACGTTCTACCAATATGAGCATTCAGTTGAATCGATTCATCATTATAATCAGAATCTACTTTTGGTTCACATGCATGAACTTTATTAGTTTCAAGATTTTAAATTTATGTTCTAACAAATATTAATTTCATCACAAATTTGTCTTAACAATTTAGCCAATTGATTTAACAAACATGTCTTAAGTTATGATACCAGCTGAAAACTTTAACTTCTGTCAATTGTTTGTCCTAAGATTTCATAAACTGCAATTATAAGAAGCAACGAGCGAAAAAAAAAGCAAGAGCAAATCCTTACGACATCAGCATCGGAATCAGCTGTGGAGAAAGAAGACGGCGGCTTTTCCTTTCCCTCGGCGCTGACGTCAACATCGGGCTCCGCATCAACGATCAAGTCGGCCTCCTCGAGCAGCTTCAACGCTCTTTGGCACTGATCCAGTACCGCTTGAATGGTCTCCCGCTTCACCCTTACTTGCTCGGTCGAGCCAGGAAGCCGCTGATGATCACCTTGTGGGGACGAAGACTTCCTGGCAGCCGCCGCAATCCCCATGATTACCTAACCCTAAATGATCGGAAGGAAACCGAAGATTAACCGCGCAACCTATACCCTCTGCCTCGCAGATACCACCTCCTCCGTCCTCCTCTTCCTCACGGAATTAGCGCTGCTCGCCTATATATCTAATGCAATAATTTCTTCTAATCGCAATCGCAATCGTCGTAAACTTTCCTACGACCTCTACTTTTTTTTTTTTTTTTTGGATATTTAAAAATTAATTATTTAAAATATATGTATTTACAATTTGATTATCTTCATAATTTTTTAAACTATAAAATTCATATATTTATGCATATCATGATAAAATTATTATGAATTTTATAAAAATAAAAAATATGAATTAAGCTTTTCTTATCAATTTCAATATTTGAATGTAAGTTTAAAATTTTGATGTTAAAAAGTGAGTAATTTGTAAATATGTAAGAATAAGATGATAGTGTAAGTAAAACTTTTTTTTTTCATAAATGACCATTCTTTTCTTTAATTTTTTTATGAAAAAAATATTATAATAAAATTAATTTTACCTATACAGCAAAAAGTATATTTTACAAAAAAAATTGATTATATATATTTTAATATAATTAATTAGTTAAATATATTTATTATATAAGATAACATTTTCTTAGAAAGAACTCTAATAAGACAATAGTAATAATAAAAAATTGAGATGAGATAACAATCTTACAGCATATTTTATCCCAAAAATTCATTGAAAAGTCATTATTTTATTAAGATTTATCCAAATGTTAAACACACAGCAAACTTAAAGTTTAAAAAATCAAGATTAGTTAGAATGAAATCCTACCTGTGATTAGAGAGCATGCAAATTAAATAAGCTATACATTAATATATATATATATATATATATATATATATATATATATATATATATATATAAAATTTAATTTTTTTTATATTCACCCATATAATATGTTAATCTATAAATCATATCAAATATAATTTTTATGCATAAATACTAATTTAATTTATACATAAAAATAAATATAATAAAATTATATGTTAATAAGTTTTGATATTATTTAAATATTAAAATATCTTAAAAGATATAAAAAAATAATTTTAGATATGTCAAAAGATAATAATTTAGTACTATGCATATACATCTCTAAATTTTTTAAATCATTAAAAAGAGAATTTACATGCACACACATTTACATATTTGTGTATCTAATATTTAAATTTTACTATTTAAATATTTAATATTTAAATACATGAATCAAATATATGAAGGATAAAATTATTTTATTATAAAATTTATTGTTATTATTAATATATGATATAATCTAAAATTTTCATATCATATAATAATATTAAAATTTTGATATTAGATATATACATATGCATCTTAAGTAAAAAAGGGCATCCATAAATTCGTTTATATTTACTTATCTTATATTTAAGTTTTTATATTTATATAAATAATATTTAGATTTTAATATTGTATAAATATATTAACATATTAAATATTAAATAAATATGTAAATTATGTGTTATATATATTGCCTTAAAATAAAAAAAAAGATAGATATACATACCACATAATTTTTATTTATTTATATATATAATACTTAGAGTTAGATGTTTCTTTATCTAATATTTTATTATATATAAAAAATATATATTTTTAATGTGATATTAAAATTAAGGTGTTATTTATATAAAAATTGAAATTTAAATAAAAAATATATAAATACATAAAATTATATGATATATTTGTAAATATCCCAAAAATAAAACACCATCGAGCTCCATGCTGACTTTGCGGTGAGCGGGTGCCTTCTCCAGTCTTTCTGACGTCCGTTTCAGAGTTCGCGAGGCAAATGTGAGTTTTGGGGTTTCTCTGCAGCTTCCCTGGATTCTCAATCTGATATTTTCTTCATTTGCTCATCGATTTATTATGTCGTTCTTGGATTCTCTGTGTTGTTGTTACCGATGTGCTCATGACATTGTTCTTGCTTTTTAAGGGATTTGCATGTCGCATTTCATTGTTCTTCTCGAATTTAAATATGCGGCTTTTTCAATTCTTATTAAAGTTGAGAACTGGATTAGGGATTTCCCTATAATTGTTGAATATGAACTTTTCTGTGTCAAGGAACGTGGTGATGGTTTTAGGATGTGAAGATTAAAGATGTATCGCGACTTGTTGATACAAGAAGGTTCACAGGTTGCATTTATATGCATCTGCAATGAATGAGGATGGATACGCTGTTGCTCTATCAAAGGTTATATAACCGTGAGAGTATAAAAGTTAAAAATCCATGCTTTTCTAATGAGCTGTGTATGGCACACGCATTTCGAAGTTTTCAAATAAATCTTGTGTTTGTCCAATACTTAGTCTAAGATTTAGTTTATTTTTTCTTCCGGTAAAACCATTTTGTGGAGTTTGTTAGCTATTTTAAAATGAAGATTGCATTGAATTATTTAACGAAGTTTTTGATCTAGAATCTCCTTGGATTGGATTGACATACAAATGCTTTTCAAGTCATCTAGCGGGTGTCCTTGGGTTTGCAATGTATAGGGTTTATCAGCTACTTATCTCTAGTATCGTTGGAATATTAAAGCTTTCCGACCTGGCCAACCAAAAAATTAGATATTGTAATGCTACCCACAATTGTTGGGCATCCTACCAAGCGGATCTATAGAGAATAATTAACTAGATTACTAGATAAAATTTAAAACAAAATCACCAAATTGAAGCTGGTTTTTCCTTAGAAGCTCTTCTCATTGGCTTCTCATCCTGCTTTTTTACATTTTGATTTTGTCTTGAGAAGTGAGTAACAACAATGCCTTTAGCATGTTAGAAGAAGGACAACAACAATCATGAATTGATTCATATCTGATGTGAAATTAGAATCTATGGAGGCATGGGTTTGCCAAAAATTGAATTGCAAAAAATTGATGGCTACTATGGATAACTAGAGAAGTGAAGGCCGAGTTCTTGCTAGCCTGCGAATCGAGAAATTATAAAGGGTGAGATAAAAAGGGGACAAAGACGTTCTTAGGAAAATTTTAATTGCTAATTCATTCAAAACCCTCCTGCTTGTAATCAATATAAAATTTTCTTTTTTATAAAAAAATTAGAATTGTATAGAAACATGAATTCAAATATAAAGTAACCATAAAAGTAGAAAGTAACTTTTATTATGTGGAGTTTGATTGTGTCAATCTATCGGGAATCTACTAGCAGCTCAACCCTCAATTTTGTTGGTCGAGCTTAGCGGTGAGCTCGCTGAAGGGTTGCAGGGGGGCAATGAGTGCTTAGGGTTTGGAGACTTGACCCTTGAAATTTTTTGAGTGTACAGTGCCTCGAAGCAAGGACATCGCCATGGCTTTCAAATTTCTCTCAATTCCATTTGGGTTTTGAATTGCTCTCAATTCCATTTGGGTTTTGAATTGCTCTCAATTCCACCCTTACCTCTTCTACGAATTTCTTGAATTTAGGAGTGATATGACACTTAAAATACTACTAGTCGAAGCACGAATCTTGATGTTAAAAGCAAGCTGATCCGAAGTTGAAACTGGTCGAGATCAAGCTATTAAAATATCCTTGGAAACTTTAGGATATCAGTTAAATCCCTAAATAGCTCTCAAATATGAAGTGTTTATAGTTAAATCGAGCGTCTCGACGAGTCAAATCCAACAAGCCCAAGATCTTACAATTCCGACTTCATTTGAGCATTCAAATACTTAAAATACATCAAATGATCAAAGGAATCATTTTGAGCCGTCCGGGTGGAGTGGTTGATTTTGCATGTATACTGCAGACGCCACTCTCTAAATAAATCCTCATTTTTCATATGAGGAGCCAAGTAGAGAGAGAGAGTCATAAAGCTTGAATATCCTCCAAGTAATCGTTACCACTGACGGCCAACCACCGTTGCCGCCGCTGCTGGCCGCCACGATCCTCCGCTGCCGACCATCGTTGTCATCATCGCCACCACTATCGCCGGCCATCATCGCAACATCGCTGCCAACATCATCGCCAACATCGTGCCAACATCATCAATAACATCGCCAACAACATCGCCGTCAACATCGCCAACATCGCCTATTACTGAATCATTGCTCTTCACATACTATTCAGAATCCCGTATCTCAGATAAAAAAAAAATACAAAGTGGAAGATTTTCGCTGGGCTAGGCCCCGTAATTTTTCCATATTTTTGAAGTTTTCTACGTAAAAATTTTGGAGTTTTCTTGTTCGCTCTTTAAATACCTGTGGACCCCCAAAGCTAGTTTAAATTTTACTCTACCGCAACTGGTTTTCTAGCACGCAACAAGGAGAGAGATGATCCAATCGTTTTTCCAGGTTGGCAGAGACCTCGCACATATTCTACCAACTGCAAACTTCATTATCGAGGGAACTCTTGCCGCTACCTGCCATCTGTCTTTGATACTAATTTGATGCAGTAGTAGCAAATAAAATGAATGAAAACTAGAGAATTCTAGTGTAGTTATGCAAATCTGGCTTTGATACTAATTTGATGCAGGAGCAGCAAATAAAATGAATGAAAACTAGAGAATTCTAGTGTAGTTATGCAAATCTGTTGTTCAGTACACTCTTACTCGGTTTATGTCACTTCCAGGGTAAAAAACGTCAAGTTACTTAGCATGCTAATGACAAAAAAGGACATAAGTATAACATAAATATAGTAATAGAGCGACATAAATGAAACTTATTTAAGGAAAAGGTTGGTTCAAGTTGCTGCATCAAATATGGCCGCAATCCAAGTTATTTCACTAGCAATTAAAGCAGAGTGAGGAAGAGAATTATCCTCTTTCAACTTTTTTCTTTTTTTTGTTGAGCTTTAAAGTCACTCCAAATCCTTCTTCTTTCTGTAATAAAGCTTTCTCTTCTTCCTCGTAATCTCCTTTATCCTTCTTTGTTTCTCAATCCTAATTTAATTAAATATATATATATTTTAAAAATTTTAATATAATTAAGTGGTTAGTAGATATCTCTACTTTAATGATGGTTGCATTGGAAAATAGGTTGAAAGATAAAATAAAGAAGGATAGAAGAGATTAAAAGGAAGAAGAGAAGGTTTTATGATGAAAAGAGTAAGGGTTTCAAGTGGCTTTAAAGCTCAGCAAAAAAAAAACAAAAACAAAAAAGTTGAAAGAGGACAATTGTGTCTCTTCCTTGCCTTGCTTTAATTGCTGCTGAACCAACTTGGATTAGGGCTCACGCTCAATTAGCCTTCTTGATTTTACATTATTTTAGGTATAAAATAAACCTTAGATTTGTAGAACGCAAAATAAATTTGGATTGAATCATAATCTAAAACTAAAAAAGGGAAAGTGAATGAAAACCATAATTTTTGACAATAAAACCATACTTGACTCTATTCCTTGCTGTTGAGCTCTTCGTTGGTCATGCATTGTTGCTAGGGTTTTGTTCGACACACCAAGACTCGTTCCTTGCAGAGCCTTGCATGGCATGCCAGCCTAGCTTGCGAACGTGTGCTCTCATGCCTGCTAGCCTCCATTTGCTCGCTTACACCCTGCGTTTGACATTGTCTACTCACTACCTCTCAATTTCTCTCTCTCGCTCAGTTATCCTTTGTCTCTCCTTCCTTGCTCGGTTTCTATTTGAGTATATCTTCCCTCTTTTATTAATAAGGTATAAGCTACTGTCAGTTTAGTTATATCGGTGCTAATCAATTAATATTCCTTTTTTTTTCTTTAGATAGGATTTCACACGAAACTCTTATATATGATGCGCAACACGTATGAAGGAAGAGCAAAATGCTATGTTGGGTTCAAATTTTGTAATGATTTAGAAGATTGGATAGGTTGGCTGCAAATATTGGAAAAGGAGTGGGAAAGGGAGCATAGGGAAGGAGAGCAAAGACGTGATGGATAATAGCCATCAAAAACTCAAAACATTGGAATTACACCACTTTTTAGTATTTTTGATCAATCAAGTTAGTTTGAGTCTATAATGAAATTTGTTAATTAGATGTCATTAATTTTTGTATATGCCTACAATGAAACACCTGCTCAAGGCAAATTTTAACTGATTCTTTCTTATACCCATGAGATTGGAGTGAGATTTACAAATTCAAGGTGTAACTCAAGTGGTTTGAGTTGTTTTTCTTTTTCAGAGTCTTCTATTCTACTAGGCTTATTTGGGACTTATTAGGAATATAGTTCCTTTCGTTTATGAGTATTTCTTAAGTATTTCATAATTTTCTAATATATCTAGAGGCTTGTAATTTTTTTATTAGAGTTTGTGATCTTAATTCTATTGGGCTTGAACAAAATGCTCATAATGCTACTTAAACTAGGGGATTTTTTTTTTAAGGATCTATGGTAATACTAAAGGACTCGAGCCAATATGCCGCAATTCTCTACTTATAACTTTTTATTTTTGACATAATAAACTCCGGTTCGTTATTTGTGATTTTTCTTGTATCGGGTTACATAAATCTATGAGTTTCTTGTTTGTGTTTTGTGATTTGTCTTTTCATTATTATTTTCACTCTTGTTATCCAAGACTATAATTTTCAGCTATCTTCCCTTTTAGGGACTGTGATTTAGTGGGATTATCTTCTATTCCTATGATTGATTGTTGTTCATTCTTATTTTTGTTACCTAGTGCAATTCTCAATAAATGAAAGTGCATGCAAAATGGTACTAACTTGCAAATAATTTTTTTGTTCTGTGGATGTGAAAGTTTTCTTTATCGTTATTGTACTTTAATCCTCGACCAAGTGTGATATACGCCAGTAATTCTTTAGCTTATAATAGTCCAGGTTTGTCACAAATACTATGGAGTCATCACGTAAACTGTCTTATACTATCACCCAATTTATTTTGGTATAAATCATAAACCTATTTGAATAAGATATACCAATGAACTGATTATAAATATTTTTGTCCTACAGGTAGTTAGGTAGGACCTCTACCTATGTTTTTCATTAAAAGGATTAATTTAAGAGTAAGTGACTTCAAACACTTGAAGTTCAAATCAAGAGTAAAATTTCAAAAATCCACATAGATAGTACATAAATTTTGAGAAAATAGGGAATTATATTAAGCGTAGACCTTAGTGGTCCTTTTTATTGTCCTCCCAAATCCTTACAGTTGATAATTTCTCAAAATCTATTCTAAAACTACAAGTCTTTGATTTGGCACTAGCATATTTTATATAAGTTATAAGTTCTCATTCTTAGTCTCAATAAAACAACAAATTTTTGTCTCAAGCAATATTATCCTTTATGGTAGCCAAGGAAAGAAATTTTTGATTTTCCAAATGTTGTGCCATATAAGAGAACTTAAAGGAGGTGTTTTTAGATGTTGCTTGATGAGGCCTTCTAAATAATTTATTTCAAGGCTTAAACTTGCTATAGAATGTTTGTTTAGTGGTGTAAATGTTAGGGTTGGCCAAGCATGGTGATTCTATATTTGGCATAGAACATGGAGGTGATCTTAGGAAATTTAACATTCACAAATGGTGACATTTTTGACTTTGAAACTACTTAGAGATGAATTGGGAATGTGTATATGTAATCTAGACTTTTGGGGATTTTTCGAAGAATTTAAGGTGGCAAATTGGGAATAAAACCAAAACTTGGTCTTAAAAATTCTAATTTGCAACTTGATGCAAGGCTCATAGTTTTTCAAAATTTTTTAAAATAAGATGGTTGGAAATATTCTGAAATGGAGTAGGGGTGTTTGTATTTGAATTTTGGACTTTATATAATTAGTACAAGGAATTTAAGGCGGTGAATTGGAAGTAAATGCAATACCACGCTATAGAAATCTTATCCTCACATGCTCAACGCATTGCCCTATTTACTTGAAATTTTGAAGTAGCAAGGTTATTGTACTTAATGAAATAAGAGATATAAGAGTAGTAGATGAAAAAAATTGTACATCTTCAAGACAATAAACTAAAATTAAACCGTTGCCAAAAGGAAAAGTAGTAACTCAGCCACCAAGTCAAGAGGAGAAGTTGACAATCTTCTAAATTTCAATTTCATATTTAAAATTCAATACAGGAATTATGACATTTAAACAACAGTCTACAGGTTTTACTCTTTGAAATTCAACTTCCCTCTAAAGAGGTGTTGATTCCAGTGTTAATTTCATGTTTTTAGGATATAGTTATTTCATGTTTGGTGGAGAGTGGTGATCACTCTCTCGTTTTTAGGATAGTGGTTGATTAGGCCATTTTGTTGGAGCCCCATGCAATATTATTTGACTTATGACATTTAAACAACAGTCTATAGGTTTTACTCTTTGAAATTCAACTTCCCTCTAAAGAGGTGTTGATTCCAGTGTTAATTTCATGTTTTTAGGATATAGTTATTTCATGTTTGGTGGAGAGTGGTGATCACTCTCTCGTTTTTAGGATACTGGTTGATTAGGCCGTTTGTTGACTTCACTTGGAGCCCCATGCAATATTATTTGACATACATAATTAGCCATAATTAAGGATCCCCATCAAAATATTAGCCAAATAAACTAGTATTTGCTTATCTTTATTTTCTTCATGCATCATTTGAACAAATAATGCACCTTGTTTTATAAAAAGCTCATGACCATATCTTGACCTTCATATGACATCTTATCCAAGGACATGAGAACCAATATATAAAGTCATACAGCATAATAAATTATATTCACACCACATGCACATGAATAAAACATAGCACAAATAATATTTCAAATTTTTTTGGCATAGACCTTGTAATAAGCCTATGATGCATGACATCATTGCTATAGTAGGAAAGCTGTAAGCAGTAGTGTCTGCATATGGCTATAGAAAAACCGAGAAGCAGAAACTGTATAGGAAGTAATATATTGCAAAACGGCAACTAAACGAGGTAACAAAGAAAGGAACGAAATAAAGAAATCATGTGAAACGCAAGGAAGAATCCTTAAATCAGTGACAAGCTCTATATTAGCAGGTGTTAAATGGCAGAGAAATCAATGCTAGAAGTATTGTAGACAAACACAAACTCAATTTACAGTGCATGCAAGCAATCACAAAATTTGTGAACCTAAGGTACTAAAAACAGAGGATGGGAATTCAATTGCAATAGGAAATCAGACGAGAGCTGAATTGAAACAACTTTATAGAAATCATGAGCATCAAGGTAATCAAAATATTAGAGATGCTCCGAGATACAAACTTGTTAGCAAAGTACATATGTTGAGCTGGAACTTTACCACAGCCTTTGGTTAAAACATATAATCAATCTAATAAACTATTGTAGAATGATCAACAATGAAATATGCAAGCTAGAACAAAATAATAAAACTTCAGGATGTAACGAAAGACACTTAATCATGTAGCCTCTATCATATAAAACAACCATGAATAAGAAAATAAGAACAGAGCTTGGACTAAAAGTGTGAGTAACAAAAGATAAAAACACCTTGCCTCAAATGAGGTGAAAACAAAAAGAAGCAAGGATTAATCATAAAAGCATATGCACCTGAAGGGAATAAAATTGTAGAAACCCTTTAATCTGCATAAATGAGTAATTCATCCAATTTTTTGGCCTTCAGTCCATCCCTAGGAAATATATTAGATAATTTCTTTGAAACCATTTTCTTTTAAAGATTTCTTTTCAGTCTATTAAAGATAATGAAAGCAAATTTCCATTACCATATTTTTGAACCACAAAGATTTTTATAGGATTCCTCATTTTTTTTCTTGGGAGTAGATTTTGATAAGTAATCAGCACAGGATAGCTTATCTATGATACACTATCAATATTATTCTCCACTACCATCTGCAGCTCTAGCATTTGCATCTATTCTGATTAATTCTGAGATGCTAATCACCATCGCTTTTTAACAAACTCTGACAATTGTATCAGAGTTGGTTATTTCTCTCATCTATATATATATATATATATATATATATATATATATATATATATATATATATATATATATATATATATAACATTTATGGTGTGAGGATGGATTGGAAAGTCTGCTTACTATTTTCATTGCTTTAGTTTTCTGTTGTATTCTTTTACTATTTGTTACTGAGATGAATTAGTGTTGAGTTATGCGCATTGAATTCTCTGTTTCTATGGTTTGCTGTCAACATGGTATCAGAGATTGAAAGTTAATTTTTTTTTCTTTTCTTCCTTCTATTTGTCATTTGTCATGGAATCTACAACAACCTCACACACATCTGTGTTGACCTTCATGCATGCACCATAAGTCAAGTCGAGCTCACAAGGTGAATTCGACGAGCTTTAGCGCGCAAATTGGAGCTGAAACACACTCGACGACGTCGAAAATCAGTCGAAATGATCTCCGATCGACGAACGGACTCTACCATCGCATTCAGAACGTCGAAATTGATTAGACAGACATCTTGCATAATTCGACGGTTGACTGATCAAGAAGGGAGGTCGTCGAAGCGCTTACACTCATATCGAGGTCGGGAAGCCGTGACGATGCCCAAACGATCTACGTTCGCAAAATCAATTGCACCCCTAGTGTCGAAATGTCAAAACTTATCAAATGAGATTGTTCGCGCTCAATTCGGACGAATATATGTGAATATCGAGCAATCATATACAATAGCACGCAAATCAGAGCTGAAATACACTTGACGGCACCGAAAATCAGTGGAAACGACCTCCGATCGATGAACAGACTCTGCCATTGCGTTCATAATGTCGAAATTGATCAGAATAGACATCTTTCCACTCGATCGATGGACCAAGACAACCTGAGAAAATTCTCAATTTAGAGTTGCCTCAAATCAATATATATATATTGCCTACAGGGTGATATTTCAATCTCTTTTCAAATGATTTGATCAAGCAAAAGCACATATCAAAGTCAATCCCTCATCAAGTTCGCAAAAGTAGAAAGCACAAGACTGAGGAAGCGATTCCATAATTCACACAAAGGCAATGACCGAACTAAAGGAATTTCATGGTTATTCGATAAAACACACGCAAGGCGATAACTTAACATTGACTAATATATGGCCGGAAAGTCAGGTCATTGTATACAAGTGTTAGCAGAAACGACTTAAGACATACATACACTTTCTAACAAATTAATATAGACAAATCAGGTCAATCTTTCATCAAAGTCCGTCAAACTTAAAGTTAGGACAGAAGGAATTTTGGATCTCAAAGCAAACAAATGGATTCCTCCATCTAACCCGATCAAGCATGAAGCTAGTGTTGGAGGAAAGCCAATTCTGTGAAGACAAAAAAGAAAGAGACTTTCAACAAACTCATCGAAGCAGAGAGTAGATAGTGGAAGAAGCTCTTCAGTGAACCCATGGAAGTTGAAAGTTGAAGTGATCCAAGACTAAAGGGTCAACCAAAAAAGTTTTGAATCTTTTTATTTTTGGGGCATTTGTTGACCTCATAATCATAAGTCAAGTCGAGCTCACAAGATGAATTCGACGAGCTTCGGCGAATCCGAAAGCCCGGCGTGTCGAAAATCAGTCGAAATGATCTCCGATCGACGAACGGACTTCGCCATCGCTTTCAAAACATCGAAATTGATCAGAATATGTATCTAGCACAATTTGACGGTTGACTGATCAAGAAGGGGGGTCGTCGAAGTGCTGACATGCATATTAAGGTCGGGAAGCCGTGACGATGTCCAAACGATCTCTGTTCGCAAAATTAATCGTGCTGCTAGTGTCTAAACAACAAAACCTATCAAATGAGAGCCAATTCGAGAGTATGCGTGAATATCGGCGATCACAACAACACGTAACGGGTTAAAATACGATGATGGCGAAAATTAGTCGAAGCGATCTCCGACGAACGGACTCCGCCATCGCGTTCAGAACGTCAAAATTGATTAGAATAGGCATCTTGCATAATTCTACAGTCGATCGATCAATGAGGGTCGCCGATGCGCTAATATGCATATCGAGGTAGGGAAGCCGCGACATTGCCCAAACGGCCTCCGTTCACAAAATTGGTCGTCGTTAGCGTCAAAACGTTGAAACCTATTTAATAAGACTGTGCGCGCTCAATTCGGATGAATCTGCGCAAATATCGAGCGAGCGGAAGCAACGATGCGCAAATTTGAATTGAAATTGACCTCGATTTGATGTCGACTTGAACCAAATGGCCCGATCCTTGAAAGCAGGCTGCGTCAAATCGAGAGTCTAAAATCAATATTTATATTGTTTATGCGTCGATGTCGACGCAAAAATCCAAATTAGGCAAATAAAATAATAAAAATATCTATAAATACCTCTCTTAAAACCCTAAACTCAACTTTTCATTTTGCATCTCCTTTCACTTCTCTCCTTTCTCCTCTCTCTCCCCTTCTTTGTCTTAAAGTGTCTGCCAGAGTTTTCCACTGAAAGAGGACAGCACTCGTAACCCATAGCGAATTGGCGTCACACCAGCGGTCGGCCTTCATGGCCCTCGGTACTGCGGGGATCGTGATTGCATGGCTTCCGTCATACGCGTGCTCCGTGAGCACACTTTAGCTCTCACTCGTTACCTGGGCTGCCTTGCGTCATGAGCAGTGGCGCCCGGCTCCTCCACTCGCTCGCTCTCAAGCTGTGTCATAAGTCCACCTGCCTTTCTTGGCGGTGGAATATATTGCTTGTTGACTATAAGTACCGTCACGCCTTTCTTGGCTTGGGGAAACCCATCTTTCTGCGTATCTCTTTCATCTTCTTTCTTGGTGAAATCTGTTTCGCCAGTATAGACTCATACAGGTCTTTTTTTGGCGTGGTGGGAAGACGATTCGTGTGGTTTATACCCCCACTTCTTGGCGTGATGGGCGAAGCATCAGTAGCCATCACGGATGATGTCGGGATGTTGCCAAAATGTTATCAAACTTCACATCGACATGGGAACCCACATAGCTTGATAGTAAATTATGCTGCGATATAAAATTATTATTTGAACTAACATTGCAGGTGTATAAGTACCAGTACACGCCTTTCTTGGTGTGACAGAGAAATTTATTACAGCAGGTACCTTAGAGCTCCATACATGTCTTTCTTGGCATGGTGGGAAGGCGCATTCAGGTCGTAGTTTATACCATCCATACACGCCTTTCTTGGCGTGATGGGCAGTCAAACCCTGTAACCCTATCGGGACGATCTTGGAGAATTTGTCAAAATCTTGTGTAAATTTTATCTAAAAATTTATACTTGCAATAAAATTCTGTTAAAACAAGCAATATTATACAAATTTCTTAGAATTAAATTAATGTTAAATGAAATACACCTGCATGGGCCCCGACACTGTGCTGAATGCTTAAATTCAAGCGTATAAGGATGCTGCGAGGGTTGCTTCACGGTTGGGTTTAGGGGTAGTTAAGTTAAAAACTTAAAAATCAAATGATGTTATTATAATATCTTCAATCTAATAAAATATATGAAACTAATTATATGTATGATAGCTCGATCCTCTATTATTAAATTAATAGGCTGGCAAACAAATAAACAATAAACCACCGATGATGGTATGTTAAATGAAAATTTTATATACTTTATAATTAATTTAGATTGAATATTAAATCTAAGAATTTAAATCTGATTTATATAAATGTCTAGTGAAATTTATTTTAAAGAGCTCAAAGAAAACTCAATCCACCTTGATTGTTTGTGAGGTGATTAATTAAAACTCTAGTTCTGAAAGGCCAAAGTCAAATCAATTATGTTGTTACTCAAATAATCTCATCCCAACAAGGCGTGACTGTCCTCTTGCGTGGCTTGGCTAGACAAAAATCCTTTGTTAGGGTAAACTTAAACTTGTTTTGACAAATGTCAGTACAAAGATTTCTAAGGCGTAACTTGTATTGATTTGGATTCTTCGATCAATTTAGATTACCTCCTCGACTAAGTGGGAGGGCATGACTGGGATGACATGAGATCTAGATGGCGTCATCATTCTCCCAACTATCACTTTAAGCTATTTGGTTAGAAATCAGATTAAAAGAATGTAGTGTAAAGTGAATACATTGAATTACGAATCTTTCATTTGTTTGGTTTGTAAAGTAAATACATGAAAATTATATTTTCTGTTTAGTTGGGTATATGTAAAGTAAAGTAAATATATGTACTCTGAATACTGTTGTATGTAGAGTAATTACAGAATTTTTTCTCATTTATTGAATTATTAAATTAATAAATTAAATATATATAAAAATATAAATAAATTATAAATAAAAATTTAGTACTCGGTTAAAAATTGATTATAATATATTTATTTTAGAATTAAAAGTTGAAAATTGGATCGTGGAGGCCTCTATGTAATCAACTGATTGAAATGAATTTATTTTAATAATATATATTATGAACTTAAAATATTTTTTATTTACTTTCATATGATGCTCAATATATATATATATATATATTAAAAATTACATAAAAGTATTATTTTTGATACGTTGATTAGCTTTGCAACTTGAATACTAAAATAAATAAATCATAATTATTTTATTTATCTAAATAAAATTTATATCATTTGAGTTAACATTAACGAATTAATTGAGACATATTGATAGACTTTGAAAGTGATTTCAAAGATTTTTTTTTCAGAAAATAATAATATAGTAATATAAAAGTGAAAGGGGGTTTAATTAAATTATTATTTTTAAATAATAAAAACTTAATGATATGATTGATAAAAAATATACTTTTGTAATACTTTTCTATGTTTAAAAATGTATATTTTATTTTTAAGAAAAAGTAAATAATGATATTTTTAAGTGATATTAAGATTATATATATATATATATATATATATATATATATATATATATATATATATATATATATATATATTAAAGAAGGGAGAAATATTATTGCCACAAAAGAGGATTAGGCGATCCTTAAAGGGGATATATCTCAAAGAGCTACAAAGAAAGCCTAAAGAGATAAATCCCCTACCTATTACAACAAGAGCAGAATGAAAATAAAAATAAATGAAATACAAGCAAAAGAGATGGTCGGAGTCTCCAAAAAAATGGTAATAAGCTCCAGAAGTAAGCTCAGCTCTGGCATCAATAGTGAGGGCTTCAACATCAACAGAGAGATTCCCATGCAATAGCAAAAGACAGGTCCATGGAATCCCTGAAAAAAAAAACTAAAACTTGAAAAAGAGCTCAAGATAATTCTAAAAGACAGGATAAACAAAATAGATTAGTTAATAATATAAAGGTTAAGCAACAAGCTAGAATAAGGAAACAAAGTAAGATTTACTTGAATAGGCTCATGCTCAGTTATAATCTCCTGAATGGATAACAACCTATGTCAGCATCCAAACTATAGGAAAAGGATTACAATCATATATGTTGTCACCATCTAATGAGAAGAAGAAAAGGTCATCCCAACTATCACAGCCAACTAACATGGGTTGTAGTCATTCCTCAAAGATAAATAACCATAGTTGTAGTAGTACCTGTGAAAAAGGTGACCAAAAAACCTAGACAACAAAACCAACCAAACAATTACATACCACAACACCAGAAAGTATAAGGGGAACAAGCAAACATTCCAGGAAAGGGGCACCAGGAAGCAGACTATAAAAACAGCCAAAGGCAAAACCATAACAACCCAGTAAATTAACTAATAAGAAACCAACTCCACACCCAACAAAGTACCCATCGTGGACCAAAAAAGACTGGAGAAAGCAACAAAACTAACATCCAATGAAGCAAGCAGCAAAGCTCGAAACCACCGGCGGATCAATAAGGTGGAAAGAGCAAACATAACAAACACATCTAGCAACACAGAAAATGAACTCCAATGACAGAAGCCAAAAACCACACCCCAGGAGCAAGATTAACAAGAAACAGATTATAAGTGCAAGCAGATTATAAGTGCAAGCAGAAACCAACCCATGAGCATCAGGTAGGCCAGAAATCAAAATGACTGACAAAGGCAACCTAAGCCCAAACAAAAACAACCACCCCAAGGTAATCCACCCCATAAGAAAAGGTAACCAGGAAACAACAGCCAAAAAATCCCTCCAAATGGGATAAAAATAAAAACAGCAACAGATCAACCCAAACTCAAAAAACTTGCAACACAGCCACACCCAGCAGGACCCCATCCGACCGAAATGGACACTAGAAACCACACCAAATAGATAGCAGAATCCAAAGGGCTGCTCAACCAAGCAGCAACAATGACAAAACAACCAATCTCCACCACCATCCAGCCAGGCAAATAGCAGGAGGGCAGAAGAGCAGAAAAACAAGTAGAATTACAAGAGATGAGTAGACTTTACAAAATATGTAGGATCTCATGATTGTTCAAGGTAGAATTGCAAGCAGGGTGAAATAATAAGCGAAAGCAAGCTAAAAATATGTAGCTTTATCAGGGAAAAAAAGAAATTTGCATTCAGAACAACAATCCTAAACTTCAGAATTCAACTCAAAATAATGCATAATTGATTCTTCATTGAATCATATTTTGAAGGACCGTAAAAGATAGAAAAGTGATTTTCATGTCTGTGATCTCACACTCATAATTATTTAATTCATATGTTGCTTTCTTGTTAGATAGAACTGCACACCTTCACGACTTCACCTTTTTAAATATAAAAAAAAAACATACAAAATAACATTTGTTCTCACTAAGATCTTCCAATGCAGGGATTTGCTGAAGATTCAAGTCTCTAAGATACAACACAAAAGCTGTAGAAAAATAAATAAGCCTAGGAACTGTTTAACAAACCAAAACACGGAGGCATCATTGAAAAACTAACGAATTTCTCTACAACTTTCATGTTAATCAGTTTTGGTAATTACTACAGATTCTCTACAGTTCTGGCAAATACCATATGAAAAAAATCTTAATTTCAGAAAAAATGAGCCCTGCACCGGTTTTTCAAATGTATCTCACTCATTTTTTATCCGAATTGGATGAAATAGGCATCGTTGAAAAGCTAGCGAACTCCTCTATAACTTTCATGTTGATCACTTTTGGTAATTAACTACAGATTCGCTACAGTTCTCGCAAACACCATATGAAAAAAAATCTTAATTTCAGAAATAATGAACCCTGCGTTGATTTTTCGAACGTATCTCACTCGTTTCTTATCCGAATTGGATGAAATAGGCATCGTTGAAAAGCTAGCAAACTTTTTCTTTTTGTTGATCACTTTTGGTAATTAACTACGGATTCGCTACGTTACCATACCATATGACAAAAATCTGAATTTCAGAAAAAAGGAGCCCAGCGCCGGTTTTTCGAACATATCTCACTCGTTTCTTATCCGAATTGGATGAAATAAGCATCGTTGAAAAGCTAGCAAACTTCCTTACAACTTTCATGTTGATCATTTTTAGTAATTAACTACTGATACGTTACAGTTCTCGCAAATACCATATGAAAAAAAACTGATTTTCAGAAAAAATGAGTCCCTCCGGTTTTTCTAACGTATCTCACTCGTTTCTTATCCAAATTGAATGAAATAGGCATCGTTGAAAAGCTTGTGAACTTACAACTTTTCATGTTGACGTTTGGTAATTACCTATGGATTCACTACGGTTCTCGAAATGCCATATTGAAATCTGAAATTCAGGAAAAGTAAGCCATGGTTTTCGCACTCTGTTCGTTCCATATCCAATTGGATGGAATATGTATTGAGCCAAATCATACATTCATTATGAAAAAAGAAGATTTATCATTCCCAAGAATAAATCAAAGAAAGATAAGTGTATATTTCAAAAGCTGGAAACAACATCATACATATAAAGCGGTATATACAAAAAATGAAGGTATTGCATGCTGGTTTGTAATAGCAACACAAACTCAATGGAGAATGATTGTAGTAAATATTAACAAATCAAATGAAAGTACATTAAACATATCACAATAAAATTGTTCATTACTCATAGCATACATCCAAAGTTTGGTATATTCAAAATATCATCTCATTACAACAAATATATAACCATAATCATCCAAATAAAAACAAAATAATTGTATTTTTTATAGAAATATTTATGTCTAAATATTGAATAATCTTTAAAACATCCAAATAAATCATCTTTAACTCATAAAATCTCAATCATGTAGATCTTGAAAAACTTCATTAGTTCATTAAATATTTATCTTAAAATCTCTTGTTGAGCTCGAATTTGTATTTTATCTTAATTTTATTTATGCATTGAATATCATATGGAGATTGATTCTTTCATTCTTTTCTTCTTGCGTTTAGTAAATCCTTTCAAGATGAAGGTATTGACCTTTTGTCTTCTCTTAAATTACGTAAGATCTGACTCAATGGGTTGGGATGCATCGTCTCGATAAAATTTGGAGGCTATCTATCATCTAAACTAATATGTTGAGTACCAAAGGAAGTTTTAGAATTTCTTGACTTTGCCCATTCTCCTATGGCATGACCTTCACCACAAACTTTCTCTAATTCATTATAACTTACAATTGGAATATTTAAAAAGCCTACAATGCAAGAAGTAAAAAAACTTAACATATATTTCTTAACAATATCATGTGACAAAGCTATGTATTACAAAAAATACCTAAATATGTGATACATATTTCTTTTGTCCCATCAATATCATTTTTTTATCTTCATCCCAAGACACCTGATTTTCTCTTTAGCTCCTGGATGTGATTCCATATTCCTCTTTGATACCTGATCTGATTCTTACATTGATATAGTGTGACTTCAATTCCAAATTTCTGTTTTAATTTATAAGAAACACCTTTGCGGTATTTTGAAAGCTTCTTATATTCATCAACATACTCACACATGATTTGGAAAAGCGAAATCCATTCGGTTTTGTACTCGGATAAAATGCTTTCTTTTAGTTTTAGAATGAGGAGTTAGGAGGAAGATTGTTCATTTAACTAGCAACCATTATATTGAAGCAAATATTAGTAGTTAGTATGATTAAAAATAATCTTATAAAAGAAATCATGCCAAAAAAAGATAAATCTATAAAACAAAGATGTTTTATTCTACCCGAAATAAATATTTATATCATTACATTCTATATATGTCATAAAAGATAACATTGACATCAAAAAATATTTCTAGTATATACTAATAAAATATGATTTACAAAAGCATAATAAATCTAACATCCCAAAATATGGACTATGTGTTAGAAAGGATATTTTATGTCATCCAAAATTCTCGCTAATAATCAATTTTGTTCATGCGGCTCCACATTGCATTAGCTATTTGGTCTCTTTTGTCCAACCACTCAATTATATAACCCCATGTCATTCTACTAAATATGTGCTCTCTTAGCCCACTCATCCTCTGGAAGAATGAAATCATCACCCCCCTTCTGAAATGATTCAATTATGTAATATACAAGATGCAAGAACAATATCAACTTATATTTGTAATGGAAAATATGGGTTGCACTTGATAATTTCAAATCGATTTTTTAGAAGCAAAGCGTTCGTGAGAATGATAAATGTCGAAGGTTAAACAACTCGAGTATTGGTTGGTCTAATCTTAGTGAATTCTTTAAGATGATATCTTGTGGCGAAATGGAGATATAAAACCCCTAAGTAGAAACCATCCACTAGTAGTACTTACACATGAATAAACATAAATCAATCATTATAAGTAAAATACTTGTAAGTGATATTTATGACAAAATATTTTATACATTCGGAATAACAGAATTCGATTCGTTAAGAAGCATCTGAGATCTAGCGTCGTCTGAACCTTCACCCAGACATATGTAAATCTCAAATCGAAGTCTTCATGAAGCACATTTTGGGTGGGATAATATTTTCGCCTAAAGCGATTCACTCCTTAGGAACCATAACTTTAATATGGGTTCCATCAAGCAATCTGATCTAAAATTAATAAGTTATATTAAGAAGCATTAAAATACTTATATAAGATATCATTATCATACCTTGAAGAAAGGCATGAATCTATCGCTCAATTGTATTGTATGTGGAGTTTCTAATGTTACAGGCTTTATCATCTCATATCATAACTCTCTTATAGCATATAAGACATCATTAAAGTACCTACTCACAGTTTCTCCAGATCGTTAAAAGTTGAATCGAATGACTCGATTTTGTATGTTTTGCCCAAGGGTATGTAGTAATATAGCATTAAAGTAAACCTCTTGTGCGAAATAAATTGCATAATTTGAAAAAATGTGTTTTTTTTTTTCGTTCGAACCATATTCACACAATCTGAATCAGATCCAAGATATAATCTAGAAATGTATGTTTTACGCTGAATATTTCGCTCAGGATTAATTCTTTGTTGATCTCTCCTTAGTGTATTCATAAAATGTATATATAATAGTGATTGAGCCCGAATGCGCATGAATGGCCAAGTTGATTTTCATTGATCTCAACATTATTTGAAAACTCATCGTAATCAAAGGACCATCCTTCACCCTCTTCAGATGTGCCAGTCATTGATTTTTACAACGATATTCACTAAGCTGATACTCAGAAAATAAGAAATAGTGTTTATGAGAATAACAAAGCCATCAAATTAGTTGAGAAATAATGGAATTATAAAAAAAAAAAAAGAAGAAGAAAATCATCATTTTTGTAGCTATGGACATAGCATTGAACATAAAGTAAGGTAGAACTAAAATTTTTTGAATAAATTTATAAATATATTTGAAAGGATCAAGAATTCCTAATATTTTTTTCAGCCTTATTAATAAAATTTTATATTTACATTTTTAATTTTCTTGTTTGCTTTGGACGATTTGAGACTTCTCTTTTTAATATATTTGGGTGAAGCAGTCTTTAAGGAATACTATTTTCTTGCATTGTTTATTTTATATCATGAAACATTTATGTAAACTTTATGTCTTCTCTAACAATCTATATATTGTATATTAAATAATAGTACATAGCTAAATAATACTATTATAGAAATTAGCAAGATAATTTTCATGAAAAATACTACATAATGAGACAAATAAAATTTGATTGATTGCAACATTATCACAATAATCCTACAATGCAAACATAGATCTTATTTAAAACTAAATCTTAATAACAATGAACTAAACAACTATCAAGCAAAGCACCACCTTGTTAGAGTCAGGCAACGATAGCTTAAGCTTGATAAAAAAAATGTAATCAAGTTTAAGAAAATATGTTAGTGTAATTATAGAGTGTAATTAAAAGCGTAACTAGATCATGTCATTATGTATGACTAGGTTATGAGATTTTTTAATCAAATGTGTATGATTGAAAAAAATAAGGTAGAAAGGAATACTTAGCAAAACAAAACAAAATTGAGTAAATGTTGGAAACTTGGTAAGGGGAGTATCTGAAGATATAGATTAGATTAAGGAGCTAGAATAATATGCTTGATTATAATTGTATAAAGTATTAACATAATTCATAAGGTAACTAAAGATGTTGTGTTAGGTAGTCGTAGAATATGTGTTATCCTTTAAGCTAACTCCCCTACTTCAGAACAAATTGTTGAGGTAGAAAAATGAACAATATTGCAGGCACAAAATAAGAAGGGATGATAATAAGAAATTTCACTTTATAACAAAAGATTGTTCTTCTTCATACAAGAAATAAAAAGCATAACTCCAACAAAGAAGAAAACGGCGCACACTCAATGGAAGCTCTCTATTATAGCTTCCTTGCCAACTTTCTAACTTCTCACCCCATCTTTCCATAGTTATTATACTCTTAACAACATACAACCAACCACTAACTGCCAACAGATTTAAAAATTACAATTAAGAATAATATGGCAAGACAAATTAGAATATAAAAAAACAAAACTACTTAACATAACTTGAAAACAAAATTCTTCACATTCTATGCTAAAGGGCTGCCACCTCATGATAAACTCCTTGTCTTCTAGTCTTTGATCAACATCAGCAAGGGATTCCTATAAATTGCATGTAAGCAAGCCACATTATCACAAAGAAGCTTAGGAGCATAGACTAATTCCAACACAAATAAGGTTAATTGATATAATCAACCTTATATGAGAAACGGAGGTTGAAATCCAATAAATTAAATTAGAAACTAATGTGATAGTCGATAAAAATATTTTTTTAGTTTAAATACATAAATAAATACAATAACTTAGAATATTGTAACAATGAAGTGTTTTAGTAAGATTTTTTCTATGACTATATCTAAATACTATTGCTAAGTATCAAATGAGCAGAAATTAAACTAATATTTCTTCAATAATCCTGAAATTTTCTATTATTCTCACAAAGCAATATATGTATATCATCATCAAATATATAATTTGTATGAAACAGACATAAAATTTGAAATATACACTCTAAATTTCATCAAGATATAAATCCAATAAATTAAATTAGAAACTAATGTGATAGTCGATAAAAATATATTTTTAGTTTCATAAATAAATACAATAACTTAGGATATTGTAATAATGAAGTGTTTTAGTAAAATTTCTTCTATGACTATATCTAAATACTATTGCTAAGTATCAAATGAGTAGAAATTAAACTAACATTTCTTCAATAATCCTGAAATTTTTCATTATTCTCACAAAGCAATATATGTATATCATCATCAAATATATAATCTGTATGAAACAAACATAATCCTGAAATTTTTCTGAAATTTTCCATAATCAAATATATAATCTGTATGAAACAAATATATATGTATTAATCTGATGACTATGAATATAATGAACTATGAAGATATGAACTTTTAAAGTTGCTTGGTCTGATTTTAGTTGGGTTCATTGAAGGATACACTTTTTTTTTCTTTAGTTGATCTGCCTTGGACTGTAATGTTTAGCTCATTTCTATGGCAATTTGTTTTTTTTTTTTTTTTTTGAGTAGTTTAAGTGTTCAATACCTTTGATCCCATCTTCCACACCTTTTGTAACTTGTACAGGAATCAAGTTATAGATGAAAAACTAGCATTTTTTGCTTCATATTTTATCATTCAAATAATTCCTTTTTGTTGAACATTATCTTATAAATCTATTGTGAGTTAGAAGTATGTAATGTTCTTCTGGTGCTTCTACTTCCTCTGCCATCCAACACATTCATTTACAATATTTTCAAGCATGCTGCCTAGTTTTTTTTGAACTATAGTTAGTAAAGACACTTTGATTTTTAATGGAATCTCATTGTTTCGTATTATTATTCTAAAGGAAAAACTCAGTTTTCCATTGTGTTTATGATGAAATCAATTCATATATAAAGCTTTACACTTTTTCCTGCAAGTATCTCAGGTTCATACAGAGATATTTTTTAGCAATGGGGAAATATGGAGAGCTTATAACAAAAAGGAAATGCTAGAGAAGCACCTGAAGATCACTAGAGGAAAAGTTATAACTCGTTTTCCTCCTGAACCAAATGGATATCTTCACATTGGCCATGCCAAGGTATTAGAGATTGTTGTATCAAATATCAATATAATGTTGTTCTTCTGTGATAACTGACATTCGTCTCTTATCTTACATTATTGTTAGGGTCATGTTTGTTAACTTTGGTTTAGCCAAGGAGAGAAATGGGTAATGTTATTTGAGGTAAGCATTTTGATTATATCATTATCAAATTTTCCATTATTCCAGAAATTAAACTAACATTTCTTCCATAATCTGTATGAAACAAACATAAAAATTGAAATATACACTCTAAATTTCATCAAGATATAAATAAAAAATCAAGAAGCAATCGGAGAAAGCAATTGGGGAAAAAAATCTGAAAGTTATCGGAAAAAAAATCAAGAAGCACCACACCTTGAAAGCAAGAATCTCCAATGATCGCAGCAGAAATCTCCCAGCTCTCGTGGTAGCAGCTCACGCGGTCGGGGCGCTCGCCGTCGCAATCTCCAGGCGATCCCACCTCTTGATCCCAGGGTTCTGCGGCTCAGTTCTCGCAGAGTGGCGGGTCTGCGGGATTTTGTGTGAAGGTTATCACGGGAGACGAAGAGTCATACGCGCCCTTCAACCGTGACTTCTAATTTCGCTCGATTCGGAGGTATTCCATTTACACGAAGAATAGCTTAGGAAAGAATTTCAAATATCGTAAAGCTTTACACGGTAATTAATTTACTACATACAAACACGAAAAAAGTAGAATTACATGTATTTAAATTACATTACACCCTTTTTGCATAGAACCAAACAACCCCTAAGTAAATAATAATGAATTTCATAAATCTAAATTCCAAAACTCTACTTGCTGCTACTATACGTTATGCATTAAGCGATCTAACGACTAGCCTTAATTGAAAGTTCTCTCTTAGCATTGAGAGGGGTAATTAACTATAGGTGCTTGCGCCTATAAGAAACCTGGAACCAGATCTAAAGTCCTCGCAAAATGAGGGCGAAATCTTTAGGTAGTGTTTTATCTACTATCTCATCTACCTTCTGAAAATTTCACCGACATTTAAAACACTCTCTTCATTGAGAGGTCGGTGGTAAATTTTCGAAGTTCACAATCTGCTTTTGCATCATTTCTCAAACTGCATTATATCTCTATTCCATCTCAATTAAAGTTTCTTATGTGTAATATTAAAGCCATTATGAATATTCAGTTAAACGCTGAAAATTATCCGATTTGGTGGTCTCAGATTTTAAAACTTTTTGCTGCAAATGGTTTTTGATGGGTATTTAGATGGACCTGCTCTTTCATCTCCTCTACAAACTACTAGTACTACCGGCGCTATTATTCCCAATCCAGATCATAATCTTTGGTTATTAATCGATCAAAATTTGGCTGCTGCTTTACATTCGACTATTTCAGCTTCTCTTTTACCTTATGTTCTTAGTCTTAATACGTGTAAGATATCTGGATCACTATTGAAAAACGTTTGCAATCTTCAAACCATTCCAGAATAATTTAGTTGAAGAATGAATTGCATCACATCACTATGAAAGATCGATTTACGATGGAATATCTCACTGGCACTAAAACTAAAGTTGATGCTATAGCTGTTGCCAGTTCTTCCCTTGATCCTGAAGACATTATACTCTACACTCTAATTAGTTTACCTGCAGCCTATCAAGCATTTAAAACTGCAATCCACACAAATCTACAACCTATTGGTGTGGATGATTTTTATTCACTGTCATGCAGTGCGGAGCTTAATCTTGATACAGATCATTTGCGTGACCTCTCCATTCAAACTACTTATTCTCCTGTTGCTTTACATACTACTAGAGGAAGGGGATGACGTTCGTCTCCTATAACTACTTGTTATAGAGGCCGAGCACCTCTTGGTCGTCATGTTGGCAGATTTCATCTTGGTAGCAGCTCTCGTGGTGGTAGATTTTCATTCTCGTATATCATCTGTCAAATTTGCACTAAACAGGGTCATTCTGCCTCAAAATGCTGGTATAGAGCTGACCTTTTTTTTCAGCCACATCCTCAAGCTTTCTATGCTGGACAACCTTAATGAAGCTGACTGGGTACTTGATTCTGGTGCTACGTCTCATTTAACTGCTAATGCTGATCAAGTCCTTCAATCTCAGCCTTATAATGGATCCCAACAAATCCACCTTGGCAGTGGACAACCTCTCCACATTGCAAATTTTGGGCATGGTATTCTGTCCACTCCATCACGTAAGCTATTTTTTTCTTCCTTATTTCATGTTCCCCAGATCTCCCATAATCTAATCTCTGTTCATAAGCTCACCAAGGACAACGATTGTTCTGTTACTTTTGACAAATCTAGTCTTCTTATCAAGGAAATGTAGATTAATCATATTCTCTTCCACGGTCACAGTCGTCAAGGGCTCTATCCAGTTAAATCCCAATCTCCACTTCATTCATCACATCAAGCTTTACCTACTTTCTACCAATTCTGCTTTGATGCTTTGGCATAGGAGGTTGGGTCATCCATCCTACAGTCAAGCACGTCTTCTCCGGAGGCTTACCTCCACTACTGTCAACAAGAATTTTCATTGTGCTGCTTGTTCTCAAGGATCAACATTAAGCCCTTATCTTTTTACTTTAGTTATGGATGTGCTTACGAGGCATTTACAAGAAGATGTACCTTGGTGTATGCTTTTTGCTGATGACATTCTTCTTGTTGATAAGACTAGAGAGAGTCCAACGAAACTTGATTTATGGAGGTCAATTTTAGAGTCTAAAGGTTTTAGTTTAAGTAGATCTAAAACTGAATATATGGAGTGTAATTTTAGTTGTAGAAGTTTTAGTGATAGTGTTGTGACTTTAGGTGATCAAGTCATTAATAAGAGTGGCGATTGATATTTAGGCTCTATTGTCCAAAATGATGGTGAAATAGATGGAGATGTTATTAGTAGAATTCAAGTTGGATGGTTGAAGTGGAGGAATGCATCGGCTATTATGTGATAGAAAAGTTCCACTTAAACTTAAGGAAAATTTTATAAGATGGTGGTAAGACCTGCAATGACTTATAGTGCGAGAATGTTGGCAATAAAAAGAAGCATAAACTAAGTTAAGTGTTCTGAGAGATGAGGATGCTTAGGTGGATGAGTGGCTTTACTCTTAGAGATAGAATGCAAAATGAGTATGTTGGAAAAAAGTTAGTAGCTCGTGGTAGATAAGATTAGGGAGAGTGCCTTAGATGGTTTGGCCACATAAAGCGTCGGTAGTCCGATGACCGATTAGGAGAGTAGATGCATTAGATTTGCCTTATGTTAAGAAAGGTAGAGGTAGACCTAAAAAGACTTGGTTAAGATGTATAAATAATGATCTTAGTATACTTGAATTAGATGAGAATTTGACACATAATAGGACACAATGGAGACGAAGGATTCATGTAGCCGACCCAACCTAGTGGGATTAAGGCTTGTTGTTGTTGTTGTTGTTGTTGTTGTTGTTGCTTGTTCTCAAGCTAAAAGTCATTGGTTGTCATTTGTTTCTTCGACTACTCATAGTACTGATGTTTTGCAACTTATTCACACTGATGTATGGGGACCCTCTCCCTTTTTATCTCACCACAAATATAAGTTTTATTTACTGTTTGTGGATGATTATTCTCATTACTGTTGGATATTTCCCATGAAATCTACATCAGAAGTCTTTTCTCTTTTTAAACAATTTAAAACATTGGTTAAGAAACAACTCAATAAATAAATTAAAACTCTTCATTCTGATGGTGGAAGTGAATATATTAATGAATCCTTTCATAAATTGTTGGCTGAACATGGCATTATTAATCAAATTACTTGTCCTTACACCCATCAACGAAATGAGGTCGTTGAGAGAAAACATAGACATTTGCTTCAAACAACACAAGCATTACTTTGTGAAGCAAATCTACCACACAAATTCTGGTTTGATGCTGTTCACACTGCCTCCTATCTTATAGATTGTCGCTATCTTCTTCTCAGATTTTCCCGTTCCAACTCATATACAATTCTCCACCTTCTTCCGATCATCTTAAAACCTTTGGTTGTTTTGTTATCCTGAATTGGTCCCCCCACTCCATATAAACTTGCTCCGAAGTCCATTCCATGTATATTCCTTGGCTATTCCCCCACTACCAAAGGATATAAATGTTATAATCCTACTTCTGATAAAATGCTCATCTCTCGACATGTTAAATTTTTTGAAAATATTTCCTTCTAATCCTCAGACGAACCCTACCTCCTCTACATCATTCCCGTATACTCCACCTCTCACTGTAGTACCATCTTCTCTTTCTCAACTTGACTCTTCTACTCCACCTCTACCTTCTTCCACATCTCATCTGCCTTCAGCTTCTACAGCTACAACTAGTTCCTTCCTAGCCACTTCTACTCCTGTTTCTATATGATCATCTTCTCCTTCCATTACATTACAACCTACACATCCCATGCTTACACGGGCCAAATTGGGCATCTCAAACCAAAGAAAATTTTTACCCTTCAGCACACTGTTGTCTTTACCACTGATCCTACTTATTTTACTTAAGCTGTTAAAAGTGAGCATTGGCGCAAGGCAATATCTTCTGAATTTCAGGCGTTGCAAAGTCAAGATACATGGGTACTGGTGCCTCCAAGTTCTCATATCAATGTCTTAGGTTGTGAGTGGATTTATCAAACCAAATTTAATTCTGATTGCTCTGTGGCTCGATACAAAGCACAACTAGTTGCAGAAGGGTACAATCAAGAACTTGGCATTGATTATATTGAAACGTTTAGTCCGATTGCTAAACTTCCTACTATAAGGATTCTTCTAACTGTTGCTATTTCAAATCATTGCCCTTTTCTACAATTAGATATCTCAAATGCATTCTTACATGACAAACTTAATGAAACAGTATATATGTCTCGGCCACCAGGTTTTCAAGATCCAAGCTTTCTTGACCATGTTTGTTTACTCAAAAAAGCTATCTATGATCTCAAGCAAGCTCCAAGACAGTGGTTTACAACATTCACTAATTTTCTTCTATAGCACGGTTTTCGCATTAGCACTGCTGATCCCTCTTTATTTATTTCCCAGTTTAATAATACTGCTTCTTATCTGCTTATATATGTTGCTGACATATTGCTAACTGGAACAGATTCTGCAGCTATAAACGGTCTTCTTATCAAATTCCATTCCCGTTTTCAAGTAAAAATTTTGGTTCACCTTCTCAGTTTCTTGGGTTACAAGTTTGTACTACTTCTACAGGCCTTCATTTAAATCAAACACAGTATGCTCAAGACATGTTACACCGATCTGAAATGCTTAATTGCAAGCCTGTTCTCACTCCTCTACCCACCAAACTATCGCAGACTGCCCTTTCTTCAGCCTATGAGGATCCTACATCTATCGTCATCTCCTTGGTGCCTTGCAGTATTTAATGTAAACCAAGCCTGATATTGCATATTCAGTAAATAAACTTTCTCAATATATGCATAAACCGCACCTTTTCCATTTTCAACTATTGAAAAGATTACTTCGGTACATTAAAAGAATCATAAACTATGGCTTACCTATTTCACGCGGTGCTCTTACACTTTCTTCCTTCTCAGATTCTAATTGGGCAGGAGATTCAATTGACTAAGTTCACATCGGGTTATTGTTCATTTCCTGGCACCACACTTATTTCCTGATCTATTAAGAAGCAATCTACCGTCTCTCGTTCCTCCACTGAATCTGAATATCGGGCTCTTGCTCAAGCAGCTGCAGATATTGTTTGGCTCCGACGATTGCTTCGGGAATTCAATGTACCACTCTCTGAACCTACTCCTTTCTTCTGTGACAATATTTCAGCAATCTGCTTGGCAAACAATCCTGTTTATCATGCACGGAGATATTTATGTTCATCATATTGCAACCCGAGATCAAGTTGCTGATGTTTTTACAAAAGCCTTACCAACCATTTGTCATCAACAGCTACGTCACAAGCTGACGATCCATGATTGGCCCATCTGCTTGCTGGGTGGTGATAAATAATTAGCACACAATAGCTTATTTATGATACACTATCAATATTATTCTCCACTACCATCTACAGCTCTAGCATTTGCATCCGTTCTGATTAATTCTGAGATGCTAATCACCATTGCCTTTTAACAAACTCTAAAAATTGTATTAGAGTTGGTTCTTTCTCCCATATATATATATATATATATAAAGGCTGCAAATGAATGTAGTTCGGTTGAAGCTCGTTAATTTATTTTATGGGTGTAAGTTATGATTTAAAATTTGTTCTCTCCTTTCAGTCGAGTATTTTTTTTTTTTTTGATAACGGTGTACACTAATCCTAAATATTGTGGCGTGTGACGTATGTTAATCTCCGGCTTTGGCAATGAGCTTATCATTCGTTCTTTTCACCATTAAGGTAGTGCATTACGGAAGGAGAATGATTTAAATTTTATATTCGCCGCCTCGAGCTAGGCGTGGGTATCAGTCGAGTACTTCGTTTCTCTCCTTTCTAAATCAAGAACATAATATCCTAAATATGCATTACAACAATCACAATTCATCGCTCAAAATAGAAGCAATTATGTCTCTAGAGTTCAGAGACTCGACGGAACAAAAGAGTTGTTGGTTCTGGCTTTAAATTATTATTAAATTTTATTTATTAATTTTTTTATCTACTTTGAATTGCAATTGAATTTTAATCATGTTTAACTAATTATGTATTTAATACTATTTTAAATTTAAATAAATATGTTTGTTATTAGATAATTAATTTAAAATTATAATTACTGTAATTCAATAAATGTTATTTATATATAATCAGTTGTTTTATGTTTGCATCATATTTAAAATAATATAAAATGAATTATTACATATGTAATTAAACAGTTATTAAGTGAGGATTTTATCAAACTTTTAGTAAATTATTTATCGAACTGCAAATAAATGCATTCATAATCATAAGTAAAGCAGCAACTAAAATGTAATGTCCTTTTTTTATGCCACGTGTCAATGCTAATAATTGAGATTTATCTCTTTCAATTATGAAAATCTTTCCGTACATTTAAGTCAAATTTATCTGATTTATATTGACAAATATATGATTTTTTTTAATGTGCAAAAATTAGGTTAATAATTTATTTTTATGATATTAGTTAAGCTAATCATTTTTGTATGATTTCAATTATTCTTATTAATTATGATTAAGCTAACAAAGGAAATTTTGTTTAATTTTATATAAATAATTTAGTATGTTATCTATATTAGGTTTTAAACTAAAATTATTTATCTTATTAATTTACTATTTTTATTTACATTTTCAGCCCGTTGCCTACATGAACAAAAATTCTCTTGGCTCTATCTAAATTGTAGGAATCATGACGTTACATGCAATAATTATTAGTGGTCCTAAGGGTTAGTTTGGTCATGCAATAAAATAATCTTGAACTATGATATATATATATATATATATATATATATATATATATATATATATATATGATATGACTCTGAAAATTCATAGTCATTCACGAATCTTGATGCCAGCTTAAAATGAAAGCTGAGATCGGACTTAAAATATCATTGGAAACTTTGAGACATCGTTAAATTCTTAAAAATCTCAAATATAAAGTGTTTGTAGTCGGCGTCTCATGGCCGGTTCAACAAACCAAAGATCTTATAATTTTTGACTTCATTTGAGCATTCAAATACACAAAATAGATCATATGATCGAGGGAATCATCATGCCGTCCGATTGGAGGAGTGGTTGGATTTTGCATGTATTTATAGAGGCCACTCCTCCAATCTATAAATATTTATCATATGAGGAGGCAAGTGAAGGAGAGGAGAGGCCAAGCAAGAGAGAGGAGAGAAAAGATCCTCAAGCATAATAATCTGCCTCAACGGTTGTCGACCATGGCCATGCGTAGCCATCATCGTATGCCGGCCGATCCTGCTCATCATCGACCACTATGCCGTTATCATCTAACACTATCGTCAACATCATTGTCAACATTATGCATTCTAGCTTGTTGTCCCTTTCTCTTTCTGATTACGTAATCCGTTATCGGGAAGATCTTGTACTCGAAAAGATACATAGTGGAAGCTTTTCTTGGGCTAGGCCGTGGTTTTCCCTCTTTTGAGGTTTTCCATGTAAATTGAGTTTTTTTGTTCACTCTTTAAATACACGTATTGTCTTTGGATTTCCTAAAAGCTAAAGTGGCTTTTACTCTACTGCTTGGTTTTCTAGCGCATAGCGGTTTTGGCCGTCTGGGAAGATTCCCATTATTTCATCTTGTATGGCACCAAGTTTCCAACAAGATCAAAACCACCATCGAGGTGGAGCATTTCAAGCTTTTAAAGCAGCGAAGAATGAAGATTCATCAAACTTTGTTCCTTGATTGCCGAGCGGGGGCAACTCTTAATCTCGAAGATCACCCATGTTAAGCATCTAATCGATTTTCCATCCCAAGAAACAAGTCAAAGTTGGAGGATATTTCAATTGAGAAGAGATATAACTTTGCAAATTATGTTTTTCCACTCATACTCATGGAAAAGCGAGAAGGTTAAAGCAACTTTGGCTACAACCACAAGCGGATGTTTTAATTCAACCTCTTCCATACAGTTAAGCGTCATGGGTAACACTCGACAAACAACCTGGATGGGTCAAAATTCTCGGATTGATTCAACCTCTTCCATACGAGTTAGCGTCAGACTTCGACAAACAACAGGATAGGTCAAAATTGGTGGACTTCGACCTCTTCCATACGAGTTGCGTCATGGGTAACACCACAACAAACAACCTCGAGATAGGTCAAAAATCCTCAGCGGATTCAATTCGACCTCTTCCATACATGTTAGCATCATTGGGTAACACTCTGACAAACAACCTCGGATGGGTCAAAATCCTCAGCGGATTCAATTCAACCTCTTCCATTACGGTTAGCGTCATCAACAAAGACTCGACAAACAACCGGATGGGTCAAAGTCCTTTGGACTTCACGACCTCTTCCATGAGTTAGCGTCGCCGGCTTCGACAACAACCTGGGATAGGTCAAAAGGTCCTTGGTGGACTTCGACCTCTTTCCATAGGTTAGCGTCATCGGGTAACACCACAACAACCTGGATAGGTCAAAATCTCGGATTCAATTCGACCTCTTCCATACGAGTTAGCGTCATTGGGTAACACTCGACAAACAACCTGGATGGGTCAAAATCCTCGGATTGATTCAACCTATACAGGTTGGCGTCATCGAGCAACGACAAACAACCTAGGATGGGTCAAGGTCCTTGGTGGACTTCTGACCTCTTCCATACGAGTTAGCGTCATCGAGCAAAGACTCGACAACAAGATGGGTCAAAAGGTCCTTTGTGGACTTCTACGACCTCTTGCAGTTAGCGTCGGCAAAGACTTCGACAAACAACCGGATAGGTCAAAATCGCGGTGGACTTCCTCGACCTCTTCCACGAGTTAACGTCGCCGGGTAATCGACAACCCGGATGGGTCAAAATCACCGGATTCAATTGACCTCTTCCATACGTTAGCGTTCATCGGCGACTCGACAAACAACCGGATAGGTCAAAAATCCTCGGCTTGATTGACCTCTTCCATGCGGGTTAACGTCGCCGGGTAACACTCGACAAACAACCTCCGGATGGGTCAAAATCTCCGGATTCAATTCACATCTTCCGAGGTTAACGTCGCCGGGTAACTCGATAAACAACCGGATGGGTCAAAATCCTCGGATTCAATTGACCTCTTCCATACGGTTAGCGTCGCCGGGTAACTCGACAAATAACCCGGATGGGTCAAAATCTCGATTTCAATTCGCAGTTAGCGTCGCCGGGTAACACGCGACAAACAACATCGGATGGGTCAAAATCCCGGATTCAATTCAACCTCTTTCATAGGTTAGCGTCATCGAGCAACGACAACACACCGGATAGTCAAAATCACCGGATTCATTCAACCTTTTCACATGTTAATGTCGCCGGGTAACACTCGAAACAACCTCGAATAGGTTAAAATCTCGGATTCAATTCACCTCTTCCACCGCGAGGTTAACGTCATTGGGTTGCGTCGTGAGCAAAGATTCGACAAACAACATCGGATAGGTCAAAATCTCGGATTCAATTCACCTCTTCGCGGGTTAAGCGTCGGTAACACTCCCAACAACACCTCGGATGGGTCAAAATCCCGGATTCAATTCAACCTCTTCCACGAGGTTGCGTCATCGGGTAACACTTTCACAAACATCCCGGATAGGTCAAAATCACCAGCGTTCATCCCTTACCAGGCGTCGGTCGCGCGTCATTGCGTCGTTGATTGCCGATCTGAAACCACCCGTCGGTTCTTTGTCGTCGGTCACCATCGCCAACTACCATCAAGGGTCATCGCCGCCGACCATCGCCGGCAATCTTTCCTGGTCACCACCATCGTCGCCTCATCCCGCCATTCTGCGGCGCCGATTCGCGGCCGTCGGCTACCGTCGCCGGTTACCGCTGACCACCCCGTCGGTAGTCAACCACGTCGCTAGTCGCGCCCGTACCTACCGTCATGGGTCACCGTGCCGACTTCTGTCGGCCGACTTCTGCGTCAGCCGGTCCAGCCAAATGGCCGCCGATCTCGTCGTACTCGTGGCCGGGTCACCCATTGGTCACGATGGTTGTCCTGCCGGACCATCGTCATTCTTGTCGTACCGTCGGTGCCAATCGTCGTCGGTTACCACCGCACCATCGCCGTCATGCCGTAGACCATCGCCGTATTTCGTCGTCCACAGCGTCGTGGGTCATCCCGCATTCGCCGGATTGCCATCGTCATTCGTCGCCCGATTAATTGTCGGCCATTCATGTCGTGCCAACTACCGTCGCCGGTCCTTCGCCGGCAACATCGTCGATCCATCGCCGACCATCGCCACGTCGGCGTAGACCACCGTCGCCCATTACGCGTCGTCGTCATGCCACCCATCGGTCAGCGTCGCCAGCATCGTGACCATCGCCGTAATCTTCATCGACGCCCATTGCGCGTCGACTACCGTCTCAGTTGCGTTGACCACACCCCGTTGTGCGACCACCCGTCGGCCGACTACCGTCGCGGTCCGCTGCCACCATCTCCATCTCGCCGGTCACCACCATCGTCGCTGGTTATCCTCGCCGACCACCGTCGCCGGCCACCATCGTCGAGCATTGCCGTCAACCCCAGTCTCTGGTTATCGTCTCCTTGATCACCTCATCCGGTCGGTCGAAGGTTAGTTAACACCCTCTTTCGAGCGGAGCCTTGGTATGAACGGGTCTTGATATCTCCGTCCGATTGTCCGGCGAGGTTAGTTAACACCTCTTTTGAGGAAAACTTGAGTCTTGTATGAACTACGGTCTTGATCTCCTCCGGTCGGTCGGCGAGATTAGTTAACACCTCTTTCGAGGGAAAAGAACTGCGTATGAACTACGGGTCTTGATCAGATCCGGTCGGTCGACGAGGTTAGTTAACACCTCTTTTTGAGGGAAAGCGGAGCCTTGCTATGAGCTACGGGTCTTGATCTCCTCAGTCGGTCGACGAGGTTAGTTAACACCTCTTTCGAGGCGGATGTATGACGGGTCTTGATGCCTCGAAGACCTTCTCTCAAGAAGAAGAGAAGATGCCTTCTCCACCTTTCTGGGGGCTTTTATAGACTCTTTTAGGGGGTAAAAAAGCGTCAAAATCACCCAAAATCGTTCAAATCGCTCAAAATGGGCCAAAGCAGGGCCAAAAGCGGACGTTTTTTGCCCAGTGGGCCGACCCTGCGCCCGTGCATGGTCGCTCGACGTCAGCCGTCCATTGTTCCAGCGACCAGCCGTAGTCAGCCGTTCGCGCGACCAGCCCTCGCGTTCCATGACCGCGCCCGTTCAGCAGCGACCAGCCGACCCTTCGACCCATTGCGCCTCCAGCGACCAGCCGACCATGGGCCAGCGATCGCCCAGCGTGCGACCAGCGTTCGTATTCACCGGCCAGCGATTGCCTGATGACCCATTTGTTTCGCGTTCGGCCATTGTCGCCAAAAGCTAGCCGGCCCGTCCCTTTTCACATCGTTCGGTCTATTCGACCCACCTGAGGCCGGACACCTTTCTTGACTATAAAAGCGACCACTAATTTCTTGCGACCGTTCTGCGTAATCAACCAAACCGTGTGCATGCTCGTAAATGTCGCGGTCAGTAACCTCAAATTTGCACCGCACACACATATTTGTGGGCATCACTTCGTAGTCTAATGTCTTTACATGAAGATCTTCTCTCAAAATATGTGGTTAATGGACATTTCGTTGAAGAATTTACTATTTTGAAGTACTTGGCACATATATTTTTGATGATTGAGATAATATCATCAAAAAATAGGGGAAAGCGATATGACCACGAAAATTCCTCTAGTCGAAACCGAATCTTGATAGAAAGCAAAATTGTCGAAGTGAAGCGGTCGAGATCAAGCTTAAAATATCATTGAAACTTTGAGACATCGGTTAAATTCACAAAAGCTCTCAAATATGGGTGTTTATAATAGTCAAATCGAGCGTCTCGACGAGCCGGTTCCAACAAGCCAAAGATCTTACAATTCCGACTTCATTTGAGCATTCAAATACACAAAATATATCATATGATCGAGGGAATCATCATGAGCCGTCCGATGGAGGAGTGGTTCGGATTTTGCATGTATTTACAGAGACGCCTCCAATCTATAAATAGCCCTCATTCCTAGGAGGAGGAGGAAGGAGAAGGAGCCAAGCAAGAGAGAGGAGAGAGCTCTAAAGATCCTCCAAGCACGCCACCACTCAACGGTTTGCCAACCATCACGCCATCACCACCATCGATCCGCCATTGCCGACCACTATTGTTGCCATCATCACCAGCACTATCACAACATCGCCGAACATTGTCTCTGTTACTAAATCTGTCCCTTTCTCTTATGCAATTCTGTAATCCAGATCGGAAGATCTTGTACAAACAGATACATAGTGGAAGCTTTTACCTGCCAGTTGGTTCTTCCCTCTTTCGAGGTTTTCACGAAAAAAATTAGTTTTATTTCACTTTAATCGCTGTATACCGAATTTCTAACGAAGTTAAGTAAAAACTTTTATTCTACGCGAATGTTTTCTAGCACGAATATATATATATATATATATATATATATATATATATATATATATATATATATATATATATATATATATATTGGGATTATAATTATTATTATCAGTCTTATTTTTGCAGTAAATATGAATTAAAATGTCTTTTAATTTTTTTTTAATTTTTAATCATATTTTGTAAGACCTAGTGTGAATATTATGTATGTGAAAAAGTATTGGTTACTAGATGTGACTTATTTTATTGTATTTTTTAATGAATTATGCTTACATTTATTAGCCACAATATCAATAATTCTATTTTTTTTTTAAGTACGACTATGATGAAAAAGATTAATTATAATTATTTTTAGTATTAATTATTTATTGAAATAATGTGACTATTTAAGATTCAGCTTTTTATATTGCAGAGAATGTAATGTTTTAAAAGTTATTATTGGTATTATATAATTTTTTTTAAATTGTGCAACATCACTGTTATACTTATCATATTTTAGTAGATGTGATACTCAAAAATGATTTTTAACTATAAAAATATTTTAAAAATAACTAAAAAGGTATATATATATATATATATATATATATATATATATATATATATATATATATATATATATATATATATATATTATTGCATGTTAGAAAATTATAGGTAGAATAAAATTTTATTTTATTCTTACAGAGAAATTCAACACACATAAATATTTAAAGAGAAAATAAAAATTCTAGGATTTTTATATGAAAAAATCTCAAAAATAGTAAAAAAATTATGGGACATATAGCTTAATAAAAATATTATACTATATATTTGCTTAAGTATAAAGTTTAAGTTTTTTAAGTAATGATTACAAAGTCAGTGAAAAAAAGCGATAATGGGAATCCTTAATCAGTAATAACAACTGAACGATATGAGAATACTGGTTTGCCGAATGATGGTGAACGGCGGTGGTTAGTGATGATCTAGCAACTTTCGTGTGATGGCAGGTAACTGACGGCAATACGACCAACACAATCTACGCACGCGGTGGTTGCGGCTACGCGACCGTGACGGCGGCGATGACCGCATGATGGATGACCGGGCCGGTGGTGCGACATGAACGACACGGAGGACCGAGGTGGTGGCCGATGGCGACGATCGGCATGACGACCACGACCGGGGCATGATTATGGGAGGTTCTTCAAGCCTCAGAGTTCTCTGTTCTCTTTAGCTTGAGCTCGTCTCATGTGAAGAATAAGGGGCTATTTATAGGTTATGAAAGTGACACCTCTATAAATATAGGTAAAATCCAAATCATTCCATGGGACGGGTCAAAATGATTCATTCGATCATATGATGTATTTAAAATATTTGAATGCTCAAATAAAGTTAGATTACGAGATCTTAGGCTTGTTAGATTTGGCTCGTCAAGACGCTCAATTTGATTATAAACATTTCATATTTATGAGCTATTTAGAGATTCGACTTATATCCCAAAATTTTCAATGATATTTTAAGTGTTTGATATGGGCTAGTCTCGACTTATGATCAAATTACTTTCGATGTCAAGGTTTGTGCTTCAACTAGTAGAGTTTTTAGTGACATATCAATTTCTCCATATTTTTGGATGATAGATATAATATCATTCAAAAATACATGCCAAATAATTGAAATAATAATTTTTCAATATTAATGAAATTTGTGAGTTTATTAACATTTGAGTCACATATAATTTGAAAGAATAGATCTTAATGGGTGCACAAAATTATGATCACGGAAGCAGGTGCAAGGTCGTGGGGCCGTGGGTGCACGCGGGTGTTGGGGAGCGAAAATTTTAGGTTTTTTTTCTTAAATTTTTTTCCTTTTCTTTAACTTTTATAAAAGGAAAGATATAATTGAGTGCATAAATTTTGAAATCTATTTAAATATTTTCAAATTTTTTCTCAAAATTTATTTTCTTTTTGCCCATATTGTGGAGCTATAAAAAGCCCCCCTTAGGGTCAAGTAAGGAGAGAGTTTTTTCTAATATGCTCTAATATTTTTTTACGTTGGATCAGAAATTATCCAACAGAAGTTCACGGGCTAAGGGTAATAAATTTTTTTTTCTTTTGTCAGCGAATATCTGACATTCTTCTAAAAAGAGGGTTATTTGCTTAGTTGATCAAGAATCGTAGTTCATATGGTGAGGCTTCGATTTTTCTCGAGAGAGTCGCCAATCTCGCTGACCATTGGGTTTGAGATCAAGGCACGTAGTTCATACGGAGGCTCGATTTTCCCTCGAGACAATAAGTATTGTCGGACCGACGGGTTTGGAGAGAGCATCAAGGCTCAGTTCATAATGGCGACTCTAGTTTTCCTAGAGGCCGACCGTCTGGATCGATCTGGGTCGATCAAGGCTCTGGTTCATTGAGGCTCGGTTTTCCTCGAGAGACGTCAACTGTCATCGTCGGACCGATCGGGCTTGGAGGTGATCAAATAAAGTTAGAATTACGAGGTCTTAGGCTTGTTAGATCCGGCTCATCAAGATGCTCGATTTGCTCTATATTTAGGAGCTATTTAAAGATTTGACTGATATCTCAAAGTTTTTAATGATATTTTAAATGTTTGATCCTGGCTATTTTCGATGATTAAATTATGTTAAGATTGCTTTAACTAATAGTTTTATATAATATATATATATATATATATATAATGAATGCTAAACTTTACGTTAAATTGAATGCAATGTTAAAGTAAAGCTACTAGAATATATATTAATCTAAATGAGCATAAATCAATGTCTCGAGGCATGCAAAAAAATTAACAAACTTTAATGTGAGAAATACAATGATCCTCATCCACAAGATGATCTGGGTGGATACCCATTCAAAAAAAAAATATATAGTCATAGGTTGGCGGCTGCGTTAGATTGAACATCTGATGGTCAATTTAAATTAAAGAGTGTGAAGTAATTAACCTCAAATTTAGAGGAAAAAAAAAGCTTCTATATTATATTAAAAATTTAATAGATTCGATGGTCAATATATGATTTTTCATATTCATATTGATTAAATAAAAATTAATAAATTAAAACTTAAAAATAAATCTGACTTAAATTTATATTTTACATGTCTATAAAAATATTTATTACATATTAAATTATAAGTAATAGGGTTAAGCAATATCTAGGCATCATTTATGTAAATAATTAATTTATTTTAAATATATTTTTAATAGTACAAAAAATAAACACTCAATTTTCTAATTATTTAGTTTATCATATGTTATTCCTCATCAATTATCTATTAAAAAATATATAATTTTTATAAATAACACAAATTATTTTTAGAGATAGTTAATTTTGATTTATTCAAATCCAACTAAAAAAATTGAATTAAATTATTATCCCATTTGGTTATATTTTATATTTTGTTTTCTTCTAGATTTTCTTACATCTAAAATTAATTAGCTTTATAAATTTGTCATCAAACTATCTAAATCTAATAAATGCACACTTCTAGATGAAATTAGATTTCGATGGCTGAATATGTGACAATTAAATTATATTTAAATGAGATATTGATATATTTATTGTAATATTTATATTCTTCTTATAAATGCTTTTGTGATGTGATGTAATTTAATTAAAAAGATTTCTATAAATTAATCATTTAAATTATATATATTTATAATTTAACCATCAAATTTAATTTTTTGAATTGTTAGGCTCATATATTTTTATGAGTGTATAATTAAATTATTGAGAATTTTTAAAAAATAAAAATATATAATTTAGATTTTTATTGTGAATTTCAAAATGTAAATATTAATTTGAAAATTTAAGATTAAAATTTTAAAGATGATTAATTTATAAATATATAAGAATTGAATAATATGTAAATAAAAGCTTTTTAATTAAAATTATAAAAATATGTTTTAAGAAAAATATATGATTGCTAAACTTAGGAGGATTAGATGAAAGATGGATTAATGATTTATTGACTATGAGACCTCTTAAGATGGGATTTATTTCCAATTATAACACATAATCAATAATATTAATATTTCGTAAATAGGGTAATCCGCCTTGTCCTTGCAGCTCGGGTTAATTGTTGGGTGAATATTCCGGTGCTGTTAAACATTCCAGTCTCCGAGAGGAGGACCAGTAGTCACAAGCTTGTCACACTAGTATATACGGTTCATACAAAAACCCCAAACTACCCCTTCACATTCACAGCAAAACTCCACCACGCACCAACGTAATTAATAAAAAAACCTTCCCTGTTTCCGTTAATGCCCTCACACCCCTGCTTCCACTTCATCTCTTCTGACTTCCTTCTTCCCCCAAATCCAGCACTGCTGCACTGTACCCGAAAGACATGGACGCCGGTTATGGCGGCAAAGCTGAAGCCCAGCGTCTGCTGGAAATGGCCAGCAAACTCCTCCTTGAAAGTGATCTTGACGGAAGCAAGCGCTTCGCGGAGCGAGCTTTGGAGTCTGATCCTCTTCTCGACGGCGTCGACCAGATCCTCGCCGTTGCGGATGTCCTCATAGCATACCAGCGCCGTGTCAACAACCAACCCGACTGGTACTCCGTTCTCCAACTCCCTCACCCTTCCTCTTCCGTTTCCGCTTCCGGCAAAGATCGACTCGACATCAAGCGCAGCTACCGCCATCTTGTTCTCCTACTGAGCCCTATTCGCAACAAGTTCGTGTATGCTGACATCGCTCTACGCATCGTAATCGATGCTTACACCTTTCTTTCCGACCCAGCTAAGAAATCCCTTTTCGATTCCGAGTTCCAATCAAACAGCCCCCCAGTGACTGCCGTTCAACCACCGGATCGTTCGTTCTGGACCTCGTGCCATTCTTGTTTTCACGTGTTTGAGTACGATCGCGTCTACATTGATCGCACGCTTCGGTGCCGGGTTTGCATGCGGCCTTTTCACGCCGGCGAGTTGGCGGCGGCGCCCCCTATAGTGCCGAGGACTAACATGTATTATTGTGCTTGGGGGTTTTTCCCGTTAGGATTTCCTGGGAGTGGCTTTCCTAACAGTAACGCTGTTGGTGTGCCGCAGTTCGGGGAGGGATGGACGCCGTTCTACCCGGTGAGCCCGAGATGGGGGAACCAAAAGGAGGGGCATAAGGAGAAGCCTTTGGATGCGGTGCCTGTTAATGTTGCTGTGGGGAGCCCTAATGCTGATGCGGAGAATAGTGGGAGGACAGGGAATTTCGTGAAGCCTGATAAGAGGGGCTTACGGATGAGAAATAAGAAGGTCGTTGCGAAGAAGAGAGTGGGTAATCATGAGAAAAAGATTGATCTTTTTGGAGAAACTGATTCTGATGTTGAAGGGCTAGAGACTGGGGGTGCGAGAGGTGGCGCGGTGGCACCTGCTTCAGAGGGGGAGGGTATTACAAACTTTGAAATTGACCTGGAGGCTACGGAGGATCTTCTGAGTAATCTACATGATCTTCCCTTCGTCTAAGAGGTAAAATTGAAATCTATGTTTCTTAGCTTTTGAGATTACTAAGGCATAGGATGGCGAAAGAAGCAGTTTTGTATCTTATGCTCATTTTATGGAAGTAGTGATGTAGTGGAAATGCAGAACGAAGTGTATAAAATGTGAAGATAGAACATCCAAATATTTCCTGCTGATTGAGGATTTGGCAGTTGTTTTCTTTTATGTTTATCTATGGCATTCTATCTTCTCAATTGCTGCCTATGCATTCTTGTCTCACAGTCGCAGTATGGATGCCAAAAGGATTTGGCAGTTGTTTTTTTTATTTTTATCTATGGCATTCTATCTTCTCAATTGCTGCCTATGCATTCTTGTCTCACAGTCGCAGTATGGATGCCAAAATCTTCACCTTGTTTTCGTAATCTACGCAGGTATGCTAAATTCAACTGTTGTAGTGACTTTCCTTATCTTACTTTTGATTTAATTTCTGATCTAATGGCATAGAAACTACAAATGTGGATTGCAGATAATCAATAATTGATAGCTGCTGTTTTATGTTGTTCAAGACTATATCTTTGTTCCTATCGCTAAGTTTGTTATTCGGTGCAGTTCAATATGAAATTCTGCTAATTGGTTTTGCATACAAATTTCATTCATTTTATCTTCTATTTCATCATATAATAACGTATATTTTAAATCTTGTAGTAAGGATGAAAAACTTTACGTGCACAGGTAGACTCTTCTAAGGTATTTTTATCAGATGGTTCACATTATGGTTTCGCATTGTCTATATTGATTGTGGAATTCCTTTTCCATCTTCTGTCCCGTTGATCACAGCAACAATCCTGTTAAATTGAGTTTTTGTTTCCTTTAGTTTTATGCACTAAACCTCCAAAAGCATTTATGTGATTTTTTATTTTGATTCTTAGAAGGTCCTTAGCACCATATCATGCTTTTTTTTAGGACCACCATAAAAAAACTAGCATTAACAATTGTGAGCAGTATAGAGTGAAGGAATATGAGAATGATTTACTTGCGTTGAATGCATGCGATCTAAGATTTCAAACAATTTGTAATGGCAATTAGCTTTCCATGAAAGCATGATTTTGAATTCCTTTTACTGATGAGGGTTAAGTAATATATCGACACAGAAGCTCCTATGTGCTGAAAATAATTGTTGTGTGTGTATATGATGAGCGGTGATGACAACAAAAAACTGGATAGTTTCAAAATAGGGCCTTCCTACAGGATGGTTTGCCATCGAAGTAATGCAGTCTGATTGAATTTTACTTCATTACTAGTGAGATTTAATTTTTATTTTTGGCCATTTTTTCCCGTCCTCTTCGCATTTCAGTGAGGTTCTTATTAACATATTGTAATTGGTTGATTATATGTTTATGTAGTTTCTGAATGCCTTTACATTTTCTTTTACTTCGCTCGCACCAGTATAATCCCTTTGCTAAAACTATAATATTTCAATCTGTAAGAGTTATTTTAAGTAGGTTTACTCTAATGCTATGTCAAGGTTTATTTAGATTTCGGATTGAGCCTTCCTTCAAACGCCTTCCCTCTAAGCCTCCTTGATGTGTAAGATAGTGAACTTAGGGTGATTTTCCTCGAGGTAGAGTATGTTTAATTTAACTAGATTTCTCTTAAGGAAGGCATTAAATCATATTTAGATATGGGTTTGAGAATGGCACTTAGGTTGATTTTTTTATCATAGGAGCTAACTTGAGTTTAGGGTTGTATTGGGACTTGCATCATAATTAAACGCCTTCCCTCAAAGCCTCCTTATAAGATGAGTTATTTGGTTTAATTTTGCATTTGATGGCTTTGTGTTGGCCAAATTAATTGGGATAAGACTTACATTCGTTAGAAGTTATAAGAAAACAAATTATTTTGATTTGTTGTTGCGAGCTTTGATTGGAGTAGGAGGACTAACATCTATGTTAATGTGGTGGATGCAAGTGGCTAGGAGAGGAATCAGTAAGGTTGCTAGTCTAGCTCGAAAATTGAAGTTTACTTAAAAATCGAATTGAAATTTGAGTTGGATTGAGATCAAATTGAACATATTGAGCTCAAGTATGAGCAGAGGGTTCAGATCAAACTTTTTTTGAGTCGATTTTGAGTTGGCTACAAATTGGATCAGACTAGCTCGTGATCAGATTAAATTTTGATATTATTAAAATAATTTAAATTTATTTATAATATTTGTAAGTTTGTAAAGATAAAATTATTTTTAAATTAATTGTATTGAATTATAACTTGTAATATTTTAAAATATATATAATATATTTATAAGTATAAATATTATCTCTTTAAAATTATATATATATTTTTTATTTCATTCAATTTTTTTTATATTTTTAGTAAGCTTTTTGATTAAGTTTGAGCTACATTGATCAATATGAGTGAACATCAATTGATTTTGAGCTAAAATAAGATGGAGAAGTTCAATTTAAGTTTGCTCAAAATCGATAAGAAAAATCAGCTGAGCTAGCTAGAAATTGATCGATTATGAGTCACGAGTGGATCTCGAGTTGTTTAAAAATCTTTCGAGGTAGTCTCGGATCGGCTTAAAATTGGCTTAGTTAACCATCTCATTTCTACCCTGCCAGCTCCTCGAACTATTATGGCTCACCAACAGCATTATAGTAAGAAAATCCACTTTAAGAAAACCCTAATGGGAAAAACCCATTAGGCCATCGACACAATACTACATGTCGGTCAATCGGCACTACAGGTGGCGCCGCCGTGCAAACCAGGCGCCGAATCGTACGATCACGGTGAACACGATGGTGCTCAATGCACGTGGTGACAAGAATGGCACGAGCTCCAGAACAAACGATACGTTGCTTCCATGAAGATCACCGGCAAGGAGTTCAACAAAACCTACTTATAAGAAGGATATAAATTTCTCTCGCTCTCCTGCACTAAAACTGATTTAAATGCCACTTACTAAGCATATACTCATCATCCACACGAGGCAAATTTCATTTTTATTCACTTAGTTCAATTTTTTTAGAAGGTTTTTTACAATTGTAAAGGCCTTCGCCATTATTTTTTATAAGATCTCCATGATCATATCATTCGTGGAAAATAGTTGAATTGTTAACAGAGCTTCTTCTTCCTCATTATCTTAGTTTTGTTCCTATTGGACTAACAAGTATTTCAACCTCTGTAATGTAAAGGGAGAATTACATGCATACACCTTAAATTTTATATATTTACTAATTTACTATTTTCTTCTATTTTTGAAATATCGATTTCATATATTTGTGTATATCATGATCAAATTATTAATATTTAAAAAAAAATGAAAATATTGATTGAACTTTTGTTATGAATTTTAATATTTTGTAATAATTTAACAAATTGTGGTAGGCGTGGTATTTTTGTCAATACATAAGAAGTGGATGGTATGTATGTAATTGCCCCTATTTTAAAATCTTAAATTCACCGTCTTCTAAATAGGTGTTACCATGCAATGATCAATCTAATGAGGCCGCCAGCTTATAATTATTTTTAGTAGCTTTATTTTTACATTGTAATTTAAAACTATTTTTTACATAATTAATTTTTATGTGAGGTAATTTTTAAAATTTAGCAACTTTTTTTTTTTAGATTGATTAATTAATTAAATATATCGGAGATTCTGAACTTCTTTTGCCTACAAATTTTTTTGTTAAGGGGATACGAACTGTTTGACACCATACTGCCTATGAGGCCCAGCTGCCAGAAAAGCCCACAGAAAGTGACATTCTTTAAATAAAATATAAAATCCTTTTAGGGGCTATTTGGTAGCGTGTATTATTTCAAATGCATATTTTTGAACATTTTAAGTATTTGATTTCAAGTAAAGTAAAATTTCAGTGCATTTTAAATATAACAGAAAAGCCAGTTTGCGTGTATTTAAAATTCACTCAAATCTGGGTGAATTCTAAATACGCGCCAACGAAAGTGATGTGGGGCCCACCGAGCTTATACCGCCGCCAACGCGGTCAGCCGGCCTAACGCACCCCCCACCGTCGACGTCCAAACCTTCAATTTATTTTACATTACATTTTGTTTACCAAACAAAAAAATACAAAGTCATGAATTTATAAAGTTCTCAACCGAACAATTATAAAGTAATTCTATTACACTGAATTCATTTTACAATGCATTTCTTTTATACTGTATTTCAAATGCAGGCAATCAAATAGCTCCTTAATCTCTGTCGATTGTGCTCACTAAACTTGTGTATTTCTTCTAATGGCTAATTCTGCAAACTTCTTTTTTTTTAAAAAAAGGAAATTGAATTGTGACAGACTGGCCTGCCATTAAAGCGTACATAGGAGTGTAAATGAGTCAAATAGAATCTATCTTAGATTTCTTAATGAGTTCATTAGTCAAAGTTATCGAGCTTTAAGTTTTTAATCAAGCTCATATATTATACTAGCTCGAGCTCATGTCAACTCGACTTATTAGCTTATCGAGCTATTTGTAATTTTATTATATATTATTCTTTTATAAGATGTAATAAATCTTATAAAATCTTTCCTAAAATTAAATTTATAAATATAGAAAAAAAATTCTAAAAGTTATTCTAACTATCAATGCTATTAAAATAGACAAATACCAAATGATCATAAGTATGGCATTGTGGTGGTGCTTATTATAGCTATGTATAAATACCAAAATAACTTAGCTTATCCTAAATATGTTTGGCTTGTGGAGAAGCTAGTTTTCTCTCTCTCTCTCTCTCTCTCTCTCTCTATAAGATTTTATCTTATAGTTTACATTAATAATGTAATATGAAAAAGAAATATCCCATGTGAAAGAGAGATGATACTTAGCAAAAGGAAATAAGAAAAGGATTCAAAAGTGGATGTTAACATATATTTAATAATAAGTCATATAAGGTCAAACATGTAATAAAAATTTGCCTAAGTTCTAATTGAAAATTTTTATATCTTCTTAACTACATAATATAGAGCCACTAAATCATCATAGTATTCAAAAAACTCCTACAAATACATATAATTCATAGCCATGAAAATTTATTTATGCTAATAAACTTGTATTATTATCTCTCTTAGTTTTTAACTTTTTCCTATAAAATGTGTAAATATAATTTGAGTGAGCAAACAACTCAATAAGTTAGACAAAACCTACAATTATATTCAATACATAGTAGCCATTATTTCTTGCATACACATATTTTTTAATATTTTATATATATTGTATATTTAATATTTTATATCATACTTAGCACTCACCTCATCATATCATTTTATGAAAGTATAGATTTACATAAAAATTAGAAATAGTGTGGTCCATAAATAAAATAATATGCTCATTTTTCATTTATAAATCATATTAAGTAAATCACAATAAACATGTCTTTTTTGTGTCATGTCAGTATGCTATAATGATTTTTTTCAGATATTTAGGATGAATGTATAAAATTTAGATTAATTATATGTCTAAGAAAACTAAAGATATTATGTGAAAATTCAATATGATCATCTCAACATGTGTAAAATAATTACAATAAATATTTATTGAAAATTGAATTGTGGAAGCTTATCAAGATATTAAATTATTTTTTAAAGTTTTTTTTTTTAAGTTCTGACTAAATTAAAGAAAAGGGAAAACAGAAGTGCAAAATCATCTAAGGTCTCCAAACTCAAGCTTTCTCTCTATTTTTGTTTCCTTTTCTCTCTCTTTCTCCCTCATAGCTAATGGTAAAAATTGCTTGAAAAATAAATTTTATCTCTCTCTTGTTCTCCCTCTTTCTCTCTATTTCCTTCTCTTCTCTCTTTTTCTCTCTTTCTCCCTCACAACTAGGAATAAAATGGCTTAGAAATTTCTCTCTCTCTCTCTCTCTCTCTCTCTCGCTTCCTCTCTCTTTCACTCTCTTCTTCCTTCTCCTTCTCCCTCACTTCTCTTTCTCTCTTCGTTCTCTGTTTCACATTTCTATCTCACATCAAGGTAGCTATTTAAAGAGAAGATAACGAATGAATAAGAACAATTACGGATAAGATTAAATATGAAATATTCTCTTAATTAATTAGTTAATTAATTAATAATAATTATTATTATACTTAAATTTTACATATACTTCTTTTGATAAAGTGTCTAATTTTATAAAAAAATGTTTGATTCTTTTTGAAATATGCAAAAATGGGCATATTTTTTAGAGTTATTATTATCACATATTTCTGAAATTTTGGATTTTACAAAGGACTCAAATACTATTATCAGAATTTAATCCTAGGAGTTAGATGATCATAAATATATACATTGTTTTGAGATACATGTATTACTATAGGAAAATATTTAATAAATTGAATCTGTACGATCACAATAATGATAGTTACATTTTTGATTAGTTATTACATTTACTCATTTAATTCATTTTATATGATTAAATTATTAATACTTTATTATTTTAAAAGTATTCTCATTTTAACATAATTGGAAATATTTAAATGCAATTATCAAATTGATTTAAAATTTCGGCTCTAATATTGAAAAAAAAATAGTTAAGAAGATTATCTTGATTTGATTTTGGTCAAGACTAGCTTTAAAAAGTAATACATGAAATTTTTATTATTTTTAAATGATAAAAAATTATTATATTAATTATCAAAAAATTTAAAAGGAGCTCATCAGATTCTTATATATTTGGATATTTAACACCTAAATATTTATATTTATTTCTGTAACAGTCTAACTTATAAATAACTTTAAAATTGTTAGAATGACTTCGAAATTAATGTTGCATAAACTCTTCAATAATTGATAATCTTAAAGTAAATTTAAATATTTTTTTCCAAATCCATTCGGTATAATTTATTGTGATATGGCATTAAAAATTCCATTAGTCGAAGCATGAATCTTGATATCAAAAGCAAGCTGATCTTAAGTTGAAACTAGTCGAGATCAAGCACTTAAAATATTATTAGAAATTTTGGGATATCAGCTAAATTTCTAAATAGTTCATAAATATGGAGTGTATAAGATCAAATCAAGCGTCTTAACGAGCCGGATTTAAAAGGCCCAAGATCTCTTGATTATGACTTCATTTGAGTATTCAAATACTCGAAATACATCAGATGATCAAGGGAATCATCTTGAGGAATACGATGGAGTGGTTTGGATTTTGCATGTATTTATCGAAATGCTCTCCCTCTAATCTATAAATAGCCCTTCATTCTTCACATAAAGAGGAGCCAAGCTAAAAAGAAGAGAGAGCTCTAAAGCTTGAAAATCCTCCAAATATTTTACTCGACGGCCGACCAACGCTGTCGCCAGCCACGCCCGCCGTACCGCCATCGCTGATTGCCGCTAATCTCCATTGTCGGTCGTCACCATACCACACCGTGTTGCTGCCAACCACCATCCATTTATTGCGACCATTGATCACCGGTGCCATCACCGCCACCACCATCGTTAATCATCGGCCATATCGCTGCCAACCATTATCGACGGTTATCTCGCCACCACCGCTGGCATTGCCGCTGGCGTTCCGCTTTACCACTACTGCCGCTGCCGGCCACCATTGATTATCATTGTCATCAACCACCGTTGCCATTATCATCGGTCATCGCATCGGTCATCGCATCATCACGTGCCGCCGCCGACCAGATCACCGACCATCTTCGGTCATCACTACCGCCGACCGATCGCCGGTCGCGACCTCGTTGTTCACCATCACTACTACTAATAATCATTTAACCACGGTTATATGTTATTGCTCACGGGATTCTCATTGTCGCCATTCTCATTATAATCCGTTATCGGAAAACTTTGAAATAAATACATAGTGGAAGATTTTACAGGGCTAGGCCCCGTGGTTTTTTTTTTCCCCTATTCAGGAGTTTTTTCACGTAAAAATCCTGGAGTTTCTCTTGCCCTCTTCAAATATCTGTGTGTGTACTGGATTTCTCAACAAGGTTAAGGCGCAAAGTTTTATTCTACTGCAACTAGTTTTCTAGCACGCAATAGTTTGATGCCTATCCGTGGAAAGTCAAACCCCTTAATCGCAACCTCTGAACACTGATTATGGCTAATATACTGCAACGAGCCCTCACTCCCCCTCACTCAAATCAATCCTTGAATCAAGGACGCTCGCCTCACTTCCCCGATAGTATGACCCTCGGAATCTCTATAAGATCGTGTGCGTCGAATGGAAGAGTCTCAAAATAAAATAATCTGACTTTTACGAGGAACACGACAGCCACTACTGCGGAAAACACATCTTCCCTAAGATCGATCGTTTGCCATGGAGGTCAAAATGCTAATACGGGGCCTTCTCGCCATCAGACTGAAGTTCCTCTGCTTCCAGATCGTGATGTTGACCTCCTTGACACTGCCAGTTCTACTCATCCATCACTTACATCTCAACCGACTGACAATCCACCAATTATTGCTGGTAGCTCGGCACATTCTCGTCCTGTTGACTCCACCCGCCACGTTATACGTGTGGAATTACAATGCTTGTGCTAGAAGAATTTCATTATAAAGATAAAAATCAGCTTCCCTCTCATTGCGGCTATCAGGAGTCTTCACCTTTGACTGAAGCTATTCTTCAACATCCTATTCCCGTAGGGTTCAAGCTTCCAAGCATCGACTCTTATGATGGGGCAACTAATCCATATTAACACATCGACAATTACAGGACCATCATGCATATCCAACGAGCTCCTGACATATTGCTTTGTCAGGTCTTTCCAGTTACCCTCAAAGGGCAGGCTTGCACTTGGTTCTACTCCATTCAAAGGGGATCCATCCCATACCTTTGACGAACTTGCCAAGATTTTTATAAAATAGTTCATTGCAAACCGGAGGATCATTAAAGACTCCTCTCATCTCTCAGGCATTCGTCAAAATGAGGGTGAATTACTTAAGGAATACTTCCAGAGGTTCTCCTTAGAAGCTCACCAAATACCTGAAGTAAACCCTGAACTATTAAGAGAAATTTTCCTTGGAGGGCTCTGTCCTGGGCCTTTCTACTCATCACTAATGCGAGATACAGTCCGCTCATATACCAACTTGGTTCATCATGTGGAAGCACAAATCTCTACCGATGAGGCTATTAATGCCCATCGTAAATAATTTGAACAATCCACGGGAAAACATAAGAGCGCCCAGGGAATGTAGACCGACAATTCTATCAAAAGAAGTAATAAGGCAGTCATGATCTCCCTCCATGACCCTCACATTAACGATGTGAAACACAACCAGAAAAAGAATACACACCACTTAACACATCTCGTGTTAACGTTCTGATGACCATTCGAGATGAAGAGACCATCAAGTGGCCACATCTACTGAAACCAAATTTAGAGAATTAGGAGCAATATTATTGTTGACCTCCATATGTGTGCCATAAGTCAAAGTCAAGCCTACAAATCAAATTCGACGGTCTTCGGAGGTGACAGTGTGCAAATAAGGGCTCAAAATGCATCGGACGTCACTAAAAATAGTCAAAATGACCTTCGATCAGTGAACGAACTTCGTTGTTGCATTCAGAATATCGAAATTGATCAAAATATAAATATTGCAAAATCTAACGATCAATCGATTAAGTGCTTGAGCTATCAATGTGTCGATACACATATCAAAGTTGAGAAGCATCAATGCAAGCCAAACATCCCCGTTCGTGAAACTAATTACGTCGTTCACTTTAAAATATCAAAATCTATCAAATGAGACTGTCCGCACTCAATTCAGATGAGTCTGTACAAATGTCAAATGATTTGAAGTGACAATGCGCAAATCGAGGCTAGAATGCACAAGATGTCACTAAAATTAACTCAAATGACCTTCGATTGACGAACGAACTTTGCCATCGTGTTCAAAATGTCAAAACTGATTAGAATATAAAAATTGTACCACTTGATGATCAACTGATCAAGCGCTCAAGTCGTCAACGTGCCTACACGCATATTGAGGTCAGGAGGCGTCGATAAGGATCAAACGATCTCCGTTCATGAAATTGATCATTCCATTGGCTTCAAAAAATTGAAATCTATCAAGTAAGACTATTCGCACTCAATTCGGAGGAGTATGCATAAAAATCAAGCAGTCAAAAAGCGGTGATGCACATTTTTGAGCTGAAATGGACTCAATTTAACGTCGACTTGAACCAAGCGGCATCCAATCGCAAAACGGACTGCGCCATTGAGTTTAGAATAGCAGAATTACCTTAAATTGATATATATATAGACTATGTGCATTTATCGATGTGAAATCTACATCAAAATCATTTAATTAATTTAAAGATTATTTATAAATCCCTAAATTACCCCCTCACGCAGCAACTGTTCCCCCATTTTATTTTTTAGTTTTTCTGATATACCATAAAAAAAGGAAAAAAAAAAACGGTTCCATTTCTCTTCCTCTCTTCCTTGATTCCCAGCAATAATTTTTCGCCATTCTCCCCTCTCAATCTCTCTTGCTCTGCGTCCGCTGAGCGGCGGTAAAACCCGCAAACCTGCGTTCCATCACTCTGGCGCTCACTCGCCAGACGCTTTAGCTCTGATTCGCGCAGAAACTCGCTTCCAGCCGCCACTATTCCGTTCCGCCATGTGCCGCACCGACCTGTTTCAACAAAACCATCGACCCGCCATCCCCTGGATGACCGACCGGCCAGCGTTCGACCCACGGTAATCCGCCAGCGATTCCGCTTCCTCTCAGGCCCACATCCACGGACCATCTGCTGATCAGCATCCTCGACCGGAACCTGCGGTTGCGTAGCTCCGCATCTCCTGAAACCACCATGCCCAGACAACCTTCGCCTGAATTGACCGCCACGCCGTCCCCACTGAACCTCCTTCCACGGCCACTACAATCTCCAGATTCGCGTGCCGCAAACCGCAGCCTCAGATCACTTCCGCCCACTGCAGGCCATCCCATCCAATTTTTTGCTTCATCAGAACCGGAAAGAATATCAACAGTAAATTCTTCTTTCACTTCAAAGATCGCATTCTCGCTAGCTTCCTTTTTTTGCCAGAAAGAACATCGTGCAACATCTTTCGATTTCGATCGATCCCACGCTTTAGCTTTCAAATTTTTGTTTCGCTGCAAACCGGGGAAGAACATCGTCAACAGACAAATTTTTTTTTCGATTTTCGATGTCGCACTCCTTGCATTACATTATCAATTGCATACCTAACCCTTCCTTCATTAACATTAGCGTTGAAAAATCGCGAATATGTGTGATCGTGAATTTGGATATATATATATATATATATATATATGCTTTCTTTATTGGGGTTAAAGACCTTGTGCTCAAGCGTGAATGATGAAAAATTGGTTATGGTGTCGAGATCACACGCTTCACAAGCGGAAAGCCAACGTAGATATCGCTCCAGATGAAATATCGCCAAAATTTTAAAATTTTCTAATTAAAAAAAGAAAGGGATGAATATATATTGCATTATATGTCTTCTCGTTGAAGGCCTCGTGGGCACGATAAAAAAACCGCGCGATATGAAGCCACCATCGCCTCAACAGGAGCGTAAACACCCACGATGCAACCCCCTGGGGGATGATGTCGGGAGGCTGCCAAAATTACGTCAAATCTTTTGACTTAGAAAAAAAGGGGAGAGTGAAATGAACTGATTTAAGAACGCTAAGTAAGGAAATATGCAGCTAATTTTAAACTAAAAGCGTCAAACAAGAAAAAAAAGTTGGGGAGCCTTTAAAGAAAATTTTGTAAAGAATAGAACATTCATTTAAAATCTAAGTGAAATTTGGGGGAGACTAATATTAAACTCACAAAATTTGAGGAGGTTAATATTAAACTCACAAGTTTTAAATTGTAATTCTCTATGACTTAAATTAAAGCGGTAAAGTGAATTTTCTTTTCTTATAAACTTCTCAAAATTAAACAAGCTTTAACTGAAATTTGGGGAGACTAATACCAAACTCATAACAAACTTGCAATAAACTTAAAGTCTCAGGATGAATCCAAATTGGGCTTAATAACTCTCCTACGAATATTGAGATAATTACTATGCTAGCTAATAAGCATGAGTAGGGCTAAAGCAACAAACACTGAAATCGGCATAACATATCAAAAGTGATGTAGATTGAACATAATCAAATTGGGAGAATAACAAAAACTCAATAAGCAAACTAAGTGCAAGTACTATTTTAAACAACAATCTAAATCAAAATGTCTTCTTCGCCACTGAATCTGTAACCCTTTGTACAAACAGACAGAAGGCGATACTAAACCAAATCTACAAAAATCATGGAGATTTTATTCAATACAAAAATTAAGGAATTTCATTCTAATAATGCATTGCAAAATTAACGAAATCACTAAGTCACTAATTAGATAAAATTATCTAAGCTATAAATACCTGCTTATGCTCGGACATAGAGATTTTAAGTATAAATTTTAATGTCTAAAAAAGTTGCGTAGGCTAAATTAGAATTAAATGAAAATACAAAATCAATCTCATAATTCAAAAATAAAAACAATCTAAATTCTTAAATACACTCGCATAGGCCTCGACACTATGCTGAATGCTTAAATTCAAGTGTATGAGCATGCTGCACGGGTTGCTTCCCAGTTTAGTCTTAAGACTGGGTCCGGGTTAACAAAATCTAAAAACCTATAATAAGAGTTTCAAATCAGTGAAATGTCTAAAAAAACTGGTTCTGTCAGGTGACAGTAGATCTAATCCTCTTTTAGCAGCTAAATAGAGTTAACAGGATCTAAAGCTCTTAAATATATTCAAATTAATCAATTATTTAAATCAAATTAAGTAGCAATATAAAACTGCTTAAATGTAATTCTATCATTAAAAACTTAAATCAAACTCAATCTATCCTTTTCAGAATCCTTTGTGTGACAAACTAAGAAAATTCTAGCTCACAAAGGAGCCAATGTCAAATCAAGTATTTTACTATATTCACTCTTAATCAATCTGACGCTAATAAGGATGTGGCCCGTGTCCTCTAATCATGGCTTTAAAAGCTTCACAGATGAAGTTATGACTGAGTCATCGATGTAGTTTGGCAAGTCCGACTCTATTATATTACGATCACGACCGTAACCCGTATGCTACCCAATGGCTCTGCCCTTTGAGTTGTGAATCATAGGGTATACTTGATAGAGAAAAATAGTCATCTGTCAGCTAAGGTAGACTTAAGACTGTCTCCTTAGACAAACACCACCCTAGGTCTACAAGAATTTCTTGGATGACATAACCCATGTGTTGTTGATGAGGATCCTTCTAAGGGTAATACCGCTCGATTAAGTAGACTAGATCGGCTACTGAAGGAACCATGGGATCTAGATCGGGCACATCATCATTCCCCCAACCATCTAATTTAAGCTAAAATGATGAATTTCATATCTTAAATTCTAAAACTCTACATGCTACTACTATACGCTACGCATTAAGCGATCTAATGACTAGTCTTAATCGAAAGTTATCTCTCACTTATTGGGAGGGGTAATTAACTAGGGGCTTTCGCCTATAGGAAACCTAGATCCAGATCTAAAGTTCTCACCAAATGAGGATGAAATCTCTGGGTAGTGTCTTATATATTATTCCATCTACCTTCTGAAAATGACACCAACACTTTAAATCAATCACTCTCTTCAATTCAATTCAAATATTGTCAAGAGGTCGGTGGCAGATTTTTAGAGCCCATAGATTTCTGGCGACTCCGCTGGGGACATGATTCTCTTTCCATATTTGGCTAGTCATATATGTGCTATAGTAGTAATAAAATCTTCAAAAATTCAAAATAATAAAATGGTGATTTATGTGTGTAATAAATTTAATATGAGGTTCTATATAGAATGAATCACTTCGTAGAGTATATCTTTATCTTTATTACACCATTATTTTGTTCTATAGTGCCTCTACATCTTGAAAATATAGGGTGAAATAATAATTGCTAATTACTAATCCACATCTTTCACTTTTACAAAAATGGATCTACAAAGCACTCTTTTCACCGTTCATAGGTAGTAACATCTTCCAAAGCAACAACGTGATGTCGGGCTACCATTTAATTTGGTAGCTTGAATTTTCCAATATCACTAACCTGAGTACCCACTCATGGTACATTCGGCTAGGAAGGCTTTGATCAAGCTCCTACCAGCCATGCGCAACCGGTTCAACGAACTATCTTGTCAAGGAGTTCTCCCTATAGAGAACTTCAATTTTCAAAAGGCTAGGTCAATCTGAAACCCCCGTGATGAAAAGAATCGTTAGTGGGAAAACTATGTCTTTAATTCCTTGTGATACAGCTGCTGCGCTGATTTAACCTCTTGTACCTGGAAAGCATGATCATGATGCTTCCTCATCAGGAAGCAAGTTAACCAGAAGACAGAGAAGAAGGAGAAACACTGAGCTGAGGGCTTAGCAGATCCCCTTTGAATGACCTAGTGAACATGCGATATTATCGCTGAAAGCGAGTATTCCTACTCACAACAACTTTGACAGTCTAAAGTGGGTAAAGAGGAATAGCTCTACTAGCGAAGTAAAATAGTTTTTCTAGAAGAATGAACCATATCAAGCTCCACCACCATAGAGGAGATAGCCTGAAACACTTTCTGCTAGGATATATAAAGTTTTTAAAGTAGCTAAGAACAAATGCCTAATGAAAAGAAGATTTTAGAGGCTTGTAGTGATGGAAAATACTGAAGTGCCACCAAAAATGTTGCCATCTCTTCTGGTAATTGGCCAGCGAGCCTAGTATGCTTCGCATAGTGAGCATTGGAGCATGACACTTAGAGCTCGTGCCCAAGAATCTGCTGTCGAAAGGTCCCGACGAAAGGATAAGCAAATATGGGGGTCAAGGTCCCGTAATGAAACTTTGAGTAATATAGTAGGTGTGACATCTGATACATATACTCAGAAATCTACCTCAAAATCAACTCATCAGAAGTGGATACCCAAAAGAAGGGATATCATTGATGAAAGATATGATGGTGACACCTGGAGAATCCTCTGGGATCCCATCGTCGCTTCACCCTACAAGAGAAGGTTGACTTTGATCGCAGTCCTTTAATAGAAGAAGTAGTTGTTTCACACATTAAACCAGAGATCCACTAGAATCGATCATAAATTCATGTGCAAGAAGAAAATAATGAAGAAGATTCTATGGAAGTGGAAGTTGTCTATATGGTCAGAGATATAGATGAACTCCCCGCCCAGCACCATCAACAGCAATACAAATCTAGGGAATTTGAACTTGAATTTGACGCTTATGAAGAAGAGTCTTCATAGAAGCAAATAGAGAAGGGATCTTCGATCTTTGCTGAAGATGATGAAGAAGAAGACCAAAATGAGAAAGAGCTGTCTATATGGTTGAACCAAGAAATGATTAGAGTAGTACATACTTTTATAATCAGCGTCATCGTATAGCCGCAGCAACAACTGTCTCTGCAAATGCATAAAGAGAAGGACAATCAAGTTCTTCCCCTGAAAATGAGCAAGGAGTAGAACATCAACAAGAAATAGAAAAAGAGGAAGAGCTTGTACTGATTGACACTATGACACTAGCTAGAGAACAAAAAGAAATGTAGCACCAAATCGAGGTCAAAGTCAAGGAGATTGCACAGCTTGGTACTAAAATGAATGATATGATGGTATAAATAAACATCATGATGGAGATATTAAAGAAGAATATCACGTCAAGTGCAGCACATATTTTGTTTGCTAATCAATAGACAGCTAATAATACAACTTCTATACCACCAGCTACTATGATACCTCAAGCTCCTACAGTACAAGCTATGCTGAAGCGAAGAATGAAGTTTACCCACTACCTCTCACCACAATTCAAAATCAAGAAGTACATCGAGAATGCAACGCCTAGAAATAATAATCAATGAAAAGATAAAGGCGTCATAGCCTCGAGGGTTGAAAAGTCGGTGAGTAAGGGTCGCCTTACCCATTGAATATGATCAAGTGTCTTCAAGAAAGGTTACTCTGCCAAAATTTAATACTTTCAGAGCTTGTAATCCAAAGCAACATCTAGCCCAATTTAAGGCTACTTGTAATAACACAGGAGGTAACGATGCACTGCTTTTCCTTCATAAGTTGACCTCGCCGAATGGTATGCAGAATTGTCAAATGATTTGGTTAAAATTTTTGCTAAATTAGAGACTATATTTGTGAAGAGATTCACTAATGCAACCGAAAATCACAATTGTTAACCTTGCCTTGCTGAAAATGAGGAAAGATGAGTCAGTGACAAAATTCTTAAGTCATTGGCGCAACCTTTGTATGAAGTGCGAGCAACAATTGGAAGAAGAACATCCAATTGCTAATGGGCAATATGCATGATAAAATGACACCATTTCTGTGCATGGTGTTGATTACAATATTCCAGGACTTGTTCGATAGAGTGGCTAAATTCGAAAAGTTGAATCGCCTTAAGTATGAAGTCTATGTAGATAAAGCAAATAGAAAAAAATCTTCAGACTCAAGAAGAAATGAAATTCATGCCGCTTCCTATAACTCAAATGGAAAAAAGCGGTGATATACAACGTGAATAAAGGAAAGTAGCCAGTGTACAATGATGATAAGGGTAAAAAGCCTTTTTATTCTAATCCATAATCAAAATTGGTATTAGGAGGTAATGACAAACCTTAGACTTTTCCAAGTGGTGGAGAGCGTCCAAAATAAGCAACAAGAGATGATGAGCGAATGCGTCCATCTCTTAAGGAAAAGATGAACAAAGAATATTCCTTTAGAAGGGACAGTGTGGCTAAATTATTTCAGAAGTCAAAGCTACGCTAAGAAATTAAAAGAGAAGCCGATCAAGTCAATAATCCAAACTATCGTCTATCATGATGATCACCATCCTATTGAAGATTGTTATGTCTTCAAAGATTGGCTAGAAAGGAAGTATCGATGGTGAATTTACACTCGATAGTTCTAGTCAACCCAAAAAAGAGAGTTTACAAGGATGATTACGTCTTCTTATCATCCAAAGAAAGACAAATAGAAGGAGAAATTAGTTCGTGGAAGAATGGCAAATAGTCTCCAAAAGAGCGTGAAGATGCAAGAGCTAAAAGACGTCCCTAGTGTTAAGTGGAAATCACCACTTGAACCTATTTTGGACTTAAGAAAGATGCCTAAACCAAGTATTTGGGCTTCTCAGCTCCATTCTGATAAGGCTACTTCGTCACAACATGATAATCAGTCTATTAAATGAAAGCCTCATAAATCAAAAAAGCTGGCTAAGAAAAAGAAGATCAAGAAGAGAACTACAACTCAAAAGATCATTAACAATCTAGAGAGTATCACACCGACAAGACAACCATTTAGCTTGACTTCATGCATAAACTTCATTGAATTAGATGAAGAAGATAATGGTGAATCTTGTCTAGAGACATGTCGAATCATCTATGATGTCGACATTCTTCAACATCGTTACCCAAATGATAAGGGAAGTCGGCACTTGACCAATATGTCTTTTTATCGGAAAGCAAGAGCGAGAGGAGCTAATTCTAATTTTGTTTAATGACTCAACAAGACAATAACAGTTCTGATGAAGATCTATGTTTTCCCGACGGAGAAGAGTCAGACTCATCGATATCATCACATATGAAATGTATGACGTTGAAAAATGAGTCTAGCCCTTTTGGCCAATCTTCCATAATTAAAAGGGAACTTGAAGAAACTACTTCTTCAGAAGAATCTGAGTAAGATAAGGTGATTCAAGTTCAGTTGAGAAGTGGTAAAGTATTACCACCTTCATCAAAGAAGAGAAATACAAATAAAGATAAAGGCAAACAAATTGAAGTCAATGAAGACATCATTCACAAAAATCCTAAAGTGAAGGATAAATCAAGCGAGAAGATAGATTGTAATATTCTATCACATCTGAGAAAAATCTCTGCATAATTGAGTGTGTGCGAGGCTCTCTTGATGTCAAAAAACCTCCAAGAAACTTTGATACAAGCTCTCAAAGATCCAGAGAGTTATGAAGCTTATTTTGTTGAAAAATGCATGACTGAAGCATTGCAAACTCAAGATCTCCCAGTAATCATATTTTTTGAAGAAGATCTTATGTTGGGAATAGTGGATCACAATCATCCTCTTTATGTTACTACAGAGAGTGATGACATCTCAATCAGCCGAATATTAATTTATCCATATTCTTCTATCAACCTTATGAGTCTAAAGGTATTGAGAGGATTATCACTCGATATCCAACACCTTAGGAGAGATAAATTGATGGTTCATGGATTCAATGAAAAGGGGCAGAAAACTCTAGGTTCTTTTATTCATTTGTTCAGTTCAGGGATTTATATACGGAAGCCAAGTTTCATGTAATCGATGCCGATACATCATTTAGAGCTCTCTTGGGATAGTCGTGGCTACATAAGTATGACATGGTCCCATTAACTATGCATCAATGTATGAAGTATCTGAAAGATGGAGAAGAATTCAAAATTTCTGGTAACCTACAACCATTCTCCATCAATGAAGCAAAGATCTATGAAGATGCAAAATATTTTATCCTCAAAGAGCCTAAGCTAACAGAGCCTCTTGAAGCGGTAACACCCACTTCAAGAACTAAAAAGTAATTTCATAAAGTGAAAGAGCAGAAGCAAAGTGGGAGAAGAAGAATGCAATTCTCCCCTAAAGCACTTGATTCTACACTAAGTCAAAAATTAGTTCCTCATTTGGGAAGTGACAGAAGGAGAAGATATTGTCAAACCTAAGGGAACTTATAAGCTTTCAAAGAAAAGTATGAAATAAGTGATTCGATTATATGATTTTGAATCTACTTATGAAAATAGAGTTTATGCATCAAGGAGGATAGCTCACTTGGCGAGTCGATGACTCACTCAAAATTATACCCATCCCTCAGGTTTCAAAGAAATCACTCCACTGGAGGTTCATAATATTGAAGAATTGATAACATTCTATATGCTTCCATTGAGTGAGAGTGGTAGAACAGGAACTCTATTTTACAAATCTGAAGAGCATCAGCCTCAAAATTTTGATCAACCAACTCAACATGAAAGTTCTAATGAGATAGTACCAACAAGAATGCCAATATACTATCCACAAAAATTACGAAGAATGATGCATAAGCTTGGAATTCATATGAGAACTACTAAACATAGGACTCAAGTCTTTAACAAGATGTGGAGCCAAAGAAGTCCTCAAGCATCGCAAAGAAGTGATAAGTTTATCACTAAAGGTCTTGGGTTCATCCAAAATCTCATCAAAATAGAGTTATAATATAATAGGTTGAAACTCATAGTGATGAAGAAGATGATTCCCATGAAATTCTTCTTAAAAATGATGAAGAAGTAGAAGCCAAGCTCACACCTAAAGAATTCAAAGATGTTGGACAAATAGCTATTATGGATGAACTTAAAGAAATCAACCTAGAGTCAAGGATGATCCCATCCAACTTTCGCCCTTCGATGAGAAAGTTGAAGAGCTAAAAATTTTACTTTGTGAATTCAGGGATTGCTTTGCCAGGACATATTCTGAAATGCTAGGCTTATCCCATGATGTAGAAGTTCATAAACTAACTGTTAAACCAGATACAACGTCTATTAAGCAAGCTCCTAGGCGAATGAGATTGGACATTGAAGAACAGGTAATTGCATAAACTAAAATGCTAATTGAAGCGCTTCATCGAAGGAGAAGTATGCATTGGATAGCCAACATTATCCCAGTTAGAAAAGAATGGACAAATCCATGCATTGACTTCTAGGACTTAAATAAGGCGTGCCCAAAAGATGACTTTCTGTTTCCAATATCAGAACTATTGATGGATAACACTTTCAACTATGACATGTTCTCATTCATAGACGGATCGTCAGGATACAACCAAATCAAAATGGCACATGAGGATGAAAAATATACATCGTTTAGAATACCTATTAGCATCTATTGCTACACGATCATTCCCTTTGGCTTGAAAAATGCTGGAGCTACATACCAAAAATCCATGATGCATATATTTGATGAGTTGATTCACCAGAAAGTGGAATGTTATGTTGACGATCTGGTGGTGAAAAGCTTAAATCATGAAAACCACTTCAAAGACTTGAGAATTATATAAGAGAGAATAAAAAAATATGATCTCAAGATGAATCCTCTAAAATGTGCATTCGGGGTATCCTCTGGAAAATTCTTGGGGTACATTGTACATCACAGAGGTATTGAAATTGATCCTGCTAAAATCAAGGCAATCATGGAGATGCCTCCACTAAAGAGTTTGTGTCAGCTCCATTCTTTACAAGGATAACTTGCATTCATTCGTCAATTTATATCAAATCTATCAGGACGCTGTCAACCATTTGTAAGGTTAATAAAGAAGGACGCTCTATTCAAATAGGACAAGGAGTTCTAAAAAGCCTTTAATAACATTAAAAGCTACTTGTTAAATCCAACAATCCTTACAGCGCCTACTCATGGGAAGCCCCTCATTCTATACACAGCTATGTTAGAAGAATCTCTTGGGGCATTATTTGCACAACACATTAAAGAAAGCAAAGAGAATGCTCTTTATTATATCAGTCGGAGGCTGATTGGAGCAAAAATGAGATACTCCGATAGAGAAGCACTGTTTAGCATTGATCTTTGTAGTCCAAAAGCTTTATCATTATATGTTATCTCATAAGATTACCCTCATCTCGAGGATCGATCTGCTGAAGTACTTGATGACAAGACCAAGATGTGTCGCTGCAAGATGGGCGATTGCTTATGCAATTTGATATTACACGTTCAAAAGAAGGGACAAGTCTTAGCAGATTTTCTAGCTGCACATCCTATCCCTGTGGACTCTTCTCTTAATGATGATTTTCCCGATAAGCAAATTATGCTCATTCATGAAAGAGAAAAATTATAAATTTAGGAAATATATTTTAATGAAGCCTCATCGATCAAATAAGTTTAACACCTAAATTTTCCAAGAGCAAGAGCAGGAATCGACATCGTCTTCATAACACCAGAATGATAGATAATGAGATGATCATATGGATTGACTGAGCTAAGAACTAATAATGAAGCTGAATATGAAGCATTAGTGGCATGTCTAGAAGAAGCTATTTTCATAGGCATTCAAAACCTGCACATTTTTGAAATCTATAGAATCAACAAGCTTGAGTTGGCTTTCTATCACAAGCGAGTTCTCGAGCTTATGAAGCATATACCAAATATCACACTAACTCGAGTCTCTTGATCCGAGAATAGTAAAGTCGATTGCTTGAAAAAATTAGCTAAGAAAATGGCAAGTATGAATGGTGATTATATCATGATCGGTATATTTACTCGATGAGTTCTAGAGCCAACAAAGTATCAATCCCCATAGGTAGAGGGGTTATCAAATCTGACCCAGCAGGATGCGACAGGTTGCTCCTCATACTCCCCAAAATCAATAAGAAGTTGTACCAAGAAGAGATAAGAATGACATTGCCTCAGAAAATTAGTGTGAATTCTTTACATTAGAAGAGTCACGTGATTGGAGAGAAGCCTTCATCGACTACTTTAAAGAAGGCAAATTACCAAGTAATAAATCACTAGCAGTTCAAATCGAGAAGAGAATGCTACGCTATACTTTCATCAATAATATTTTATATCGTAGATCCTTTGAACAAATGTGGCTATGATGCCTAGGTGTAGATGAAGCTAGCAAAGTGAAGGTTGAAGTTCATGAAGGACTTTGTGGTGCACATCCGGTCCCAAGATGGCAAGTAAAGATCAAAAGGATGGCTATTATTGGCATCTATGGTGAGAGATTAATCACGCTAAGAAGTGTCATGAGTGTCAAGTACATGGGAATCTCATTCCATCAACCTCCAAATCCATTACACCCAACACATCCTTCAATGTTTACGATGTAATGGACCAATTGATCCACCCGTCACCAACATCACTTCATCCCAAGACGACTATTTCTCTAAGTGGGCTAAAAGCCCCATTTAAAGAAGTTACACGACCGAAAGTGATCAACTTCTTCATGCATAATGTGGTCTATAGATTTGGAGTGCCACGCCGAATAATTTCTAACAATGACACAACTTTCAAAAGTGCAAAGATTTATAGATTTATCGATCAACACAAAATTGATTAGCGATACTCTTCGATATACAATCCAAGAGAAAATGGTTTGGTGGAGGCCTTCAACAAGACATTAGTCAAGCTGCTCAAGAAGATTCTCACTAAAAATAAAAGAAAATGACATGCCAAGCTAGTAAAGGCACTATGGGCGTATTGAACTACCTATAAGATGCCTTAAAGCCACTCTCTATTCATTGGTATTTGGAACTGAAGCAGTTCTTCCGCTTGAAATTAAGTTGCCTTCACTTCGAGTAGCTATCCAATACAATCTAACTGAAGATAAAAAATGCTCGTTTGAGAATAGAGGAACTCGACAAGCTGGATGAAGTTAGATTACAAGCTCATCAAAATCTGAAAGTTTATCGAGCAAAGATGTCTAGGGCTTTTGACCATACGGTGCGGCCTCGAACATTCCAAAAAGGAGAATTGGTCCTGGTGCTGAGAAGATCAATTATTCCTAATAAAAAATTTGGTGACAAATTTCAGCCTAATTGGGAAGGCCCTTTTGTCATTGAAAAAGTGTATCAAAGAGGAGCATACCAACTCATCAACCTAAAGGGTGAAAGACCAATGTCTCCAATTAATGGTCGATACTTGAAAAAGTATTATACATGATGACCATATTCTCGAGGTACAATAGAAATCCCCATGCAAGATAGGGGGCATTATTTTAGTATATCTATTTAGGTTGACATCGTGCTTCATGCAGAGATCCCTAAATAAACATACTTCAGATGAAGAACTTTTCTGTAAAAATTCTCCTATTATACATGGGGCATTTTTAGATTTTTATATACAGATAAAATCAATATTGTATGTTAAAATCCCCTTTAGAGTACATCAATTCAAATATGGATGTGTTTGTATATTTTCATCTTAAAAATTCTCCTAAATATACTTTAGAATTCTCCCTGCAAAATAAATGGCATTTTTTAAATTTATATTAAGTTTATTTGAGTTGACATCGTGCCATAAGACGAGATCCTCAAATATTCTCTTATTCAGGTTGACATCGAGTTTTACGCTAAAATTCTTGGATATATCCATAATTGTTACTGTTAAGTTACAGAGTCTTCCAGGAACAAAAAGAATCTATTTCTATGCATGAAAGGACAACCCTAAATATCAAGAAATTTATCTCTCAGATTTGTCAAATTCTGGAGATCAAGTCAAAAGAACTCCCGATTTTGGAAGCTTTAATCAATTAAGTTGAAGAAGCATCAACCTCTAAATCCTGAAGTTTAGGGCATGGATAGGTTCTAGAGGTCGAACTCAACAAGCCCATAAATGACCTAGTTATTGACGCTCTCCTCACTCAACAAGCTGCAAGCAAAAGCTGTAGTGGAAGAGTTCCTGTTCATCAGTATCATGACAAAACCATCAATCCACTTCAGCTTAATTCAAAGACTCGAGTAGGTTCTAAAGGCCGAACTCAACAAGCCCAAATATGACCAGTTGTTGATGCTCTCCTCACGCAACAAGCCTCAAGAAAAGGTCATAGCGAAAGAGCCCCCGGTCGTTAGTCTATTGACGATAGCTGTTCAATCTCAAACCAGATCCAGCTTTATGATTACAAGCAACTAGGATCCAAGAGATCTCTCTACTTGATCGATAGATCAAGGCAAGCTAAGGAAGCACTCAATTCAGGGTTACCTCAAATCAATCCATATAATACTCGCATGGTGATATCTCAATTTATTCTCAAATGATCTGATCAAGCTCAAAGCACAGATCAAAGCCTATCTCCTCATCAAGTTCGTCAAAGCAGAAAGCACATGACCGAGAAAGCAATTTCATAATTCATACAAAGCTGATAGCTGAACTAAAAAAATTTCGTGATTATTCAGTCTATCAAAGCATATGTTGCTAGACTAATAACTCAATATTGACTCTATATAAGCCGGAAGGTTGGGTCATCTGTATGCCCCCTTCAATGAATTCATCAAAGCAGCAAGCACAGGGTTCATGACATACATACACTTCCTAACAAGTAAATATGGACAAATCAGGTCAGTCCTTCATCAAGTCTGTCAAGCTCAAAGCTAAGAAAGAAAGAATTTCAAATCCGACCAAGCACAGATAAACCAATCCTCCAGCGGAATCATTCATCAAAATAAATAAACCAATTCCTCCATCAAACCCAACCAAGCACAAAACTAGGGTTATAGCAAACTCTAATCTGCAATGACATAAAAGAAAGAGATCTTCAGTAAAGCCATTGAAGCATATAGTATATGGTGTAAGAACTCTTATTTATCTGATAAGTCGATTTTGACAAGTCGGTCAAGCCCGTCATTTAGCATGCCCTGAATAAGGCATCATACTAATGACAAATCCTATCAAAGCTCCGTAAGCTATTGAAAGTGAAGCTGAAATGATCCAAGTTCTGTGCTAGCCCAAAGGGTCAATCAGTTTTCAACAAACGTGACTCGCTTCATGCATGAATCATATTTGTTGGGGGCATTTGTTAACCTCCATATGTGTGTCATAAGTCAAAGTCAAGACAAATCAATTGAGACTTGGAGGATAAAGCAAAACCGGCTCAAAATGCATTGAAAGTCACTGAAAATGGTCAAAATGACCTCCGATTGGCGAATGAACTTTATCGTTGCGTTCAAAACATCGAAATTGATCGAAATATAATATTGCAAAATCTAACGATCAGACAAGCGCCAAGCTATCAACGCCGTATATATCGAGTCGAAGCACCAACATAAGCCAAATGATCCTGTTATGAAAATTGCAGTTAGCTTCAAAATATTGAAATCTATCAAGACTATCCGCGGCTCAATTCTTCATAAATATCGAATGATTTGACGATGCAAATCGAAAATAAATGCAATGACGCCACCAAAATCAACTCAACAACCTCCAATCGATGAACAAACTTTACCATCCGCGAATATTGAAACCGTCAATATTATCACGACTAATGATCAACCAATCAAAGCGCCATCGCTCAGACGCATATCGGGTGAGGCCCAACGGCGATCAAACAACCGCTTGAAATTTGCGTCATGGTTTCAAAAAATTAAAATCTATCATAAGAAATCACACTCAATTTGATCATGCGAAAAAATCAAAATAAAAGCAAATGACGCATGAAATTAAAGAAATTGACGCCGACAACCAAATTCTATCAAATGACTAATATGGCTCGAACAACAAATTCCTTAAATAATATAATATATATAATATATATATATATATATATATATATATATATATATATATATATATATATATATATATATATATATATATATATATATATATATATATATATATTAACTATGTACATTTATCGGCATGAGATCCACATTAAAATCATTTAATTAATTTAAAAATTATTTAGAAATCCATAAATTACCCCCTTATGCAGTAATTGTTTCCTCATTTTATTTTTCAGTTTTTCTGATAAATCAAAAAAAGAAGAAAAAAACAGTTCTATTTCTCTCATCCTCTCTTCCTTGATTCTCATGTTTTCTGCACAAGTAATTTTCGTCTATTCTCCCCCTCTCAATCTGCTCCTGCCCGCGCGTTTCGGAGCCCGCCGGCGCAAAACCCCACAAACCCGAATTCCGCCTCTCCGACGTAGCCTGCACGACCCGCTCCCTCCGCACGCCTCTGGCTCGCGTCTCGCGCAAACCTGCTCCAACCCGCCGCTGTTCCGTTCCGCCGCGCGCTGCACCGACCTGTTTCCGCAAAACTGCCGAACCGCCACGCGATCCCGCCTCCAGCCCGCGCACTGACCACCACACGTCTGACCCGCCGAGCAACCCCGCCTCCATGCGATTCCTCCTACCGTTCCCGCTAGCCCGCATCCTGCGGCCCCATATACCGACCCGCGTCGCTCGGCCCGGAACCGCCGCAGCCCGTAGCGCATTCCGCACACGGCCCGCATCCCTCGGCCCAGAAACGCCACAGCCCGCAGCGCGTCCTGCGCATGGCCCACATCCCTCGGCCCGGAACCCCAGCAGACGGGCAACCTGAACCTGCTGTTCCGCAAATCTGACCCATCGCAGACCCATCCCACGACCCAGCAGCCAACAAACCTCCTTCGCATATGGCCCGCCAGCTAGCAATCCTCCGCATCCGCTGCACTGCAGGCCGTAAACTGTCCAGCCTCATCACACTCCGCTGCCGTCTCGCATTTATTTCTCCATTCCTCTAATTTTCGCCGCCACATAAAGGGAAAGCATCACAACAGAATTCTTCTTCGATTTCCAAAGATCGCACTCTCGCTTATTTCCATTTTTTCACAAACCGGAAGAACATCACAAGAAATTCTTCTTCGATTTTCGTGATCGACCCTTCGCTCCTTTCCATTTTCGCTTCTCAAATGGGAAAGAACATCAATAATGAATTCTTCTTTCGCATCGACTCCTCATTACATTCTCAATCAGATACCTAACCCCATTCCTTGTCAGATTAGAAATGCGATCAAAATACATCGTAATGATCTAACGCTGATATATATATATATATATATATATATATATATATATATATATATATATATATATATATACACTTGTGTTTTTTCATTTGAAGTTTGTGCTCACAGAACGAGATGAAAATCGGATGAAGACGCACACGCTCAACAAGTATGCACCAGTAAGCCAACACCTGTTGATATCACCTCCAGACGAAATTTTGTCTAATTTCACTTAACTTAAAAATGGATGAATATATATCAGCATTATATATATCTTCTTTAACCGCGCCCGTCATCTCAAGAGGGCTGACGAGATAAAAACCGTCAGCGGTAGAGTGAAAGTTTCTTAGCCTTGTCGATTAGTAACACACAATTAATGGCGAACAAGAGACACTCAGAATTTTAACGTGGAAAACCTCAAGAGGGAAAAACCATTTAGCCAATAAAAAAATTCCTATGTATTTGTTTTTGAGTACAAAGTCTTCACGATTACGATTAATGCATATGAGAGGGACCAACAAGCTGTAACAATGATCATTGTAATAGTTCTGGTAATAGGTGGAGATCGAGACAATTACATGATGGTGGTTGATGTGGTCGGCATGTGACATTGCTTGGAGGATCTTGAGCTTCTTCTTCCTTCCTTAGGCTTTTCCTCTTCTTTGTTTGGATTCTTCCTCTTCTTCCTTGTTTGGATTCTTCCTCTTCTTCCTTGCTTCAGATTCAAGGATCCATCATGGTGGTTCAAGTTGGCGGTGGCTCCTCTTCTTCACTTGTTTGACTCCTCTTCTTCTTCCCTTCTCCCCTTTCATGTGAGGGATAGAGTTCTATTTATAGATGGGAGGAGAGGCGTTTTATTATGCAAAGTCCGTGCCACTCCTCTTGATGGACTTAGAATGGTTCTTTGATCATTTGATGTATTTTTGAGCATTTGGATGCCCAAATGAAATTCAGTATGAGATCTTAGGCTCGTTAGATCCGCTCGAGGCATCGATTGACTATAAACACTCTATATTTAAGAGCTATTTTGGGATGTAATTGATATCCCAAAGATTCCAAGGATATTTCAGTGCTTAATCTCGATTCTTGACTTCATCGCTTTTGATATTAAGATTCGGACTTTGATTAGCGGTATTTTGAGCACCATATCAAGGTGAAATTATCTAAGCTATAAATTTCTGCATGTGCTTGGACATAGAGATTTCAAGTGCAAATTTTAATGTCTCAAAAGGCTAAGTAGGCTAAATTGGAATATACTAAATATTAATCTGAAAATCTAATAAGATATTAGATCAATTTACAACGCCTTCTTATCCACCGAATATACAACCCTTTGTACAAGTAGACAGAGGCGATATTAAATCCAATTCTATAAAAACCATAAGGCTTCCTTTAATAAAAAAATTAATGAATTTCATTCTAATTATGATTCTCAAAATCAATGAAGTCACTAATTATTATCTAAATATAAATACACATGTGCTCTCATAGAGATTTTTGCAAATAATGTTTGAAAGTATGCTAAATTAGAATTAAATGAATATACAAAATTAATCTCATAATTCAAAAATAAAACTATCTAAATTCTTAAATACACTCGCATGGGCCCTGACACTATGCTGAATGCTTAAATTCAAATGTTTGAGAATCGCTGGGTTGCTTTGATTTAGTCTTGACTATGCTTAACAAACCTAAAACTTATAATAAGAGTTTCAAATCAGTGAAATGTCTAAAAAAAACTGATTTTGTCAGGTGATAGTAGATCTAATCTTCTATTATTAACTAAACAGAGTTGATAGGATCTAAAGCACTTAAACATATTCAAATTAATCAATTTTTCAAATCAAATTAAGTGGCAATCTGAAATTGCTTAAATAGAATTATATCATTAAAAACGTAAATCAAACTCAATCTATCCACCTTACGCAACCGATTGTCGGAGGTGACAAACTAAGAAAACTCTAGCTCACAAAGGAGCCAATGTCAAATAAAATATTCTGCTATGTTCACTCTCAATCGATCTCAGCCCAGTAAGAACATGACCCATGTCCTCTAACTGTGTGGCTTGGCCAATAGGCTCCACAGATGAAATAATTATGACTAGAGTCCTCTGATCGGGTGGTTTAGCCAGTCCGAATCCATTATATTACGATCACGACCTTAGCCCGTATGCTCCCCAATGGCTCTGCCCTTTGAGTTGTGAATCATAGGGTATACTTGATAGGGAAAAATAGCCCTCAAACTGGTAGACTTAAGGCATCTCCTTGACAAACACCCAGTCTACAAGAATTTCTTGGGCCGGAACATATTCTTGATGAAGATCCTTGTTAGGTTGGGTTACCTCCACTTTACTAGGGGCCGCCATCACTATTGGATCTAGATGAAGCCATCATTCCCCAAACCATCGGTTTAAAATGATGAGTTTCATATCTTAAATTCTAAAAAATTAACATCGCTATTATACATCATTAAAGATCTAATGAGCATTTTGAAGTTCTCTCATATTTAGGGTAATTACATGGGGTTTGCATAGGAAACACGAACCAAATCTAAAGTTCTCACCAAATGAGGATGAAATCTTTGGGTAGTGTCTTATATACTATTCCATCTACCTTCTAAAAATTACTCCGACACTTTAAATCAATCACTCTCTTCAATTCAATTCAAAAATTATCGAGAGGTCTGTGGAGAAGTTTTGGAGCCCACAATTGTCACTTCTATCGAAGTCGTGGGCATACTACTGAGGCGTGCAAACAACTCAAAGAAGAAATCGAGAGGCTCATTCAACAAGGCTATCTATGTCGATTTGTGAAGAATCAATCAGCTCAAGCAAACATAACTCCAACTAGGGGCAGGACAATCATGTAGAAATAACAAAATAGTCATGATGGTTGGAGAAATTGAAACAATGGTGACTTATCTAATCAAGTCCTCATTGCCACCTCTGAAGAACCAGAGTTAAAGAAATCATTCCATCACTTTTAATGACTCAGACTTAGAAGGATTCCAAGTTCCTCATCAAGATCCACTTGTCATCAACGCAGGGATCGGTAACCCATGCTATAATGTTAAGAGAATTTTGATTGACAACGGGAGTTCTGTTGATGTCTTATTTTACTCCACATTTTTTAGCATGAGCTTAGTTAGAGAAAAGCTCCAACCTTCTACAGGACCATTATATAAGTTTGATAATCGCCCTGTGCGATTAGAGGGGACAATCACCCTTCATATTGTCATTAGAGAATTTTTTGGACAAGTGACTCATTCAATTAAATTCATGGTGGTCAAGTCAGATTCGGCGTATAACGCTATCTTCGGAAGAACCCTCCAATCAATTTTTGGTGCCGTTACTTCAGTATTTCATCTTAAGATGAAATTTTTAACCCCTGGAGTGGTCTGTGAAAATCAATAAATAGCACAATCATGTTACCTTATATAAGCTCAACCACGTCCTTCAGTGACCTTTAGCATCAAAAATTTTAATTTTTGAGATGAAGAAGTACTCTAGAGATCTTCGCATGTAGAAGACTTGCTTCCTGTTTCATTGTCAGATGACCAACCTCTCTGAACAGTGCAAGTTGGATCTCTACTCTCAGATGAATAGAGGGCAAAACACATAGACTTCTTATGCAAAAATCAAGACATCTTTGCTTGGAGTCCGACAAACATGTCGGGGGTCGACCCCAATGTGATCATGCACTCTTTTAAGATTGATTCAACATTCAAATCGACCATCCAAAAGAAGCAGAGTTTTGTACCTGATCACCTCCAGGCTATTGAATAAGAAGTTAATAAGCTCTTAGAAGCGGAATTCATACGAGAAGTACATTACCCTATATGGCTATCAAATGTTGTCATAGTTTAAAAAGTAAATGAAACTTGGAGAATGTGTATTGATTACACTGATCTCAATAAAGCTTGCCCGAAAGATAGTTTTTTCCTCCCTCGAATTGATTAATTGGTCAATGCTACATCCGGACATCAAATGCTCAGTTTTTTGGATGCTTACTCAGGTTACAACCAAATAAAAATAGATCCAACGGATGATGAAGCCACATCATTTCAAACATAGAAAGGTTTATATTGTTATCAAGTTATGTCGTTCGGGTTAAAAAATGTTAGTGCTACCTATCAACGCCTTATGAATAAGATTTTTAAAGACCTCTTAGGCTGCACAATGGAGGTATATGTGGATGACATGTTAGTAAAAAGCTTGGAAGAGTCACAATATATTTTTGACTTAGAAATATGCTTTAACCTTCTTTGACGTTATAACATGTGACTTAACCCGACCAAGTGTGCTTTTGGGGTTACATCAAAAAAATTTTTTGGGTTTATGGTAACCCATTACGGGATTGAGGCCAATCCCGAGAAAATCAGAGCCCTCAAAGATATGGCTCATCCGAAGAATATCAAAGAAGTTCAACATTTGAATGGACGAATTCTTGCCTTATCCCGCTTCCTAGCTTCTGGGGATAAATACATGTCATTCTTCAAAATACTAAATGGAGATAAAAATAATACTTTTAAGTGGACTAATAAATGTTAGTCTACTTTTGAGCAATTAAGGGAGTATTTCACATTTTCACCCTTACTATCCAAGCCTATCCAAGGAGAGATGTTATGCTTATATCTCACAGTCCCTTCCCACGCGATAAGCTCAGTTTTAGTGCGAGAAGAAAATGGGATACAACGACCAATTTACTATGTTAGCAAAATTCTCTCTAATATAGAAAGTCGTTATCCACTAGCAGATAAGATGGCTTTGGCTTTAGTTTTCTCAGCGTAAAAATTGCATCCATATTTCCAAGCTCACACCATCGGGGTTTACGCTCATTTACCATTGAGGGTCATTCTGCAGAAATCAGAGACATCTGGGAGGTTAATCAAATGGTATATAGAATTGGGAGAGTTTGATATCTATTTCCTACCCTGGCTAGATATAAAGTCTCAAATACCCGCAGACTTTATAGTGGAATGCACTACCTCAACTCCAAATGAGTTATCTATTACACCCCTTTCGTCTCCTCAATGGACCATCTATGTTAATGAAGCTTCAGGAAATACTCATGTCGGAGCAGAAATCTTACTTATTTCCCCCCAACAGGATACCTTAGAGTATGAACTTACCCTAAAATTTTTTGCAACCAATAATATGGCTGAATATGAGGCTCTCATTGCAGGGTTGAGACTTATCATCGATTGTGAAGCTCAAGACTTAATGATCCACACTTACTCTCAGCTTGTCACCTCCTAGGCTGAGGGAAACTTTAATACTGATAATCGTCTGCTAGCATAATACCTCAGCTTAGTAAATTCACTTCTTGCCCATTTCAAGACACATCAAATCATTCACATACTGCAAGAGAAGAACGCTCGAGCTAATACTCTCTCTAAGCTCGCTACCTCTTCTACTAGAGATCTATTTAAGAGAAGCCATGTTGAAGAAATATATTTTTCTAGTATCCAATGGTCATGGGTAATACAAGCAATTAATGAGATAAAGGAACCTTCGTGGATAGACCACATCCTGTCTTTTCTACAAGAAGGGACCCTTCTTGAAGACCCAACTGTTGCAACTCGTCTCCAAAGACAAGCTTCAAACTTTATTATTATCGGAGGTGAACTAAACAAGCGAGCTTTTTTTGGGTTATACCTTAAATGCCTCTCATTATCAGATGCCGATTACGCTTTAATAGAGGTTCACTTGGGGATATGTGGAGAACACCTAGGAGGAAGGGCGCTATCCCTTAAAATTATAAGGCAATGGTTCTATTGGCCAACAATGAAGCAAGACGCCTTGGAGTTCATAAAAATATTCAAGTTGTCAGTTGCACTCTAACCTCTCTCATACACTACATACGGAGTTCTCATCCCTTCAAAGCTCGTGGCCTTTTGCTCAATGGGAAATTGATATCATGAGACCTTTTTCGGTAGCGTCAGTGTAACAAAAGTTTATCATTTTAGTTGTCTATTACTTCACTAAATGGGTGGAAGTTGAACCACTCGCTAAAATCATGAAGAAAAATGTTAAATAATTTATTTGGAAAAATATAGTGTATCGATTCGTTCTTCCTGCAAAGATCATCACCGACAATGGAACCCAATTTACTGGAAAAGTTTTTACATCTTTTTGTAAATATCTTTACATTCAGCTGCTACATGCGGTTGTGGCCTATCCTCAAACTAATAGATAGACTGAAGCTACCAATATGACTATACTCAAAGGGTTAAAAATGCATCTTGAAAAGGCTAGGGGCAACGGGTTGATGACCTCTAATGTTCTTTGCTTACCGCTACATGAACGATTGGTGAGACACCATATAACTTGTGTTTTACGAAGCTATTACGGTAGATATGATTCCAATTCCAAGAGTTCAATCATTCGATCATGATAGTAATGAAAAAAAAACTCTGACAGAACCTGGACCTACTCCCCGAAACTCGTGACATGACCCTACTTTGGTCTTCTTCCTACCACCAAAAGGTAGCTCGTCACTTCAACAGAAAAGTGACACATCATCCTATCTCTGCCGGTGACTTGGTCTTATGAAGTCTTGGCACTCTCTCACCTCTTTGGGATGACCCTTATATGATTATAGCTATGGTCAAGCCAAGAACATTTAAGCTCAAGGATCTAAAGGAAAAAACCTTATCTCAAACTTGGAACACTGAGAATCTTCGAAAATATTATCAGTAATTCTTACTGTGTAATTATTATAACTTTTATTTTATCTTGTTTGTCATTTCCTCTCCAAACTCATGTCAATGTTAAAATTATCTTAAAATTGTATCACTGACCTTATCAAAGTAATGAGTTTATGACATTTTCTTTCAAGCTTGTTGCATATAAACAATCTCCTTCATTTAATCCACTCACTTGAGAAATGTGCAACTCATGTTGTGTCTTAATCAGGGCATGATCAATCCCAGGGGGACTCTTTCATACAGGTAAGAAATCAAGCAACACTTTGACTAATGCCTACGATAGGTCAAAAAGTCCTTGGTGGATATTCTGCGGCCTCTTTCATATAGGTAAGAAGTCAAGTTAAACTTTGGTTAATACCTAGGATAGGTCAAAAGGTCCTTATTGGACATTCCACGGCCTCTTCCATACATGTAAGACGTCAAATAACATTTTGACTAATACCTAGGATAGGCCAAAAAGTTCTTGGCGGACTTCCCACAGCCTCATCCATTAATAATGAATAATATTCCGACCAATCACCTCGGATTGATCAAAATAAACTCACCCAAAAAAATTTTATATCATTGACAACACTAACATGATGATATAAGAAAGAATTAATATTCTGAATATAAAAAATAATAATAATAAATAACAATACATTGATAAAAGGAAAAGAAATGCATCCTCAAATGATAATACATGATATCAATCTCCTCCTCACCACTAGGAGATGCACCCTTAAACTCACTCTCGACCCTTTCAGCTCATGAATCTGACGAAGGGTCTTCAGATACTTGGTTGGGAGACAAAATACTAGCTCCAGTTTTGTGATGTACTAAGCGGATTCCTTTCAGGAATCCTCGAATGAAGCCTTCCTCTAAACATTAGTACTCCAAGTCCTTCACTTCAACATCAAGAATATGATTACGAGCTTCCTAGACATGGTCCTCGATAGTATCGCGATAAGCTAGGGAGTTCTTAAAGTCTTCCACTACCTTCAAGAAGATTTTATTTGCTTCCGCTTCTAACATTATAAGCTCTTTCTCAGAAAGAGGATATTATAATGCTTTCTTCTCCAGTTTAAGAGCTTTCTTCTCAGCTGCAAATGCCTTGAGTCTTTTCTCTTTCTAAGGAGTCTCTGCCCTCACCTCAATCAGCTCATCACGAGTGTGCTCCACCTTCTGATGTTGGAGAGAAAGAGAAGTTGACATGTTCGCTAGCTCAGTTCTACACCCGGTTAGCCGATCCTTTAGAGATGCTACTTCTTTGGCCTTAGCACTCATCTTTCGCTCACACTCGCCTTGTAAATATTTTACCTTCAAAAATTCAGTATTCCACTTATCTAGAGTGACACCCAAATGAGCCATCAGCCATAATGTTTGAGCTACCTACAATAAAAAAAATCATAAATATTGCACGAAGAAAAAAAGAAAAGGAGAAAAGAAGGAGACAACGCACTAATTCGTCTGCTCGTTGACGTCCAGTGCATACGTGGTTTAACACCTCTTCAGGAATATGTGGCTTCGAGAAATAAATTCCCCAATTATGAGTTGAGATAGCTAAACTCTCAGAGGCCAACTGGAGGCAAACATCTTCTCCGCAAATATTTGACATAGTCACTTCGGTACATGTCTTCTTTTCTTTAAAGAAGAAACATTGCTATCACTGTGATTTCATAACGGGCTTCTTGAAAGAATCTTGTGGATATGAGGAGACCTTTCATCACATTTACTTGATCTCTTCAGTTGAAGAGTATGAGATTTCCCTGTCTGAATGGAAAGGCCAACCTTGAACATTCTATCTTCAATTATATATTTGTCAATGTGACGTAACTCATGCTGCAATCTTCCTGCATCAGGAATATTAAGAGTCATTAAGATTTCATTCTCTTCAATCAGCAACGGATCTGGAACGTTATTCAATCTTCCCTATCTTTGAGGGAGGCCCCACTCATTTTTCACAAAAAATAATCTATTAGACCAATTTCTAGATGGATCCCGTGCTGAAAATTCTATCTAATTCTTTATAGCTCGATAAGAAACACGTCCCTGAGCATCACATGTGAATCTACACATTCGACATAAGTATTTGATGTTCAAAGTAACACCACTCTCTCTAAAGAAGACAGTCAAACCAATGATGATCACTAAAGCTCGAAATAAAAATCGTGACAAAGCTACATCGCATATTTTAAAGATCTCAATCAATTCATAAGCTAAAGGGAACCGCAATCCCGCACGAAGAATCATCTCATAAATAGTAAAATATCTTGACGGAAGTGAACGGGCTCGATCAAATTTTTTGGCAACAATAGCCACCAACTCATTAGGGAAATAAAATTTCCTGCGGAGCACCATTAAACTATATGTTGTGATAGTGGATGATATATTATCTGTAGCTGTCACACTATTGGTTCTCTTCTGGCTATCATCTTGTGAAAATACATAATAGAAAAAAGAGGGAGAAAAAGACAAAAGTCTGAGAATTTTGTGAAGCAACTCACTCACCCTAATACTTGGGCATATCCTTTCCTGACTTTTTCGCTCACGGACAGCTTTGGATAAAATTTTTTGCTTACGATTTGATGAAAAATATACGCATACATATGAGATAAAAAAAGCTATTCCTCTCTAATGATACTCTGAAATTATCTGGCAGACTTTCTGAGTTGTTCGAAGGATGGTTCCTAATTGATGTTTCCCTATCATCTTAGCAATTGTCAACTATTGAACAATCCATTGGAGTTTTAAGAAATTTAATTTTCTACAAGAAGAAGTAGGAAGTACGGGCCTTGATCGCCTCCAAACCCGGTCGGTCCGACGAGAAAAATTGATGCATCTTTCGAGGGAAAATCGGAGCCTCATCGTATGAACTACGGGACTTAATCACCTCTAAACCCGTCGGTCTGACGAGAACAGTTGACCCCTCTTTTGAGAGAAAATCGGAGCTTCGCCATATAAACTATGGGCCTTGATCACCTCCAAATCCGGTCGGTTCGACGAGGACAGTTGACGTCCATTTCGAAGGAAAACTAGAGCCTTGCCGTATGAACTACGTGCCTTGATTGCCTCCAAACCTAGTCGGTCCGATGAGGACAGTTAACGCCTCTTTTGAGGGAAAATCGGAGTCTTGTCGTATGAACTACGGGCCTTGATCACCTCCAAACTCGGTCGGTCTGATGAGGACAGTTGACGTCTCTTTCGAGGGAAAACCGGAGCCTCGCCGTATGAGTTACGGGTCTTGATTAGCAAAGCGAATGACCTTCTCTTAAGAAGAAGGTCAGAACTTCACTGAAATAAAGAAAGGAAATTTTTTTTTACCCTAGTCTTTGAACTTCCACTAGATGATTTCTCATCCAATGCAGAGGAACACTAGAACATATGTAAATTATATCTCCTCACTTGACCCTTGAGGGGTTTTTATAGACCCCCTATAATAACAAAAAGGTAATAAATAAATAAAAATGGAAAAAAAATAAAAAAATGCTAATCGATGTGTGTTTGTGCGTGCGTCAGGGGCTCCGTGCTTAACACTCCCCAGCTCGGTGGTGGTGCTGCGTAAGCATCCGGATGTTCTGTAATTCAAACATTCGTGCACCCGCGCATCTGCGCCCACCGCTTAGTGTCATAATCTTGTGAAATGAAGATCTGTTCTCCCAAACTGTATGGTTAATGAACCCGCAAATTTCATGGAAGAATTTATTATTTTCAATTATTTGGCATATATATTTTTGGATGATAGAGAGACTGTTATTCAAAAATAGGGGGGCAACTGATATGACACTAAAAATCATGCTAGTCGAAGTACGAATCTTGGTGTCAAAAGTAAGCTGATCCTAAGTTTAAACTAGTCGAGATCAAGTACTTAAAATATCATTGGAAACTTTAGGATATCGGCTAAATCCCTAAATAGTTCCTAAATGTGAAGTGTTTATGATCAAATTGAGCGTCTTTACGAGCCAGATTTAACAAGCCCAATGTCTCTTGATTTTAACTTCATTTGAGTATTCAAATACTCAAAATACTTTAGATGATTAAATGAATCATCTTGAGACATCCGATGGAGTGGTTTGGATTTTGCATATATTTATGAAAATGCCATCCCTCTAATCTATAAATAGCTCATCATTCTTCATGAAGGGAGAGCGGCAAGAAGAAGAGAGAGCTCAAAGCGAAAATCCTCCAAGCATGTCGTGACCTACTCGATTAAGGTTGCGTGGTTGGCCGTCGCGTTGGCTGACCACCGCCTGCGCCATTTCGATTTTGTAACCTCGTCATCGGTCATCACCGCTGCTGACCCGTTGTCGGATTCTGCGATAGTTGTTTATCGCTGGCGATCCGCGAAAGCGTCGCCGTTGCGGTCATCCACTTGATCACCATACCGATCCGCATCGTCATCGCTCAACCATTATCGCTGATCATCCCGATCCGGCGCCGTATTCATGGATCGCCCGCGGCAGCCCACCATCGATCATTTGTCATCAACGGTGGTCGGTCGCCGTCGCCATCACTTGCCACCACCGACCTTCATCGCCATCTCGGTCATGCCACCTGATCGGCCGACTTTATATTGATTCAATTCTAACTGCTATTTGTTATTCTGCATATAGTTGTTGCTTGATTCTGATATTCTCATTATCAGTCCTCCTCATATATAATTTTGTAATCCCGTTATTGGAAAAACTTTGTACTTTAAAACAGATACATAGTAGAAGATTTTTACTGGATTAGGCCCCGTAGTTTTTTCCCCTTATTTAGAAATTTTTTCACGTAAAAATCCTGGAGTTTCTCTTTCTCTCTTCAATATCTATGTGTGTTGGATTTTTTAATAAGAAAAGTGTAAAATTTTATTCTATCGTAACTGATTTTCTAGCACGTAACATATTGTAGGTTATTTTATCATATTTTTAATATTAATATATTAACATATATGTAGATCTCACTTTCAAAATTAATAAATTTTATTATGGAATATATAATAAAACTATATACATACATATATATATATATATATATATATAATCAATAGATTAACTGTATACAAAAAAAATTAACATATATTAATTTTTTAAAAATAATTCTCATAAAAGTCGAATAAAAAGAATATCTTCGCCGAACTTTTATTAATTTAATATTTATTAGGATAGAGGAGCCAAATCCCTTTAATATATACCTCCCTTTTTTTTTCACCACATAAATCTCTCCTCCCTTTCCCATCGCAGCTTTTGAGTCTTTGACTGGCTATCGGCCATCTCTCCGTAATGAAACGCGGCGGCGAGAACTTCTCACCGGAAGTGAACAGTCGCAACACTGCCACCGCCGGCGACGGTTCGAGCATCGAGCAGTCTGCAAAACGGCGACGCGGCCGCCCAGTAGGCTCGAAGAACAAGCTCAAACCACCTGTGGTCATCACTTGTGACTCAGAACCCGGATCCGCTCTTCGCACCCAGGTGCTTGAGATCCCCGCCGGCCGCGACATCGCCGAATGCCTCTCCGCCTTCTCCCGCAACCGCGGCGTCTGCCTCTGCGTCCTCGCCGGCTCCGGTTCGATCTCCGCCGCCACAATCCGGCAGATCTCTACTGCATCGGCCAGCCTAAACTTCCGCGGCCGATTTGATCTAGTTTCTATGTCCGCAATGTTTCTCCTCGCCGGCGGCACAGAAGGGAACATCTCCGTGTCGTTCGCCGGACCGCAGGGGCAGGTCGTGGGAGGCGTGGTGGTGGGGCCGCTCGTGGCGGCTGGTAAGGTGATGGTGGTGGCGGCTGTTTTTTCCGATCCGGTGTTTCATCGGCTGCCGGAGGAGGATGGGGAGGCTTCGGCATCTGTGTCGGGTGAGGAGGAATCGGAGAGGAGCCTGGAGGCGGAGAAAAAGGAAGCCGAGGGTCGCAGTTGGTACGCCGTCCACGGGATTCAAACGGCGGCGGATGCTGACGGCGGCGCGGCGAGATTTGGCGTGGGGCAGTTTGGGCGTGACGGCGTTCGGACTCCGGCGGCCCGTCCGTCGGCTTATCAGTTATAATTTCTTACTTTTAATTTAAATATGTTGTTTTTCTTAAGGATTTTATGTATTGGAAGTGCGATACGTCCGGATTTTATGAGAGATCTCTTTATACTATAAATTTTAAATTATCCATTTTTAAAGAGATAATGATGAGTGAAGGTAGGGATAAGTTATAATCTTATTACTTTTGAGGTAATTAGCTATTTTTATTTAAATTTAATTTAAATAATTTTTTATAAAGTGAGCAATGAATTAGAAATTTTGTGACAAATTCATAATCGAGAAACAATCTTTTATTCCTCTTAAGTTAGATTCAAGAATATTATTTATAAATTATTTATTTATTAGATTTATAAAAAAACATTTATTTTCATTCTCTATCTATATAATACATAGCATATGTATATAGTCTATATTATAGACACATGCTGTATATACTCTCACGTGGTATAATATTATTGGAGTCCGAACATAAAATTATATTTGGAGTTTACACAAAATAATTTATTAAAATTAAAATTAGAGTATGAATATTAATTGATTTATAATCATCCTAATCAAAATAATTCTTCTCTAATTGTTTAGCATCTTTCTTTCTTTCAAAATTTTGTTAAAAAAATAGTTAAATTATTATAAAATTAGATGATTTACATACCAATTATAATTCTCATATGTTTATATATCTTACACTTAAACATAGATATTTAATTATATAATACTTTTCTATGTTTATAAAAATATATTTTATTTTTTAAAAGTGAATGATAATGATTTTTTTGATGTGATAATGAAGGTTTATATATTTGATACATAAATATATAAAAATTATATAATATATATATAAATATCTCAAAATTAAGATCCATCTTTTTAGTTTAATCCGAACAACATTCAATATATTATTCACTATGTTATTTTAAAATAATTTTACAAATTTTAATTTAATAATTTTTAAAAGTAAAAAAATATCTTTAAATATTTTTTATATTTATTTACCCCTTGAACCAATTAAAGAATTTTTGGGAGTTTGCATATATATATCAAATAATTATTATAAATTTAAATATATGTTAGATATTTACATGCATAACATTAAATTTTTAACATCACATAAAAAATTATTATCATTATTATTTTCTTAAAACTAAATTAATAATTTTTCGTCTTTCAAACTCTATTACCTTATGTTAAAAATATAATTAATTTTAATTATTTTATTATACTTGAAGATATACATATTCATACCTATTATCTTATATCATATAATCAATAAATATAATCTTTTTTAAGGGTTATAAATAGCCTTTTTAACCTATAAAATTATTGACATATAAATTCTTTTACTTGTTGATCTAAATTTTTAAGAGATTTTTTTATATCACTTTTATTTTATATTTATAATTTATAATTTTATTTTATTTCAAAATAAAATATGTTTTGCATTTATTGTTGATTTTTAAAATTACTTAAAGTATTTGAAAAAATAGATGTTTTGAATATTTTTAAAAATAATATGATTTATTTTAAATATTAAAAACACATCAAATATTTTTTTAAAAAATAATATAAAAATAAAAAAAATATAAAATAAAATTGATTCTAAATAGCCCCTTCATTAATGGATATGACTTTTGAATTTACTATTCAAAATTTATTTTTCTTGACTCATCTCATTAATTTTCTTAACACAATAAATTTTTGATTTATTGTGCGTAAAAAATCATTATATTTAAGAGATTAGAAAATAATTTGAGCCGTTTAAAATAAATAAAAAAATTGTATTTTTAATAATATCCAACTAAAAATAATTGAGTTTAAAATAATCAGCAGTTAAGGACGTTGTTCTCGAATAGAAAAGGAGCCCACCCAAATTTAATACATAATAAATATACAATGTGAACATAAAAGACCATGACCGTGACTTGTCAATATAAAAGACAGAAATATCGGCCGTCTCTTAGCTCATGAGAAAGTGCGGTCTAAAATTTTTCGTATCTAATTCGAATCTTCTTTAAAATGGAAGTAATTATATTTAAAGTAAAAAAAGTAAATAAAGATATATATATATATATATATATATATATATATATATATATATATATATATATATATACATATATATACATATATATATAGGTGATAAATATGATGTTAAGTTTATGAGATTAATTATATAATATTCACATCATGAGTAATGTGCGGAAAACCATAGAGTAAAATTTACGCCTTTGTTGATCAAGACACACACGTAATTAAAGAATAACACGAGATACCCAATTTTTAACGGAAAACCAAAAGAGGGAAACCACTGCCAAAAAAAGATTCCACTATGTATCCTTTTCGAGTACAAAATCTTCCGATAACGGATTACTGATATTTGAGAAAGGACAACAATACAGAACAACGATTTATAATATTGTCGATGTGAGATAATTTCTGTGAAATGCCGGGATATTGAATCTGGCGGATTCTCTTCGGATCTTCAAGCTTTAAATTTTTCTCTTCCTCCCTGACTGACTTTTCCTCTTTCCCTCGATCTTCTTCCTTTCCTTGCCTCTCTTCCTTCTTCACTTTTCCTTCTTCTTCTTCTTTTTTTCTTCACTTGTTTTCTTCCTTTTTCTTCACTTCTTTCACACCACTTCACTTAGCTTAGCTCCATGTGAGGAGAGGCCCATTTATAGATGGGAGGAGATTCTAAGTAAACTCATGTCGGTACACTCCCATCGGACGGCCGTAATGACTCCTTCGATCATTTGATGTTTTGAGCATTTGGATGCCCAAATGAAGTAATTATGAGATCTTAGGCTCATTAGATCCGTCAGATGACTATTATAAACACTCCACATTTGAGAGCTTTTGGGATTTAATTGATGTCCCAAGATTCTAATGATATTTTAAGTGATCTGATTGTGACTCAAAATCATATCGCCAACATCAAGATTTGTGCTTGACTGGTATTTTGAGAGTCATATCGCCCCCTATTTTGGATGACATTAATCATCCAAAAATATATGTGTCAAATGTTCAAAATAACCAATTGGAAGTTTTAAGCGAATCACATTGAGGAATCAAAGGCTGTATAGGAAGGCCTATGACGTCTGCGGGCTGCGATGTCGACTGGGACCGCGGGTCAAGCAGTATCGCGCGGCGCAAGCGGGCGCTTCATGGGGCATCTACGGATTCCCGTCATACATTCCACAGAATCTTCGGGTCGCCATTCACAGAATCGCGGGCCATTCATGAATCGCCCAAACGCCATTCCGGAATGTCGGATCGGCGTGCCCGGTCGATCGGCTGCCAAGCGGGCGCTGGCTGGCCATTCCCTATTGCTCATTCTGATCCTCATGGGGCAGCCATATTACAAGGCAAGGGCGCTCTGGCGCCATGGCGCGCACGGCCGCCCGAGAAATTCGTTTTGAGCCGCTTTTGAACCGTTTTTGAGGGTTTTACTTTTACCCCAGGTAAGAGGAGAGGACACCTTTCCTCTCCTTCTTGAGTGAGGTCCTGAGGCAATCAAGGGCGATCAAGAGTTCGAGGGGCGACCCATGATAATGCGTCTACCGACCGCCGCATCGTCCGTGGGCGATGGCACGGTGATACGCCGCGGCGATCGGCCACGCATCGTCCGTTGGGGAGCATGCCCACGATCGTGGCCCGCTACCGGCCACGCCGACGTCCGTTAGAGGATCAGGCCCACGAACGCCGTGGATTTCCGCATGCGACCGTCCGTTGGGGAGGATCAGGCCCGGTATACGTCGGTTCCGGCCACGGCCATGTCAATCGCCGTTAGAGGCGATCGCCACGGTATACGTCGGTTCCGGCACCCACGCCGACCGTTGGGAGATCGGCTGATCGGGTTCCATCGCCACCGCCGACCGTCCGGTTAAGCGGTCGGCGCGCCGTGGTTCCGACCGCCATGCCGACCGTCCGGGTAGGGCGAGGCACGTGATAGTCGCCCGGCGCATCGGCCACGCCGACCGTCTAGAGAGGCGATCAAGGCCCACATACGTGGAGTTCCGGCCACGCCGCATCCGTCCGGTTAGGCGATCAAGGCCCACGGTACGTCGCCCGGCGACCGCCACGCCGCATCGTCCGGTAGGGCGATCAAGGCCCACGATAATGTCGGTTCCGTTTACCGCCACATCGATCGTCCGGTTAGAGGCGATCTGCACGTGATATCGGTTTACCGGCCATCGCTATCCCCGTTGAGGCGATCAAGGCCCACGGTGATAATGCCGGTTCCGTGCCACCACGCCGTATCGGCCCGGGTAGAGGTATCACGTCGGGGTTCCGTTTACCGCCACGTCGACCGTCCGAGAGGATCGGGCCCACGATTTTATTCCGCACGGTGACCATCCGTTGGGATATCAAGGCTCACGACCGTCGGGGTTCGCCATCGCCACGCCGATCGTCCGTTGAGGCGATCAGCCATGGTATACGCGTCGTGATTCGGTTTACACACGGACCGTCCGTGGAGGCGACCACCGGAGATGGGGTCACGAAGATGAATGATGGGCGACGAGATAACCGACGATGGTGGTGACCGGATGCCGGTGATGGTCGAGGCGGACCCAAGAATGGTCGGAGTGGTGACGGGACGGCTGACCTATGGTTACGTCGACGGTGGTGACGCAGAATCACTTCACTGCACGTTAGATATAATTGAATCCGAGGATTTTTGACCCATCCGGTTGTTTTGTCGAGTGTTATCCATGACATTAACTCGCGTAGTGACAAAGACCTTTGGTCGAATATTATTCGCCGACGCTAACTGTATGGAAGAGGCCGGGAAGTCCACCAAAGACCTGACCTTTCCTCGGTTGTTGGTCAATATTTCGCCGACGCAACCTGTATGGAAGAGGCGGAAGTCCACCAAGGACCTGACCTGGTTGTTTGTCGAGCTTTTGCTCGATGACATTAACCCGCGAAGAGATCGCAGAAGTCCGCCAAGGACGCTTTGACCTTTCCGGTTGTTTGTCGAGCTTTGCTCGATGACATTAACCCGCATGGAAGATCGGGAAGTCCACCAAGGACGTTTGACCTTTCCCTTGTTGTCGAGTTTCACCGATGACGCGTTAACCCGTATGGAAGAGGAATTAATCGGATGGCGACCGGCGCCGGTTGTCGGCGCGGATGACCGACAATGGCGAGGAGGCAAGATTGTGGCGATGGTCGGCGGCGGTGACGGCACGGAATGGCGGATGACCGGCATTAGTGATGACCGAAGATGCCGCGATAGTTCAAGACGGCAGAAGAAGCGGCCGGCATGGTTTCGGCTACGTGGGTGGTCGGCAACGGTAATGGTTGTCGACGGCATGAGACGCCGGTAACGATGCCGATTAATGGTGATGACCGCGAAAGATTGTCGCGATGGTCGGCGAAGGGACCGACGATGGTAGACCGCGACGATGAGATTTTGACCCATCCATTGTCGAGTGTTATCTCGATGACATTAACTATGAGGGTACAAAGTTTTGACCTTTCGGTTTGTCGAGCTTTTGGATGACATTAACCCGTATGGAAGAGATCGCAGGAAGTCCACCAAGGACGTTTTGACCTTTCCTGGGTTGTTTGTCAGAGCTTTTGCTCGATGACATTAACCCGTATGGAAGAGATCGCAGAAGTCCACCAAGGACGTTTTCGACGGCGGCGACTGACGTCGGTAGTTGGCGGGATGACCGACGATGATGGTGGTGACCGACGGAGATTGCCGGCGATGGTCGGCAGTAGTGACCGGCGACGTGCCAATGACCTTTACAAGGGTTGGCGGCCATGGTGCAGCCGACCGACGGAGATCTTTGACCTATCCAAGGTTGTTTGCCGAGTGTGACTCATGACGTTAACCTCAGATGGAAGAGGTCCGATCAAGTCCCCTGGATTGATCATGTCCCAATTGAGATGTAACATGAGTTGTATATTTCGTGGGAGGAAAAGTAAAGAAAAAGCAAATCTTGTTAGAAAGTCAGAATTCACTAGTTCAATGATATAATCATAAGACACTGCGCTTTAAGAGAAAATGACAACAACAACCGCAACAACAAGCTTTAATCCTAGTAGTGGGTCAGTTATACAAGGATGAAATGACAGACGAGATAAAGTCATAATAATTATGCGAAGAGTTACCGATAATATTTTCAAGATTCTTAGTATTCCAAGTTCGGTAGAGTTTTTCCTTCTCGAGCTTGAACGCTCTGGCCATATGCTATGACCACATACGGACCATCCCAGAGGTGAGAGTTTATCACGAGGGCCTTTGCCTCGAGACTTCAGACCAAGTCACCGATGGACGAGGTTTCACTCTGAAGTGGCTACCCGCTGGTGATGGGGAAGAAGTCCCAAGTAGGCCATATCCCGAAGTTTCGTGAGTAGGTCTAGTGTCACGGAGTTTTTCTTCATTACTTCCATGATCAAAAAACCGGACTCTTGGACTTGGAACCCGATATCCACCAGATGATAGCTTCGCATCAAAACACAAGTTATACCTGTCTCCACGGGTGCGGAGCAGTTCAAAGAACATTGGGGAGCTCATCAACCCATTGCCCCCCTTCTCAAGACGTTTTTAGTCCTGAGTATGGTCCTATTGGTAACTTGCTTGCCCATTAGTTTGAGGATGTGCTACATGCAATGAATGTGAAGATCTTTGCAAAAGGACGAAAGACTTTTCCAAGAAATTGAGTTCCATTGTCGTGATGATCTTGCGAAGACCGAATCGACATATTATATTTTTCCGCACAAATTGTTTGGTATTTGCCTCTGTGATTTTAGCGAGTGGTCCTCTACCCATTTTGAAGTAGTCGAATGCTAGAATGATAAATTTTCGCTGATGCTATTGGAAAAGGTCCCATGATATCAATCCCCATCGAGCAAAGGCCATGGGCTTTGAATGGATGAGAGTTCGCGCGCATGTGAGGGAGGTTAGAATGCAATTGACAACTTGCATTTCTTTGTGAATTCAAGCATGCCTTGTTTCATTGTAGGCCAATAAAACCCTTGCCTCATGATTTTAAGGGCCAATGCTCTTCCTCCAAGGTGTTCCCCACATATTCCAAAGTGAACCTCTTTAACGTAATCGCCTTCAAGGTGGAAGGCATTTGAGATATGGACCGAGAAAGCTCGCTTGTATAGTTCACCTCCAATAATAGCAAAGTTTGAAGCTTGTCTCTGAGACAGTGGAAGTTGGATCTTCGTGAAGGGTCCCTTCTTGTAAAAGATAGATCGGGGTTTATCCACCTAACGCTCCTTTTCCTCATCAATAGTTTGAATTATCCATGGCCCTTGGATACTAGAAAATGTATTTCTTCAACATGCTTTCTCTTAAATAGATCTCCGCAGTAGAGGTAGCAAGCTTAGCAAGAGCGCCCAGTATTCTTCTCTAGTATGTGGATGATTTGATGTGTCTTGAAATGAGTAAGAAGAGATTTTACCAAGTGGAGATATTGCACCAGGATTATGAGTATTAAAATCTCCTCCAACTTGGGAGACAAGTCGGGAGTCAGTGAATTACTAAGTTTTGGGCTTCAAAATAATGGCGAAGTCTCAACCCTGCGATGAGAGCCTCATACTCGGCCATGTTATTAGTTGGGAATTTTAAGCAAGTCCATACTCTGGGTATTTTGGGGAAACAAGTAGATTCCCGCACGACAAGATTCAAGCTCCATCAACGAGAGAGTCCATCGAGGAGATGAAAGACACGTGAGATAGCTCTTCTAGAGTTGGTGCATTCCACTATAAAGTCTCGCAAGTATTTGAGACTTTATGGCGTCGAGGTAGAAAATTTATATCAAATTCTCCCAGTTCTATGCACCATTTGATCAATCTTCCGATGCTTCGCTCGTAAGATGGCCCTTAATGGTAAATCGCTGTAAACGCCGATGGTGTGAGCTTGAAAGTATGGACGCAATTTTCGCCGAGAAAATTAACGCCGAGCCACTTTATCTCGCAAATGGATAACGACTTTCTATATCGAGAGAGAATTTTACCGACGTAATAAATTGGTTGTTGTGCCCCATCTTCTTCTCGCACTAAACTGAAGCTTATTATGTGGAAGAAACCGCAAGATATAAGTATAACGCTTTCTCCTTGAATAGGTTTGGATAGCGTGAGATGCTAGATATTCTTTTAGTTGCTCAAAAGCATACCGACATTCATCTCCATTGAAAATTATTATTTTAGCTCCCTTCAATATTTTAAAGAATGGCAAGTATTTGTCCCAACGGCTAGAAACGATAATGCAAAGAATTGACCATTCAAACGTTGAACGTCTTTGATATTCTTCGGAGGAACCATATCTTGGAGAGCTTTGATTTTTTCAGGGTTAGCCTCTATCCCACGGTGAGTTACCATAAATCCAAGAAATTTTCCCGACGTAACCCCAAAAGCACACTTGGTTGGGTTAAGTCGTATGTTATAGCGTCGAAGGAGGTCAAAGCATGCTTCTAAGTCCAAATATGTTGTGACTTTTCTAAGCTTTTCACTAACATGTCATCCACATACACCTCCATCAGTGGCCTAGCAGGTCTTTAAAACCTTATTCATGAGGCGCTGATAGCCAAAGATTTTTAATCCAAATGGCATGACTTGGTAACAATATAAACCTTTATATGTTTGAAACAGTAGCCTCTTCATCTATCGGTTCATCTTTATTTGATTGTACCCGTAATAAGCATCCAAAAAGCATTTGATGTCCCATGCCCACCAATTGATCGATGAGGAAGAGGAAAACTATCCTTTCGGGTGTGCCTTATTAAGATCAAGATAATCAACACACATCCTCCATGTTCCATTTGTTTTTTAACCATGACAACATTTGCTAGCCATGTGGGTAATGCACTTCTCGATGAATCCCGCTTCTATGAGCTTGTTAACTTCTTGTTCAATAGCAAGACGATCGTGCAAAACTCCGCTTCTTTTGGATGATTGGTTTGAACGGATTAATTTTGAGGGAGTGCGTGATTACACATCGACCCTCGCATATCTACCGGACTCCAAGCAAATATGTCTTGATTCTGTAAGAAATTTATATACTTTTCCTTTGTTCTTCGAGAGTAAAGATCCCACTTGCACGCTCGTAATGGTCATCCGATACTATCAGAGTAAATCTTCTACTGTGGGAAGCTTTTGAGGTACTCTTTCATCTCGAAGTTAAGATCTTCGATGTCAAGGTGATGGAAGGGGTCTGATAACATGATTGATGCCTGTTGATTTCCACAAACCACCCCAACTCCACGGGAAATTTTATCTTCGATGAGGCAATCAAGTGATAAGACCAAAAATTGATTGAGGGGCCTCCAAGATTGCATTATATGCAATCCGACTTCACCACCATGAATTGTATTAAATGAGTCACTTGTCGAGGGAATTGAGGGTAACAGAAGAGTGATTGTCCCTTCGCCTGCATCGGGTGATTATCAAACCCATATAGTGGTCCAAATGGTTGGAGCTTTTGCCTACCAGCCCATGTTAAGAAAAGTTGAGTAAAATAAGACATCGAAACTCCCATTATCGATCAAAATTCTTTAACGTTATAACAAGGATCACCGATCCTACCGATGACAAGTGGATCTTGATGAGGGATATGGACTCCTTCTAAGTCCCAGTCATTGAAAGTGATGGAATGATCAATAATGAGACTTCTTCAACTCGTTCTTGGAGAACGAGAACTTGATTATGTAGTATCGATCCTCCCACATTGTTTCATTTCTCCAATTATTTGATGATTATTTGGTTATTTTGTGATGATTGTCCCGCTTGCCCCCAAACGGAGGTGTGTTTCGAGGTGGTTGATTCTTCACAAAACGACGAGTATCCTTGTTGAATGAGTCTCGATTTCTTCCTCGAGTTGTATACATGCTTCAAGAGATGTCCAGGCCGATGAAAATGACAATATTGCTCCCGGTTTCAATTCGCTTCAATGGATGCGCCACTGTTCTTCATCATGGAATAGCCATCGTGAGGTTAACACGATGTTCCGTGTGTATGTCTTTTCCTCGAGGTTCACGCTTGTTGATATGGGGTCGTGGAGGGAGATCATGACTACCTTGTCGCTTCTTTTGATGGGCCCGGTCCACATTTTCGGGTGTTTTATGCTTTCCGCGATATTGTTCAAATTGTTCATGATGAGCATTAATAGCTTCATCGGAGATTTGTGCTTCTACACGATGAACTAAGTCAGAGATGGACCGTCCCGCATTAATGACCTAGTTCTGACCTGAGTCCTCCAAGGAAAACTCCTCTTAATAGTTCGTGGTCTACCCTGTGTATTTGGCGAAGCTTCTAAAGAGAACCTCGAAGTATTCTTTGAGTGATTCACCCTCGCTCGTCAATCGAAAGATGGGAGGAATCTTTAATGATTCTCCCATTTGCAATGAACTGCTCCACAAAGAACCCGGCGAAGTTCGCTAAAATGGATCCCCGGAAGAGAATAGAACTGCGAAGCTTTGAGGGTAGGAAAGACGACAAAGAGCAGTCGAGCTCTGGATATGCATGATACCCGTAATGGTCGATGTGTTCGTGGGTCGTTGCCCCATCATAGAATCAATGCTCAAGCTTGAAACCTACGGAATTGGATGTCAAGAATGGCTTAAAGGTGAGGACTCCTCATAACCGCATGTGTGAAGATGATTTATCTTGAAGGTGAAATTCATCTTGTATTAAGCCACTTCGAAATGTCATGATGTGCGGATTAATGAGATGAGCATGTGTGAAGCTATCAACAACAACGGTGGATTAGTAACCGAGCGTGATGGATGAGTGGAACTAGGTGAGAGATCATTACGGTCTCCATGCGAGGAACTCCGGGAGGATTAGCGTTTTGACCTCCCGCAATGACCGATCTTGGGGAGATATGTTTGTCGTAGTAGTTGTAGTCCTTGCAAAAGTGGATCATCTTATTTTGAGACTCTCCATTCGACGGACACGATCTTCCAAAGAGATTCCCCGCCTCTCAACTTGGCGCCCTTGGTTCGTGGATGGGTTTTGAGAATGACGGAGTCGAACGGAAGCTCCGGACGAGTGTTGGCCTATTGGCCATAACGTGGATGTTCACGAATTGTGGTTGAAGAGTTTTACTTCCACGACGGCGCCAACCTTATGCGTCGGAAAACCAGAGTAAAAATTTATGCCTTAGCCTTGTTGATAAAACACACATGTAATTAAAGAGCGAACATGAGACACTCCAGAATTTTTAACGTGGAAAACCTCGAAAAGAGGGGAAAAACCACGGGGCCTAGCCCAGTAAAAAGATTCCACTATGTATCCTTTTCAGTACAAAATCTTCCGATAACGGATTACAATTTATTTGAGAAAGGGACAATACCGTAACAACGATCGCTTATAATATGTTGTGATGTCAGGGCTTTGGAGTTTGGGATGCCATGATGCACGGAGGCGATCTTGTTCGGGATCTTCAAGCTTTAGTTTTCTCTTCCTCCTCACTTCACTTTTCTTCCTCGATCGGACTCTTCCTCTTCTTCTTCCTTTTTTCCTTCTTCTTCTTTTCCTCTTGACTCTTCTTCTTCTTCCTTGCTTCTTCTTCCTTCTTCCTTCTTCTTCTTCTTCACTTGTTTGACTCTCTTCTTCTTCTTCTTCTTCCTTTTTTCTTCTTCTTGTTTGACCTTCTTCTTCTTCCTTGTTCTTCTCTTGTTTCTTCTCTTCTTCTTCACTTGTTTTACTTCACTTATTTTAGCTTAGCCCCCCATGTGAGGAGTGAGGCCTATTTATAGATGGGAGGAGGTATTCTAGTAAACTCATGTAAGGCCTGCACTACTCCCCCGACGGACTCAATGACTTTCGATCATTTGATGTATTGAGCATTTGATGCCCAAATGAAGTGAATTATGAGATCTTAGGCTCATTAGATCCGCCGGTCAGACGCCGATTTGACTATAAACACTCCACATTTGAGAGCTTTTGGGATTTAATTGATGTCAAGATTCTAATGATATTTTAAGTTGATCTCGATTGTTTTCACTCAAAATCATATCGCTTTCAACATCAAGATTTGTGCTTTGACTGGTGGTATTTTGAGAGCCATATCAAGTAAAATATTGAGTGGATAATCATTAAAAAAATATAAATAAATAAATAAATATATATATATTACATCATCAAATATGACGGTCATATGATTAAATCAAAACCTAATAAATACGAACAGAACAGATGTCAAGGTTGGGTTAGTTCTTTGAAACCTTCAAGCCTTAATTAAAAGCAAATAGGTGGGCTCCACCGCTCCACTGCCTAATATTATCACTTTTTGCTACGCACTGAACTGCCTCGTCATCATTCATTACACGAATAAAAAATTATATATATATTTGAGTAATTTTGACATTGCTCTCACAAGTCCCAATTATTTTTTAATGATCCTTATTTTCAAGGAGTTTTTATATGCATATCACTCTAAATTATATATATTATTTATTTAATACACAAAATATAAATATTACTCTTATACCACTTTAACACACAAAATATAAATATTACTCGTCTACCTCTCAAAAATGTGCACATTACTCTAAAATATCATCCCGTTAAAACTTGGAGACGGAACCTCTTGTATCGCGGAATCGGACATTTCTATTCCCTCTCCGCAAATCCTATGCAATTGTATCCCTAAAAGACGGACCTCATGTATCGGTGGACGGCAACGCCTATTAGGTAGACATTTCTATTCCCTTTCCCGCGCATTCGTATTCTTCTATTGTCTTCCTGAGCATCCACCTCGACTTTTGCAAGTGAAGTTTGTTGCAGGGATTACCCTCATCGCTTAGGTTGAAGCTGAACGTTTCTTGTTTGAGGTTTTACATACATTATTCGATTGATGTTTGGGTTTCACCACCCATAATATGAAGTGTTATTTTTGTGAATAAGAAGGTTTCGAAATACACTTAGGATGCAATGCACACATTGCCTTAACATTTTGGCACTCAAATAGCATTTCATTTTTATAGTTTTTAATCGGAAAATATTTGTAATGATGCTAGCTTATCATTAAATACCAAACAATCATTGCACATTTGTTTTTTTTTTTTTTGTTACAAGTGAGAAAGTTAATAGAAATGCCTGATACCTTTCTAGATGACAATAATGATCTTTTTACAATTGCCTTTGTTGAGTGAGACTGAATCAAAGAAGACTAGGGAGTGGTTCCTAACAAATTTATTGGAGTTATTTGCATGCGAGGTAGATTCATTAGCCTTTATTTCAGATATGGAGAAAGGTTTGTGTGAGGCCGTTAAAGCTATCTTTCCAAATGCAGAGTACAGGGTATGTATAAGGTATTTATGAAAAAAATTGAAAAAATTCTTCTACTGTGATGGCAGTCATAAGCTTAGAAATTTAGTGCGAACAACTGCTAATACATACACACAACATAAGTTTGAAAAAAAAGAAGGAAGAAATATTTAATATCAGCTGTCCAAATACACTCTTACTTAGTGTCACTGCCAAATAAGTGGTATAGGTCAGATTTTTTAGTTGATATAAAAAATCACTATAATACCAATAATATGGCAGAATCATTTAATTCATGGTTTGGAGAAGTTCAGGAAAAAACTTGTGGTGGATCTGGTGGACATGCTAAGAGGTATGCTTATGGAGCAACGAGCGTAGAGGAAGATTACCTCTAGCAGATGGATGGGAAACTTGGTGTCATTTGTTGAAGAATACATTAGAGAAAACAATAAAAGAAAAGAAGTTTTCATTATCTCGCATTCTACATCATTTAAGGTAGAGATTGAAGGACTTTATGGAAAGGAAGAAGTTGATATAGTTGAAAAAGGATACACTTGTAATTTTTGGTAAGTTATCGGATTGCCTTGTATCCATGCAGTTGCATTACTATGGACGAAAGACCACCTATTGTGGCACACCTATGTCGACAAGCACTACCATGTTTGAGGTGATTTTAATTGCATACTTATTATTTTTAGCCAGAGTTGATAATAACTTATCCCCTTACTCTAATAATATGTCAGATGGCCTATGAAGGTGCAATAGGTACTCTTCATGGAAAAGAACATTGAACTTTTGTTGATGCTGGTGTGGATATTGGAGTCGCAAACACATTACAGCCTAGAGGTCGACCCAAAAAAAAAGAAGAATATAAAGTTTTTTTAGAATTCCAAAATAATAGACGTGGGTCATGTGGTGTTGAGTGGTCTTGGGCTAAGGTTCTTTTATTGGAGTATGTGTGCTGCTGCTCAGGTTTTATGGATCATGTGGTGTTGAGTGGTTGTCTTGGGCTGATGTTCTCTTATCAGATAATGTATGCTGCTGCTCAGGCTTTTTGGATTGTGGTGTTGTGTGGTTGTCTTGGACTGATGTTCTCTTATTGGATTATGTATGTAGTTGCTCAGGCTTTGTGGATTATGTGGTGTTGAGTGGATGTCTTTAGTTGCTTGGGCTGCTTTGCTATCTTTCTATTTCTATTCTATTCTTTTCAGGTACTACCTTGATTGATTGCTTTTCTGTGGTAGGATGCTTTCACGAGGCTGTGATAGCTTTGATGTTTTATCTTTTTTTGAAGATTATAATCAGAACCTTCTTAATAAAGTTTGGATGCTCACATATATTGTTACTCCTAAAATGGATTTTAACTGAGCTTGAGCCTATTTTGGAGTATCGGGAATAATTTAGGGTGTCATATGAGTAATATTTATATTTTGTGTGTTAAATAGGTAATATATATAATTTAGAGTGGCATGAATGTAAAAACCCCTTTACTTTAATATTATGCTCATTTGGTTTTTCTCATTTTTTCTTGAGTATTTTTTTTGCAAGTATGAAGCTTTGTAACTACCGTGTTCTTTACACAGATATTGAAGTGCTGGTGCTGCTTTATGCGAATAATGTTTTTCTTATTTTCCTATTTTGTATTAGTTAGGGGAATTTATGTTTAAGTGATTTGTAGCTCGTTTGAGTAGTAGCTTTGAGAATTTCCTCTTTAAGGCCTTTGTATTATTCATTTGATTGCAATAAATACTTATAGCTGTTTCGATAATTGAACTCAGAAAGTGTAGTTGTTTCTGCAATAATTAAAGTAATGTTCATTTCTAATCCTGTAGCCAATCATGTGGATTATTCTCAAAATTTGCTTGTCTTAAGTTCCTTTAAGTAATAATGCAAGCGTTGAATTTATTGAATATCTTATATAATGGAAGCTAAAGCACAAAGTACACATAAGAAAATTATAACAATTCACTGCTGTTGTTCTAAACATAAAATAAATGATTACATAAATAAGAAAGTGTAGTGCACAATCATACATTTTCTTAACATAATATTTTAGAGCATACAACTCTTACAAAAACTTAATACTATTGCAAACACTTTATATCAATCAGCTATCATAAGTTTAATTTGTAGCAGCACATATTTGAGTTACCTAAGATTTATTAGAACTGCTTTCTCAGAAACCACTTTGCTCGGATTATTCATGTCGGAAAAGAAATGCTCAACTTCGTCCATCCATCTGAAGTATTTTCGATCATTCGTTATCTTGTTTCGATGACACCGATAGAATCTTTGTCTACAATTTTCACCTCTATAGACTGTAAATATCATACATTATAAGTTACAGTGACAATAAATTAGACGATCTTGATTGCTCGCCGATGCTGTCGAGTGTATTGAACTCTTTTTTTCACATACACAATTTCTGAAATATGAACATATACAAAGTTATCCAACTATGGATAAACATTCAAATATTTAGTGTGTACGGTGCACATCTAGGTCCAAAAAAAAAAGTAATGAATTGAAAAAGACATTAAAGCTTTAAAGTAGAAAAAGATTTGACCGACACAAATTGTAAGCCGATTTCCTCATGCTTAGGTCTATGATTTCCTATATGCATAATGCTTGGAAAATGGAGAATAAAATACCAAAGAAGAATATAAAACTTCAAGCCAAATGGGGACCCCAAATACATTTGGCCAAAAATGGAGACCCCAAATACATATAAAAAGCTCTCAAAAACTTCAAGTCAGTAAGTACAAAAAAATTCCAATCAACAATTATAAAAGTTGATCAATCTCAAGATCTAACTCTAAATATATATGGAAAAGTCACTATCTTTAGTTCTCATATAAAATGAGAGAAGATGAAGTTATTACCTCACGTTAAGCAATATAAGCTTATAGACGGAACCTCTAAAAGCACTTGAAAGGTGAGTAAAATTATTTTTAACTAAAAACTCAAAAGAAAACGAAAGACCCACCATGCTCGAGTAAAATCTTCCCATAATGTGACAGAATTTTATTTCAGAAAGGGACTGTAACATGAGATTCTTTCTATGATGTCAGATCTTACTTCAGGAATCAGATAGATTTAGAAATCTTGTTCTGATCTTCAGACTCTTCTTCCTATCTGATTTTCTTTTCCTTCCTTTTCCTCTTTTGTTTTCCTTCTTCTTCACTTCGCTTTGATTCTTTCCTTCTTTTTCTTTTCCTTCTTTCACTTCAGCTCTTTCTTCTTCTTCTTCACTTATTTCACTTCATTAAATTTTAGCTTCCTTCTTCTTCTTGTTTGACTTTTCTTCTTCTTTTGTTTCGTTCTTCACTTCAGCCTTCTTCTTCATTCTTTCACTTCACTTTATTAGCTACCCCAAAGGAGTGAGGCTTTTATGATAGGATATTCTAAGAATTGTACCACTCCTCCGATCGACGGCTAATGACTCTTCGATCATTTGATGATTTTTGAGCATTTGATGCCTAAGTCGGAATTATGAGATCTTAGGCTCATTAGATCCGTCGAGACGCCGATTTGACTATAAACACTCCACATTTGAGAGCTTTTGGGATTTAATTGATGTAAGATTCTAATGATATTTTAAGCTTGATCTCGATTGTTCACTCAAAATCATATCGCCAACATCAAGATTCTTGACTTTATTTTGAGAGCCATATCAGCTGATACATGAGTTCTGTCTCTAAGTTTTGACGGAATGATATTTTAGAGTAATCAATAATATTTATGTTTTGTGTGTTAAATAGGTAATATATATAATTTAGAGTGGTATGTATGTAAAAATTCCTATTTTTAAAAAATAATTTAATTTAAAATAATATAATATATTTTTAAAAATAAAAATAAAAATAATTAACCGTAATTTGGGATCACTTTTTTGAAATTTTATTTTATTTTATTTTTATATATATTAAAAAATAAAATATATTTGATCATGATAATTCTTTTTTAAGATATTAAAATATTAAAAATTTATTTTTAAAAAAAAAAATATTTAAAAAATTTATTAATTAAATATATTTTTAAAAATAATATGAAAATAAACATATAAATACATAATAAAAGTGATTCCAAATATGCTTTTTAACAACCTGATTCTATTTGTAACTAGTTCAAAGTTTATTTAACCTTACTATGAAGATTTTTACCCTTTTGCCCTTTTGCCCTTTTGCCCTTTTGGTATGGATGGACGTCATAAATTGCTTTATGACAAAGATTTATGAACCGTATTAATGATTTTCAACTATTTTTTATTGGTATTAATTTTGTTATTTATTGTTCATTTTTAGATAGGAGTGCGCACTAATCTGCTCAAATCTAAAAATAGAACAAAACTTATATTATTTCATCAATTTGATTTGATTTTAATCTCACAGTTCTATTTTTAATTATAAATACCTAATTATGTTATTTTAAGGGTCTGAGATCATTTTTATTTTCTATTTTTGTTTTATTTTTATATTATTTTTAAAATATATTTGTTTTAAAGTATTTTTATATGATTTTATTTTTATTTTCAAAATAAAAGTATTTTAAAAATACTCAAAAAGATATTTGAGTATTTTAAAATAATAAGTGTCATGAAAACCAAAAGTGAAAGTAGTTTTAAATTATTGACAATTAAAGACATATTTAATTAAAGAATAACAAGAGACATTCATTTTAACGTAAAACCTAAAAGAGGAAAATCACTGATAAAGAAAAGCTTCCACTATATTTCCAGAATACAAAATCTTTAAAGAATTAAATAAATGAAAGAATTAATATAACGATGTCAGAATCAAAAAAGATGAACTTTGTAATGTAATAATTACGACGACTATATTTGATTCAGTAAATGAGTGCGATTTTGACCGAACTTTTTGAGGATCTTGCTTGTGAGCTCTCTCTTCCTCCTCACTGCTTTTCCTCTTCTTCCTGGACTCTTCCTTTTCTTCCTAGGGCAGATGACTGGCAAGGATCGTGGCGGCATGGGTTGACAAGAGTGGCCTCCTCTTCTTCCTTGCTTCAGCTCCTCTTCTTCTTCACTTGCTTCAGCTCCTCTTCTTCTCCACCTCACTTCACTTCACTTCACTTATTTCCTTCAAAGGAATGAAGGCTTATTTATAGATGGGAGGAGATTCTAAAAAATTCATGTAGCCATACCACCCTCGACGAGATTTATGATTTCTGATCATTGATGATTTTGAGCATTTGATGCCAAACAAGTGAATTATAGATCAAAGATCATCATGACGCTGATTTAATTATATAAACACTATATTTGATTTGAGATTTAATTGAAAAGATTCCAATGATATTTTAAATTCGATTTGACTCAAAATCATAAACTTTATCAAGATTTTTAGTATTTTGAGAGCCATAATACAATAAGTTTATTTTTAAGCAAAATATAAATAAAATAAAAAATAAAAAATAAAAAACAAAAGTGATCCAAAGGGCCCTAAGTTATTGAGTTTGTTTTATTTCATCTAATAAAAAATTTAATAAAACTAATCAGATCGATTGAATGCACACCCTTAATTAGACATATGTCCACACCACCTATCAAAAATTCACTAACCAGAATCGATTTCTATCTCCACTCATTTATATTATTTATTCAAAATTTTTCTATAATTTCATAATTTTGTGGCAACTAAAATTTTGATATTGAATCTTAGTTATTGTTATCATCGCATCTTAATCTAACATTATAATACCTAATTTGATGCAAGATATATTAAGAGTTTAAGAAATTACTTGTTGAAATATTTTTATGTGGGCTCACATATGAATTTAATTATATATTATGCGTTATCTTATTTTTTAAGCCTATTAATTTTTTGTGATCAAATAAAGATTAATTAATTTTAAGCTTTTGAGATATCTTATTAATTTTGTATAGAATTATCATATGTAGAGACCGGACATTTTTTTTATTTTAATGATGAAATAAATAAAATGAAATGCACTCAAGATAAAATAGTTCATTGAGAAGATCTCATTTTACTATCTCATCTTTAAGAAGCTCTCTCTCTCTCTCTCTCTCTCTCTCTCTCTCTCTCTCTCTCTCTCTCTCTCTCTCAAGAACACCTTTTTAGAAGTGAAAGACTAAAATCTCATTATATTCTATGATTCAGACGCTGATTACATCTTATGATTTGATATAGATCTAGATAAATTTATTTTATCTTTATATTTCCAACAAGCAGCATCGTAGCGCATCACGTTGAATCTAAATGATTTTTTTCTCTTAATCTTAGATTGATTATTTGAAAATTTTAGATCAAAGTACATGATTTAATTTTTTTTTGAGCAAATAATTTGATTATGTGCATGAATTATCGATATCCTTTACATGACTTTTATATTATTGATTTTGAGTAAAATAATATAACTAAAATTTACTTTATACTTTCATCACAATTTTAATTTTTGTTTATGTGATCAATATGTTTATTCTCGTCATTATGATTTTAATTTGAGAAACAAAATTTATATTTGGTCATATGAATTTAATTCAAGCATATTTCATCTTTCATTTTTTTTAATTTTGAGAATTTTGTGAGATTATGATTAATGCGTATAATTATTTTTCTTATTATTATATATTTAAAAAAAAAAGTGAAAGAATATCAATCATTTTTGAAATTGTTGTATTAAATCCTGTAAAGATGAATACTACATTTATGTCATTTTATGAGTAATTAATTTTCATAGTCGTTAAGTTTCTTAAACGTTTCTTTAGAAACAATATTATATAAATTATAATAAACGTTTTAGTTTGCACCATTTATTGCATTTATAATATAAAATGTTGCGTACATATATATATATATGAAACGTTTATATTTATTTTATTTAAAGCATGAAACAGTTTTTTTCCTTCCGTTTGTTTAATTTGGTGGGTTTTTATTAATTGAGTTGGAGAAAGCCCATTTAATATATAGTTTGTTATGTTAACTCCATTGTTGTGATATGAGACGTTTTGCTCTAGCATCATTTATATATATATATATATATATATATATATATATATATATATATATGAATTTAATTTTCATTTTTGCTTTAACTTCACGGGTCTTATTACGTGAACTAAGTAAAGCACATTTTTTAAAGTATTAATTATAATATTATGTATTCTTTTCATTTCATGAAATATATATAATATTTAACTTAATTAATTACTTAATATAAATATGAGTTTATTGTTTGACTTAACAGCTAACTAAAGTTTATATTATTATTTTTAAAATTTTTCAAGTTTATATCAATTAAAGTAATTACTAGAATAATAGAGTTAATATTTATTATTTCAAATAATTTAAATTAAAATATTATGTCATCAAAGTGATATCTATTATATCAATTTATTTTGTTTATTGAAATATATGAATATTACATACGGATTATATTTAAATATATGCGAAAAAAATAATCAGCCCAAAGAAGATTATTTTTTTGAGATTTTGCAGCAATATGTGATAAATTTATATTACTCATGCATACAATACGTCGATCCAAAGATAGACATATCGTGAGAATTTATTATCAATATTTGTTGATTGTAATTTTAAGAGTATTTACAAATTATTTATGCCCAAAGACTAAATTGCAATGTGTTAGATCTTATATGTGCTATTTTATTAAATATTTTATTTCAAGCATATATTTATTTACATTACATATATATGTGGAAATAATAATATTATTAATTATGAGTATTATTTTTATTATTTTCAGTTAATATTTCCTCTATATCTGTCAATTTGAATAACATTCCAGTGCTCAACGACACTAACTTTAAAAAATGGAAAGAGCATATCACCATTGTTTGTAGTATGATTGACTACGATCCTGACCAACATCCTCCGCCCTTATCGAAAAGCACTATTGAACAAAGAGCTAACTTTGAAAAGTGGAGCGTTATAACCGCATGAGTCTTATGATGATGAAGCATTCCATTCCAAAAATCATAAGAGGTGCAATGCCTGAAGTGAAATGTGCTAAAAAGTTTCTAAGCCAAATAGCAGACCATTTTGTTGGTTCTGAAAAGGTGGAAGTGAGTACTATTCTTAGTTAACTCATTTCAATGTGGTATAAATGCAATGAAAATATAATGGAGTACATTATGGTGATGTCTAATTTTGTCATTTGACTAAGAGCACTAAAGTTAGAGATATTTAATTATATTATTGTGCACTTAGTTTTGATCTCTCTTCCTACACAATTTAATCCTTTTAAGATAAATTATAATTCTCAAAAGAAAAAATGAACTTTTAATGAGCTCATTGCTCAATGTATGCAAGAGGAAGAGAGATTGAAACATGATAAAATAGAAAGTACTCACTTAGCTACTTCCTCTCGTGACATTGTTACTAAAAGAAAAAGGACTTATAAAGGCAAAGAGCAGACAAAAAAGGACTTCACAAGATAAGGTAAAACAAGATAATTGTTACTTTTTTTGCAAGAAGGCTGATCATGTGAAGAAGGATTGTCCCAAGTATGCAAATTATCTCGTGAAAAAGAATAAACTTCTCAACTTTGTTTGTTCAAAGTTAATTTATCCTTAGTACCAAATTATACTTTGTGGATAGATACATGTGCAACTACTCTCATAAGTGTGACTATGCAGGGTTGTCTAAGGAGACGAATGTCAACTGATGCTGAAAGATTCATCTATGTGAGAAATGACAATAAAGCTCCTATTGAAGCAATATGCTTATATAGATTATATCTAGAATATGGTTAATACTTTTTATGTGCCGTCATTTAGATGAAATTTAATTTCTATTTCTTGTTTGGATAAATCTGGTTATTCTTGTTCATTTGGAAATGAAAATTTAGTCTCTTTCAAGATTCAAATATTATTGGTACCGGTTCTTTGATTGATAATCTATATAAATTAGATATTTCGCTTCATAAATTAATGAAACCTGCATGCAAGCAATAATTTTGGTACAAAGTGAAAATTAATGAATGAGAATTCATATATGTTATGACACAAGCTTTAGATATATTTCTAAACATATAGAATTGAAAGAAGTCGAAGGAATTATCTTGATTTGATGATAAACTCAGATAGAATGTATCAAGAAAAATAAACAAAATATCAAAAAGTTAGGTGCTAATATGAGTTTAAACATCTTGAAATTAATTCATACTGATATTTATGGTCCATTCCCTACAACTACTTGGAATGGCCAACAGTATTTCATTATTTTCATAGACTATTATTCTCGTTATAGGTACTTATACTTGATTTATGAGAAGTCACAATCACCGACGTATTCAAAATTTTAATGAAGTTGAAAATCAACTTGAAAGAAAATAAAACAAATCAATCGTGGTGGTGAATACTATGGCGCATATTGGATCAGTGAACAACGTCAGGGCCCTTTTGTCAAATATTTAGCGAGAATATGTATGGTTCCTCAATACACCATGCGGGACTCAAGTCAAAATGGTATAGTTGAGAGAGATGAAATCGACCTTTATGGATATGGTTAGAAGTATGATAAATCATTCTTCTTTACTATTCACTTTGGGAGAAGCCTTAAAAGCTAGTTTACATCCTTAATAGAGTTCCAAGCAAAAAGCGTAGCTAAAACCCCATATGAATTATGGATTGGGAAGAAGCCTAGTATTAGGCATCTTCATGTCAGGGATGTCATGAAGTTAGGCCATATAAGCTAATGAAAGAAAATTGGACTCAACTATAAAATTTCTATTTTGTTGGATACTGGAGAAGGTCGAAGGGTTTTAAGTTTTATGACTCTTCAAATAAATCTTTTTGAGGCGGACAATGCTAAATTTATTGAGGAAGTTGAATATGATGGGAGTAATAAACCTAAAATTTTATATTTGAAAGAGCAATTTATTACTCTTCTATAGTTATAATAGAAATGATGATAATTTTATCATATTCAAGTTGTAAATAGATAATCAAAATATTTTGAGTTATCACTCATCTTGAGGAATCACAACAACCTCAAATTGAAGTGATATTAAGAAAATCCACTATGGAGAGGAGATTAGCAATTTCATATGATTATGTTATGTATCTCCAAGAACATGAGTTTGACATTGGATTGGAGAGTGATCAATCTCTTTTAGTTAAGTCAAACAAAGTGTTAACTCTCATAGATGGATAGAAGCCATTCAGGATGAGATGAAATCAATGAAAGACAATGATATTTGAGATCTTGTCGAATTACTAAATAAAACTCATTGGTTGTAAATGGATTTTAAAACTAAACGATTCAAAAGGCGTCGAAAGATATAAAAGCGTAATCTAAAGGTTTCACTCAAAAGGAAAGCATTGATTATAAAGAGACTTTCTCTATTTTCTTGAAAGACTTTTTTATAATCATTATGACACTAGTAGCTCATTATGATTTAGAGTTACATTAGATATATATAAAGACTGCATTTCTCAATGGCAACATTGAATAAATTATATATATGGTGCAACTAGAAAATTTTCAATCTTCTGATTCAAATCACCTGGTATGCAAATTAAAGAAATCCATCTATAGTTTAAAGCAAGCTTCCCATCAATAGTATAAAAAATTTGATCAAGTGATTACTTTTTTGGTTTGAAAGAAAATACTGTTGATCAATACATTTATCACAAAATAAGTGAGAGTAAATTCATTATCTTAATGCTATATGTTGATGATATTCTACTGGCAAGTAGTGATATAGGTATTTTGCATGAAACTAAGAAATTTCTTTCAAATAAATTTGAAATGAAAGATCTTGGGAATGCATCTTTGTGTTGGGTATACAAATTTATTGAGATCATTCTCGTGATATACTTGGTTTATCACAAAAGACATATATTGATAAAGTGCTTAGTAGATTCAGCATGAAAGATTGTGCACTGGGAGATACACCCATTACTAAAGATGATAAATTCAGTTTCCTTCAATGTCCAAGAAATGAATTCGAAAAGAAAGAGACGGAAAAGTTCCATACGCATTTGTAGCAGAGTCTTATGTATGCTCAAGTTTGTATGCATCAGATATTTACATTGTTGGAATGCTTGGCGGTATTTAAGTAACCGTGAATGGATCATTGAAAAGCAGTAAAACAGGTTATGTGGTATCTGAAGAGAACAAAAGCTTTATTCTCACATATCGGAGATCATATCATTTGGAGATCATGGGGTACTCTGACTCTGATTTTACTGGTTGCCTCAATAGTAGAAGATCCACTTCAAGTTATATTTTCTTGTTAGTTGGAGGAGCTATATCTTGGAAAAGTGTTAAATAAATACTTATAACTTCTTCCACTATGGAAGCAGAATTTATAGCTTGTTATGAGACATCAAATCAAAGGAATATGGCTATAAATTTTATCGTTAAATATTTTTGATGGAATAGAGACCATTAAAATAAATTGTGATAATAGAGGTCGTTGTATTCAAAAAAAATAATAGAGTTCATCAAAATCAAAGCATATTGACATAAAGTTTCTTGTTGTAAAAAAAAAAGAGTTCAGTTCTCAAATATCTGAACATATTAGTACAAATTTTATGATTGAGATCCACTTACAAAGCTTTACCACCTAAAATATTTCATGAGCATGTGGCTCATTATGGAGTGGTTTACTTTGATGATATATTATAAGAGTTTGCTTATGATGTTCAATGATTGTAAATATATTTTTTTGATCGAAAAAGTATTGTTATTATCTTATAGTTGAAAACTCAGAAATAAAGTTATATAGTTTCAATTGCAGTTTAGCATAAATAAATGAAACTATATGTATATATTTTGAGTTATAATATAGGACAATTGAAATAGCATGATATATGATCACATTACATGAAATTTTATATTATATCTATACTTGATCTATGTTAATCATATTGATTTAGTGATCATTGATGGTCTTATTATAGAAAAATTATAATAAAGATCACTTTGATTCTATATCAATATTATTAATGGACCAGATTGTCTAAAGATATTCTTCTTTGAAGATAGCAAATATTGAGCTCTTAAAGTATTTAATAATGTATAATTGTCAAGAAATATATATGTGGCCCAAGTGGGAGATTGTTGAAAATTTTTGAATGTGGGCTCACATATAAATTTAATTATACATCATACGCTATCTTATTTTTTAAGCCTATTAATTTTTTGTGATCAAATAAAGATTAATTAATTTTAGACTTTTGAGACATCTTATTAATTTTGTATGAAATTATCATGTGTAGAGACCGAACATTTTTTTTATTTTAATAATGGGTTGAAATAAAATGAAATGCACTCAAGTATAAATAGGGTCATGATCCCTATTCTAAAAGGAGAAGTTCTTATTTTACTTATATCCCATCTTGAGTGAAAAGAAAGTTCTCTCTCTCTCTCTCTCTCTCTCTCTCACCTTTAGAAGTGGAAAGGCCAAAATCCATTAGCTCTTCCATGGATTGATGCACTTAGATTACTTCTTGATGATTTGACGTGATCCGAGATAAATTTATTTTATCTTTATATGTTTCCAACATTACTAACATATATGATGAGATGCATAAAATCATGCAATCACATATAAAACATCGATACACACTCTTAATTTAGATAATTTATATTTGATGAAAATAAATCCATGAAGAATGCATGATAATATAAAAATTGCTTGCTAGTAATTTTGCATGTTTAAAATTAATATATATATATCATAGAAATCAAAATTATAATTGAGGCTGATGCTTATAAAAACAATAAAATTTATGTTCATTTTCTTGAAATTTAATCTCATAATATATAAAAAGAATAACTAAACAAATCGCCGATCATTTTTTAGAGATAAATCCATATTTCAATGACCTTCCAAATTCCATTATCTAAAAATCTTTCATTCATGTTACATTTTATCAATGTCTTTCATACTTGCGAGAAAGAGAGTATTTTTATAATTTATGACACTTATTAGTACATTCATTTCAATCGATATGTATCAAATAAATTTTTTTTTTTCTTTTTGAGTTTTTATAAAAAAAAATATCGTCATTGAGTTTCTTTTGACTAATCTTATATGAGAGTGAGAATTTTATATAATATTAAAATTATAAACTATCTTTACTATTATAAATATTTTAGTATGTAACATTTATATTATTATTATTATTATTATTATTATTATTATTATTATCATTCATTATATTTTATTTTTTTTCTAAACGAAGAAAATAACAGTTATTCACACACTAGCAAAATGAATGAAGCACTTTGATACACCCAAATTAATTGATATTTGAATAGTTATTGCCCTTAAAACCTTGATTTCGATAGGACAAAAGATTGTTATATTTTTTTAATTCAGACATTTATATCAGAATGTTCAATGTTTTTTCTACTCTATTAAAAGAATGCGTCAAATCTATCAATTTATTTGTTGATTTGTGAAAGAATCATTATAATTATTTCACATGAAAATGACACAAATCCTATAAATGTAACCGACAAATTTAGCTTTCCTTATTGCAAATAAACTTTCAAAGATAAATTCATTATATATAAAATAAGCCATTTTAAATGTATTGAAATAATTTTATCACTGAACAATAATGCTACTCAATAAGTTAACAAATTCTTATATTATGATCAAATTCATGAAATTAAAAAGTATTGACATATTTATGAAATAAATTAAAAATTGTAGGTATTTGTATATTTAATTATATAAAATTTTTAATGCTATATTAATGTAATCATCAATCTCTCTTACAATTTATTATTTTTATTTTTCCCATTATTTTTATCGTTAGAAATAAAAAAATCTCAGTCCCACCACTGGTGTACGGCGACGCCTTCGTCCCGGAGCTTGCCGTAAAGTGCGAGGCACTCCCAGTACGCTCGCCGGCTCTTGATGACGCCTTTATCTTTCTGCCACTGGTTTCGGCACTCCAGAAAGAGCTCGTCGACGAGCGCAATCGCCCGCCCTTTCATTATTTCTTCCACCACTTCCGCCTCCGCCTTCATAACAACGAAATCCTCGTCCCTCACATTTCGCCGGAGCCATTCCGTCATGCTTCCGGTTCCGCCCGCAGCATTCGCCGGCGAATCGACGGTTCCGACTACATCGTTGACGTCCACTCGAATGATCTCGAAGTCGAGATTCATTGGGGTACTACAGTTCGCTCCCAGAAGCCGCTCGTTACTCTCCGGTAATCAGCCAATGAGTCTCCGAGCAGATCGGGGAGATACCGAGTCAGTTGATGAAGTCGCAGCCGCCCCTTCACAGGCGGTTCAAGCGACACGTCCTCGAGCTCGTTTAGAGTTTCCATTTTTGACCCCGGTACTGCGAGAAGCCGCCGACCCATCTGCCTCTCGGTTCTGGCGTCAGTGAAGAGGGTGCTTGCATGGGCCTTGGTGACCTTGCGAGCTGCGATTACGGTGGAGGAGAATCGCCGGATATAGACGATCGGAAAATTGGACGGAATGAGGAAGCGATTATCGGAACCACGGCCAATCTGGACAGCTGCGCCGCCGCCGCTTTTGAGGTGTCTGTCGGCGAACTGGAAGCCGGAATCGTCGCTGGCAGCGAAGACGAAGTCTAGTCTGGAGCCTATGGTTCCTGCGCTATCCTGGAAATTAACCTGCTCCTTCCGGTTCTCAAAGACTTGGTCAATCTGGGAGGAATGATCCCCAAGGAAAACGGCGCGATCGGCGTCAGGGGTGAGAAGCCCAATGCCATTGAGGTCGCGGATAAACTCCGGTAAGAAACAGGCCTCCCATGTTTTTGTCAGCGCGCATTGCCAGCGCGGTACCAGGGGAAGAAAACGATCATGACGGTAAGGAAGGCCGCTCGGGTGAAGAAGCGCAGAAGGCGTGAATTCTGGAAGCGGATCATGATCTGAGTCTGGCCGAGCTTCACTGCGCCGCTGAGCCCCGCCATCCGTCGGTTCACCTGTGAAATTTTCATCGAAAGAATCGTGCGCATGTACTTGCAGAAGGCTTACAAGAAGAGAAGAGGATCAAAACCTAAAGAGGAGAGAGAAGAACAAGATAGAAGGGAAGGAATGGTATGGGGTTTGCCGGTGGAGATTTAGCGGGTGCAGAAACGCGCAGCGGTGTGATTACCACCCACGAGAGCCAAACGAGAGCTGAGGGATCGGAGGCAGAGAAGCATAAGCTGTTTCAAACGATTTTGGTCCATCGCAGCGAGTTCTGCGCCAGTTCGTCTGCGGGGATTGAATCAGCTCATATTATTCTCCTCCGGCGAGGTTAATGGCGAGAGGGCAAACCAGAGAATTGGTGGTTTTTTCTTACGGAGGACGAAGAGAAGGAATAATGGCGTTTAATAACGGAGGCGACGATCCTAATTTAGGAGGTTGTTTCTAACGGCTAATCACCGACGGCGGCAATTGGCTGAAGGCCTGTCCTGCGCTCGCACAGCGTCGAAGCCGTGTTCTTTCCTAAGCTGATCATGGCCGTCCATTTCATTTTTTTTTAAATTGTGTTGTAAATGATGGGAAACTATACTTATATTTATTTTTAGGCTATATTTTAATATGGGGATTAGAATATATTTTAGAACGTATTAAATTTTATAATTTTATTATTTGGATGAGTGTTAGAAATCTTTAAAGATTTTAAAGGAATATCTTAAAGAGAAATAAATTCTATTTTATATATAATATAATTGAAAATAATGTTTTTTTTTTTTAATTTGAAAAGATGATTACTAACTATAGGTAATAGATGAGTTGTATGTACCTAACTAATCAAATTATAAAGGCTCTTAGAATGCTAAAGTGTGAAAATTTTGTGAAGGTTTCATTTGATTGCTTGTGGATAAAAATGTATTTTAGAAAATAATTTCATTTATTTATTTATATATAAGAAATTTATTTTATTTGTGACTCATGAATATTATTGTATTATGACATGCATTACAACCTTTAACTGTCATAACAATTCTTTTGATGACCTAAACCTAAAGGGTTATGCAACGACTATTTTCTTCAAAGTTTACATCACAATCATCTGCTATAAAATTCGTTTGCAGTCTTTTCTCTCAGCATTGCTCAGTATTTTTTCTCTTTATGAGTTTTTCTATGTAAGAATTCTTGAATTTCTTATTATCTTTTCAACTTTATGTGTGTGTGCTAAATTTTCATATAAAATAAAGGCATAAAATTTTACACAACTAAGAATTTTTTGAAACACAATAAGGAGTATTTAATATTGATACATCTTTAATCTTTTTATATCTTTATGTGAAAAATTATAAGATTGAATCAAATTATAACTATTTACTACGGTTGCATTTCTTAGTGTCGTGTGAGGAAATCCCTCTCTTTCTCAACATGTAAATCATTGTGTGTTGGCCTCCTGAACTTTGCCTATACTATCACTTGATATCAATAATGCTTTTGTCAATTTGTATATTTTTATGAACATTAATTGCACAATCATATTATATAGTTGCAAAATTAAGCAACTCTTCTTGTCATGATGGCAATTTGTGGTGTTCCTATGCACTATAATAGTATTTCCAATGGTGATGTGGTTAATGGATGAACTTCTTCTTTAGTTATTAGAGGCAAATTTATTTTTGCTAACGCCTTAAATATTACATCGGTGCAAGGATGAAACTAGCCTATTTTTTGCGAGTGAGCAAATTTATTATATAACTTTTTTAATTTATTCATTATGATTAGCTAGAAAATAAAATAGCTCAAAATCGTTATATTGATTATTCAATTCATAAGATTTGTTGTGTTATTTATTCTTACATCATGTGTGAACATATTTTGTATTAGAAGTCAATCTTTAAAGTTCATTTAAATAAAAATTAATTGAAAATATTAGAATATAATATTTTTAAAATTATGATTAAATTAATTATTATATTTTATGTAATGTTATAAGAAGATATTAAATACATAAACAGAAATCTTCTCTTCTCTCTAATTTCAAATATGATTGCCCTCTTTAAGAGTGAAGTAAGCTTTGTATTTAGAGATTTTTCTTGCATTGTAGTGTTTTAATTATTATAGTGGTTGAGAATGTAGTAATGTTTTGTTCTTCCTTTGTAATTAACGATTGAATGTATATAAATGTTTCTATTTTAAATTATAATTATAATTTAATCTTTTTTCAGTAAAAATTGAAATTATTATGAATTATTTATCTTTATAATTTCTAAATTTATTATTCAATGATGATAAGATATATATATATATATTTAATCGTGTAAATTTTAGATCTTTTAATTAAAAACTATAATACTTTGGTTTATTTCTTGATTTTTTTTTGTCAAAAAATAATATTTTTTATTTTTGCTTTGTTATATATATATATATATATATATATATATATATATATATATATATATATATATATATATATATATAACACTTTTATTATGCATAAAAAGATGAATTTCTTTTAAAAAAAGATAATGATATTTTTAATGTAATATTAAGATCAAGATGTTGTGAATTGATCACAATTACTAATTTAAAACAGATCGACATGAATCAGATAATAAATTCAGAAGAGCACTATTTATCTTATTAATTTTTTATTTTTTGTGATTGTTTATCTCTTCTAGATTACTCACAACATTTCCATAATCAGAAAAGTCTGTTAATATAAATCACCATTTCGAAAACAGCTATATATTTCTCTCCAAATTGTCTCATCATCATCCTTATAAACTTTACTGAATAGTAGCTCCAGAGCTTAAGCTGATCAACTGCTTTGCATCAATGGGGAGTTACTTTGAACGCCCTTCTCCTTGCTCCCAAGGAAGTTTTATTACAGTTCTCAGCATAGATGGAGGAGGCGTGAGAGGAATCATCCCAGCAACAATTCTTGCCTTTCTTGAAGCCAAGCTTCAAGTATGAAAATAAATTTTTTTTATATAACTAATTAGCCGCTTGAGCATGAGTTAAAGTTGTTTTACTTATTTTCTTAAAATTTGTTGATATATAATTAAGAGAGGTTTTGGTTATTATGTATAGAAGTGTTGACCTCCACATATGTGTCATAAGTCAAGTCAAGCCAGTCAAATTCGATGATTTGAGATGACGTATACAACCAGCTCAAAATACCTGGCGCCAAAAATGTCGAAACAATCTCGATCGGACGACTTATCGTTTGAAATGTCGAAATTGATCGAAATATAATATTGCAAAATCGCGATCAATCGATTAAGCGGCGAACTATCAATTAGCACATATATGTCTGAAGCTGACGGCGCAACTCCGCTTGTGCGATCACACCATTAGCCTCAAAACATTGAAAATTATCAAATGAGACTGTTCATTCTCAATTCAGGAAAAACTGTACACATGTCAAATAATTAGTAGTGATAGTGCGCAAATCGAGGCTGAAATACACTGGACGTCGCTAAAATCAATCCAAACAACCTCCGATCGACGAACGACTTCGCCATCGCGTTCAGAACGTCAAAATGGGCAGAATATAAATATTAGACAACTCGATGATCAACCGATTAAGCGATCGAGTCGTCAAAGCGCCTGCATGCATATCGAAATCAGGAGGTGCCTACGCAAGCCAAACTACCTCTGTTTGTGAAATTGATTGCGCCGTTAGCTTCTAAATATCGAAATCTATCAAGTAAAACTATTTGCACTCAATTGGAGATACAGAATGTCGGCGGCCGCGCAACACATTTTGAGTTAAAATTAACTCAATTTGAGGCCTTGAACCAAGCAATAGATCAAAATGTACCGTTGCGTTTAACATCAGAATAATCTTAGATTGATATATATATATATATATATATATATATATATATATATATATATATATATATATATATATATTGATTATAGTGTGTAAAACTCAATTGAAGGTCGATTACTCAATTTAAAACTCAAATCATGCCCTAAATCCCTAATATAGCCAAAATCCCTAAACCACTCTACCTAACCAGCCATATTCCCATTTGACCCAACCCGAGCCTTCTCCCTCACACATGCAGATGAGCCGCTCGGCCGAAGAGATCGCATGACTCCCCCATTCGAAGGATCCCGCTTGGCTTGCCTCATCAATGCGCAGGATCGAGTCGCAACCGCTCTAGGTGAGTCCTTCTCCAATCACTCCCTCCCTTTCTTCTGCCCTTTCAAACCGAGAGGCTCCCTTTCAGATTGGCCCTAATCCGAAAATCCATTTTCCCCTCTCCTCCTCCAAACCGAAAAGAAAGTACGGTTTGAAGGCCCCATATGCTCAAGAGGATGAAAAACCGGTTGTGGTGTCAGATACTACTGCTTCTAAGGGCATCCGGCCACTCCTCCGTCTTACATGGGGATGACACCAGGAGGTTGCCAAAATTGCGTCAAATCTTTTGACTTAGGAAAAATGGGAGAGTAAAATGAACTGACTTAAGAACGCTAAGTAAGGAAACCTACAACAATATCTAAACTAAAATCGTCAAACAAGAAAAAGGGGAAAGTAAAATGACATGCAATAAACAAAAAAGTAAAATAAAATAAAAAAGGAAAAGCATTTACAAAACCTATTTAAACAAGTTGAAAACCTTCCCAAAGTGCGAATGAAAATCCTTCCACCTCTTTCTCTCTAAAGCTCAAACGCTCTCTAGCTTTATTTAGAGGATTTGGTGAAGTAATAAGTGAGTTCTCTTTTCTTGTAAATTCCTCAAAATTAAACAAGCTTTAATTAAAATTTGGAGAAACTAATACTAAACACATAACAAACTCGCAATAAACTTAAAGTCTATAAAATTTAATATGGAGTTAAGGATGAATCCAAATGGGGTTTAATAACTCTTATATGAATATGGAGATAATTACTACGTTAGCTAATAAGCATGAGTAGAGATAAAGCAATAAACACTGAAATCAACATAACTTATCAAAAGTGATATAAATTGAATATAATCAAGTTGGAAGAATTGTAAAAACTCAACAAGTAAACTAAGTGCAAGTAATGTCTTAAACTACAATCTAAATCAAAATGTCATCAATTGCCATCAGATCTGCAACTCTTTGTATAAAGTAGAATATGATACTAAATCAAAATCTACAAAATTCATAGGATTTCCTTCAATCAAAAATTAAGAAATTTTATTCTAATTATGGTTTTCAAAATCAATAATTTCATGAATTAGATAAAATTAGCTAAACTATGAATACCTGCATGTGCTCGGACATAGAGATTTCAAGTGCAAATTTTAATGTTTGAAAAGGCTACGCAGGCTAAATTGGAATAAAAAAAATGAAAACACAAAATCAATCTCATAATTCAAACATAAAATTACCTAAAATTACTATACACCCGCGTGTCCGACATCTTTGAATGCTTAAAGTCAAGTGCGAGGATCTTTGTGGGTTGTTTCGGTTTAGTCTTAGGGTGGGTAGGTTAACAAAATCTAAAAGCTTATAATAAGAATTTTAAATCAGTGAAATATCTGAGAAACTGAGTTTATCAGGTGATAGTAGATTCAATCCTATATTAGCAGCTAAACATAGTTGATAATACCTAAAGCTCTTAAACATATTCAAATTAATCAATTGTTCAAACCAAATTAAATCAAACTAAAAATCAATATAAAAAATCTGTTTAAATAAAATTTTATCATTAAAAATTTAAATCAAATTCAATCTATCCACCTTCCGCAACTATTTGTCAGGGGGTGATAAATTAAGAAAACTCTAGCTCACAAAGGAGTCAATGTCAAATCAAGTGTTATATTATGTTCACTCAATCAATCTCTTGCCCGAGGGTGTGTCTCATGTCCTCATTGGCAAGTAGCTCTGATGAAGCGGTGATTGAGTCTCGATGTGGTTTTGGCCAATCAAGCTCCATTATATTTGATCACGACCGTAGCACTTATGCTCCCCAATAGCTCTACCCTTTGAGTTGTGAATCATAGATATGATAGGCAAACAACCCCTCATAAGGCTTAAGACTATCTCCTTGACAAACACACCCAGTCTACAAGGATTTCTTGGATGATGTAACCCATGTGTCATGAGGATCCTTGGTCAAGTTGGGTTTACCTCCTCATAAGTAGACTAGGGACGGCGACTTGGGATGAACGGATCTAGATTGGGCACGTCATCATTCCCCTAATCATCTAGTTTAAGCTGAAATGATAAATTACATAAATCTTAAATTCTAAAACTCTACATGCTGCTACTATATGCTATGCATTTAGCGATATAATGATTAGCTTTAATCAAAAGTTCTCTCTCTCTCTTGTTGAGAGGGTTAATTAACTATAGGGTATTATGCCTATAGGAAACCTAAAACCAGATTTAAAGTCCTCATAAAATGAGGGTGAAATCTCTGGATAGTGTCTTATTTACTATTTCATCTACCTTCTGAAAATTACACCGACACACTTCAAATCATACTCTCTTTAATTCAATAATTATCGAGAGGTTGATGGTGGTGAATTTTTCAAGCCCACAATTTGGCTCATTTCGGATTCTCATTCCATCTTTGGCTAGTCATATATGTGTTATAGTAGTAATGCATCTTGAAAGTATGAGGTGAAATAATAATTGTTAATTATTAATTCTCATCTTTCACTTTTGCAAAATGGATCTACAAAGCACTCCTTTCACCGTTAAAAATGGTGCAACACTTTTAATCACCATCATCAACAAAGGAGATGTCGGGGCTATGATTCAATTTGGTAGCTTAAATTTTTTGGCTATCGTAGCTACAACTCCTGAAGTACTCACTCGTGATACATTCGTCCGATGCTATCAAGGTCTCAAGTTATTGAAGCTCCTACTAGCCATGTTCGCCAACTAGTTCAACAGCCAACTGATGTCAACTAGTTCAACAGTCAACTTCAGTTTTCAAAAGGCTAGGTCAATCTGAAGCTCCGTGATGGAAAGAACTGTCAGTGGATAAACTGTGTCTTTAATGCCTCGTGGAACAGCTGCTACGCCGGTTGAACCTTTTGTACTTGGAAAGTATGATCATGAAGTTTCCTCATCAGGAAGCAAATTAACCAAAAGACAGAGAAGAAGGAGAAATGCTTTGAGGGTTTAACAGATCTCATTTGAAGAACCTAACAAACAAGCGATACTGCTGCCAAAAGCGAGTATTCCTACCCACAATAACTTTAACAACCTAAAGTGGGTAAAGAGGAATAACTCTACTGGTGAACAAAGCAGTCCTTATGGAACCAATCACGTCAAGCTCTGCCACCATAGAGCAGACAGTCTGAAACACCATTTGTCAGGATATATAAAGTTCTCAAAGTAGACAAGGACAAAGGTCTAATGAAAAGAAGATTTCAGAGGCCTGCGGTGATGGAAAATACCGAAGCTCCACCAAGAAAGTTGTCATCTCTTTTGGTAACTAGCCAACGAGCCCAATACGCTTTGCATGGTGAGCATCAGAGCGTAACACTTGGACCTCATGCCCAAGAATTCATTGTTGAAAGGTCCCAACAAAAAGATAAACATATATGGAGGCCAAGGCCCCGTAATGAAACTTTGAATAATGGAAGAGGTGTGACATCGATGTATACTTTCAATCCACCTGAGAACTCATCAAGTGGATACCCAAAATAAGAGATATCATTAATGAAAGATATGATGGTGACACCCACGAAGAATCCTGGGGATTTCATCATCGATCGGTTCACACAGAGAGGGTTGACTTTGATGTGATCTTTAATAGAAGTATTTGTTCCACATATTGAACCAAAGATCCACTGGAAACGTTGATCAGAAATTTATGCGTAAGAAGAAAATAATGAAAAGGTCATTATAGAAGTGGAAGTTATCTATATGGTTATAGATATAGATGAACTTTCCTCAGCACTATCAACAACAACATGGATCTAGGGAATCTAAACTTGAATTTGACGCTTATGAAGAAAAGTATTCACAGAATCAAATAGAGGACAGATCTTTGATCTTTGCTGAAGAAGAAGAAGAAGAAGAAGATCAGAATGAGTAAGAAACCAGGGGTGTCAAAGCTATTGTTGACCTCCATATGTGTGTCACAAGTCGAGTCAAGCTTGCAAGTCAAATTCGACAAACTTTGGAAGTGATAGTGTGCATATTGGGGATCAAAATGCACTTAATGTTATCAAAAATGGTCGAAAAGATCTTCGATCGATGAACGGACCTCTTGTTGAATTTAGAATGTTGAAATTGATCATAATATAAATATCATAAAATTTAACGATCAATTAGCGCTCAAGTTACTGATAATGACCATTATATAGTAAGTTGTGATAAAATTGAAACGACCTCCGTTCATGAAATTGATTGCGTTGTTAGCTTCAAAATATTAAAATCTATCAAATAAGATTGTTCGTACTCAATTCGGATGAATCTACATGAAAATCGGCGTCAAAGCGCATTTAAAATTACCATTTGGCGGCGACTCAAACCAAAGGAAATCTGATTATAAAGCCTATATACATTCGATAAAATTACCAATATATATTCTATGCATTATAGTGTGAAATCCAAATTAAAATTGGTTGAATTAATTTAAAATTCCAAAATTACCCCATTCAAAAAAAAAAATCACTCCCCCCATTTCTCTTAACTCCCTCTTATTCTCTCCCACTCCTCATTCTGGGCACCCATTTTTTTTTCTCCAGAATTTCTCCTCTCTCTCCCGTGGAAACGAAAAGAAAAGACAAAAAAATGGTAAAAAAATTCTCCTCCCCTTAAAACTTGTCTCGATTTTCATCCCACTGCCGGCATCGTCCAGCGCAGTGCGTACGGCATATGGTCCGATCTGTGCCCTCCCTGCATTCCTCAAATTGACAGTTGCGCGTTCTCGCGTCCTGACCCATCACCGTGTTCTCTCTTATTTGCCCATCGCCCTCCCGGGCGAGCTGCCGGTCGAACCCGCCGGTCGAACCCGCCGACCCGCTTCGATAGTTCCGCGGAACCAAGCGGCCCTCCCGCGCTCCGCGACCCGCTCTCGTGCACCTGTCCGCCGACCCGCGCTCCACGGCCGCACGATTATTCCTACCAGCCCGCTCCCTGACCGTCTCTTCCTTCGCTTTTTTCTTCTTGGCCCCAACCTCTTCCTCAATTCCTCAGTTGCGCGTTCCTCGCGTCTGACCCATCACCGTGTCTCTCTTGAAGCCCATCGCCATCCGCCGCGCATCCGGTCGGGCCACCTCGAACCCTGACCCTTTCGATGGTTCCGCGGAACCAGCGGCCCTCCCGCGCTGATTCACTCTCGTGCTGTCGCCTCTCCAGGCGACCATGACCTGAACCTGAGCCACTCCGCGGCCGCGAGAGCCAAACTCGATGCGGCGTCTGCACCAGCTCTTATTTCCCCTCAGATCGCTCGTCGAGTCATGACCGACCGCTGACCTGCTGCACCACCCATATACTGTTCAGCTTGCCGACCCACTAATATATTGCCAGCCTTCAAACTGACCCACGCCAGTTCTGAGATCCAATATCTTCTGGATCTTTTTTTTTTTATTTCTTGCATGAATTGGGAAGAAAATCATCGTGACTAATTCTTCCTTTAATTTTGATGTCGCTCCTCTCTAGCCTAAATTTACCTACGCCTAAATTAAAGAAAATTATTTAATTTTCCCCATTTCCTTGCACCTCTTATTGTCTATCAACCCGTTCATTTCCTTTTCTATCTCCCTTTGTCATAAAAATATGTTAACATGTGATTTGAATATGAATATAATATCTTTGTGTTTCTTTTCGATTAATCTCGTTGTGCTCATGACTGAAGAGAACAGTCATGTGTCATGACATTTCTTTCTCTTCAGTATCACCGAAGTAAGATTGTTAAGATCATCTTGCTCACTGAGCGAAATCTTGAGAAATTTTATCGATTGACTTAAAAGGGGATGATTATATATTTCATTGTATGTTTCGTTTGAAGGCCTCATTGCTCGCTCGCGACGATGGCTTTGTGTGTCCGCACACCACTAGCTCAAGGCATCGACAAGTAAAATACCTCACATATGGGATGACATTTGAGAGGCATAAATTTTGTCAATCTTTTGACTTAAAATTGGGAAAATAAAATGGACTAACAAATAAATAAACTTTGTAATTTTAAATAAAAAATCAAATAAGAAAAGAGAAATTAAAATGATCGATATATAAAAACAAAACAAAATAAAGAAGGGTAAAATCACTTACAAAATTTTATGAGGATTGAAAATCACTTCTTAATCACACTTTTTTAAATATCTAACCTTTCAAATAAATGGATAATATAGGCAACACCCCTTTTCTTATTTATAGATTGAGAGAAGAAAAAAGAGGGGTGGAATCAAATTTAAATAAAAGAGGTAGAAAAATCAAACAAAAGATGAGGAAAATCAAATTCAAATAAGGGAATCAAATAGGGAAAATCAAATTCAAATAAAGAGTGGGAAAATCAAATTTAAATAAAAGAGGGAAATCAAAGTTAAACAAATGAGAGGAAAATCAAATCGAACAAAGAGGGTGAAGAAAAAATTTAAATAAAAGAATGGTAAAGGAGAACTACATCTAATCTCCTCTTAAAATAATAAATTAAATTATCCCTTAAACATATAGCTAAAATCGCCATCTTCTGCAACTCTTTTGTTGAGATAAATCAGTTCTATAAATCAAAGACTTTCTTCAATCAAAATCAAAAATTTCATTCTAATGATCTTTAAAATCAACAAATTACAAATTAGATGAAATTAGCTGTATAAAGTCTGCATGTGTTCTACATAGATTTTAAGTGCAATTTTAAAATCTAAAAAGGCTACGTAAAAATTGGAATTAAATGAAAATAAAATCAATTTCATAATTCAAAAAAATAAAACTACATAAATTATTAAATACACATGTGATGCTTAATTTCAAGTGTGAGGATGTTGTGGTTACTTCAGTTTAGTCTTAGAAGATTAAGTTAACAAAACTTATAAAAAGAGTTTCAAATCAGTGAAATATCTGAAAAAACTAATTATTTCAAGTGACAGTAGATCTAATCCTCTATAAGCAGCTAAATAGAGCTGACAGGATCTAAAGCTCTTAAACATATTCAAATAAATCAATTTCTCAAATCAAATCAAATCAAATCAATTTTTAAATATCAATCTAAAATTATTTAAATGAAACTCTATCACTAAAAACTTGAACCAAATTATTCACCTCCACAACTTTTGTGAGGATAAATTAAGAAAACTCTCTCACAAAGAGCTAATGTCAAATCAAATGTTATACTTTGTTCTCTCATTAATCTATTGATACATTATCTCAAATACTTTTCCATGATGAAGTAGTTTATAATCATTGTTTGGCATCCATTATATTATGATGATCTGATGTCCATAATGGCTCTACCTGAGTTATAAATCATGGATATATTTGATAGAAAATCTCATTAGTAAGGTAGAATTAAGATTGTCTCTTGATAAATAACCTATAAACACTAGACACTATGTTGAATCAATTCAAGTGTTTGAGGATGTTGTGTTTGCTTCCGGTTTAGTCTTATGGGTCGTTAACAAAACCTAAAACCTATAATAAGAGTTTCAAATCAATGAAATATCTAAGAATTCTATCGGTGATAGTAGATCTAATTCTATTAAGAGAGTTGGCGGGATCTAAAGCTCTTGTCATATTCAAATTAATCAAATCAATTCAAATCAAATATCAATCTAAAAAATAAATGAAATTTATCATTAAAATATTAATTTGATCTTACCTTCCATAAAAGTTTGTGGTGACAAATTAAGAACTACTCTAGCTAAAGGAGCCAATGTCAAATCAAGTATTTTACTATGTTCCTCAATCAATCTCGCATAAGGATGTGGCCGTGTTCTCTGCATGGCGCTTGCAGATATGGCTATGACTGATCGAGGGTGGTTTGGCCTCCACTCCATTATATTATGATCATGACCGTAGCAGTATGCTCCCCAATGGCTCTGCCCTTTGAGTTGTGAATCATAGATTATACTTGATAGGAAAAATGACCCTTTGTCAGTTAAGGTGGACTTAAGATTACCTCCTTAGACAAACACCACCCCAGGTCTACAAGATTTCTTGGACGACGTAACCCATGTGTGTTGTGAGGATCCTTCACAGGTTGAATTCTACCTCTCGACTAAGTGGAGGGTGCGCAGATAGACCATGGGATCTAAATACGCGTCATCATTCCCAACCATCGGTTTAAGCGAAATGATAAATTTCATGATCTAAATTCTAAAACTCTACATTTTACTATCGTTATACATTAGCGATCTAACACTAGCCTTAATTGAAAATTCTCTCACTTATTGAGAGGGTAATTAACTATTGGGGCTTTGCCTTAGAAACTAGAACCGGATCTAAAGTTCTCACCAAATGAGGATGAAATCTCTAGGTAGTGTCTTTCTATTCCATATCTTGAAAATTACACAATACTTTAAGACACTCTATCATCAGGTCGGTGGAAAATTTTGGAGCCCACATTTCTAACGACTGGACGGGGATTCTCTTTCCATCTTTAACTAGTCATATAAGTACTATAGTAGCAATAAAAATTCTAAAAATTCAAAATAACAAAATGGTGATTTAAGTGTGTAACAAATTCAATATGAGCCTATATATAGAATGAATCATTCCGTGGAGTGTATATTTATTACACCATTATTGGTTCTATAGTACATCTGCATCTTGAAAGTATAGGGTGAAATAATAATTGCTAATTACATCTTTCACTTTTGAAATGGGTCTACAAAAGCACTCATTTCACCGTCTAGTCTGGTGGACATTTTGTACGCCATCATCAACCGAGATGTCGGGCTATCATCCAATTTGGTAGCTTAAATTTCCCAAATCAAGCTCTTGAAGTACCCACCCGTGGTACATTCGTCCGAGGCCATGCTAGAAGGCCTCAAGTTACTGAAACTCCTACTAACCATGTGTGACAACCAGTTCAACAACCAACTGCTGTTAAGGAGTTCTCCTAACAGAGAACTTTAGTTTTCAAGAGGCTAGGTCAATCTGAAGCTCCTGACAAAATGTCATCGAGGGACAATGTCTTTAATTCCTCATGGTACAATTTGTGCCGAACCTCTGTAGAAAGCATGATCATGAAGCTTCCTCATCAATAAGCAAATTAACGAAGGAGAGAAAAGGAGAAATGCTGATCTAAGGGCTCAACAGATCCCCTTTGAATGACCTAGTGAACAAGCGATACTATCGCTGGAAGAGAGTATTCCTACCCACAACAACTTTAACAATCTAAAGTGGGTAAAGAGAAATAGCTCTCTGATAAAGCAGTCCTTTTAGAAGAAACAACCACATCAAGCTCCACCACCTGGGAGATCAAAATATTTTTACTGATACATAAAGTTCTCAAAGTAGCAAGGGAGAGGCCTTATGAAAAGAAGATTTTAGAGGCTATGGTGAGGAGAAAATCAAGTACCATCAAAAAAATTACATCTTTTCGGTAACGTCAAAGCAGACGCTTCACATGGTGAGCATCTGAGCTTGACACTTGGACCTCATATCCAGAATCCCTCGAAGGTCCCAATGAAAGGGTAAACAGATATGGAGGCCAAGGCCCCATAATGAAACTTTGAGTAATAGATGGGGTGCGACATCTGATACATATACTAAGAAATTCTCCTCTAAATCAACTCATCATAAGTGGATACCCAAAAGAAGGGATATCAATGATGAAAGATATGATGGTAGACACCAGAGAATCTGGTCCCATCCTCAATTTCACCCTACAAGGTTGATTGTTGTGATCCTTTAATAGAAGAAGTGGTTGTTCACATTGAACCAGATCCACTAGAAATGTCATCAAATTAATGTGGGAAGAAAATAATGAAGAAGATTCTATGGAAATAGAAGTTGTCTATGGTCGAGAGATATGAACTCTCACACCATCAAACATCAAGAATTCAGGAACGAACACGAATTTGATGCTTATGAAGAAGAGTCTTCACAGAAGTAAATAGAAGATGGATCTTTGATCTTTGCTGAAGAAGAAGAAGAAGAATATTAAAATGAGAAATAAATCATGGATGTTGAAGCTGTCTATATGGTTGAACTAGGAATGATGATCTAATACACGCTTTTATTAATGTCGTCGTCACAACAATAGTTGTCTCTAAATACACAAAGAGAAGGGCAGTCAAGTTCTCCCCTTGAAAATGAGTAAGGAGCACAACACCAACAAGAAGTAGAAGAAGTGGAAGAGACTGTAGTAATTGATGCCATAGTGCTAGCTAGAGAGTAAAGAGAAATGCAGCGTCAAATGGAGGCCAAAGATAAGGAGATTGCACAGCTTGGTACCAAAATGAATGATATGATGGTATAGATGAACATCATAATGGAGATGTTACAGAAGAATATCATATCAAGTGCAGCACATGTTTTGTCTATTAACCAACAGGTAGTTAACAATACAACTTCTATACCACCAACTACTATTTTACCTCAAGCTCCTACAGTATATGCTATGCATGAAGCAAGGGATGAAACTAACTAGACACCTCTCCAGCTAATAATTCAAAATCTAGCACAAGCTGGTACTTAGAAATAATAATCAATGAAAAGATAAAGGCGGTCATAGCCTGAGCGGTGAAAAGTGTGAGTAAGGGTCTCCCTTACCCAGCTGAATATGACCAAGTGTTGTACCTGAAAGGTTACTCGGTGTTGAGATTCAATACTTTCAGCGGGCTTGGTAATCCAAAGCAACATCTGGCCCAATTTAAGGCTACTTGTGGTAATACAAGAGGAGATGCACTTTTATCAATTTATCGTGACTTTACTTTTTTGAATGGTATGCAAAACTGTCAAATAATTCAATTAAAACTTTTGTTGAATTAGAGACCATATTTGTGAAGAGGTTCACTATTGTAACTAAGGAAATCACAATCACTGACCTTGCCTTACTAAAAAGGAGGAAAGATGAGTTAGTGACAAAATTCATAAGTCATTGGCACAACCTAAGTATGAAGTGCGAGCAACAATTGGAAGAAGAATATGCAATCCAAATGATAATGGATAATATGGATGATAAAATGACACCATTTCTGTGCATGACGTCGATTACAACATTCCAGGACTTGCTCGATAGGGTGGCTAAATTTGAAAAGTTGAATCACCCTAAGTCTGAAGTCTATCCAGATAAAGCAAGAGAAACAAACCTTCAAACTCAAGAAGAAATGAAAGTCATGCCTCTTCATATAGCTCAAATGATGAAAAGTGGGTGATATACAATGTGGACAAAGGAAAGTAGCCAGTGTACAATGATGATAAGGGTAAAAAGCCTGCTTATTTTAATCCACGGCCAAAATTGGTACTAGGAGGTAATGACAAACCTTAGACTTTTCCAAGTGGAGGGAGCATTCAAAACAAGCAACAAGAGATGATGAGCGAATGCGGCCATCTCTTAAAGAAAAGATGAATAAAGAATATTCTTTTAGAAGGGACGGTGTGGTCACTTATTTTGGCAAGCGGTCAAAGGCTTTAATTACCAATCAAAAGGCCCGAAGAAGCTGATCAAGTTAGTAATCCAAATTACTGTCCCTATCATCGAATGATTAGTCACCCTATCGAAGACTGTTATGTCTTTAAAGATTGGCTAGAAAGAAAGTATCGGCGAGGTGAATTTAAACTATCCGATAGTGTTCTAATCAACCTTAAAAGAAAGTCTACAAGAATGATTACGTCCTCTTCCGTATCATCCAAAGATAAGGAGAAAGTAGTTCGGGGAAGAATGACAAATAGTCTTCAAAAAAGAGAAGCTAACAACTAAAAGACATCCCTAGTGTCAAGTGGAAATCACCGCTTGAACCTATATTGGACTTAAGAGAAATGCATAAACCAAGTATTTGGGCTTCTCAACGGCATTCTGATAATGCTACTTCATCACAACATGAGAAGCAGTCTACTAAATGGAAGCCTCATAAATGAAAGAAGCTCGCTAAGAAAAAGAAGACTAAGAAGAAAACTATAACTCAAAAGATCATTAACAATCTAGAGTATCACCAGCCTCAAGATATCCATTTAGGCTTGTAGACTTCATGCCTAAACTTTGCATTCGAATCAGATGAAGAAGATAATGGTGAGCCTTGTCCGGAAGAGACATGTTGAATCATCTGTGTGATGCTAGATATTCTTCAACATCGGTTACTCCAAGATGACAAGGGTAGTCAGACAAACTCAACCAACCCATCAAAATTTCTATCAGGAAAGCAAGAAGAGCCTGAGGAGCTAGTGTTTGAATTTTGTTTAATGACTCAACAAGACAATAACAGTTCAGATGAAGATCTATATTTTCCCGATGGAGAAGAGTCAGACTCGTCGATATCATCACATTTGAAATATATGATGTTGAAAAATGAGTCTAACCCTCTTGGCCAATCTTCTAAAATAAGAGAAAAATTTGAAGAAACTATTTCTTCAGAAGAATCTGAGAGAGACAAAGTTATTCAAGTTCAGTTGAGAAGTGGTAAAGTCTTACCACCTTCATCAAAGAAGGGGAAATGCAAATAAAGATAAAGGCAAACAAATTGAAATCAATGAAGATATCATTCCCAGAAATCCTAGAGCAAAGCCTAAATTGATCGAGAAAGTAGATTATAATATTTTATCATATCTGAGAAAGATCCTTACACAACTGAGTGTGTACGAGGCTCTCTTGATGTCAAAAGACCTCCGAGAAACTTTGATACAAGCTCTCAAAGATTCGGAGAGTTATGAAGCTTACTTTGCTGAGAAATGCATGACCGAAGCATCACAAACTCAAGATCTCCCAGTAATCACATTTTCTGAAGAGGATCTTATGTTGGGAATGACAGATCACAATCGTCATCTATATGTTACTACAGTGATGGCATCTCGATCAGCTGAATATTGATTAATCCAGGTTCTTCTATCAATATTATGAGTCTAAAGGTATTGAGAGGATTATCACTCGATATCCAACATTTTTGAAGAGATAAATTGATGGTTCATGGATTCAATGAAAAAGGGCAGAAAAATTTGGGTTCTTTTATTCTCCCGCTCAAATTCAAGGATTTATATACAAAAGTCAAGTTTCATGTAATCGATGTTGATACATCATTTAAATCTCTCTTTGGCTGGCCGTGGCTGCATGAATATGGCATGGTCCCATCAACTATGCATCAATGTATGAAGTATCTGAAAGATGGAGAAGAATTCAAAATTCCTGGTACTATAACCATTCTCCGTCAATGAAGCAAAAATCTATGAAGATGCAAAGTACTTCATCCTCAAAGAGCCCAAGCCAACAAAGCCTCTTGAAGTGATAGCATCAACTTCAGAAACTAAAAATCAATTTTACAAAGTGAAAGAACAAAAGTAAGGAGGAAGAAAGAAGGCAATGTCGACTCTCCTTAAAGCACTTGATTATACACCTAAATCAAGAAAATCAGTTCCTCATTTGGGAAGTGACACAGAAGAAGAATAATATATCCCTGTCAAACCTAAGGAAACTTATAAGCTCTCAAGAAAAGCAGAGTATGAAATAAGTGATTCTAATTTAATTATGATTTTGAATATACTTATGGAAATAGAGTTCAGATGGCTGCATCAAGGAGGATAGCTCACTTGGCAGAGTCAGATGACTCACTCAAAATTATATCCATCCCTCAACAGTGCTTCAAAGAAATCAGTCCACTGGAGGTTCATAATATTGAAGAATTAGTAACATTCTATGTGACGCCAATGAGTGAGAGTGGCAGAACAAGAACTCTATTTTATAAATTTGAAGAGTCCTAGCCTCAAGATTTTGAACAACCTACTCAACATGAAAATTATGATGAGATAGTGCCAAGAATACCAATATACTATCCACAGAAGTTATGAAGAATGATGCAAAAGCTTGGAGTTCATATGTGAACTACTAAATATATGACTCAAATCTTTAACAAAATATGGAGTCAAAGAAGTCCTCAAGCATCACAGATAAGTGATAAGTTTATCACTAAAGGTCTGGGGTTCATCCATAAATCTCATCAAGATAGAGCCTGTTATAATATAATAGATGCTGAGGTAGAAACTCATAGTGATGACGAAGATGATTCCCATGAAATTCTTTCTAAAAATGAGGAAGAAGTGAAAGCCAAGCCCACATCTGAAGAGCTTGAATATGGTGGACAAATGGCTACTATGGATGAATTAAAGAAGTCAACCTAGAGATGATCCATCCAACTTTTCGTGCCCTTCTGCTTGATGAAAAAATTGAAAAGCTCAAAATGTTATTTTGTGAATTCAGAGATTGCTTTGCCTGGACATATTCTAAAATTTGAGGTTTATCCCCTGATATAGTAGTTCACAAACTAGCTATCAAACCAGATGCAACACCTATTAAGCAAGCTCTAGAATGAGATTGGAGATTGAAGAACAGGTGATTGCAAAAACTAAGAAGCTAATCGAAGCAGATTTCATTCGGGAGGAGAAGTATGCAGATTGGAAAGCCAACATTATCTTAGTTAGAAAGAAGAATGGTCAAATCGTCTGACTTGGGGCCTAAATAAGGCAAAAGATGACTTTCTTCCCATATCCTATTAGTGGACAACACTTCCAACTATGACATGTTCTCATTCATGGATGGATCATCGGGCAACAAATCAAAATGGCTGAAGATGAAAATATACATCGTAACACCTATTTATCTATTGCTACAGTCATGCCCTTTGGCTTAAAAAATATTGGAGTACATACCAAAGAGCCGTGACACGTATTTTTTATGAGTTGATTCATCAAAAGGTGGAATGTTATGTTGACGACTTGGTGGTGAAGAGCTTGAATCATGAAAACTACTTCGAGGACTTGAGAATTATATTGGAGAGAATCAGGAAATATGATCTCAAGATGAATCCTCTAAAATGTGTATTGGGGTCTCCTCAAAATTCTGGCATTACGTTGTGAGGAATTGAAATTGATCCTACTAAAATCAAGGCAATTATGGAGATGCCTCCCCCGAAGAGTTTGCATCAGCTCTGTTATTTACAAGGATAACTCGAATTCATCCGTCAATTTATATCAAACTTATCAGGACACTGTCAACCATTTGCAAGGTTAATGAAGAAGGATGCTCCATTCAAATGGGACAAGGGGTGTTAGGAAGCCTTCAGTAGCATTAAAAGCTACTTGACAAATTCACCAATCTTGGCAGCACCTACTCCTGGGAAGCCCCTCATTATATACATAGCTGCATTAGAAGAGTCCCTTGGAGCATTATTGGCACAACACAATGAAAAAGATAAAGAGAATGCTCTTTATTATACCAGTCGCAGATTAATTGGAGCAGAAATGAGATACTCTTCGATAGAGAAGCATTATTTGGCATTGATCTTTGCAGTCCAAAAGCTTCGTCATTATATGTTATCTCATAAGATTACCCTTATCTCAAGGATCAATCCGCTGAAGTACTTGATGACAAGACCAGTGTTGATAGGTCACTTGGTAAGATGGGCAGTATTGCTTTTGCAATTTGATATCACATACGTTCCGCAAAAAGCAGTGAAGGGACAAGTCTTAGCTAATTTTCTAGCTGCACATCCTATAGCTGTGGACTCTTCTCTTATTGATGATTTACCTGATGAGTAAATTATGCTCATTCATGAAAGAAAAATCACAAATTTGGGAAATGTACTTCGATGGAGCCTTATCGATCAAACAAGTCCAACATATAAATTTTCCAAGAGAGCAAGCGAGATCGCATCTTCATAACACCGAAGGAGGGATAATGAGACGATCATATGGATTGACCGATCCAAGAACTAATAATGAAGCTGAATATGAAGCATTAGTGGTAGGTCTGGAAAAAGCTATTTTCATAGGCATTCAGAACTTGCATATTTTTGGCGATTCTCAGCTTATTATAAATCAAGTACTTGGCATCTATAGAATCAACAAGCTTAAGTTAGCTTTCTATCATAAGCGAGTTCTCCAGCTTATGAAGTAGATACCAAATATCATACTAACTCGAGTCTCCCGATCTAAGAATAGTAAAGCCGATTGCCTAGCAAAATTAGCTAAGAAATGACAAGTATGAATGATGATTATGTCATGATCAATATATTTACTCGATGAGTTCTAGAGCTGATAAAGTACCAATCTCCATAGGTAGAGGGGTTATCAAACCGATCACAGATGCGACTCGTTGCTCCTCAAACTCAAAATCAACAAGTTGTATACCAAGAAAATTTAAGAATATTGCCTCGGAAAATAGTGTGAAGAGAGTCTAAGAAGTTACATGATTGGAGGCAAGCCTTCATCGACTATTTTAAAGAAGATAAATTATCAAGTAATAAATCACTGGCAGCTCAAATCAAAAGAGAATGCTACACTATGCTTTCATCAACAACACATTATATTGTAGATCTTTTGAACAAATATGGCTACGATGCCTAGGTGCAGATGAAGCTGGCAAAGTGATAGTCGAAGTTCATGAAGGACTTTATGGTGCATATCAATCAGTCCCAAGATGGCAGTAAAGATCAAAAGAATGGGTTATTATTGGCCATCTATGGTGAGAGACTGTATTAATCATGCTAAGAAGTGTCATGAGTGTCAAGTACATGGGAATCTCATCTATCAACCTCCAAATTCATTACACCCAATAATAGCATCCTGACCATTTTAATGTTGGGGTAGAGATGTAATTGGACCAATTGATCCATCATCGTTGGACATTGCTTCATCCTAGCAGTGACTGATTATTTCTCCAAGTAGGCTGAGGCTACTCCATTTAAAAAAGTTACTGCTGACCAAGTGATCAACTTCTTCATGCATAATATGGTCTACAGATTTGGAGTGTCACGTTGAATAATTTTTTATAATGGCATAGCTTTCAAAAGTGCAAAGATTTATAGATTGGTCGATTGAAGCAAAATTGATTGGCGATACTCTTTAATATACAATCCAAGAGAAAATGATTTGGCAGAGGCCTTCAACAAGACATTAGTCAAATTGCTCAAGAAGATCCTCACTAAAAATAAGAGAGAATGACATACCAAGCTAGTAGAGGCTCTATGGGCATATCGAACTACCTATAAGATGTCGACTAAAGCCACTCCTTATTCATTGGTATTTAGAACTGAAGTAGTTCTTTCGCTTGAAGTTGAGTTACCTTCACTTCGAGTAGCTATCCAGTGCAATCTAACTGAAGATCAAAATGCTCGTCTGAGAATGGAGGAACTTGACATGCTTGATGAAGTTAGATTGCAAGCTCATCAAAATCTAGAAGTTTATCGAGCAAAGATGTACAGGGCCTTTGACCATACGGTGCGGCCTTGAACATTCTAAAAAGGAGAATTGGTCATGGTGCTGAGAAGACCAATTATTCCTAATCAAAAATTTGGTGGTAAATTTGAGCCTAACTGGGAAGGACCTTTTGTCATTGAAAAAGTGTATCAAGGAGGGGCATACCAACTTATCAACTTAAAGAGTGAAAGATCAATTCCGCCAATTAATGGTCGATACTTAAAAAAGTACTATACTTGATGATCACATTCCCAAGGTACAATAGAAATTTCCTGCAAGATAAGGGACATTTTTTTAGTACATCTATTTAGGTTGACATCTCATGCGATCCCTAAATAAACATACTCAGATGAAGAACTTTTCATGAAAATTCCCTTACAGGGGACATTTTTAGATTTTTATATACAGAAATTAATGTTGTATGTTAAAATCCTCTTTAGAATATATCGATTCAAATATTGATGTATTTATATACTTTCATCTTGAAAATTCTCCTGAATGTACTTTAGAATTGCCCCTGCAAGACAGGGGACATTTTTTTAGTTTATATCAAGTCTATTTGAGTTGACATCGTGCCATAAGACAAGATCCTCAAATATATTCTTATTCAGGTTGACATCGAGCTTTATGCCAAAATACTGAGATATATCCATAATTGTTACTACTAAAATGCAGAGTCTAGTAGGAACAAAAATGATCTATCTCTATGCATGAAAAGACAGCCCTAAATATCAAGAAATATATCTCTTAGATTTGCCAAATTCTAAAGATGAAGTTAAAAGAACTCTTAATTCTGGAAGCTTCAATCAACTGAGTTGGAGAAACATCAACCTCTGCATTCTAAAGTCTAAGACATGAATGAGTTCTAAAGGCCGGACTCAACAAGCCCATACATGGCCGAGTTGCTGACGCTCTCCTCACTCAACAAGCCGTAAGAAAAGGCCGTAATGAAAGAGCCCCATTGTCAATTTGATGATAAAATCACAAACCCACTACAACTTAAGTTGAAGACTCGAGTAGGTTCTAAAGGTCGAACTCAACAAACTCAGATATGGTTAGTTCGCTCTCTCATCAAGCCATAAGAAAAGGCAGTGAAAGAGCTTCTCATCAATGATGATACATTTAAACTAGATCCAGCTTAGTGATTACAAGCAGCCAGGATCTAAGAGATTTCTTTACTTGATCGATAGATCGATGCAATATGAGGAAACGCTCAATTCAGGGCCACCTTAAATCAGTCTTCATATTACTTGTAAGGTGATATTTCAATATATTCTCAAATGATCTGATCAAGCTCAAAGCACATATCAAAGCCTATCTCCTCATCAAGTCCATTAAAGTAGAAAACAGACCAGGAAGTAATTCCATAGTTCATACAAAGCTGATGGTTGATCTAAAGAAATTTTATAGTTATTCAGTCTATTAAATCACACGTTGCTAGACTAATAACTCAATATTGATCCTATGTAAGCAGGAAGGCTGGGTCATCTGTATTTATCCTTCAATGAATTTGTCAAAGCAACAAGCACAAGGTTCATGGAGTGCATACACTTCCTGACAAGTCAATATTGACAAATCAGGTCAATCCTTCATCCAATCCGTCAAGCTCAAAGCGATGAATTGCAAATCATTCAAAAGCGAGCGATTTGTGTCATTCATCAAAACAAGCAGACCAATTCCTCCATCAAACCCCACCAAGCATGAAGCTAGGGTTAGAGGAGAATCAAATATGCAATAACATAAAAGAAAGAGATCTTCAACAAAGCCATTGAAGCAGATAGTATATGGTATAAGAACTCTTATATATCCGACCACTCAATTCTGACAAGTTGGTCAATCCTCATTTAACAAGTCTTGAATAAGACAACATGCTAATGAAAAATTCTGTCAAAGCTCCATAAGCTATTACAATCGAAGCTAAAATGATCCAAGTTCTATAGCCAGCACATAAATTAAACCCAAGGCACAAAGCATACAAATCAAGGCTGGTCCTCTCATCAAATCTGCAAAAGTACAAAAGTGTAAAATAATAGGGGAATGCTAAAGTCCACTAACACAATAAAGGATAGACAATACATGACTAAAAAAAAGGTACATCATGGGAGCCTAGATTATAACTCTTGAAGCTATACTAAATAAGCTGCTAAAGATGGCTGCTCACTCTCAGCCAACTGCAAGGCATCAATAGCTCTAATCAAAACAACCTCAGCATCTACCATAATACTGTGATGTAGTTGATAACATTGCGCTCTACTCTATGCAGCTCTCTATCTCGCTCAACTTGCGGTCTACACAGTTAATCATCTAAGAGGCATCTATCAAACTCTGACGGTCATGTTGTAGAGCCTCGACACTCTCTTCAAACTCATCATTTGCTAGGTCAGCTTCCCTATGAAGCCTGACCTACTCCTGAAGCTTTGACTGTAAAGTGCTAGAATGGACAATACTGAGCGATCTCATCATGTGGATCAGAAACTCTATCTCTCTATAAAGAGTCCGATGAGCTGTTATGTGAGTGTTCATGGATAAGGTGGTCAGTGATCCTCCTCAAAACATTGCATGCTCTTTATCACTTCCTTGATAGATCGATGGTAGATCTTTGACTCATCTCGCTGAAATAAATGAAAATCACTAGTAGATGTAAAGGAGTATAGTTAATAAAAATAAATAATTTAGAAGAGGAGGAAAGTGCAGGAGCATGATGAATCTGATTGAACTGGAGTATCTTAAGTGATATAATCCTCGGGGACCCTCATTATCTAGTAAGCTCCATGGCCATGTGCTGACTCAATAGAATACTTGCTCAATGTGAGGTCCCTCACCTAAGTCTCCCAAGGCAAGGCGAGTCGCTTAGTAGAAAGGTGGCTCCACGTAAGGATAATAAAATCGTAGCACATCATGACAAGCTCGACAGCCCAACTCCAGAATCTTCAATAATATCTATAGTGTTTCCTGACACACGACACTTCATTGGAAGTCATAAAAATGGCGTACCCACAAAATAATCAATCCTGAAACCTACAGGCCCATGTGCTATACTACCGCTAGATGGTGAAGGAACATCAGTGTATCCAAGAGTAGAATCCCTAGCTCTAACTTTCCAGAGAAGTGATATTCTCAACCCTCACTGTTAAACCGGTGCATCTCGATCATATTAGAGCATAAGACACAATAAACATATTTTGAAAATGAGCACCAATACCAGGCTCCAGTAAAGGACCAAAAGACAACCATACCCAAGAGAGATAAGTGTAAATAATCCCCGTGCGACTATGTGGAGAAGTTATCTGAAAATGAGCACCAATACCAAGCCTCAGTAAATGTAGCCAAACAACTGAGGTAGCAAAGTAATGTGCCTCAAGAGGGATCATCCTGATCCTCCTAAAATCCACTACACCAGGGGTGAGTGGTCCTGCCATTAAAGCGTCTGGAAGAAACCAAAGCGTCATAACGGTTGTCCTGTATCTAGCACTTCAAATCGATAACATAACCATCCTGGACATATATTGAAAAGGTATTTAGCTACTCTTAATACCCAACCATGAAGCAAGGAATATTTAGCCATTCTCATCAAGGTTGTGATAAGATCAATCCCCAGCGAGTCAGAGAGTAAGTCGAGTATATCCGTGGTGAACCAACAAAAATCGATCTCTAACCAAATGGGGAGTGAAGAAAATATGTGAATCCTCTCCATCTCCAAAGTAGAGGATGATTGATATAACTGTAAGACTGTAGGATACCCTCACTCTAAAAAGAATGTTGGATACTCAAACAAGCAAAGGCACCATGTACGTGGAGGTGCACCCAAGCATATAAGTACTGCCAAGGTAGAATCACATCTACTCTAGAGAACGGAAATCACCCCAATATTCTATAAAGCACATCGCTGGCAAGAGAAACCCGCTTTTGAGAGATCTTTATAAAGAGACTAAAAACAACCCCTCAGAATGGGGAGCACAAAAAATGTAGAGCCATGTCACTATAAAATTGGCAAAGAATAGATCCTCACTCAATCCCGGTAGTGTTGGAGAAGTCGCCCAAAGTAAGCTTCTTCTCTTGGATAAGCTATCCTCGCACACCTAATGAAAAGGGTCATGCGATTTCTATTTGATAGAGCACAATTACAAGAAGCTCGATCCATAATATGGGGTGTGGCTCGTGATCATATAGGACACCTTGAGACTCGGAAGGTCTGGTGATAATGGTCTAGGAGATCAATATAGATAGAAGGCATAGCTAGCCTACCTCGTCGATCACAATTATCGGAAGGCTGCCTATGAAATAACTCCCCATCAGGTGGAACACACTCCTAAGTGATAACCAAACAGGAAGAGACCTACTGTAAGTCTAAAGTGTGCACTGAATTCCTCTGGGCCCATCCAGCAAGTGTTACTACTATCATCCCAGAACTCTACTACTCCACGAGCCTAAGAAGAAGGCATACCCCCAAAGTCAAACAAAGATGCATATACTACTTCATAAATGCCGCTCAGAAAGTATCTTTTAGGTAGAATATACCTAGCCATGAGACATATAGAAGGAAGAGTAGGAATTGAGAAGAATTTTGAAATCTTAGAGCATGTAGTTGGGATGACTCGAGTATAGACTATCTCGTCATTTAGGCTATCAAGTTGGTTGCAAGACATCACAATATCAGGAACTAACCTGGGCCACTGTGCCTTCCAGAGGATCGTAGTCACCGCACTTTAGCTTATGAGTAGCTACCAAGTTGACAGGATCCTCAAAAGCAAGGGAATCTGAAGTACAATCAGGAAGTCGGGAAGAGTGTGCAAAGAAACCTTGGTAAAGATCACATCCTCGTAGCATGTCAGTGTCTTATCATATCCGAATATCGACATCTGCAAGGATCATGTATACAATCTTCAACGATAGCCTCCAAGGCGTGATGATCAGATCTCCTCATAACATTCTCCTATAAAATAAACGTTACATAAGATTTAAATAGCAGTATAGTCAAGTATATCCACTAGTTCCCAAGATGAAAAAAAAGAGAAAAAATATATATATATATAAAAAAGAAGAATATAAATATACTAAAATATATATATATATATATATATATATATATATATATATATATATATATATATATATATATATAATAAAGAAGAAGAAGAAGAAGAAGAAGAAGAGGACTAAAAGGTCAATTTTTAACAAATCTGTTCCATAAATCACATTTGTTGGGCATTATTGACCTCCATATATATGTAACTAAAATTAGTCAAATCGTCAATGAACTTTGAAAGTGGCATACCGGGGCAAAATATCGAATATCATCAAAATGGTTGAAATGATCTCCGATTGATGAAACATGCCATTGCATAACATTTATCAAATATATCACAAAATTTAAGATCAATCAATTAACGCCTATCAATGTGACATATCAAGTCAAGAAAAATCAAATAATGTTCAAACAATACCTTCGAAAATTGATTGTGTTGTTAAAATGGAAATCTATCAAATAAGAATTTACACTCAATTGATGAATGCAGTGAAAATCGAGTTATCGAAAAGCGTATACAATAAAATTAATTGACTCAATTTGGCTCAACCAAACGACCTCGATCATGAAATGGACTGTTCCATTACGTTCAGAATAATGGAATTACCCAAAATTGATATATATATTGACTATGTACATTTATCAGCGTGAAACCCAAAATAAAACTGGTAAAATTAATTTAAAATTAATTTAAAATTCCTAAATTACCCCCCTCAATCATTCCCTCCCATTTTCAGTTTTTGGAAAATAATAGAAAAAAAGTATAATTCAAAAAAAATTGAAAACCACACCCCCCATTTCCCTCAACTCCCTCCTATTCTCTCCCACTCTCTCCTCTTCATTCAGACTTTTTTCTCTCGATTTCTCCTCTCTCTCTCCGTGGAACGAAAAAAAAAAGGTAAAAAATTCTCCTCCTATTTTTCTCGATTCATCCCCCGGGGCAAGTAGTCATCTTCCCGCGGCGGTCCCATTGCTGAGCTCTCCCTTCCCGCGTCCCCTGGCCCGCGTTGCAGCGTTCGCGTCTTGACCGTCGTTGAGTGTCTCTCTTGAGCCCATCGCTCTGCCACCGAACCCACCCATTTTTCTGCGAACCATTCATGCCCAGCTCACACACTCAGATGCACCGTATCCAGCGCTCCCCTGGTATCTTCCGAACCCTCGCCCGCTCCAGATGACTAGACTCAATCACGTGGTCTCGCGCCCCATTTAACCGCAAATGCTCACCGAGATGAGATGAACTGATTTCACGCCTCGCTGAAGCCATTAGCATACAGCCTATCAATACTGCCCGTGCCTTCAATTGACCAACAACCCATTCTACACAATCGCCATTGTCTCACACTGCAACCCTTTTCCGTTTTCATTACGCCGAATCGGGAAGAAAATCATCCAAATTCTTCAATTTTTTGACGCGCACCTCTTTTGCCATCTTATTTCCATTGTGTAGTGGAAGAAAATCATATGCATATGAATTCTTCCTTCAATTTTTGACGTCGCTCCTCCTAGTCATCCTCTTAGGCAGAATCGGAAGAAAATCATCAACAGGCGAATTCTTCCTTTGATTTTTGCTGTCGCACCCCTTACTTTGTATTCTCAATCGCATATCCACCCCATTCCTTTTCCTATCACTGCAGCGCATCGCAAAATATGTCAGAACATGTGGGAATTTGTGAATGTAAATATATACATATGCTTATGTTTCTTTGTTCAAGACCTCATGTTCGACGAGATGAAAAGTAGGTTGTGGTGTCAAAGACACGCTTCATTACCCAAAAATGTAGTAAGCCACTAGTTGTTAGATGTCGCTCCCCCTAGGCAAAATATTGATGATATTTTGTCTAATTTCTAGACTTAAAAAGGTGATTATATATTTCATTATATGTATTCTTTGTAGGTTTGAAGGCCTCGTTGTGCTCAGCAGGGCACGACGAGATGAAAAAGATCGACTGTGGTGTCGCAAGACACCACTCGCTATGCTCAGCGGGGCATATCAAGCAAGCCAAAACACCCCTGATGCAGCCCTCTATATGAGAATGACGCCGAGAGGCTGCCGAAATTTCTTCAAATCTTGTAAATTAGAAAAATGGGAAAATAAAATGGGCTAACTTAAGGGGCACTAAATAGAAAAACTTGCATGTAATTTTAAACTAAAAAAAGTGTCAAATAAGAAAAAGTGATGAAAATTAAAATGGCATACAACAATAACAACAATAACAACAACAACAACACGCTTTTATCCAACTAAGTAGGGTTGGCTACATGAATCATTCATCTCCATTGTGTCCTATTATGTGTCAAATTCTCATTTAATTCTAGTATACTTAGGTCATTTTTTATACATCTTAGCCAAGTATTTTTAGGTCTACCTCTATCTTTCTTAACATAAGAAAAATCTAATGCATCTACTCTCCGAACGGGATCATCAGACGGTTGACACTTTATGTGGCCAAACCATCTAAGGTGACTCTCTCTAATCTTATCTGCCACTGGAGCTACTCCAACTTTTTTTCCCGATACTCATTTCACATTTTATCTCTAAGAGTAAAGCCACTCATCCACCAGCATCCTCATCTCGTAACACTTAACTTAGTCTTATGCTTCTCTTTTATTGGCCAACACTGCACCATAAGTCATTGCGGTCTTACCACCATCTTATAAAATTTTTTCCTTAAGTTTAAGTGGAACTTTTCTATCACACAATAGGTCAGATGCATTCCTCCACTTCAACCATCCAACTTGAATTCTATTAATAACATCTCCATCTATTTCACCATCATTTTGAATAATATAACCTAAATATCTAAATCGCTCACTCTTATTAATGACTTGTTCACCTAATGTCACAATAGTACCACTAAAACTTCTACAACTAAAATTACACTCTATATATTCAGTCTTAGATCTACTTAAACGAAAACCTTTAGACTCTAATGTTGACCTCCATAATTTAAGTTTCTCTTAGACTCCCTCTAGTCTTATCAACAAGAAGAATGTCATCTAAAAGCATACACTAAGGTACATCTTCAGAAATGCCTAGTAAGAATATCCATAACTAAAGAAAAAAGATAAGGGCTTAATGTTGATCCTTGATGTAATCCAACCGAAATAGAAAATATTTTGTCAATACTCCTTGTGTTTGGACACAAGTAATAACTCTAGTATACATATCCTTAATTACTTGAATATAACCAATATTAACTTTCTATTCTAGAACTCTCCAAAGAACATCTCTTGAAACTTTATCATAAGCTTTCTCTAAATCAAAAAAATATCATATGTAGATCCTCCTTACTTTCTCTATACTTCTCCATCAAACCTCTTAACAAATGTATAGCATCCATAGTAGATATACCTAGCATGAAACCAAACTGATTGTGAAACTTTTGTATCAATCGTAACCTATGCTCAATTACTCTCTCCCACAATTTTAATGTATGATACATTAAATTAATTCTTCTATAATTTGCACACTCTTGTGCATCACCTTTATTCTTAAATATAGGAACCAACAAACTCTTTCTCCACTCATCTCACATCTTTTTAGTCTTTAAAATGACTTTAAAAAGATTTGTAAGCCAAGAAATTTCTTGATCTCCTAAACATTTCCACACTTCTATTGGAATATCATCAGGTCCTACTGCTTTTCCATATTTCATTTTCTTTAAAGCTTCTCTAACTTCAGACTTACTAATACAATGATAAAAATAAAATTATCTATTTTTGTTAAGGGTATTAAAATTGTTAAAATCAATTGTACTTTCAGATTCTTCATTGAAAAGTTTATCAAAATACCTCATCCACTTATTTTCAATATCTTTTTCTAAGAAAAATACTTTATTTTTTTCATCCTTAATACACCTCACTTGAACTAGGTCTTTACTTCTTCTATCTCTTTGGTTGGCTAACTTATACATACATCTTTCACCTTCTTTGGTATCTAATCTATTGTATAAATCACTAAAAGCTAAATTTTTTTGCATCATATATTGCTTTCTTAGAATCTCTACAGGCCACTTTATATCTTTCCCAATTCTCCAAGTTTTTATATCTAAACCAGGTTTTATAGCAATGCTTCTCATTTCTTATCTTTTCTTGCACACTCTGACTCCACCAACTATTTTTAATAAAAGAAGCTTTTCTTTTGATTCTTCAAGCACATTTTTAGCAACTTGCTTAATTTCGCTTGCATCTTTTTCCCACATAACATTAGCTTCCTTATGAACATCCCAAATATTAAGCTCTTGTAGCTTGCTCTTAAAAATATTTTTATTTATGTTCTCTAAATGTCCACATCTAATCCTAGGATAATAATTTGATTTATTTTTCCTATTACAATCTTTCATCTTAAAATCTAAAACTAACAATCGATGCTGGGTACTTAAACTTTCACTTTGAATGACCTTACAATCTTTACAATCTAAATGATCTACTTTTCTTATCAAAAATAATCAATCTGTTTTACTAGATCCATTTTTATAAGTAATAATATGTTCATCTCTTTTCTTAAATAAAGTATTAGCAACTATAAAATCATAAGCTAAGGTCAAAATCTAATATAGTCCTACCTTCTTCATTAGTCACTCCATATCCATAACCACCATGAATACTTAAAATGACATATGACATATATAAAAACAAAACAAAAATAAAAGAAGGGTAAAATCACTTACAAAATTTATCGAAGCAGGATTGAAAACCCACTGAAGTTCCTAATCACTTCCTTTCAAATGCCTTAACTCTAACCTTTCAAATAAATGGGATAAAATAGGAAACACCCCCTTTTGTCTTATTTATAGAAATTGGGAGAAGCAAAAAGGGGAAAAATCAAATAAAAGAGGGGAATCAAATTCAAATAAAAGAGGGGGGAAAATCAATGTTAAATAAAAGAGAGGGAAAATCAAATTCTAACAAAGAGGTTGAAGACAAATTTGAATAAAATAATGGTAAAAGGAGAAGGAGAACTACTTCTAGGAGGAAATCTCCTCCTTAAAATAATAAATTAAATTATCCCTTGAACATATAGCTCAAAAATACTTTCCTCGCCACCGAATCTGTAACTCTTTGTACAAACAGACAGAAGATGATACTAAATCTAGCTCTATGAAAATCATAAAGCTTTCTTCAATCAAAAAATTAAAGAATTTAATTCTAATTATGATCTTTAAAATCAATGAAATCACTAATTAGATGAAATTAGCTAAGCTATAAATTCCTGCATGTGCTCGGACATAGAGATTTCAAGTATAAATTTTAATGTCTAAAAAGGTTGCGCGGGCTAAAATTGGAATTAAATAAAAATACAAAATCAATTTCATAATTCAAAAAAATAAAAACTACCTAAATTCTTAAATACACCTGCATGTGCCCCGACACTACGCTGAATGCTTAAATTCAAGTGTCTAAGGATGATGCTTAGGTTTCTTCCCGGTTTAGTCTTAGGACTGGGTCAGGATTAATAAAACCCAAAAACTTATAAAAAGAGTTTCAAATCAGTGAAATATATGAAAAAATTAATTCTGTCAGGTAATAATAAATATAATCTTCTGTTAGCAGCTAAATAGAGTTGACAGGATCTAAAGCTCTTAAATATATCCAAATTAATCAATTTCTCAAATCAAATCAAATCAAATTAATTTTCAAATATCAATCTAAAACTGTTTAAATAAAACTCTATCACTAAAAACTTAAACCAAATTCGATCTTTCCACCTTCCGCAACTGTTTATCGGGGGTGAAAAATTAAGAAAACTTTAGCTCACAAAAGAGCTAATATCAAATCAAGTGTTATACTATGTTCACTCTCAATTAATCTCTTGCTAGTAAGGACATAACCCGTGTCCTCGATTATGTGTTGGCTTGGGGCTCCACGATGAAGCGATTACTACGAGTCCTCGATCGGGTGGTTTGGACCCTCCATTATATTATGATCACGACCGTAGCCCTATGCTCCCTAATGGCTCTGCCCATTGAGTTGTGAATCATAGGGTATACTTGAAAGGGAAAATAGCCCTATGTTAGCTAAAGTAGACTTAAGATTACCTCCTTTGATAAATAACTAAGCTATAAACACCCACATATGCCCCAACACTATGCTGAATGCCTAAATTCAACTTCTGAGGATGTTCCATGAGTTGCTTCCCGGTTTAGTCTTATGACTGGGTTCGGGTTAACAAAATCTAAAAATTTATAATAAGAGTTTCAAATCAGTAAAATATCTGATTACGTGGTGACGATAAATCTAATCCTCTAGTAACTAAACATAGTTGATAGGATCTAAAGCTCTTAACCATATTCAAATTAATCAAATCAATTCAAATCAAATATCAATTTAAAAAATGACTTAAATTAAATTATATCATTAAAATCTTAAAACAAATTCAATCTATCCACCTTCCGTAATTATTTATCGGGAGTGACAAATTAAGAAATTATAGCTCATAAAGGAGCCAATGTTAAATTAAGTGTTATGCTATGTTCACTCTCAATCAATCTCTCACTAGTAAGGATGTGGCTCGTGTTATCTGAACTGCGTGGCTTAGCCAGTAGGCTCCACAGATGAAATAGTTATGACCAGAGTCCTTTGATCGGGTAGTTTGTTCTGTCCGACTCCATTATATTATGATCACGGTCGTAGCTCGTATGCTCCCCAATGGCTCTGCCCTTTGAGTTGTGAATCATATGGTATACTTGATAGGACAAACAACCCTTTGTCAGCTAAGATGGACTTAAGATTGTCTCCTTAGACAAACACCACCCCAAGTCTACAAGAATTTCTTGGACAACGTAACCCATGTGTTGCTGATGAGGATCCTTCGTCGGTTGGGTACCTCCCTCGACTAAGTAGGAATTGCTGCGGGATATGAGAACTATGAGATCTAGATCGGGCACATCATCATTCCCCCAACCATCTGGTTTAAGCTGAGATGATAAATTTTATGATCTAAATTCTAAAACTCTACATGTCGATACTATACCCTACACATTAAGTGATCTAACAACTAGCTTTAATCAAAAGTTCTCTCTCACTTATTGAGAGGGGTAATTAACTATATGGTCTTGTGCCTATAGGAAACCTGAAACCATATCTAAAGTTCTCACCAAATGAGGACTAAATCTCTGGGTAGTGTCTTATCTACTATTTCATCTGCCTTCTGAAAATTACATTGATACTTTAAGCCACTCTTTTCATCGAAGAGGTCGGTGGCTAATTTTTGGAGCCCACAGTTGTCTATATGGTTGAACTAGAAAATGATTAGCTTAGTACACACTTTTATACTCAGCGTCATCGTACAACCCCAATAACAGCTATCTCTATAAATGCACAAGGGGAAAGACAGTCAACTTCTTCCCCTGAAAATGAGCAAGGAGCAAAATAAAAACAAGAAATAGAAGAAGAAGAAGAAGAGCTTGTACTGATTGATGCCATGATGATAGCTTGAGAGCAAAGAGAAATGCAACGTCAAATGGAAGTCAAAGACAAGGATATTGCACAGCTTGGTACCAAAATGAATGATATGATGGTACATATGAACATCATAATGGAGATGTTGCAAAAGAATATCACATCAAATACAACACATGTTTTGTCTGTTAATTAACAGGTAACTAATAATACAACTTCTATATCAACAACCACTATGGTACCTCAAGCTCCTACAGTACATGCTACACATGAAGCGAGGAATAAAGTTAACCCACTACCTCTCTAGTGACAATTCAAAATCTGGCTAGGACACCTAGAACGATAACAACTACTCAACTAGAAATAATAATAAATGAAAAGATAAATCTGATTATAGCCTTGGAGCGGTGAAATTTGAGTGAGTAAGGGTCGCCAAATTTGAATATGACTAAGAGTCGTACCCGAAAGATTACTTAGTGTCAAAATTTAATACTTTCAGTGGCTTGATAATCCAAAGCAACATCTAGCCCAATTTAATGCTACTTATGGTAACACAGGAGGGAATGATACACTGCTTTTCCATAAATTTGTCAGTAGCCTGACCTCAGCCGCTTTCAAGTGGTATGTAGAATGGACAAATGATTCAGTTCAAACATTTACTGAATTAGAGATTATATTTTTGTGAAGAGGTTTGCTAATGCAACCAAAAAAATCACAATTGCTAACCTTGCCTTGCTAAAAATGAGGAAAGATAAGCCAGTGATGAAATCCATAAGTCGTTGGCACAACCTAAGCATAAAGTGTGAGCAATAATTGGAAGAAGAGCATGTTATCCAATTGCTAATGGGCAATATGGATGATAAAATGGCATTATTTTTATGCATGACGTCGATTACAATATTTCAGGACTTGCTCGATAGGGTGGCTAAATTGAAAAGTTAAACCGCCTAAGTCTAAAATGCAAAATAAAGAGAAACAAAATGGAATATGTCATTCTAATCCACAACCAAAATTAGGATGAATGAAACCTGAACTTTTAAGTGGTGAGCGCCCCTAAACATGCGACAAGAGATGATGAGCGAATGCGATCATCTCTTAAGGAAAAGATGAACAAAGAATATTCCTTTAGAAGGGACGGTGTAGCCAAATTATTTTGGCAAGCAGTCAAAATCGGTCTATAGTTACCAGAAATTAAAAGGCCTGAAGAAGTTGATCAAGTCAACAATCTAAATTACTGTCTCTATCATCGGATGAACAGTCATCCCATCGAAGATTGTTATGTCTTCAAAGATTGGCTAGAAAGGAAGTATCGGTGAGGTGAATTTACACTATCCAACAGTGTTCTAGTCAACCCAAAAAGAGAGTCTATAAGGATGATTATGTCCTCTTCTGTATCATCCATCAAAGACAAAAAGAAGAAAAAATCAGTTCAGAATGAAGAATGGCAAACAATAGTCTCCAAAAAGAGCGTGAAGATGCTGAAGCAACCAAAAGAAGTCCCTAGTGTTAAGTGAAAATCACCACTTGAACCTATATTGGACTTAAGAGAGATGCCTAAACTAAGTATTTGGGCTTCTCTCGATAAGGCTACTTCATCAATGAGAGCCTACTAAACGGTCTTATAAATCAAAGAAGCTAAGAAAAGAAGATCAAGAAGAGAACTACAACTCAAAAATCATTAATAATAGAGTATCACCAAATAAGATACCATTTAGGCTTTTGACTTCATGCCTAAACTTCACATTGATGAATCGAAGAAGAAGATGATGTCCAAGAGAGACATGAATTATTTATGTGATGTCAGATATTCTTCAACATCAGTTACTCTGAAATGATAAGGGTAGTTAAACACACTCGATCAACCCATCACAATTCTTATCAAGAAACCAAGAAAAGCCTGAGGAGCTAACATCTGAATTTTATTTAATGACTTAACAAGACAATAATAGTTCAGATAAAGATCTATGTTTCTCGATGGAGAAGAGACTCATCGATATTATCAATGTATGAGATGTATGATTGAAAAATGAGTCTACCCTTTAGCAAATCTTCCGTAATAAGAAGGGAATTTGAAGAAACTACCTCTTTAGAAGAATCTAAAGATAAGGTGATTCAAGTTTAGTTGAGTGATAAAGTCTTACCACCTTCATCAAAGAAGGAAATGCAAATAAAGACAAAGGAAAATAAATTGATGTCAATGAAGATATCATTCCCAGAAATCCTAGAATAAACCCTCGAGCGAGAAGATAGATTATAATATTCTATCACTTCTGAGAAAGATCCATGCACAATTAAGTGTGTATGAAGCTCTCTTGATGTCAAAAGATATTCGAGAAATTTTGATATAGTCTCTCAAAGATCCGGAGAGTTATGAAGCTTACTTTGCTAAAAAAAATGCATGACTGAAGCATTACAAACTCAAGATCTCCCAGTAATCACATTTTTTGAAGAAGATCTTATGTTTGGAATGGCAGATCACAACCGTCCTTTATATGTTACTGCAGAGAGTGATGGCATCTCGATCAACCGAATATTGATTGATCTAAGTTCTTCTATCAATCTCATGATTCTAAAGGTATTAAGTAGATTATCACTTGATATCCAACATCTTGGGAGAGATAAGTTGATGGTTCACGACTTCAATGAAAAGGGCAGAAAACTCCGGGTTCTTTTATTCTCCCGCTCAAGCTCATGGATTTATATACAAAAGCCAAGTTTCATGTAATCGATGTCGATACATCATTTAGAGCTCAACCGTACGCATGAGTATGGCATGGTCCCATCAACTATGCATCAATGTATGAAGTATCTAAAGATGGAGAAGAATTCAATTCGATAACCTACAACCATTCTCCTCAATGAAGCAAAAAATCTATGAAGATATTTCATCCCTAAAGAGCCTAAGCCAACAAAGCCTCTCGGTAGCATCCACTTTAGAACTAAAAAAGCACAAGTGAAAGAGCGTAAGCAAAGAGGAAGAAAGAAGGCAATGTCGACTCTCCCTAAAGCACTTAATTTTGCACCTAAGTCAAGAAAATCAGTTCCTCATTTGGGAAGTGACACGGAAGAAGGAGAAGATATTCCTGTCAAACCTAATGGAACTTATAAGCTCTCAAAAAAGTAGAATATGAAATAAGTGATTCTGATTCAGACTATGATTTTGAATCTACTTATGAAAATAGAGTATAAATAGCTACAACAAGGAAGATAGCTCACTTGACAGAGTTAGATGACTCACTCAAAATTATACTCATCCCTCAACAGTGCTTCAAAGAAATCAGTCCACTGGAGGTTCATAATATTGAAGAATTGATAACATTTTATGTGTCGCTGGTGAGTGAGAGTGGTGGAATAGAAACTCTATTTTATAAATCTAAAGAGTCTAAGCCTCATAATTTTGAGCAGCCTGCTCAACATGAAAATTATGATGAGATAGTATCGACAATAATACCAATATATTATCCACAAAAATTACGAAATGGTCCATAAGCTTGAAATTAATATTAGAACTACTAAACATAGAACTCAAGTCTTTAATAAGATGTGGAGCCAAAAAAGTCCTCAGGCATCACAAAGAAGTGATAAGTTTATCACTAAAGGTCTTGGGTTCATCCACAAATCTCATCAAGATAAAACATGTTATAATATAATAGAAGCTGATATTGAGAGTCTTAGTGATGAAAAAGATGATTCCCATAAAATTCTTCTTAAAAATGATGAAGAAGTAGAAGCCCACACCAAAGAACTCAAGATGGACAAATACTACTATGGATGAACTTAAAGAAGTCAACCTAGAGTTGAGGATGATCCTCCAACTTTCATCGCTACCGATGAGAAAGTTGAAGAGCTAAAATGCTACTTTTGAATTTAGGGATTACTTTGCGGACATATTTTGAAATGTCGCTTATCCCATGATGTAGCAGTTCATAAACTAGCTATTAAACAAGATGCAACACCCGTTAAGCAAGCTCCTAGGCGAATGAGATTGAAGATTGAAGAATAGGTAATTGCATAAACTAAAAAAACTAATCAAAGCAAGCTTCATCCGAGAGGAGAAGTATGAATATTGGATAGTTAACATTATCCTAGTTAGGATACAACGAAATCAAAATGATACCTGAAAATAAAAAATATACATCGTTTAGAACACCTATTGACATTTATTGCTACACGGTCATACTGTTTGGCTTGAAAAATGCTAGAGCTACATACCAAAGAGCCATGATACGTATTTTTGATGAGTTGTTTCACCAAAATGTGGAATATTATGTTGACAACTGGTGAAAAGCTTAAATCGTGAAAATGACTTTGAAGACTTGAGAATTGTATTATAGAAAATCAAAAAATATGATCTTAAGATGAATCCTCTAAAATGTGCATGTGGTATCCAAAAATTTTTGGGAACATTATGTCAGAGGTATTAAAATCGATCCCGCTAAGATCAAGGTAATTGTAGAGATTCCTCCACTAAAGAGTTTGCGTCAGCTTCGTTCATTGCAAGGTCAGCTCGCATTCATCAATCGATTTATACCAAACCTATCAGGATGCTATCAATCATTTGCAATATTGATGAAGAAGATGCTCCATTCAAATGAGACAAAGAGTGTCAATAAGCTTTCAATAGCATTAAAAGCTACTTATTAAATCCACCAATCAGCGATTATTCTGGGAAGCCTCATTCTATACCGCATTGCATTAGAAGCATTAGACACACACCTCATATGTGTCATAAATCAAGAAAGCCCGAAGTTGAAACGACTTAAATGATAAATGACAAAATCGAGCCAAAATGACGGAATTAAAAATAGAAATGATCTCGATCAACGAATTACTCATCATCGTGATTCGAATGTCAAAATTGGCCAAGAATATAAATATTGCAACTGATAATCAATCGATCAAGTCTCCAACACGCCACAATAATATCGAGATCGAGGCATCACAGGATCAAAATGTCTCTCAGACGAAAAATTGATTTTGTCGTTAGCTTAAAAACTTTAAAATCTATCAAGGAAGACTGTTCAAACTTAGCAGTTTTGCGTGAAAATTGAGAAAAGACAAGCATTTGAGATGAAAAATTGACACGACCAACCAAATATTATCATTATTATTAATATATATATATATATATATATATATATATATATATATATATATATATATATATATATATATATATATATATATATGAAGTTTTGCCGATGCAAAATTCAAATTTAAACTGTGTAATCAATTTAAAATTCATTTAAAATTCCTAAATTACCCTCCCCCAGGCTCAACCGTTCCCTCCACTCTCTTCTTTTAACTGCATAAAAAAAAAAAATTGCTCCCTCTCCATTATTTTCATTTTTGGAAATTTCTCTTCCTCTCTCCCCTACATTCCTCTCACGTTCCAAAGAACTCCTACACACAGGTAATTTTTCCTCTCCCCTTTGAAAATCTCCTTCCCATCATCGGCCTGCCTCCTTCCCATCATCGGCCTGCCACGCGTTCTGCATTCCGTCCTGCGCAATCTTGTAAAACTGCCACAGCCGCACACTCTACACCTCAAACCTGCCAGCCCACACACGCCTCCGCGTCCGGCCCAGCCTGCACAGCCAACTTGCGCTCCGCCATGGCCCGTTCCACTACAAGTGTGCTTCCTCCGACTTCTGATTTTGTCATCACGTGCCAGCAGAGTCTGTTTTGAAGCTCAACGCTGCATTTCCAACTTTCCGGCCCCTCGCAAGCACCCATGAAACCTCTCCGTGGCCCGCTTCCGCACGTTCCACGCCTCCCGCGACTCGTGAAATCGCTGCCCAATCCCGTTCCACGCCCTCCCGCCAGCCAAATCTGCTCCGCCACTTCCGTGGCCCGCTTCCTTCCTACAGCCCGCAAAACCACCACATTGCCAACCCGCAGTTGCAAATTCTGACCCATCTTGAACTACCTGTTCAACGTTCAAACTCAGAACCGTTTTCCTTTATTTTCACTTCACCACAAATCGAGAAGAATATCGTCAGATGAATTTTTTCTTTTTGCCACATTCTCATTAGTCCAAATTTTGTTTCACCAAGAACATCATCAAGATAATTTTTCTTGATTCCTTTCGCCGTCATTTTACCTCAATCGGGAGAAGAACATCGCCAAGAATTCTTCTTTCAATTTTCAAAGATCACATCATCGCTTTAGCCTTCCAATGCTTGCCATAATCATAATAACATCACAAGAGACAAATTCTTCTATCAATTTTGGTACACTCAGCATATTCTCAATTGCATATAATTGTTTTGCGAGTATAGAACCAAAACATGTGTATCTGGAATATATATATATATATATATTATGTATTCTTATTATATATAATATCGTTATAAAGGAGCGAATGAGAAAAAATGGGACGGTCACAAGGGCCGCTACTCTGAAGGGCGTGAGAAAGCAACACTTATTGGATGTCGCTCCTGCAAAGCCGCCAAAATTTTGTTTAATTTCTAAACTTAGAAAAGAAAAGGGAAAGGGGAGATGACTATATATTGCATTGTATGTCTTCTTTCAGGTCTGAAGACCTCATCGTGCTCAAGAGGGCACGATGAGATGAATCGGCACTGTGTGAAGACACCACTCCACGCCAAGAGGGTGCACCGAAAAGCCAAAATACCCCCGATGCAACCCCCTACACGGGGATGATGCCGAGAGGCTGCCAAAATTATGTGAAATCTCTCGACTTAGAAAAAAATGGGAGAGTGAAATGAGCTAACTTAAGAACATTAAGTAAAGAAACTTACAGCTAATTTTAAACTAAAAGGTCAAACAAAAAAGGTGGGAAAAGTAAAGTGACATATGACTAACATAAAAGTAAAATAAAATAAAAAGAAGGGTGAAAAATACTTACAAAATTTATCTGAGTAGAGTTGAAAGCCACTAAAGTTTTTAACCGCTCTCTTTCAAATGTTCTAACTCCAACCCTTCAAAAAAATGGAATAGAATATGAGACTCCCCCTTGGCCTTATTTATAGAAATTAAAAGAGGTAGTGAGTGGGTTGCTTTCAAAAGAAAAAAGAAGGGGAAAACAAATGTAGAATAGTTTGAATAAAAAGAAGGGAAAATAAATGTAGAAGAGTTCGAATAAAAAAAAGGGGGAACACGAATGTCAAAGAGTTTGAATAAAAAAGTGGGGGAAAACAAATGTAGGAGAGTTCGAATAAAAAGAGGGGTAAAATGAGAATTAATTTGAGGAGTAAATCTTTTTCTTAAAATAACAAATTAAATTATCATTTAAACCTATAGCTTCAAAATGCCTTCTTTGCCACTGGATCTGCAACTCTTATACTTGTACAATGTGAATAAATCTAATCAAAAAATCAAAGGGCTTCCTTTAATCAAGAATTGAGAAATTTCATTCTAATTATGATTTTTAAAATTAATGATTTCATTAATTAGATGAAATTAGTTAAGTTATAAACACCTATATGTGCTCGGACATAGAGATTTCAAGTGCAAATTTTAATGCTAAAAGTCGCTAAAGTTGGAATTAAATAAAGTCTAAAATCAATCTCATAACTCGAAATAAAACTACCTAAATTCTAAAATACACGCATGGCCTCGACTATGTCAATGCTTAAATTCTGTGAGGATGCTACGGTTGTTTCCATTTAGTCTTAAGATGGGTCCAAGTTAACAAAATTTAAAACCTATAATAAGAGTTTCAAATCGCTGAAATATCAACAGATTACATCGCGTGATAGTAGATCTAATCCTTTATTAACAGCTCTTAAACATATTCAAATTAATCAATTTTTCAACTCAAATCAAATATCAATTTAAAATTGCTTAAATGAAAATTTATCATTAAAAACTTAAATCAAACTCAATCCATCCACCTTCCGCAACTGTTTATCAAGGGTGACAAACTAAGAAAACTCTAGCTCACAAAGAAGCCAATGTCAAATCAATGTTAATGCTATGTTCACTCTCAATCAATATCACGCTAGTAAGGATGTGGCCCGTATTCTCTAACTATGTGGCTTGCTCAATAAGCTTCACAGATGAAGCTTATGAGATCCTTTGATCGAAATTCACGAGCTCCATTATAATACGATCATGATGGTGGCCGTATCTTAAGTTCTTTGAGTTGTGAATCATATGATATACTTGATAATGCAAATAATCCTCACGTGATTTAGGTAGACTTAGGCTCTCCTTAGATAAACACCACCTCGGTCTGAGGATTTCTTGGGCGATGTAACCCATGTGTTCGATGAGGATCCTTCGCCGGTTGGACTATCTCCTATAACTAAGTAGTAGGGGCTACAATTTCAGATGATGAAACTATGGATCTAGATCGGGCATCATCATTCTCCCAACCATCGGGTTTAAGCTAAAATGATGAATTTCATATCTTAAATTCTAAAACTCTACACTTTCTATACATCTTCACATTTAGTCATCTTCTCAATCAAAGGAGGATAATTAACTATAGGGGCTTGCTCCTATAGGAAACCTAGAACCAGATCTGAAGTCCTCACAAAATGAGGGTGAAATCTCAGGTAGTGTCTTATCTACTATTCCATCTACCTTCTAAAAATTACACCGACACTTTTAAATCACTCTCTTCAATTCTTAAATATCATCGAGAGGTCGGTGGTGAAGTTTCATAGTCCACAAATATAATGAAGAAAGAAAAGAGAATGTTCTTTATTATATCAATCAGAGGCTGATTGGAGCAGAAATGAGATACTCCCCGATAGAGAAGCACTATTTAGTATTGATCTTTGCAGTTCAAAAGCTTCGTCATTATATGTTATCTCATAAGATTACCCTCATCTCAAAGATCGATCCATTGAAGTACTTGATGACAAGACCAGCGTTGACATCACTTAGCAAGATGGGCATTGTTGCTTTTACAATTTGATATCATATACGTTCCGTAGAATGTAGTGAAGTGATAAGTCTTAACAAATTTTCTAGATGCACATCCTATCCTGATGAACTCTTCTCTTAATGACAATCTGCCTGATGAACAAATTACGCTCATTAATGAAAGAAAAAATCACAAATTTGAGAAATGTACTTTGATGGAGCCTCATCGATCAAACAAGTCAAACCTCTAAATTTCTCAAGGGCAAGAGCAGAGATCGACATCGTCTTCATAACACTAGAAGGAGGGATAATGAGACGATCATATGGATTGATTGAGCCAAGAACTAATAATGAAGCTGAATATGAAACATTAATGACAAGTCTGGAAGAAGCTATTTTCATAGACATTCAAAATTTACATATTTTTGGCGATTCTCAGCTTATTATAAATCAAGTACTTGGCATCTATAAAACTAACAAGCTTGAGTTAGCTTTCTCTCACAAGCGAGTTCTTGAGCTTATGAAGAAGATTCCAAATATCACACTAACTCTAGTCTCTCGATCTGAGAATAGTAAAGTTGATTTCTTGGCAAAATTAGCTAAGGAAATGATAAGTATAAATGGTGATTGTATCATGATCGACATATTTACTCGATGAGTCTTAGAGCCAGTAAAGTATCAATCCCCGCATGTATAAGGGTTATCAAATCTGACCCAACATGATGCGACTCATGTTGCTCCTCATACTCCCCAAAATCAATAAAAATTATACCAAGAAGAGCTAAGAATAACGTTGCCTCAAAAAAGTAGTGTGAAGCCTTAACGATAGAAGAGTCATGTGATTGAAGGCAACCCTTCATCAACTACTTTAAAGAAAGCAAACAATAAATCAATGACAGCTCAAGTCGAGAAGAGAATGCTATGCTATGCATTCATCAATAATACTCTATATTGTAGATCATTCGAACAAATGTGGCTACAAAGCCTAAATATAGATGAAGGTACCAAAGTGATGGTTGAAGATCATGAAAGACTTTGTGGTGCACATCAGTCAGGTCCCAAGATGGTAGTAAAGATTAAAAGATGGGCTATTATTGGCTATCTATGGTGAGAGAATGTATTAATCATGCTAAGAAGTATCATGAGTGTCAAGTACATGGGAATTTCATCCATCAACCTCCAAATCTATTACACCCAACGATAGCATCTTGACCATTCGAATGTTGGGGTACATGTAATTAGACCAATTGACCCACCGTCGTCAGCTGGACACCGCTTCATCATAGCAGCGATTGATTATTTCTCCAAGTGGGCTGAAGCTACTCCATTTAAAGAAGTTACTTGATCAACTTCATGCATAATATGGTCTATAGATTTAGAGTGCCACACCAAATAATTTCTGACAATGGCACAGCCTTCAAAAGTGCAAAGATTTATAGATTTGTCGACCGGCATAAAATTTATTGGCGATACTCATCAATATATAATCCAAGAGCAAATTTTTAGGAGAAGCTTTCAACAAGATATTGGTCAAACTGCTCAAGAAAATTCTCACTAAAAATAAAAGAGAATTACATATCAAGCTAGTAGAGGCACTGTGGGCATATCGAACCACCTACAAAATACCGACTAAAGCCACTCCCTATTCAATGGTATTTGAAACTGAAGCAGTTCTTCCACTTGAAGTTGAGTTATCTTCACTTCGAGTAGACATCTAGTACAATCTAACTGAAGATCAAAATGCTCGTCTAAGAATGGAGGAACTCGACGCACTTGATGAAGTTAGATTGCAAGCTCATCAAAATCAGTCTATCGAGCAAAAGATACGGGGCTTTTGACCATACTGCGACCTCGAATATTCAAAGAAGAAATTGGTCCGGTCGAGAAATCCAATTATCCATAATCAAAAATTCGGTGGCAAATTTGAGCCTAACTGGGAAGACCCTTTTGTCATTGAAAAGGTATATTAATGAGGGGCATACCAACTCATCAACCTAAATGGTGAAAGATCAATGCCGCTAATTAATGGTCGATACTTGAAAAAATATTATCCATGACGACCACATTCTCGAGGTACAATAGAAATCCCCTAGATAGGGTGTATTTTTTTTAGTATATCTATTTAGGTCAACATCGCTTCATGCTAAGATCCCTGAATAAATATATTTGCCCAAGATGAAAAAAGATTTTCCATGAAAATTCTCCTGCAGGGGCATTTTAGATTATATACATAGATGAAACTCTCTTAAGAGCATATCAATTCAAATATTGATGTATTTGTTTAATTTCATTTTGAAAGCTCTTCTAAATGTGCTTTAGAATTACCCCTATAAGACATGGGGTATTTTTTTAGTTTATATCAAGTTTATTTGATTTGACATTGTGCTATTAAGATGAGATCCTCAAATATATTCTGATTCAGGTCGACATCAAGCTTTATGCCAAAATTCTTGAATACATCCCTAATTATTATTGTTAAGTTGCTGGTTCTTGTAAGGAAGAAAAAAATCTATTTCTACACATAAAAAGACAATCCTAAATATCAAAAGTTTATCTTCTAGATTTGCCAAATTCTGGAGATCAAGTCAAAAGAACTCTCGATTTCGAAAGCTTCAATCAATTAAGTTGGAGAAACATCAACCTCTACATTATGAAGTCTGGGAAACATATGAGTTCTAAAGTCGAACTCAACAAGCCACAAATGGCGAAGGGACACTCTCCTCACTCATAAGCCGAAAGTCGGTGAAGAGCCCCATTCGTTGTCGATGACAAAACCACCAACCCACTACAGCTTAAGTCGAAGACTCGAGTAGGTTCTAAAGGTTGAACTCAACAAGCCCAAATGCGATCAAGTTACTGACGCTCTCCTCGCTCAACAAGTCATAAGAAAAGGCCACAGTAAAAGATCTCCCGCTCCTTAGTCGTCCAATGACGATAGCTGTTCAATATCAAACCAGATCCAACTTAGTAATTACAAGTAACTAAGATCTAAGAGATATTTCTACTTGATCGATAGATCAAGACAATTTAAGGAAACTCCCAATTCAGGGCTACCTCAAATCAATCTCAATATTACCCGCAGGGTGATATCTCAATATATCCTCAAATGATCTCTCAAGAAGATTAAAGTCAATCTCCTCATTAAGTCTCGCCAGCGGGAAGCCGAGGAAGCAATTTCATAGTTCATATAAAGCTGATGGTCAAACTAAAAGATTTCATGGTTATTCAATCTGTTAATTCATAGTTGCTAGACTAATAACTCAATATTGACTCTATATAAGCTAGAAGGCTGGGTCATCTGTATGTACCCATCAATGAATCCGTCAAAGCAGCAGGGATAAGATTCATTGTGTACATACACTTCCTGATAAGTCAATATGAACAAATCAAGTTATTCCTTCATCAAGTTCGTCAAGCTTAAAGCTATGACAGAAGGAATTTCAAGTCTGACCAAGTACGAATAAACCAATTCCCCAGAGGAATCTTTCATCAAAATAAATAAACTAATTCTTTCAACAAACCCAATCAAGCACGAAGTTAGGATTGAAGAAACTAAAATTTGCAAAGACATAAAAGAAAGAGATATTCAACAAAGCCATTGAAGCAGATAGTATATGGTATAAAAACTCTTACCTATCCGACAAGCCGATTCTGACAAATTGGTCAATCCCGTCATTTAGCATGTCCTAAATAAGACATCATATTAATGACAAATCCCATCAAAAGTTTCGTAAGCTACCACAATCGAAGCTGAAATGATCCAAGTTCTGTGGTCCGCCCAAAGGTTCAATCAGTTTTTAACAAACGTGACTAGCTCCATGCGTGAATCATATTTTTTGGGGGGCATTTGTTGACCTCCACATATGTGTTATAAGTCAAGTCAATTCCACAAGTCAATTTCGATGAACTTCGGAGGTGACAATGCAAACTAGGGCTCAAAATGCACTAGATGTCACCAAAAATGGTCGAAAGGACCTCCGATCGATGAACAAACTTTGCCTTCATGTTCAGAATGTCAAAATTGATCAAAATATAAATATTATAAAATCAAACGATCAATCGATTAAGCGCTCGAGCTATCAATGTGTTGACACGCATATCAGAGTTGAGCAAATACGATGCAAGCTAAATGACCTCCATTTGTGAAACTGATCATGTTGTTAGCCTCAAAATATCAAAAACTATCAAATGAGGCTTCATGCTTAATTGGATGAGCAAATGTCAAATAATCGAAGACACAAATCACCTCGAAATACACTAGGCTTAATCAAATGACCTCCGATCGACGAACAGACTTCACAATCGCATTCAAAACATTTAAACTAATCAGAATAAAAATATACACAACTTGATGATCAACTGATTAAGCGATCAAGTTGTCGCGTCGCGCGCATATTAGTCGAGGAATCGGCCTTGGCGCAGCGTTGCGAAATTGATTATGTTGTTAACTTCAAAATGTCAAAATCTATCAAGTAAAACTATTTGTACTCAATTTAGACTGTACGAATGTCGGTCGAAAGCGGCGTTGCACATTTTGAGTTGAAATTGACTCAATTTGACGACAACCGGCCTCGATTGCGGCATATTGCATTTAGAACATATATTGATTATCTAATCGCGTCAGTGTAAAACTCAATTTAAGGTTGATTACTCAATTTAAAACTCAAATCATGCCCTAAATCCCTTATATAACCAAAATCCCTAAACCACTCTACCGCCTATTCCCATTTGCTGGCAACCCTTCTCCCTCATGCCAAACAAGCCGGCGAAGAGATCGCATGACTCCCGTTCGAAGGATCCCGCTTGGCTTGCCTCCTCCACGCGTGGGATCGAGCCGCAACCGCTCCGGGTGAGTCCTTCTCCAACCGCTCCCTCCCTTTCAAACCGAGGCTCCTCGATTGGCTAGAAAATCCATTTTCCTCTCTCCTCCTCCAAACCAAAAAAAAAGTAAGGTTTGAAGGCCTCATCGTGCTCAAGAGGGCGTGACGAGATGAAAAAATTGATTGTGGTGTCGAGACACTACTTACACTCGTGAGGCATCACAGAAAAGCCTCGTCATGCGGGGATGATCGGAGGTCGCCAAAATGCGTCAAATCTTTTGACTTAGAAAAAATAGGAGAGTAAAATGAACTGACTTAATAACGCTAAGTAAGGAAACCTACAGCTATATCTAAACTAAAATCATCAAACAAGAAAAAGGGGAAAGTAAAATGACATACAACAAACACAAAAGTAAAAAAAAAATTAGAGGAAAATATTTACAAAACATATTTAAGCAAGTTGAAAACCTTCCCGAAGTGCAAATTAAAATCATTCCACCTCTTTCTCGAGTACTCTAAACTCAAGCAAACGCTCTCTCTTTGCTTTAGTTAGAGGGATTTGATGAAGTAATGAGTGAGTTCTCTTTTCTTATAAATTTCTCAAAATTAAACAAGCTTTAATTGAAATTTGGGGAGACTAATACAAAACTCATAACAAACTAGCAATAAACTTAGTCTATAAAATTTAATATGGAGTTAAGGATGAATCCTAATGGGGTTTAATAACTCTTATATGAATATGTAGATAATTATTATGCTAATTAATAAGCACGAGTAGGGCTAAATAAATCGGCATAACTTATCAAAAGTAATGTAAATTGAACATAATCAAGCTGGGAGAATTGTAAAAATTCAATATGTAAACTAAGTGCAAGTAATGTCGTAAATTATAATCTAAATCAAAATGTCATTAATCGCCACCGGATCTGCAACTCTTTATACAAGCAAACAGAAGGCGGTACTAAATCAAAATCTATAAAAATCATATGGTTTCCTTCAATCAAAAATTAAGGAATTTTATTCTAATTATGATTTTCAAAATCAATAATTTCATTAATTAGATAAAATTTGCTAAGCTGAATATTTGCATGTACTTGAACATAGAGATTTCAAGTGTAAATTTTAATATCTGAAAAGGCTGCGCAGGCTAAATTAGAATAAAAAAAATGAAAATACAAAATCAATCTTATAATTCAAACATAAAATTACCTAAAATTACTATGCACTGTGTGCCCCGACTATCTTTGAATGCTTAAAGTCAATGTCTGAGGATCTTTGCGGGTTATTTCGGATTTAGTCTTGGGGTGGGTAGTTAACAAAACCTAAAAACCTATAATAAGAGTTTCAAATTAATAAAATATTTGAGAAATTGATTCTGTCAAGTAAGAGTAGATCTAATCCTCTATTAGTAGTTAAACAGAGTTTACATGATCTAAAACTCTTAAACATATTCAAATTAATCAATTGTTCAAATAAAAAATCAATATAAAAAAATTGTTTAAATAAAATTTTATCATTAAAAATTTAAATCAAATTCAATTTATCCACCTTCCGCAAATGTTTGTCGGGAGGTGATAAATTAAGAAAACTCTAGAATGTCAAATCAAGTGTTCTACTATGTTCACTCTCAATCATTCTCTGCCAAGAAAGATCCCGTGTCGACTGACAAGTAAGTTCCATAGATGAAGCGGTCACACGAGTCCTGATCGAATATTTGCACAGTCGATATATCACGATCAGTATTTCCTCTCATTTCTGAATCATAACGTATACTTGATAAAGCAACAATCATCGTCATAAGGTAGACTTAAGATGCCTCCTTAGACAAACATCACCAGTTCAAGGATTTCTTGATAAACCCATGTGTTGTGGCGAGAGGATCCTTCATCGTCAATAACTACCTCTCCGACTAAGTAGACTAGGGACCACGACGGCCTGGGATGACGGAACCACGGGCACATCATCATTTCCCCAACCATCCCGTTTAAGCTGAAATGATAAATTTTATAAATCTTAAATTCAAAAACTCTACATGATGTTACTATACGCTATGCATTTAGTGATCTAATGACTAGCCTTAATTGAAAGTTTTCTCTCACTTATTGAGTGGGGTAATTAATTATAGGGCTTGCACCTATATGAAACCTGAAACCAGATCTAAAGTCCTTACAAAATGAGGATGAAATCTCTGGGTAGTGTCTTATCTATTATTCCATCTGCCTTCTGAAAATTACATCGACATATTTTAAATCATATTCTCTTCAATTCAATAATAGTCGTGAGGTCAGTGACGAATTTTTGGAGCCCAAAAAAAGTATGATGGAAAAGAAGCAAGGATTGCGAACTATTTTGATGTGATTGCTGGAACAAGCACTGGTGGTTTAAAGACTTCTATTTAAAGCACTCGCCTTGATAAGTGCAATCGCCCTCTCTTCTCAGCCAAAGATATCAAGGACTTCTATTTAAAGCACTCGCCTAAGATCTTTCCTCAAAAATGGTAAGTTTAATTAATCATAAGTAATTTAAATAATTTATTCATTACGACCTTTACTAAACTTTAAGATTACGGGTGAAGTGAAGGTTCATTAATTAACATACCATTCAATTATCGATATGACACTAAACTCAATACTCTCATATGTTTTGATTAACAATCCATTTCAATTCGTTTTTACTCATATAAGTGCAGGTAAAAAAATTAAAAGATCGAAGTTGCAGAATATATAAATATACTTGATACATCCTCAGAAAATTAATCTCACGCGAATCTCAGATTTTGAAATGCTTCGATCTAATCACCGATTTCAGAAACTTACAATAAACTGATGCCTCGATGAGACAACATAGCAACATCAAGATAATCATCCGAGCTCAAACTCGGATCAAGCTATCGTAGTATGAAAATGGATCCGATCCGCCAAATGCACCAAAAGACATATTTATAGATCAGCTGCTCGTCAAGACGAATCCAACCAATCAAGATCACTACGACATCATTAAGGCACCTGATCATCAAAATACACCATGACGAGGGATCGACTGGCCGTCGATGGGGAGTGGTTGAGTTTTCAGAATTTACAAGGCCTGCCACTCCCAAAATCTATAAATAGATTTTCTCACCTTAGAGGGGACCGAATCATTTGAAGACAGAGCTCGAGAACCACCGGCCGACTGGGATCTATCACCACCAAGTCTACCATTGTCAAGATCGGGAGCGTCTTAGGAGACGCCTCCCAGAACTAGAAAGACGTTGCCGCTTCCTTTCTCCTCAAGATCGAGGTTGCTAGTCCTTTTGGGAAACTTCTCCCTGGTTGGAGTTGATCGAATTGATTTTTCTACACTGAATATTGTTTCAGAACACCTTCTCCAACTAACGAAGCAAGGGCAGATCTTTGAACACATGCAAAGTTCTACAGACGGCAGCCGTTTTTTTTCCTTAACGTTTTCCAATGATAACCCCGTGTTCATATCTCCGCTTGTGTGTTTGATAATTTTGAATGACGAAGATCTCGATCTACCTAATAAAATTCTCAGACGCAACAATACTAAAAAAATTTAACTCAATCAGAACCATAAATTAATTTCATGATAATGTTTATTGGTTTAGCTGATAAAGGGACAAACTTGATGCAGCTGGGGGTTATGTTGCCCAATTAGCTGCTTTAGCAGTGCATTTTGTGGGCCTAAATATGATGGAAAGTACCTCCACTCTATTGTTAAAGAAATTCTTGGAGATACAAAGCTGCATCAAACTCTGACCAACGTTGTAATCCCAACTTTTGATATTAAGCTCCTTCAACCCACTATCTTCTCCACATTTGAGGTAATTAAATTTAATTTAATTAACCTGTAATCAAGCTCTAATTAATTAAACCTATCTATTAATCATTTCCAATTTTATAGGCAAAATCTACTCCATTGAAGGATGCTTATTTATCAGATATCTGCGTTGGCACCTCAGCTGCACCAACTTACTTACCTGCTCACTACTTCGAAACTAACGACTCGAATGGCCAAACTCGATGCTTCAAACTAATCGATGTAGGTGTTGCAGCAAATAACCCGGTAAGTTAATTTCTCATCAGTTTAAAGCAAACATTTAATTACAACTATATATGTATGTATGCGTACACTATGTTGATCATGATGTGATGAATTAAACTATATTTATGTATATTTATATTACAGACTTTGCTCGCCATGAATATGGTTAGCAAGAACATTTTCCAGCAAGGCTAAACTTAACTGTGAAACCACTAGAATACAACAAGTTTCTTGTACTGTCTCTTGGTACTGGATCAGCAAAGGTAGAAGAGTTCAACAGTGCAAAAGAAGTGGCTAAGTGGGGAGCACTCCGATGGCTTTTTAACAATGGCAGCACACCTATCATCGACATATATTCAGAAGCAAGTCCAGACATGACTGATATCATCACTTCCATCCTCTTCAAAACTCTACTGTCAGAGCACAAGTATCTTCGCATTCAGGTAAAATTAAGAAGAAGAAGAAGAAGAAGAAGAAGAAGGTAAGTTCTTTTTTTCTTGAATTAAAAAGAATATTAATTTGTTTAAAATTATGATTAAACAGGGTGCACATTGACTGGAAGAACGGCATCTATGGACATCTCAACAGAAGAGAACTTGACGGAGTTGGTGAAGATTGGAGAGAATTTGATTAAGAAGCCTGTATCGAGGGTGCACATAGATACTGGAATATACGAGCCCGTTGAATGTGGAGGAAGTAATGAACAAGCCCTAAGCCACTTTGCAGATTTGCTTATAAGAGAGAAGAGGAGAAGAATTAACGGTGCGAAAATGGCATGACGTGCATGTATTATGCTTTGTTTTCATATGATATATCAATGCTGAGAATTACAAGTGGTTGAACGACTAATTTGAATCCTTTCCTGAAAAAAAAAAAAGTGATTTATTAAAAAAATAATGATTAAAATTATCACCTAAAAAAATTAATGCACACCAACTATATATTAAATTTAATGAATGCTGCGATAAAGTGTCATAAATGCATCGGTGATATGTACTGATAAGTCAGAAGAAAATAAAAAAAAATCTTTAATTTTGCTCATTCCTTGAGAATGTTAAGTAAACACTAGCTTAATTTACCCATCTGTAGAAAGAAAATAATTTAATTTAAGTTTAATGCAAAATAATAATTATGTTTTATGTTAAAAATAATAGAAGAATTTTATTGTCTTCTTTAAAAATATTTGGAGATATAAATTTTATAAGAAAACAATTTCTAAATTTAATATTTTATTCTCCACATATTCTATACTTTATAATGGAGTCATGTATGATGCAAGGGTTGAATCACTCCACTTACAATCATATATGGGAAATTTTGAGTTTGTGAGCACCCAAATTCCACCCTTTCCTCCACCACTCACTAATAACAAGTCAATTTATTTGATTTTTTTTTTTTGAATTTTTAATAATATTCACTTCTGAAAAAGTTATGAGAAGGCATATTTGTAGCTCCATTTAATTTGTTATTGCTGTGTGATAAGGATTAGTAAGTATAACAAATACCACAAATATTAATTGTCAGATCGAAATCATTTATGGGTTGATTTTCAAAAAGCAAGCAGACAATTTAAAAAAGATAAAAAATAATTAAAAAAAAGCCTTAGTGGGTTGATGTTTGGAGACTTTTAATGGTTTTAATACTTCACCTACTTTTTATGACTTAACAATCTGCCCCATTATTAAAAGTCAAGTAAAACTGACTTTGGGGCTATTTAGTTGGAAAATAAAGTAAAATATATGTAGTGGTTTTAATATTTTTTGTATTTGGTAATGCAAATTAAAATTTAAAAGTGATGTAATGTATTTGGAGTTCATCAAAATGTTACATTTCGGTGTATTTGGAATTCACAAGGAAAGCTTGTGATTTGGAATGTCTTGTAGAACGATTATAAACGAATGTTAAATGATTATTTTACATTGTTTGAGTTTTGCAAATTCATAACTTTCTTTTTTTTTAAAAAATATAATGTAAAAATCTAAAGGTTTTGATGTCGGTGATAAGCAGGAGGCAGGTGATCGGCAGGTGGTGGTCGGGTGGTGGCATGAGGGTCATGGTGGTCGAGGGGGCGGTCATGGTGGTCGGCAGCGGCAGCGGCACAGCGGCGCGGCGGCGGGCGGCGACGGTGGCGGGGCGGCGATCGCCGATCACTTTATATTGCCGGTGATTTGAATTACCAAATCGGCGAATTCCAAATACACCAAAATTCTTCTAATATTTGGAATACATTACATTACATTGGAATTTTACTTTACTTGCAACCAAACACCCAAAAAGTTAAAATACATGCATTTAAAATGTAGTGCACTCCAAATGCACGCAACCAAATAGCCCATAAATCTGGGTGAATTCCAAATACACTGACTGCCCAATATAAAGTGCTACGACCGCCGCCGCTCGCCGCCTATCATCCACTGTCGCCGTCGCTGCTATCTAAAACCTTCAAAATGCTTTACATTATATTTATTTTAAAAAAAAACTAACTCGTGTATTTGTAGAATTTTCAACCACACAACCTAAAGTAATCTAAATGCAAGGCAAACAAACAACCCTTTAGAAAATAAAGAATCCCACTAATGATGCGTTTGTAGTAGTTATGGTGGTGCGGTATGAAAATATACTACATTGCAATTTAGATATTACGTTGTTTCCGCGTTTTGAAGAATCTGAGGTGGGAAAGTAATATTTTTCAACTTGACCTAACAGCATGTGATAACTGTCAGAAAACTTCGATCTAACATTTTAAAAATAATAAAATTTTATAATATCGGCCATAATTTTTGAGACATCAACTTATTTTGTAGCAGCTCAATCATATTTTTTCAAATAACTTCAGTTGCCTCAAAAGCATCCTAAATCTAGCTTGTAATATTTCTTTACATATAGCATTTCAACTATTAATTATATTAAATAATTTTAAAGAATTTCTTCAATTTTAACTATAAAAGGCCCATTCATTTGCCCTCTCTCCCTCCATCTCTTCACAAGCAGCATATATATATATATGATTAGCTAAGCTCATCCATGGCAGGGAAGGTTCAAAGAGGTGGTTTTTCATTGGTTGGCGCCTTCCTTCTCTCCTCCTCTGTTTCAATATTCCAGGAGCAGTCTTTGCTGCTAAGATTAATGTTGGAGGACCTGTGAACTGGACATTTGGCTTCAACTACACTGATTGGGCTCTTAAAACTGCTCCATATTACATCAATGATATCCTCGCTGAGCCTTCTATCATCACCATCATCATCATCAAAAAAATATGTCAAAATAATATGTCAGAATGTTTTGTCATAATTCACATCAGGATAGTTTTAGATGTCGTCCATTTTGTCCCAAGATTAGTGCATTTTACACGGAATTAGTACACCTCATTCATATCATATATTGTACTAATCTTCGCACTGAATGGGTGACATCTAAGATTGTCTTAGTAAAACTTATTTAAGTAGCTAAAAACTGAACTCTTAAATATTAAGGTGATTTTTGGTGTAATGGCTAAATTTTTTTTAAGATTTCTAAAGTTAAGCATCCTCACATGAGAGCGCACTTAGGATGAATCATTAGGTCAAAATGATTAATATCTCAATGGTTAAAACTTCAGGCTATTATAACAGGTATCAGAGCATTAAGCATGAACACTTGATCCACAGAAATAAGTTCTAAAAGTTCTTATAAAATGAGTGCAAAATCTTTTGATAATGTCTTGTCTGTAAACGCAAAGAATTTTATGAAAGTTTGATCCGGATCACATCAAAACTCTCTCAACGAGAGGCCGGGCACAAATTTTTGGTGCCCATATGAGCGAATTGCATCATGACATCTTGGCGCAATTTTTCCATCACAATCATGATTACTTTTTAGCTGATTTGTTTATTTAAACTTGAATTTTATTTTGAAGTAATGATTTATATGATGATTTGAGGAAATGAAAAATTCTACTAAGGAGATCATTGATGGATGCAGTGTTCAAGTATGATCCTCCGAACAGCACAACGCACGCTCACAGCGTATATTTAGTGAAAGATTTGGCGAAATTTCTCGCCTGTAATTTGAAGAGAGCGCAGCTGGTGGGGGATGTGAATCAGGGAGGAGGAGAAGGATTTCAGTTTGTGCTGAGCAAGAGGAAGACTTACTACTTCGTCTGCGGAGAGAAGCAGGGCTTCCATTGCTCCACTGGTCTCATGAGGTTCTTCGTTCGTCCGGCCAAACGCTGCTCAGGCTGATGAAGCTTTCAGAAGTTGGGGAAGAAGCAGTGCAGAGCAGAATCTTTAATTATCACTTATTAATTACTTTATGTTTTATGTTGTTTAGGGGTGTTATTTTGACTTAAGTTTCTGTTGTCTGCGCTTTAATATGATACTTAAATTAAGTTTTGTTCGTAATTATTCGATGACCTAAGGCTCTTAATTTTTTAATTGGCAAATTTTTATGTGACTCTTTGTATTTTGAACTTGATTTCTCTTTTTTTAAAAAAAAAAAAAAATTTATGCAGGAATAAAATAGTTTGCTAAAAAAATAAAAAATATATTTTTTGGTCCAAAAAAAAGTGTTTTGCTTCAAACGATTTATTTCAACTGAATGTCAAGTCATTTATTTAAAATTTTCCAATTCTCCAGCTGTCAAATAGAATAAAATTTCATTTGGGAAAGTTCTGTAAATATCATTTATTTTTGAGAGATTATTATTTGTAGTGAACAAATGAAGCTTATATATTTTAATAATATAATATCATATAATATAATTAATATATAATTATTATATAGTGATTATAAAATATTGAGTATTAATATAATATTAATTATATGATAATACATAAAATCAATATATAATAATATATAGTATTTTTCAGTAAATGCATATTAGTTATGTATTGATTAAAAATTATATTATATTATATTATTAAAGTATAAATTCATCATATTTAATATTTTTATTTTTATTTTTTAGGATGCAGATTTTAAGTGGGAGAGTGGGAGTCAAGATCATTGGCTGACGATAATCATGATCTGTCTCTTTTAAGCTCATTGATTATATATTGATACTATTTAAGGTCTAAATTATTGCGTTTTTATTACGTAAATATGAATATAACTTTAATGAATTACTGTAAAAATTGTGTGTAAATCTGAACTTGCATTGAAGAATTCAGTGCAAAATTAACCTCGATTTTTAGAAGAGATAAATTTATATATTAAGATAAAAATAAAAAATAAAATAATTTTTAAAAAAGGGATAAGTAATTAATTTAATTGACTCATATAATATAAATTATAAAGTTCAAAAGAGATAATAGTCATCTCTGAACTGTTCCTGAATTCACCGTGAGCGAATTTAATATTAAATTTAAGTAGACTTGAGTTTTGCTCTATGGAGTTATGATATGATCCTAATTCTAGTTAACGGTTCAATTAGAGTGAGATGAACTCGGTTGAGGGATGATTTAATGGTTTGGTTCAGCGACTGCCTCCTGAGCCGTCGGATCGCGCATTATTCCTCTCACCGTTGGATCTAGCACTTGAAATTACCTGTCTAACCCCGCTTGGGTGCCGTTTGATTGACTTCTTCCGATAATGGATTCCAAGTGTGCCTTTCTGCGCGGTTCGATCTCTTGTCTTGATCTGTGCTCCTTGGAATGAATCTGTGCCTTTGAATTGGGTTTACATGGCTGTTTCTTGGCCTTGTGATGATGCTTCAAAGGGAAGATTGCTTTAATCAGTTCTTTTGTTTTGTTTCCTTCGACCATTCGAGCCGTCGACGGTCCTAAGAGGGGAAGAGGAACCGAGAGCGAGGAGGAACCCTAGGGTTCTTGGAGTGGGAATGAGCGGCGGATTCCGGCGAGGAAAAAGGGTGAAGGGAGTATGGAGAAGAGGAAGAAGAAGGGATACAGAAAAGAAGGAGTTTACTTTCAAAATATTTGATCCCCTTCGTTTGATTTTGACCTCTATTTATACTCTCTGTTTTACCTTCTTTAGCTTGGATCTGAGCTTTCTATGCAAACCTAACTACTTTCTGTTACAAGTTGTTATCAAACTTGCTTCAATCGTTTCTGGCAATTGAGGTATGAGCAATTTACTACTCTCTTGATTTCTTGAATTTAAGTCTTGTTTTAGGTGTTGATGCGATTCTTTATGGAAGTTAATTTGGCTTCACTCTTGTATACTTCTGTTGCTCATCTTGGTTCGGATGTGTATTACTTCTTTGTACTTGCTTCTGTTCCTGGGTATTATTTGTAGGAGGGCTCTAGAATGCTCTGCTCTTAGTTGCTTTACTCTTGTTGCTGTATATTTATGGTTCTGTAATGACTGTTAGTCTTGTTATGATCTTTGTTGGTCTTTCTATGATATTTAATTTGGGCTTATTATTGCTGTTGTAGTTGATATCATCCAATTTGTTATTTGTTGTTGCTAGAATGTTATATCGGGATTAGTTAAGTCCTTTCTGTATTCAATTGAGTTATATTCTGTAATTTCCTTTTGTTATGCTCACGTAAATGATGAATGTATGTTCTAATTTGGCAATTAGAGGATTTTGAGTCATATCATTACTCCCCTCCCCCACATTGACCTTGCCCTCAAGGTCACCATTATGACTTGCCCTTTTATGATTTCTGAATTCCTACCTTAGGATTAGCACTTGATAGCAATCCTTTCCCTTGGACTTCTCTGTCGCTTGCAGGGTCTTATTCTTGATGTAGCTGTAGGTTCACGTCCTTGTTGTCGCTTCTACTACGTACACCCTTGTAATGTGTTGACTATATTCTGTGGGAATTCTTTGTGGCCCTTTATTTGAGATTGGTAAGCTTGTTGTGCCCTAAACTTCTACTTATAACTTTGGCATTTCTTCTTTGCACTATGCCCTATGGTATTTTATAGATTTGGGCTATATCTGAATTATAATTCTAAGCTAAGTCAATGGTTAGAACTATTTAGAATGTTTATAATTATACAACATCTATGTCATTTGTCTTAGCCTGGATTGAATGGTTGATAGTTTAAGCTTATTTTTAATTCTTCTTCTTGTATCCACTGTCTTTCTGGTTGAGTATCTTGCTATAGTTGATACTCTTGGTCCTCATTGACCATCATGAAGGCAAATAATTTGGCTTGACATATATGTCCTTTATGATATTTTTTCTCACAATTGAAACACAATCCTTTCTTTCTTCTTTCTTCCATTTGGGTAGGTGTCAGCCTCTGAATTGCTATTGGCTGTTTATTTTGATTGTTGCTGTGTTGATTGGTATTTGTGGGAGCAGGTAGTATGGGTTGAATTGGTTGTTTTCTTGGATATTTTTGATCTTGTAGTTTCTCGCCATGTGAATGTCATCAGCCTATGTTCCATGAGTTTGGCCAATTGAAATGCTTCTTGTAAGGAACTAGTGTAATGCTCTTACTTCCCTTGATATCATGTTTAAGCCCGATTCAAAAAACTTTGTAAAATTTAGGTGGAATGCAAATTTGATTAGGGCTTCAAAATTATTGTAAGTTCAACTGTTGTCGTAATTTAGTTAATTCTTCTCTCAAATCTCAGTATAGAGGGACCAAATATCCGAATAACATGTTCTTTAAATTGTGTTCATGAATGCAACTGATTATTTAAGTGCATATATTGATACCAGCTGAGTGCAGGTCCATCCATATAAACTGAGGTAATTATGAACTTCTGTTCTTCTGATAAATTATAATATTGAAAGTACTGGTCTATTTTAAACAGCCAGCCTTTAGGATTGTCTCCATTAAACCTTGGCATATCTACTTTAACAGGTCTAATATTTTATTATGTTTGTAGTCTATTTGGAAGATAACATTCTGTATGAGATGATGTGCATACCTGAGATTGGATTTGTTGCTGTTCTTGAGAGTTTTTCTCCAATTTTTCTTCTATAGAAGATAGTCTTCTTGAAACTTTATTTAATATCATAGAGGACATTTGCTCATCTGTTTGTTTAGCCTTGTCACATACATTCTTCTAGGGTTTTGTGTGTCTTGTTCCTTCGCCATTTCGTGATGTAATTAACAGAGCACTAATGATATAATCCTGCTAACTCAATTAGAGTGGCATGAACCCGTTGAGGGATGATTTAATGGTTTGGTTCACGCTCTCGAGCCATCTGGATCGCTGTTATTCCTCTCACCGTTGGATCTAGCACTTGAAATTACTTGTCTAACCCCGCTTGGGTGCCGTTTGATTGCCTTCTTCTGATAATGGATTCCACGCGTGCCTTTCTGTGCGATTCGATCTCTTGTCTTGATTTGTGCTCCTTGGAATGAATCTGCCTTTGAATTGGGTTTACGTCGCTTTCTTGGTGATGATGCTTCTAAGGGAAGATTGCTTTAATCAGTTCTTTTATTTTGTTTCCTTCGACCATTCAGCCGCCGACGCCCCGAGAGGGAAGAGGAACCGAGAGGAGGAGGAACCTAGGGTTCTTGAGTGGGAATGAGCGCAGATTCCGCGAGAAAAGCGGTGAAGGGAGTATGGAGAAGAGGAAGAAGAAGGGATCGTAAAAAAAGAAGGAGTTTACTTTCAAAATATTTGATCCCCTTTCTGTTTGGTTTCTGACCTCTATTTATACTCTCTGTTTTACCTTCTTTAGCTTGAATCTGAGCTTTCTATGCAAGCCTAACTACTTTCTTACAAGTTGTTATCAAACTTGCAATCGCTCGGTTGAGGTATGAGCAATCTGTTATTTTACTACTCTTCTTGATTTCTTGAATTTAAGTTTTGTTTTAGGTGTTGATGCGATTCTTTATGGAAGTTGATTTGGCTTCACTCTTGTTATACTTTTGCTCATCTTGGTTGGATGTGTATTACTATGTACTTGCTTCGCTCCTATGTATTATTTGGAGGCTGGAATGCTTTGCTCTTGGTTGCTTTACTCTTGTTCTTTGTATATTTATGGTCAGTAATGATGTATTATGCTTTGTTTTGTGATGTTTAATTTGGGCTTATTATTCTGTAGTTGATATCATCTAATGTTATTATTGTTGCTTGAATCTATCTTGGATTAGTTAAGTCCTCTTGTATTCAATTGAGTTATATTGTAATTTTTTTTGTACTATAATTGTAAATGATGGATGCATGTTCTAATTTGGCAATTAGAGGATTTTGAGTCATATCAAATTATGATTTTATCTTTTTCATGTAAATGCAGAGGGAAAAAAAAAAAGTAGAAAGTACTGTAAGGAAAATTAGCAGAAAAACATATTATTATTTATATAAATTTATTCAATTAATGAAACTGATAAAACATATATTACACTTGATTTTATTCATTCATACCATACCACTATAATTATATTCTTTTATTAAATAATTATACATATATAAAATTATTAAATATTTCTTAAAACATATAATATTTTATTTGTATGACAGAAATCAGACTTCATAATCTAAGATTATGATAAAAAATTGTATTAAAGTCAAGTTTTTACTAGTCAAGTTTCAAAAGAAGTATGAGTGATTGATGAATTAGATATTGTGTTGATTATTTAGTAAGATTATTCGATTCTCCCATATATATATATATATATATTTTGCATTAAATCTTTTCTTGCTACATATCTCAATGAATAAGCCACCTCTAAGACGATTGCCACAAAAATTTTTTATTTTTCTCTCGATCATTTAGAGATGAAGCAAAGCTTTAAATTATTATTATATTTTTGATAAATTATATATAACTTATATTAACTTTTTTTAATTTAATGATTAAAAAAATAAGATTGAATACTTATATGTTTAATTTAAGCCTGTATTAAAAAAAATATAAGAGAAATTATAGTTACGAAAATTTTGTAAAAAAATTTCTATCTCCACTCTTCATTTTAATTTTTTTAATTTTTCTTAGCTGCGCTCTCCATTTAAAGGCTGGAGGTAGTTTCAACTTGGAATTATTTATTAATTATTATTATTATTATTATTCTTATTATTTTGAGAAGTTGAACTTTAAGCGCAATTAAATATCAGGCTCGATGCGTGTCTCGAATGCGCCAGTGATCTCGTGCTTGGAATTCATATTTTGTAAATAAATATTCAAGAAATTCATAAATAGTTTTTTTTTTCTGTTGGATAAAATTATAAAATAGGAAAATGATATATTTTAATAAATATCTAGAAACTTAAATTAACTTTAATTGAATATATATATATATATATATATATATATATATATATTCTAAAATTTTAAATGAATCATGTTTTAAACTGTAATTAGCAAAATAGGCATTAAAAAATTAAAATTAAAAGCAGCCGCTTAATTTATGACCGACAACACGACTGATTGGCTTAAAATACTTTTTTTTTTAAAAAAAAAAGCTGAACCGAACTCTCATTTTTTCTCCTCCAGCCCTTATTTGAGACGCCACCCCATCGCTCCTTTGTCCTCAAATCGTCGGCCAAAGCCCCGCCGCCAAGAATGCGTCGCTTCATAGCGCAAGTGCCCCGCCCTCTTGGAACCACCTTCGTCTGATTTGAGGTATTTTTTGGATCTTTTTTTTTTAAAAAAAAAAGTGAAAAGCATGCAAATATAATGTTGATTTTTTGTGTTTTATCATGTGATTACTTAGTATATTATGTGATTAGCTAGTGTTATGATTTAGGCAAAGTTTGGAGTCATTTTTTGAAACTCCTTTTTATTTAAGTGAAAATCATTAAAATATTAATTTTATGTGTTCTAACATTTGATTACTTAGTTTATCATGTGATTAGCTAGTTTTAGGGTTTAGGCATTTATTATTGGATTTGATATTTTAGAGAAACTGTAAATTTTGCAAAAAATACTGAGGAACACGTTTTTAGAATTAAGCATGTGTTGTTGGATTTGATATTTTAGGAAAAATGTAAATGAGGTGTTACACCAGACATGATTCAATTGTTGTCATGGATGATGTTATACCTTTGAATTTGTATAGGTATATGAGGTATATTATGCTTCCTCTTATACATGATTTAGGCTCACACCATTCCTCCTACCACCTACTATCCTCGAGCTCTTGGAGAGAGACTGTTGGTAAGCACTGAAAAACTGTATGCTAAATAAATATTTATATATAATTAGTATTGAATTACATACTTGCCTCTACAGCGAGAACATATCTTGGACACATAAGATATTTTTCAGTCTTATTTTGGGAGAGGCCAGTATACTGATTTTCAGTATTCAATCAATACGCAAGAATATGCACATATCAGATAGTTGATATAGGGACTGATGAAGCGAGTTCTTTAGACCTTAGATTCTCGCCACATATTGTAGGATTTGATGAGTTCCATCTATACTGATGTCGGTCCATACAGTACCCATTTGGCATACAAAGATCAAAAACCATGTCATTTATTTTATTATGGTGACCTCCATATCCTCATCCATCTATATCGCATATGCACGAACGCCACCGCCATTCCTGTGACCATCATAGGAGATCATGTTACACCATCTAGAGTGACCACCACCAGAAGATGAAGCGATCGGAGATTCATTTGTGAGACCGTGGCCACCACCGCCAAGATACCCGGAGAGTGACGCATTTCTACCACACAAACACCGTCGTCGTTAGATCTCCTCACTTGTCGTTTTTAGTTGTGGATCATCTGGTAGATTGATGTACACTATTTTCTCAATATTATATATTTTCTATGTACACTGTATATCAGGACACTATTTTTCTATGTTATATATTTCCATTTGAATAATTTGCATTTTGGCCTGTGGAATATAAGAAATATCTTGTAGGTATTGAACTATCAAATCTAGAAATTTTGGAGAAGCACTCAAGAGCTATGAATTTGTCATGCTGAGTAGATGTTTCAACTAGCAAACTTTGCAATGAAATTGTCATATCTATTGTTTTTTTATTAATGTCTTCAACTGTCAAATTGCACATGCTAAGTAAATCCATATACTATTGTTATTTTGAATCCACCCATAACCATAAAAATTGCTGCGCAACGGTCCAAAACTGTATCTCTTAGTCAACATGAAAGTCGTGTGGAATTTTGTTCCAATTCCAATGATACTAAGCTCGAATTCTACAACGGATGACTCATATCCAAACTACAGGTGTGCTTATTCAAAACTAATTTTAGATTAGCAAAAAAATGTTACGTGAAATAGCCTTTTAACATGAAATAGAAATTTCATATTCCAACGATACCAAGCTTGCTCAATTTTGACAACCGACGACTACATGGCCAAAATACGGTAATGTATTCAAACTAGAGATTTTTAATAAAAACTACTAGGGACCACAACGCTTTTTTGGTCAACATAAATGTCGTGGAGAATTTTGTGCCGATTCGAATGATACAAAGCTCGCTCAATTCCGACAATGGACAACTGATAAAATACAGCGGTTGGTGACTATTCAAAATTAAGATTTTTCGAAAAATTATGCAATGAACCACAATCGCCTTTTTCAGTCAATATAAAAGTCGTGAAAAATTTCGTTCCGATTCCAACGATACCAGGCTCGTTCAATTCCGACAACGATAATTTGATGAAAATACCAAGTCACACTTTTGAAAATCAAGTTTTCAAGATTAAAAGCTACTAAGAGGCCAACGCTTTTAGTTAATATAAAATCGGAGAATTTCATGCCGATTCAATGATGCTTCTATAAATGATATATAAAATCAATTATAGTTTTTTTAAGAAATAATTATTACTCGTTAAATTAAGACAATTATGTTTCATTATAAAATAATTAAATGGGAGACTGTACCTAATTTTAATTTTTTTTAATATCTATTTTGCTAATTATAATTTAAAATATGCTTAATTTAAAATTTTAGCATTTTCTTTTCTTCACGTCTCAACTGCATGAGTGATTTGCAATCCTAGGCGGGCCCAATGAATGACATAATATGGGCCACGAGGCATGGCCCAGGTTGATATTGAGCCATTCTAGCCTTTTTTTTTTTTTTTTTTTTTAATGACTGCTTTTTTACCAATATATATATTAGGTTTGTCCCCTATGTGTCTAGGAGTGTGCATTTGATTGAATTAAATGAATCAATTTTAAAATTAATTAAATTGATCAATTTGAAATTCAAAATTCAAAAAAATCTAATCATTTAATGATTAATATAAATTGAACCAATTTAAATTGAAATTTTTTAGATTAACTGAAAATTCAATGAAAATTAAACAATTTGAAATATAAATTAGCAATTTTTAACTAAATCAGACGAATAGTGAGAGTGTAGGATGTGAGTTAATAACTAATCCGAGTGATCTGAGTTATAATAAAACTAAGTTTAATAATATTCAATTTAATCAATTTTTTTGATTTAAGAATATACGAAATTGATCTAAAAATTAAAAATTAAATACTGTTAAATTCAAATAGCATAGTTAAAATTGAACCGAAATAATTATTTCAATTTAATTTGATTTGATTTTTCATATTTAACTGTGGAGGTAAAGAATATTATTGTTTGGTTTGAGGTTCTAATTTAAATAATAATAATAATAATAATAATAATTGATATGGCTCTCAAAATACCACCAAAGACAAATCTTGACAATATGATTTTGAAATAAAACAAATCGAGACTTAAAATCATTAATCTTCTGACATCAATTAAATCCCAAAAAAGCTCTCAAATGTGGAGTGTTTATAGTCAAATCGAAGGCCTCGACGAGGATCTAATGAGCCTAAGATCTCATAATTCGACTTCATTTGGGCATCCAAATGCTCAAAATACATCAAATGATCGGAGTCATTCTGAGCCGTCCGATCGAGGGGAGTGGTACGGGCCTTACATTTTACTAATACCTCCTCCTCCCATCTATAAATCCTCACTCCCTCACATGGGGGCCTGGGTTGCTAAAGAAGTGAAGAAAGTGAAAGAAGCAAGCAAGAACAAGAACCAGCAAGGAAGAAGAAGAGTCAAGCAAGTGAAGAAGAAGGAAGAAGCAAGGAAGAAGGCAAGAAGAAGAGGAAGAGTCCGAGGAAGAAGAGGAAAAGTGAAGTGAGGAAAGAGAAAGCTCTAAAGCTCAAGATCCCCAGCAAGATCGCATTGGCCATCGTTAATTATACGATTTCCACCGGTTACCCAAAGATCTCCAACATCAAGAACTATTATAAACCCGATCGTTGTTACACAGTTGTCCCTTTCAAATGTAATCCCGCATCGGAAGATTTTGTACTCAAAAGGATACATAGAATCTTTTATCCAGCCCCCTGGTTTTTCCCCTTTCGAGGTTTTCCACGTTAAAATTTTGAGTGTCTCATGTTCGTTTTAATTACCTGTGTGCGTGACTAATCAACAAGGCTAAGGCATAAATTTTTACTCTCAAGAATGGTTTTCCAAGACGCATGCTTTGCCGTGGGAAGTAAAACTCTTCAACCACAATTCCCGTGAACATCCACGTTATGGCCAATAGGCACAACACTCGTCACAACGGAGCTTCCCGTTCCAACTCCCGTCATTCTCAAAACCCATCCCTGAACCAAGGACGCCAAGTTGAGGGCGGAACGGGAATCTCTTTGGAAGATCATGTCCGCCGAATGGGAGTCTCAAAATAAAATGATCCAGCTTTTGCAAGGACTACAACAGCCGCTACTATGACAAACATATCTCCCCCAAGATCGGTCGTTGCCCGGAGGAGGTCAAAACGCTAATCCTCCCGACACTGGAGTTCCTCCGCATGGAGACCGTAACCGATCTCCTCGACACGCTAGTTCCACTCATCCATCGCGTACCAACCGGTTACTAATCCACCGATCGTTGTTGATAGCTTCACACATGCTCATCTCATTAATCGACATCATGACATTCGCGCAGTAAGTGACGCTTAATACAAGATGAATTTCACCTTCAAGATAGAAATCATCTTCACCCACACCGCTTATGAGGAGTCCTCACCTTTACCAAGCCATTCTTCGACATCCACCTCAGGTTTCAAGCTTCAGCATTGATTCCTATGATGGGGCAATCACCCACACGAACACATCGACATTACAGACTATCATGCATATCCAACGAGCTCGACACACACGCTTTGTCGTCTTTCCTGTTACCCTCAAAGGGCAAGCTCGCACTTGGTTCTATTCTCTTCCAAGGGATCCATCCATACCTTTAACGAACTCAGTTCTTTGTGGAACAGTCATTGCAAATCGGAGAATCATTAAAGATTCCTCCCCATCTTTCCGATTCACGAGCGAGGGTGAATCACTCAAAGAATACTTCCAGGTTCTCTTTAGAAGCTCGCCAAATACCTGCACTCAACTATTAAGAGGAGTTTTCCTTGAGGACTCCGCCTGTGGTTTCTATTCGTCATGGACACGGTCCGCTTCATATGCCGACTTAGTTCATCGTGTAGCACAAATCTCCGCCGATGAAGCTATTAATGCTCATCGCAAACAATTTGAACAATATGCGGAAACGCAAAAACACCCAGAAATGTGGACCGACAGCCCATCAAAAATACATGATCTCCTCCACGACCCCCATATCAACAACGTGAACCTCGACCTAAAAGACATACACACCAACACATCTCGTGTTAACCTCCGATGGCTATTCGCAATGAAGAACATATCAAGTGGCCGCATCCATTGAAACCAATTCGTGAAATCGAGCAATATTGTCATTTTCATCGGCTGGACATACATCAAGCATGTATACAACGGAAGAAATCGAGACTCATTCAACAAGGATACCTACGTGCTTAAGAATCAACCACCTCAAACAAACACACCTCCGCTTTGGGGCAACCAGACAAACATCACAAAACAACCAAATAATCATCAAATAATTGGAGAAATCAAACAATCGCAGAGGATCGATACTACATAATCAAGTTCTCGCATCGCCTCCAAAGAACCGAGTTGAAGAAGTCTCAGATTGATCATTCCATCACTTTCAATGACTCTACTTAAGGAGTCCATATCCTCATCAAGATCCACTTGTCATCGCAGGATGGTGATCCTTGTTATAACGTTAAAAGAATTTTGATCGATAATGGGAGTTCTCGATGTCTTATTTTACTCAACTTTTCTTAACATGGGCCTAGCTAGTAAAAGCTCCAACCATACCGGACCACTATATGGGTTTGATAATCACCCAAGACGCGTAAGGACAATCACTCTTCCTGCTACCCTGAGAATTCCCTCAAGTGACTCATTTAATACAATTCATGGTGGTGAAGTCGATCGCATATAATGCAATCTTGGAGGCCCTCCAATCAATTTTGCTATCACTTGTGCCTCATCTCAAGATAAAATTTCCTACCCTGGAGTTGGGGTGGTTTGTGGAAATCAACAGTTTCAATCATGTTATCTCGCACAAGCTCAACCGCCTTTCCATCACCTTCAGATCAGAAGATCTTAACTTTCGAGATGAAAGAGTACCTCAAAAGCTTCCAGAAGATTTACTCAATAGCATTATCGATGACCAACCATTACGACAAAGTGGGATCTTTACTCGAAGAACAAAGGGAAAAGTATATAAATTTCAGAATCAAGACATATTTGCTTGGAGTCCGCAGATATGCCTCGACCCCAATGTAATCACGCCTCCCTCAAAATTAATCCAACGCTCAAACCAATCATCCAAAAGAAGCGAGTTTTGCACCGATCGCCTTCGCTATTGAACAAGAAGTTAACAAGCTCATGGCGGATTCACAGAAGTGCATTACCCCACATGGCTAGCAAATGTTGTCATGGTTAAAAAACAAATGGAACATGGAGGATGTGTGTTGATTATACCGATCTTAATAAGGCCCGCCTAAAGGATAGTTTTCCTCTTCCTCGAAATCAATTGGTGGACGCTACATCCCGACATCAAATGCTCGCTTTTGATGCTTAGGGTACAATCAAATAAAGATGAACCCAATAGATGAAGAGGCTACTCTTCAAACATATAAAGGTTTATATTACCAAGTCATGCCATTTGGATTAAAAATGTGCTACCTATCAACGCCTCATGAATAAGATTTTAAAGACTAGCCACACACAATGGAGGTGTATGTGGATGACATGTTAGTGAAAAGTTTAGAAAAGTCACAACATATTTACTTAGAAGCATGCTTTGACCTCCTTCGACGCTATAACGACTTAACCCAACCAAGTGTGCTTTTGGGGTTACGTGGAAAATTTCTTGGATTTATGGTAACTCACCGTGGGATAGAGGCTAACCCGAAAAAATCAAAGCTCTCCAAGATATGATTCCTCAAGAATATCAAAGACGCTCAACGTTTGAATGGTCGAATTGTCGTGATTATCCGCCCTGCTCGGGGACAAATACTTGCCATTCTTTAAAATATTGAAGGGAGCTAAAAATAATAATTTTCAATGGACCGATGAATGGTATGCTTTTGAGCAACTAAAAGAATATCGCATCTCCTCGCTATCCAAACCTATTCAAGGAGAAACGTTATACTTATATCTTGCGGTTTCTTCCCACGCAATAAGCTCAGTTTTAGTGCGAGAAGAAGATGGGGCACAACAACCAATTTATTACATCAACAAAATTCTCTCTGATATAGAAAGTCGTTATCCATTTGCAGATAAAGTGGCTCAAGCTAATTTTCTCAGAAAATTTGCCCATACTTTCAAGCTCACACCATCGGTTTTACAGCGATTTACCATTAAGGGCCATCTTACGTAAACCGAAGCATCCGGAAGATTGATCAAATGGTCTCAGAACTGGGAGAATTTGATATAAATTTTCTACCTCGCCGCCATAAAGTCTCAAATACTTGGACTTTATAGTGGAATGCACCAACCCAACTCTAAGAGCTATCGCACGTGTCTTTCATCTCCTCGATGGACTCTACGTTGATGGAGCTTCAGAATGCCGGTGCGGGGAATCCTACTTGTTTCCCCACAAAATACCAGAGTATGGACTTCGCTTAAAATTCCCCGCAACTAATAACATGGGTCAATATGAGGCTCTCATCGCAGGTTGAGACTCGCCATCGATCAAGCCCAAAACTTAGTAATACACGACTCGCTTGTCGCCTCCCAAGTTGGAGGAGATTTTAATACTCATAATCCTCAACTGCAATATCTCACTTGGTAAAATCTCTTCTTACTCATTTCAAGACACATCAAATCATCCACATACTACGAGAGAAGAATACTCGGGCTGACGCTCTTGCTAAGCTTGCTACCTCTACCACCGGAGATCTATTTAAGAGAAAGCATGTTGAAGAAATACATTTTCCTAGTATCCAAGGGCCATGGATAATTCAAACTATTGATGAGGAACGCTCGTGGATAAACCCATCCTATCTTTTCTACAAGAAGGGACCCTTCACGAAGATCCAACTTCAAGAACTGTCTCAAGACAAGCTTCAAACTTTGCTATTATTGGAGGTGAACTATACAAGCGAAGCTTTCTGGTCCATATCTCAAATGCCTTCCACCTTCGTAAGTCGACAGCTAAAAGAGGTTCACTGTGAATATGTGGGGAACACCTTGGAGGAAGAGCATTGGCCCTTAAAATCATGAGGCAAGGGTTTTATTGGCCTACAATGAAACAAGACGCCTTGAGTTCACAAAGAAATGCAAGTTGTCAATTGCATTCTAACCTCCCTCACATGCCGCATGCGAACTCTCATCCATTCAAAGCCCATGGCCCTTTGCTCTGGGGATTGATATCATGGGACCTTTTCCAATAAAGATCGGGCAACTAAAATTTATCATTCTAGCCGCCGACTACTTCACAAAATGGGTAGAGGCGAACCACTCGCTAAAATCACGAGGCAAATATCAAACAATTTGTCCGGAAAATATAATATGTCGATGGTCTTCCCGCAAAGATCATCACCGACAATGGAACTCAATTTCTGGAAAAGTCTTTACGCCCTTTTGCAAAGATCTTCACATTCAGCCGATACACAGTACACATCCTCAAACTAATGGGCAAACCGGTTACCAATAGACCATACTCAAAGGACTAAAACACGCCTTGAGAAGGTCTGGGGCAATGGGTTGATGAGCTCCCAATGTTCTTTGCCTACCGCACCACGCCACGACCCCAACCGGTGAGACACAGATAACTTGTGTTTTGGTACTAAGCTATCATACCGGTGGATATCGGGTTCCAAGTCCAAGAGTCCAGCTTTTCGATCATGGAAGTAATGAAGAAAACTCCGAAGACCTGAGACCTACTCCCAAACTCGGATATGGCCCTTTCTGACCGCTTCTATCACCAACGGTAGCTCGCCACTTCAATGTAAGAGTGAAACCTCCCCATATCTCGTGACTTGGTCCTCGAAGTCTCGAGGTCGCAGTAAAGGCCCTCCGCAATAAACTCTCACCTCTCGGGATGGTCCAGTATGTGGTCATAGCTATGGTCAAGCTGTGAACGCTCAAGCTCAAGGACCCGGAAAAACTCTACCTCGAACTTGGAATACTAAGAATCTTCAAAATATTATCGAACTCTTACGCATAATTATTATGACTTTTATCTCGTGTCATTTTTCATCCTTGTATAACCGACACCTACTAGGATTAAAGCTTGTTGCTTGTTGTTGTTGTCATTTTCTCTTAAAGCCTGCACTGTCTTATGATTATATCATTGAACTAGTGAATTCACAGCTTTGTTCTAACAAGATTTGCTTTTTCTTTACTTTTCCTCCCACTTGAGAAATATACAACTCATGTTACATCTCAATTGGGACATGATCAATCCTGGGGACTTGATCGGACCTCTTCCATACAAGTTAACGCCATCGAAGTCACACTCGCAAACAACCTTGATAGGTCAAAGATCTCGTCACCGCCGACTACCGTCGCCGACCACCCCCCGTCGGCCGCCAACCACTATAGTCGGTTACCGCCGCCGACTACCGTCGCCACTACCCGATCCCTTCCATACGTTAATGTCATTGAGTAAAACTTCACTAACAACCCGTGATAGGTCAAAACGCCCTTGGCTTTCGCGACCTCTTCCATACGCGTTAACGCCATGAGAAAAACTCGACTAACAACCTGTGATAGTCAAAACGCCCTTGGTGGACTTCTCCTCTTCCATACGTTAACGCCATCGAGTAAAACTCGACTAACAACCCGTGAAAGGTCAAAAGGTCCCGGGACTTCCATACGCACTGTCATCGAGCAAAAACTCGACAAACAACTCGTGAAAGGTCAAAGGTCCTTGGACTTCCCACCTCTTCCGACGGTTAGCCGACGAATAATATTCACCAATAACCTAGAAAGGTCAAAACTTTACCCACACATGTTAATGTCATCGTATCACTGACAAACAACCTCGGATGGGTCAAAAATCCTCAGTGGATCCAACTCACCCATATTTGTAACGTCAAATAATATTTTGACCAATTATCCCAGAAGGGTAAAAAAAAAAAAAAAAAAAAAAAAGAAGGTAAAAAAGAAGAGGGTATATCCAGGTATCATTGACAGCATTAATATGATGATATAAGAAAGAATTAAGATCCTGATACACGATAATGACAATGAAGAATGACATCCACAATCGATGCTACATAATATCGATATCCTCATCATCACTAGAGACACTCGAGCCCACTCACAACTCCTTCATCTTCACCGTGAAGGATCTTCTGATGCTTGTCGGGAGATATATCCTCACTTTTGGCCCTGCCTTGCGACAAAATGCACTAATTCCTTTCGTGAACCCTGGATGAAGCCCTCCTCTAAACACTGCCGCTTCCAAGTCCTTCACTTCAACATCAAAGATATGGTTACGAGCCTCGATAAAGTCTTCAATAGCGCCACGATAAGCCGTGGAATTCTTGAAGTCTTCCATCAGCTTCTTGCGATCTCTGCTTCCGCTTCTCGATTCTATGCTCCTTTTGAAAGATGATCTTGTAATGCTTTCTTATCCATGCAGTGGATCCTCTTCTCTTTATGGAGTCACTCATCACTCATCACGCAGCTCCTCGACCGAGAAAGAGAAGTCGACATATTCCACTCAGTTCTACACTCGGTCAGACCCTCAAGGTCACCACTTCTTTAGCTTTAGCATTCATCCTTCGCTCATACTCTTCCATGAGATATTTTATCTTCACAAATTCAGATTCCATTCATCTAAGGCGACACCCAAATGAGCCATCATCTAATGAGTTTTAAAAAAAAAAAATCATCATCGACGATGTTACATAAAGAAGAATAGAAGGAAGGAAAATAACGCGCAATTCATCGCGGACGCCCGTGACATATGTGATTTAATACCTCCTCGAGAATTTGTGGCCTGAGTAGCGAACTCCCCATCATGAGTCGACTAAACTCTCGGATATTAAGTGAGCGTCATCTCCAGATATCCGACACAACCATTTCGACGAGTCTCTCTTTCGTAAAGATGGAACATTCTACCGTGATTCGTGATAGGCTTCTCGAGAGAACCCTATGAGTATGAGGAAAACTCGTCACCCTTTCTCTTGAAGAGCATGAGACCTTCCGCGGATGGAAAGACCAACCTTAAACATCCTATCTTTTTATATATTCTTCGATGTAATGCAACTCATGTTGCAAGCTACCACATCGGAATATTAAGAGTTGCTAGAATATCATCCTCCGATATCGGACGGATCCGGAAGATCATTCAATCTTCCCCATCTCTCGAAGGCCCCACTCATTCTTCACATAAAAGAATAAGACCAAGTTTTGGGTGATCCGTGCGAAAATTCTATCCAATTCTTTATAGTCCGATAAGAAACACGCCCTTGAGCATCACATGTGAATCTGCGCATTGCACAAGTATTCGATGTTTAAAGTAACCCCATGCTCCCCGAAGGTAGCCAATAATGACCGGTTAGCTTGCATCAAAGCCACACCACATTTTTTGAAGATCTCAATCATTCAGAGCCAAAGGAATCTCCAGACGAAGAGTCATCTCGAAATAGTAAAATTACCAGGCTGACGACTCGATCGGTTTTTTAGCCAATAGCCACCAACTCATTGGGAAGAAAAATTTCTGAACACCATTAAACTATCGATGTGACGGTGGAGGGCATATCGTCAGGTGCCATACTATGAGTTTTCTTCGACCATCACCCCGATGCGCATGGCGTCTTTTTTGACCTCCCTCGGCGCACGGTTTAGTAAAATCTTTCTCCTACGATCATCCAAACTTTCCGAGTTATGAGGACAATGGTTCTTAACTGATACTTCCCCGCCGTCTTGACAATTTTGAACCGCTGAACCTTCCATCGAAGTTGAAAGAATACCAATTTCCTGAAAAAGTATTACGCCATCGCTCTCTAACCGGACGGTCCGACGTCGAACCGGCGTATCTGCGTGGGCCTGATCGCCTCTAACCCGGACGGTCCACGGGGCGATCACGAACCGGCTCTGATGAGCCTTGCCTAACGGACGGTCCACGTGGCGTCGGAACCACGGTATACCGTGGGCCTTGATCGCCTCCCCAACGGACGGTCCGGTGGCGACGAACCGGCGTATCTGGGCTTTGATCGCCTCAACGGACGGTCGGCGTGGCCGTGCGCCGGAACCACGGCGTATCGCTGGGCCGCCGATCCTCACGGACGGTCCGGCGTGGCAGGAACCACGCGGCGATACCGTGGGCCGATCGCTAACGGACGGTCCGGCGTGGCTCGGAACCACGACGATATCTGATGATCGCCTAACCGGACGGTCCGGCGTCGGTACCGGAACCACGACGGTATCAGGGGCCTTGATCGCCTCCCAACCCGTGCGGTCCGACGAGCGGAACACGGATACCACGTGGGCCTTGATCCTTCCCTGAACGCCTCTTGATTTGCCTCCAAAGGACCCTCACTCAAGAAGAAAGGGAGAGGGAAAGGTGTGCCTCCCTCTTATCCTTATTTATAGCCACAGAAGTAAGGGTAAAACCTCTCAAAAGCGGTTCAAAATGGCTCAAAACCGATTCTGGCCGCTGTGGCATGTCCTTGACCAGGCGTAGCCATGACAGGCCTGTAGCAAAGCGCTGTTGGCCTGCATATTCGACCGGGATTCACCCGGATGGCTGATCCAACCGTTCAGCGGAATGGCTGACAGATTGCGAATGGTTGAAGAATTCTGGAATGGCGAACAGATCCTGAATGGCCATGGCGAACCGCCGTCAGCGCCATGCCCAAGGTCAACTGTGGCCGCCTGACCGACGGCCATCATGGACGGCCCGTACCAGCAGCGTAGCATGCCTTCCGGCCAGCCTATTACAGCCAGCGCTACCAGCAGCCTCCCTGCCTGGACGGCATGCCCACGGCGCCCATGGTCCCAAACACCTAAAACTTCCAATTAGTTATTTTGAACATTTGACACATATATTTTTGGATGATTAAGCTAATGTCATCCAAAAAAATAAACCGATATGGCTCTCAAAATACCAGTCAAGCACAAATCTTGATGTTGAAAGCGATATGATTTTGAGTCAAAAATCGAGATCAAGCACTTAAAATATCATGAATCTTGACATCAATTAAATCCCAAAAAAGCTCTCAAATGTGGAGTGTTTATAGTCAAATCGGCGTCGACGGGATCTAATGAGCCTAAGATCTCATAATTCGACTTCATTTGGGCATCCAAATGCTCAAAATACATCAAATGATCGAAGGAGTCATTATTCGAGCCGTCCGATCGAGGGGGTGCAGACCTTACATGAGTTTACTAGAATACCCTCCTCCCATAAATAATCATACTCCCATGGGGCTAAGCTAAAGGTGAAGTGAAGAACAAGTGAAGGAGGCAGAAACAAGTGAAGAAGAAACAGAACAGAAGAAGAAGAAGAAGAGTCCAAGCAAGTGAAGAAGAAGGAAGAAGAAGGCTGAAGCAAGGAAGGCAAGGAAGAGGAAGAGTCCATCGGAAGAAGAGGAAAAGTGAAGTGAGGAGAGAAAGCTCTTGAAGATCCCAAACAAGATCGCCTATATCGGCCATATCGTTAATTATACCCGCATTTCCAAGGAAGTTCAAGATCTCCAACATCGAACTATTATAAAATCGTTGTTACACGCTGTGTCCCTTTCTCAAATATTAATCCGTTATGAAGATTTTGTACTCTGGATACATAGTAGAATCTTTTCTTGGGCTGGCCGTGGTTTTCCCTCTTTTCGAGGTTTTCCACGTTAAAATTTTTGGAGTGTCTCAGTTCGTTCTTTAATTACGCTTGAATCAACAGGCTAAGGCATAAATTTTACTCTCAGGTTTTAACGCAACAATAATAAAACAATAACATAGTTAAAATTGAACCGAATTAATTATTTCGATTTAATTTGATTTGATTTTTCATATTTAACTGTGGAGGTAAAGAATATTATTGTCTGATTTGAGGTTCTAATTTAAATAATAATAATAAAAATAAAATACCCCACCAATGACATTACTATAACGAATATTGCGGTTTGTTATCCTTAAATCGAGGTTGTAATCATATAAAAATGAGGTCAATTATCTTTTTCTATGTAAGATTTAAATCAAGATGATAACAAATATGGGGGTCCAATTTTCTCCAAGATGATAGTTGGTGGATCAAAATACGTTGCCCTAAGGGATGAGATGGGGTACAAAATAAGTCAAGTTGGGCTGAGTCATTTTTAATTTGTACTTGAACTTGATTAATTAATCGAGTTCGAATGAGCTTTATTTTATGAGTTTGAGTCAACTCACAAGTTGACACATTTAATATAAAAGAGATTAAAAGAATTATACTGATTTATTTTAAATCGTTTGATGAGTAAATGCAATGGGACCTATTAATTGTTGATAAGTGGGACCAAGTGTTGACCTTCATATATGTGTCATAAGTTGAGCCAAGCCTAAAAGTTGAATTCGAAGGACTTGACGATAGCGGAGCTCAAAATACGTCACTAAAATAGTTGAAACGACCTTCGATCGATAAACGGACTTTGTCATCGCGTTTAGAACGTTGAAATTGATTGAAATATAAATATTGCACAATCTAACAATCAACCGATCAAGCAATCGAGCTATCAATATATCGGCCGTCGAGCGAAAATGCGGCGATGTGAATGACCTGTTCATGAAATTGATGTTCAAATCTTGAAAAATACTAAATGAGACTACCCACACTCAGTTGAGGCGAGTGCGTCAAATGTCGAATGATCGTGGCACATCGAAATAAAATACGAGATATCATCAACCAAATGACCTCCGATCGATGAACGACTTCCACGTTGAGCGTCGCGATCATAATATAAATATTTCATAACTTGATGATCAACCGTCAAGCGATCGAAGTCAACGCCTACGCATATCGAGGTCGAGGTCAAGCCGGCCAGCACTTCGTTAGTGAAATTGATTGTGACATTATCTTCAAAACATAAAATTCTATCAAGTAAGACTGTTTGCACTCAATTTAGACTAGTCTGCATGAATGCCGGCGGTCAGCGCATATTTTAGTTGAAATTGGCCGATTTCGTCGACAAAACAAACGGTCTCCGATTGCGAAATGGACCGCGTCGTTGCGTCCGGAATATCAGAATAATCTTGAATCAACATATATATTAACCCTATATCAATAGCAGTGTAAAGTTCATATCAGGCTTAATTAAAGGCTTAAAAAAATAATTTAAAATTCCTATTTAACCTTAGACTCCATTTGGGAGAGCTTTTTGATTTGTTTTGAGAGTCAATTTTAATTTTGATACATGTTTGAATAGTGTGCTTTTTGAAATTGACTTTTAAAATCTAAAAACTGTTTTAGCCTTTTCAAAAATTAATGCTTTTTTAAAGTCTTTAAAGCAAATCCCAAAAGCCACCAGTTTTTCAGCACTTTAAACTTAGGCCCAAACCGCTCGGCCCGCTCCCCCTTCACGCACGACTTTACTCGAGCCAAGCCCTTCTTCTTTACGCGATGGCACGAAGGCTCCCTCCCCTTCCGTTTGGATCTCCAAATCTGAAGGCTCTCTCCCCATTCGAACGATCCCGCTCGGCCTACCACTCCTGCAAAGCACTCCACAACCTTTCCCTCCTCCTTTTAGGGTTACTTCTCCCCTTCAAACCGAACGTCAAGAGGCTCCTTTCCTTTTTCTTCTTCCCTTCGAACCGAACGGCAAATCCACCTTCCACTTCTTCCCTCCAAATCAAAAAAACACTCTCCCCACTTCCTCCTCTCTCCAAACCACAACCGGTAAGTTTCTCCTTCTTTCTTCTTCTTTCTTCTCCAATCCGAAATTACTTTATCCATTTTTCTCTCATTTCCACAAAACCGAAATTTCCCTCTTTATCTTTTCTCTTCACTCTCCCTCTCTTCTCCGTTTCCGATTAAGTCAAAGTCGGGTCGTTGCTATCCTTCCTTCTCCCTCTCTTCTTCATTTTCCGATATCGAGCCACAAAACCCAATTAATTTCAGCAAACCGAAAATCTGAAATCAGATTTCAGAAAATGCAAGATTTGAAACTTGAATTCCTCTTGTATCAGTAATAGGCCGAACTTCCTTTAGTGATGTACAAGTTTGTCATTGTGGCTAGTTGTGGACGTGTAGGAATGTGAATGAGGAAATGTGAATGTAGAAATATATATACATATGTGCTTGTGTCTTTTCTGGGTTAGAGCACTAATCTTATAATGGCGTGTGGCAGGCTGGTGTCATGAATACCATTACCTCAATAGGCGTCTTGGCAACCAAAAAAATTGTTAGATGTCGATCCCCTGTAGAAATATTTGAAATTTGTTGAAATGGAACTTATGTAAATGCAAACGAAAATCGTCTAAACTTAAATTAAGTAAGAAAATACACAATAAATATGAAGATAAATATTAAATCAAAGAGAAATAAATGGAGAATACTTAAAGAACTAAAAAAAAGAAATATAATAATAAAGTAAAATACTTACTTTAAACACAAGCAAATTCCCTTCCTTTCTTCAAAATATTTAAGGGGTATGAAGTGTTTTTCAAGCAAATGATATGAAAGATAAGACCCCTCTTAGCCTTATTTATAGGAAATGAAATCCATCTTTGTGGGACCCACTTATAATTAAACTAGCAATTAAGTACAATGACGGGTGTGACATATGTAAAACATATCACAACAACCTTATTCCACGTTTGCTATCAAATCAAATTCAAGTGAAACTTAAGGAGGTTAATACCAAGCTCATAAGAGATTTATAATAAACTTAAAGTCTAATTTTCAAATAAGCATGAAACTTTATGTAGAGTTAAGGATGAATCCAGATTGAGTTTAATAGCTCTTATATAAATATGGATGTGACTACGATGCTAGCCAATAAATATAAATATGACTAAAACAGTAGACACTAAAGTTAGTATAACTTATTCTAAGTGAATTAAAAGTGAGTTAAATTGAACACAGACGAGCTTGGAAAATGATGATGAAGCTTGATAATTCATTTATATTCTATAGCAAATTATAAGGGTTAATAGTTAATTAGTTAAGAAGAAGATTGAATCTTGTGCTTATGTTCTATCATATGTGAAAATTGATTGAAATAGAACAAGTGCAAATATAACTTTGAATTCATGTTATACTTATGAGGAGGTTACATGAAGCTAGAAGGTTAATTTTTAAATGAGATAGAGCTCAATTCAAACCCTAAAGTGAGATTCATAAAGATTAAGTCTTCTCATGTAGTCCAGATATTAGATGTCTAATTTAAAATGGATTTCTAAAGAAGGCTTCTATTGAACATAAAACTAGCACATATGAAATTTGTTGAGTACTATCTTCAAGTTGAGGTGAAAATCAAATGAATTTCAAAAGAGATTTTTACTAAAAATGAGCAACCTGTTGGAAAGATTATAAGCCAAATGATATTTGAGAATTAGAAAATCTAGTAAGTAAGCTAATTGCGAGTAACATTTTAAATTACAATCTAAATCAAAATGCCATCAGAATCCCGACACTTTGTACAAGTGAACAGAAGGCGTTAATTAAGACATTCTTAAATACACCCGCATGGGCCTCGACACTTTGCTGAATGTTTAGATTGTGTCAGGGATGCCGCGGGTTTGCCTTTTAGAACTTGTCTGAAGTTAACAAAACCTAAAATTTATTATAAAAATTTCAACATATTAAAATATCCGAGAAGCTTTACGTGAGATCCGATCCTCGTTAGAGCTAAAAATGACGTGATCTAAAGTTCTCAATATATTTGATTCAATCAATTAACTACCCCGATGATAGCTGTATTAAATAGTGATTTTAATCGGAGGGGATACTTCCATCAAAATGTGATTCTAATTTCAAATCGAATTAAATCAAATTAAGTATCAATCAAAAAAATTACTTAAATGAAATTCAATCATTAAAAGTTTAAAGAAAAACTCAATATATCCACCTTCCAAAACTGTTTGTTTAAGGTGACAAATTAAGAAAACTCTAGCTCACAAAAGAGCCAATGTCAAATCAAGTATTCTACTATGTTCACTCTTAATCAATCTTTTGCTAGTAAGGACATAGCTCGTGTCCTCTGACTGCATGGCTTGGCAGTAGGCTCCACAAATGATGCAATTACGGCTAGAGTCCTCTTATCGTGTGATTTGGCCAATAAGGCTCCATTATATTATGATCATGACCGTAGCCCGTATGCTCCCCAATGGCTCTACCCTTTGAGTTATGAATCATAGGGTATACTTGATAGAACAAATATCCCTCTATTAGCAAAGGTAGACTTAAACTTGTCTCCTTAAACAAACATCACTCTAGGTCTACAAGGATTTCTTGGACGATGTAACCCATGTGTTATTGATAAAGATCCTGATCGTGTCATCACTACCTCCTTTAACTAAGTAGACTACACGATGATGGAACCATGAGATCTAGATCGGGCACATCATCATTCCCCCAATCATCCGGTTTAAGTTGAAATGATGAATTTCATAAATATAAATCTTAAACTCCACATGTTGCTACTATACGTTACACATTAAGCTACTTAATGACTAGCCTTAATAAAAAATTCTCTCTCACTTATTGGGAGGGGTAATTAACTATAGGGGCTTGCGCCTATAGGAAACCTGGAACAAGATATAAAGTTCTCATCAAATGAGGACGAAATCTCTGGGCAGTGTCTTATATACTATTCCATCTGCCTTTTAAAAATTACAACATAAATCATACTCTCTTCAATCAATATTGTTGAGAGGTCGTATGCAAGAACCCACAAATTTCGACTCAAGATTATCTTTTCATCTTTGGCTAGTCATATATGTGCTATAGTAGCAATAAAGTTTTTGAAAATTCAAAACTAAAAAAATATTGATTTAAATGTGTAATAAATTCAAACTACTATTGTATGAGACTCTATGTCGAATGAATTATTCTATAGAATATATTTTTATTACACTTTTATTTTGTTCTGTAGTACCTTTGCATTTTGAAAGTATGAAATAATTATTAATTACTAATTGTCATCTTTCACTTTAGAATGGATTTCTGAGAGCGTCCTTTTACGGTCCATTGGAATGGTGTGAACATTTAACCAACGCCGTCATCAACACAGAGATGTTGGAGCCAATTCAGTTTTAGTTGCTAAATTCTCAAGTACCCACCCGTGGTACTGCCTGAGCCATATTAGAAGGCCTTAGGTTACCAGCTACTAGCCATGTCAGAATAACCATTGTTAAGGAGTTCTCCCGACAGATAACTTTAATTTTTAAAAGACTAGGTCAATCTGAAGCCCCCTTGATGAAAAGAATCGTTAGTGGGCAAACTGTGTCTTTAATGCCTCGTGGTGCAATTTTTTCACCAATTGAACCTCTCGTACCTGGAAAGCATGATCATGAAGCTTCCTCATCATGAAGCAAATTGCGAAGAAGAAGAAATCAGATTCAAGAGACCTTCAAATGACCTAATGAATAAGAATACGTGTGAGTATTCCACCACAATAATTTTGATAATCTAAAGTGGGTAAAAAGGAATAGCTCTACTGGTAAAGTAAAGTAGTCTTTCTGGAACCAACAACGTCAAGCTCCACCACCATAGAGGAGATAACCTGAAACACTATGTGCCAGAATACATAAAGTTTTCAAAGTAGCCAATGATAGAAGCTTAATGAAAAGAAGATTTCAGAGGCCTGTGGTAATTGAAAATACTAAAGCTCCATAAAGGAGGTTTCCAACTCTTATGGTAAACATTCATCGAGCCAAGTATGCTTCATATAGTGAGCATCAGAGCGTGACACTCGGACCACGTGTCCAAGAATATGTCATCGAAAGGTCCCGATGAAAGGATAAGCAGGTATGGAGGTTAAGGCCTTGTCATGAAATCTTGAAGAATGGAAGAGGTGTGACATTTTATACATATACTCAAAAATTTGCCTCAAACATAACCTATCAAAAGTGATACCCAAAAGAAGAGATATCATTGATAAAAGACCTGATGGTTGACACCCAAGAGAATCCTTTAAGGGATCTCATGATCAATCAGATTCAGCCCCACAAGAGAAGATTGACTTTGATCACAATCCTTTAATGGAAGAGGTATTTGTTGCATTGAACCAGATCCATTGGAAACGATCAAAATTCATGTGCAAAAGAAGCGATGAAAAGACACTATGGAAGTAGAAGTCGCCTATATGGTCGTGAGATATGATGAACTCCGCCAAGACCATCGAAGCAACATGAACCTAAGGAACCTGAACATGAATTCAACATTTATGAAGAAGAGTCTTCACAGAAGAAAATAGAAGATGGATCTTCAATCTCTACTGAAGATGAAGAAGAAGAGGATCGAAATGAGAAAGAGATCATGGGTGTTGAAGCTATTTTTATGATTGAACAAGAAATGATCAGCCTGGTACATGCTTTTATAATCGATCATAATTAGCCAAACAATAATAGCTATCGCACAAGGAGAAGGGCAGTCAAGCTCTTTCCCTGAAGATGAGCAAGTAGCAGAACAACAACAATCAATAGAGGAAGAATAAAAGCTTGTATTGATTGATGACGTGGCACTAGGTAGAGAGCAAAGAGAAATGCAGTGTCAAATGGAGATCAAAGACAAGGAGATTGCATAGCTTGGTACCAAGATGAATGATATGATGGTACAAATTAATATCATGATGGAGATGCTGCAGAAGAATATCACATCAACTGTAACACCTATTTCATATGCTAATCAACAGGCGGCTAATAATACAACTCATATACCACCAGTCACTATAGTACCTCAAGCTCTTACAGTACATGCTACACATGAAGTGAGGAATGAAGTTAACCAACTACCTCTTTAGTCGATAATTCAAAATTTGGTTAGCACACTGTTGACCTCATTTTTAGAATGAGCTCTTAACTCCTCCATCTTAGACATATGACTTCTCTTAGACTTTAAGAGTTCCTTAGTCTTAAGACACATATAGATATTAGATGAACACTCAACCTAGCCCTAGAGACTTAGAAGAGTTAGCCATAGGAATATGCCATGCCTTAAGGGTGTTAGGAAAATTTGTCTACCCTTAGCTTGAACCATTCCTCACCTTCTTTCCTTCCTTCAAGTCAAACTCCAAATCAATCCTATTTGAGTTTTTTCCAAATTCAAATCAACTCCATGTGATTGAAATCCATTAAAATCCGTGATTGAAACCCATGATGAAATTCTTAAGTCTAAAATCCTTCTTATGTCCTTACTCTTCTTGAGGGCTTAGCCTAAATCATGATCAAACCAAATCAAACTCATGAGATTTTATCATAATTCATTTATATTCTCATTTATATTTACATATATAAATGAAATATAAATTCAAACCAATCAAACTAAACTCAAAATTCAAAATCAATACATAAAATTTCCTAAGTCCTTTAAGTTTTCCTTCATGGACTTAGCCAAAATCATAATCTAAATCAATTCAAACTCATGGGATTTTCTCATCTCATTTATATTCTCATTTATATTCACATATATAAATGAAATATAAATATAAACTAATCAAACTAAACTCAAAATTCAAAATCAATTCATGAAATTTCCTAAGTCTCTTAATCTTCTTAAGAACTTAGCCTACATCATGATCAAAACCAAATCAAATCCATGGGATTTTCTCATGATTCATTTATATTCTCACTTATATTCACATATATAAATAAAATATAAATATAAATCAATCAAATTAAATCCCAAAAATCAAATTCTAAATCTGAAATCCTTCTTAAGTCCTTAATATTCCTTTTAATGGACTTAGCCTAAATCATGATCAAACCAAATCAAACTCATGGGATTTTCTCATAACTCATTTGTATTCTCATTTATATTCACATATATAAATGAAATATAAATATAAATCAATCAAACCAAATTTAGAAATTCAAAATTAATTCATGAAATTTCCTAAGTTCTTTAAATTCCTTTTAATGGACTTAGCCTAAATCATGATCAAATCACTTTAAATCCTTGAAATTTTCTCATGACCTATTTATATTCTCATTTATATTCACATATATAAATGAAATATAAATTCAAACAATCAAAACCAATTCTAAAAATCAAACTCAAATCCACTCAAAATCCAACCTAAGCCTTTCAAGTCAAAATCTTGAACTTAGCCAAATCAACTTCAAATCAAGCCAAACTCTTGATTTATTTTTTTCATGATTCAATCAACCCTACAATCTTGAATCCAAATATAAATACAAACTTCAATCACTAAATCAAAATCTAATTCAAAAATCAAAGCCAAAATCCATTCATATTCTTCCTTTGAATATGAAATTATCAAATGAATCAAAACCCATTTGACTTCAAACCACTTGCAAATGGATTTATATTTCAATCATAAGTCAATATGAGTTCAATCAAACTCAAACCAAGCCTTGACCAAGCCATTTGACCCACATAGGCTCACTTGACTCAAAGTGACCTAAAGTACTCTTATAAGCCAAATTCTAATCCTAACCAAATTAGATTGAATCAAACTCACTTATGCCTCTCATCATGATCAACAATCATCATGGGATGATCAATCAATCAAATTGGATCAAACCTAAGGGTTAACCAAGTCAACACTTAGCCAAAATCATAGCCAAAATCTACCATAGTCCAAATTAATTGAAACCATTAATCTAAGTTCATTCATGAACTATGTTTGAACTTGACCATGTCAACATTTGAGCCTAACCTAGCCCAATTGGCCACTTGACCCAAGTTGACCCAACTTGATCTAAAAGTCAAAAAATGTGTCAAAACTTGATCTAAGCCATTGATTGAAACCAATGGGTCAAGTTCATTCCAAATCACTTGAACTTGACCAAAGCCTCAATTGGCCAACTAGACCTAGCCCAATTGTCCCTTGAACCCAACTTGACCTAAAGGGGTCATGTGAGCCAACCCAAAATTGATTGAAAAAAAGATAAATCCACTCCATATGACTAAGCAAACCTAAACCTACCCATGACCAGCCCAAATCAAATGGGTCAAATTGGTCAACTTGACCCATTTGACCTAAATGAAATCATGAGCCAAACTCAAACTAAACCAAATTGAATCAAACTAAAGCCACCAAAACATTTCAAATGATCATATGAACTTGACTAACCCTTGGTTTGACCCAATTTGACCAATTGGTCAACTTGACCTAAGTTGACCTATTTTGACCTAAATGGGTCAACATGAGCCAAACCTTACCAAATGAACTCCAAATCTAATGAAACTTGGCCAAACCCATTTTCTCAACATACATGTGGTGTTTCTTTTTGAGGATGTGGGACACCACACAGATCTTAGGGGGTACTTATTGAAGTGATCGGATACGATATTAAGGAATGATGTACTATCTCGAAAGATAGAAATCACCATCTTGTAATAGACCTAATCACCTAATAAGGACTCCTAAGGCATGATAGGTCTTCGAATATACTAGAGATCTTTCCCCTATTTTACATGGAAAAGGTAAAGTAGAGTTTATTTTAAGTCGAGTTCGTTAAGTTCCCTATGGAGGCAAGCCCCCATAGTTAATTACATCCTAAGAAATTCTTTAAGAATACTCGATTAAATAAACAATTAGGTCTCCAAAGATTTCAAGGTTAAGACTATCAAAGGATTTTATTTTAGAAAATTAAATGGGATAGATCAAGGAGAGGACTTATTTTTAGAATCCAAAGGGGGAAAGTAGGAAATGCTCATGATACTAGGAAGCCTAGTAAGCATTCCAATCTATCCTATGATTGAGCTTTATATTTTTGAAATTGAAGAGAGTTAATTATTTTAGTTGACATTTTATTAGATTACTATGGCTTATAATTCCACAATATAAGATTGTGGAAATGCCTAAGAGGTGAGAATTTATATTTGTATCCCGAAGGAAATAGCTACCTCAGATTCCTAAACTAAGGAGCCTTGGTACAAAATAAAGGCACGCCTAAGTCTAAGCGAAAGGTGGGTATTTGATTCACCTACACAAGAGAGGATGAACCACCCGACTACTAGAATTATTATCATCTGGAGTGGCAGTCAGCTAACTCATCATACGCTTTAAATTCATGTAGGTAAGTCTAATGCTTTGCAAGATGGCTAGGTTGTTGTTTATTTAGAGAGGAAACTAAATTCTTAAACTCACTCCCTAAGAGACTAGAGCATGGGTGATATGAAACCATGACTTAATTTAATGCAAATTTTATCAAATTTATTCGATTCTTTTGAACTCTTTATTTTAACACAGGTTATGGGATTTTGTATGCTTAAATGCATGAGAACTTGATCATGGGCCAAATCAGAAGAGAAAGGGGTGTTCTTCTATCAAAGGTTCTCACAGGTTAAGCCTTCATTCTCTAGCAAAGATGGAAGCCCCCTCTTAACAAGAGTGAAATAATATGACATGCATGATATTATACATTCATTCATCCAGCTAAGGGATTGTTAAAATTTTTATTATCTTGATTTAATTCTTAGGTTTTATGGTGAGATTATGAGTTATTTTAAATTTTAATTATGAGTTGTTAATTGAGGTAGAAAATTAATTTCATCCTAAGAGCTCATCCACACATTCAAGCATCAATCATAAGAAACTATAAAATATTATTCTAATACAATCTAAACACAACATCAAATAATTTTATAGACTAGTAAAAGAATAAAAGGCTGTGTTCCATACACCCCAAAAGAGAAAATAAAGTAGCTCTACTCTTATACAACATGGATTAAAAAAATAATGACATGCTATGGGGTCTTCTCTTCTTCATTTCTTCCTTCTCTTCTTTTGATTTGATTTGCTGGCACCCAAGGGGACTAAGCCTTTTCTCGCTCATCCTAATCCTCCATAACACTAATCCTAATTCCTAATGCAAAATTACATCAAAAATAGGAAAAGTAAATCTAGCTACACTTGAAAAATAAATTTTAGCTAAACACACCATACAATCCAAGCAGTTATATGAATAATTTGGACTTAGCACCCACACATGGGTAAGCCCACCCTAATGTGAGTTATGCTTAGGGGCTAAGCAACCGCACAAAGAACATTTATATTTTATTATACTGCCCCTTAAGCACAACCCTCAGAAATATGATTAGTTAATAATGGCCTAGCATAACTTACTAAATATACACCCTAACATCCAGTCTAAAATATTACATCACAAAACAAAAACACATATCATACATACGCCTAACTTAGCACTATAAGTGGTGACTTAGTATTCTAATGTGTGCTTAAGGTGTAGCAAGACTTTACTAGGCTTCTTTAGTTTAAATTTAAATTTGGAATTTGAATTTGTTTCAATTTAAATGATTTAATTATTTATATATATTTTTTATTTTTATTTCACTTTTATTTGGTTAAAATGATGTTTAAGTTTTCAAGAATGAAGAGTAGAATGAGTTCCACTTGTAGATGGGACTCACCCTTTTCTACATCTTAATTCCTAAATAATCTAACTAAGGTCCTTAAATATCTTAATTAGCCCATTTGAATTTGTGTAATTTATTCAATTTGATTTATTTGATTTGATTTAGAGCTTAGGAATTGAGTTTGTTTAAGTATTTGATTGATTGATTTTGGATTAGATGTTTTAGTTTAATTGCATCTTGATAATTCAATATCCTTAATATCAATGAAGTTTAAGTTGTTTTTAAGTTCATGTGTTTTGGTTGATTATTTTAGATTTTGATTTAATTAAATCTTGATAATTCAATATCCTTAATATCTAATGAAGTTTAAGTTTGTTTAAGTTCAAGTTCTTTTGATTGATTAATTTTAGAATAGATGTCTTTGGTTTAGTTAAATATTGATAATTCAATATCCTATTTAATTTTTTCTTTGACTATGGTTATGTGACTTGACTTTATGTTTATTTGATTCAATTATGGTTCATTCATTTGTAATTTGATCAGATTAGATTAATTGATATTTTATTTTAATTTTTAGTTGAGTTTGATTCCTTGTAATTAGGATTTTATCTTTAATCACATCCATTTATCATGTTCATCAAAGTTTGGTTTGTATTTTGATTTCATACATTGGATAGTTGATTAGTTTATCTTATTTAAAGGTTGAATGAGATTTGATTTGATTACATATTAAATTGATGAGAGTCTTTCTTAATTTGATTTAATTTCATTTAATTTGATTTGATTAGCTCTATTCATGGGTTTGCTTAGGTTCAATGTGATTATGTAATTAGTTTAATTAAGAAGTGTATTATGTTAATTATAAAGGTTTGTTTAATTTTCAATTTGATTTCATATTTGTTTAGACTAATGATGTAATTAATGACTTAATAATTTAGGTTTAATTTAAGTTTTGATTAATATTTAAGTGCATTTATGTTTAATTAAGCTTAGGTTTAATATGATTAATTTAATTAACTTAATTATTTTATTTAAGAGGTGTGATTAATTATTAAATTAAATAAAGATTTGTTTAATCTTTAATTTGATTTCATATTTATTTAGGTTAATGATAATTAGTGAGTTAATGATTTAAGTTTAAATTAGGATTTGATTAGCATTTAATTGCATTTTATGTTTAGTTAAGCTTAAGTTTAATATGATTAATTTAATTGACTTAATTAGTTTATTTAATAGGTGATTAAATTAATTAGTAAATTAAGGTTTTTGATTTAGATTAATTTAATGTGATTTATAAAATTAATTTATTTTATTAAGATGATGGATTAATTTATTAAGTTTGTATTAATTAGGTGTTTAATTAATTAAGTTTGATTAAGGGTAATTAAATTTTAAATTATTAGATTAATTAAGGTTTGTTTAATTAGAGATTAAAAGGTTTAATTTAGGTTTTGATTAGTTTTAATTGCATCTTAATTATGTTTGATTAAGATTAGATTTAATATGATTAATTTGAATTACTTAATTAGTTTACTTGAGGGTGTGATTATTAAATTTAATTAGGGGTTTGATTTAAACTTACTTTAGAGTTAGCTTTAATGTAACTTATTTAAATTAATTTGAATAATTAAGGGGATGGATTAATTTAATAAGTTTGCATTAATTAGATGTTTGACTAATTAAGTTTGATTAAGGGTAATTAAAATTTTAAATTATTACATTAATTAAGGTTTATTTAATTAGAGATTAATGACTTAATTTCCCACATGAGTGATTTGGTTAAGTGTTTTCTTTAAGTTTGATTTGATGAAAGGATTATTGTTACCATCATTATTATTAAGTGAATTAATTGTTTATTTCATTTCAATTAAGTTTGATTATTTATGATTAGAGTTTTGTTTGATTTAATTTATTTATTATGTTTGTTTGATTTCATTAATATGTTTGATTTAATTATTAGGTTGAAATATTTATTGGTTAATTAATTATCTTATTTCAAATGAATGTGATTTAATCATGTGTTAATTAAGTTTATTTTAATTTTATCTGGTTTAATTTGATTAGTATCAAATGATTAAAGTTTCCTAAATTTGTTAAATTTTGGGTTTGATTTAAGATTTAATCTTTTAATTGAGTTTTATTAACCTAAATAGATTAAATCATATTTAATTTAATCACCTTTAAAGATGATATTTTTTTGATTTGAGGTTTGATTAATGATTGCTTAAGTGCTATTTCATTTTGATTTTGATTTGATATTTAAATTATTTTTAGGTTATGTTTTAATTAACTTCTTAATTGATTAAATTCTACTCTTAAATGTTTGTTTGGGGTTCATTAGGATTCACAAGATCGCCTTATTTTAGTAAGAGACCTAAATATCAATTGAAGTGATTTAAGCCATTTTGAAGATTTTTATAAATTTCAAAAATTTTATTTGATTTATTTTATTAAAATGAATAATTTGAACTTCAAAATTTAATTTCTCCCAATCCAGAAGTCTTGTACACTTAAATTTTTTTGGTAGGTGTGTTTTAACTTTAGTTTCAATCTCTTAAAATTTCAACTTAATTTGACTTATATTTTTGGTTTAATTAATAAAATTTAATTTTTACTAAAACTTAAATTAAGCTCAAAATACTTACTAAAATTTAGAGAATTTAGATTTATTAGATTCCTCTCAAAAAGATAAATCCAACGAGCTCTTGTTTGCAATTTTTGAGCTAAATATTTTATTTTTTATGAATTTTTTAATTTTCACATGATTTAAATTAATTTTTCTTTTTTTTAATAAAAAAATATCGGTGTGACATCCGCCTTTGGGCGGAAGGAAAATGACCCGCTCGCATCCGATCATGATCCGACGGTCCAGATCGACATCGCGTGATCGACATGCGTCGATCACGCGGGTTCGTATGATCGGACGATCTAGATCGCATCCATCCGGCGCATCGATCCACGCATGATTTGAGTCGCTCAATCGCGGAATGGCCATCGACGGCCTAGATCACATTAAGCAGGCGTCAATCGTGATCCATGCGACCGCCCGACCCGCAAAACCACGGATCCGAGATAATCAGCCCATCGCCGGTGAATAGTTTTCGTGCTTTTTTTTGGGAAAAATGAGAGTTTCTAAGCCAAAACTTGTATCAATGGACCCATTATCGCAGAAAAAAAATTTATTTCATAAATTTAAAGTAAAAATGCAGATTATCTAAAAAATTCTAAAAATCGTGAGAAAATTAATACAAAATGCAAATCCTAAGATCGCCTTGGCAAAATTTACCTCAGGGATGATTTCATGGCGGTGAAGATTTGAGAACTCTAGGTGTGAGGAAGCTTTGGAGTGATCTTTAACCTTCCCCTTCAAACATCTCCTTCTCCGGCTTCTAAGCCTGAAATTATTTATATTTTTGAGCTCAAAAATGGCTCAAAGAAGTGGGGGATGGGTTCCTTTTTTTTACTTTGGGGAGATTTTGGGGGCTAAATGGTGGTGAGAGGAAGAGATCTAAAGCTTCATTTCCCCCTCCTTTTATAATGACCGAAAATACAATTTTTTTTTTTTTTGAATTTTTTGGTTCCAAATTGATTGTCATCTTGCTTGGGGTGGTTGGGGTGGATAATAGATTGATTGAGGACTTTAGATTTTTACTCCAAAGTCCTCACTTGCTTCCATATGATTAGCCCTATTCAATGTAAATATTGGGGAGGAGTTAAGTGCATGTGATATGGGGAATTAAATGAGGTTTGGTGGAATCCTATGTGGGGGAGGATCCATGAGAGATTAAAATGGGTTGGGTTGGTTTTGGGCTGATCCCAAATGGGTTTGGGTCAAGTTTGATCAGCCTCTAATGGGTCTTGGCTTGATTTTAAGAGATTTGGCATAATTTGGGTCATATTGGGTCAAATTGACCCATTTGACCAAAATTGGCAAAATTAGCTTGGGTTATGAGTTGATTCATACTCAATTGGCAAATTAAAGATGAATGTGGTCTTTTGTTTGAATTAATTTGGATTTAAGCCAAATTGACCCTTTAGGCCAATTTGGGCTAAGTTGGGTCAAGTTGACCAATTGGGTTTGATTGATCAAATTGGGTTTAATTAAGGCTTTGGTCAAGTTTAATAATCAATTTGGAATGAACTTGAGCCATTGGTTGTAATCAATTTGGGTTAGATCATGATTTGACTCAATTTGGTCCTTTATACCAATTTGGGTCAATTTGGATCAAATGGCCAATTGGGTTGGTTTGGCCCAATTGATTGTAATTAATCATTCTAGGATGATCAAAAATCATGGTGGAAGGTTTTAGTGAGCTTGGTTTAATCCAATTTAGGTTGGATTAGAAGTTGGCTCAAATTGGTCCTTTAGGTCACTTTGGGTCAAGTGGACCTAAATGGGTCAATTGGTTTTGGTTTGATTCAAGTTTAGTTGAACTTATATATGAGCCCTAGATTGAAATATAAATTCAATGGCAATCAATTTGGAGTCCAATGGGTTTTGGCTCAATTGAAAGTTTTAAGTCATAAAGTTGGGCTTGACTTGGGTTGACTTGAATTTAGTTTGATGATTGTAGGTTTTATTTATATTTGGATAAATTATCAAATGAATGATTGATTTGAGAGAAAATTCATTAGTTTTGACTTGATTTAGATAGAATTTAGCTAAGTCCAAAGAATTGGCTTAAAGGGCTTTGATTTTGATTTGATTGATATAGTTTTGGTCATCTGAATTTGGATTTCATTTATATTTGTGAATATAAATGAATGAATAATTGATTTATAAAGGGATCAATTGAGTTTGATGTGATCAAAAGGGAGTTTTTGCTAAGCTTGTGAATGTGGTTCATATGGCTTAGGAAGGGGTTTTAGGATTTGAATTTGATTTTGGGTTTCAATCATTTAGAATCAAATTTTGAAATCTTTGGAGTTTGAATTTGAATTTGAGATTTAGTTTGAGAATTGAGTCTGGGTTTGATATGAGAAAGTGTATCTAGATTGGTTTTAGGCTATGGGATAGGTAATTTTCTTAAACCCAAGGTATCTTATCTTATGATTAACACTTCTAAGTCTAAAGGTGTTCACCTAATCACTAGAAGTGTCTTATGACTAAGGAGTTCTTAATGTCTAAGAGTCTTAAGTCTAAGAAGAGGAGGTTAAGAGCTCACTCCAAAAGTGAGGTTAACAATACCCAACATATTCAAATTCAAAAATTGGCAAAATGACTATTCTACCCCTAGGCCATAGAATAATTTTTTTTGTCAAATCTATGGGGAATTTGGTCAAGCCCTCTTCATATCAACTTGATACCTTCCTAATATGTCAAGTGAACCCTATGGAGGGTGGTCCACCCAACCCAATTGGTTTGGGTTAGTCCAAATGGACCGAAGGCCAAAACCGGCCCCCTAGCTCAAATTCACCAATTTGAAAACCTCCCTCCACATGGGAATTACTAATCCACTCTTCGGCTCAAACCGATCATGTGCCAACTTCAAACAACCCAAACAACCCTTTTCATATGTTCAATTGGATCAAAATGGCACCCATAGCTTCGACTATCCGATTTCCATAGGGGGAGATATACTCCCCCTAATCCAATTCAATTCAGACATCTTCATTGTCGATTGAGTAAGGGAGAGTGTTAGGAGCCATCAGAGAGCAATCCTAATCTTTCTAAGAGGGATTTGAAAAGAGCATTTCTTGATTTTCTTCCATTGAAAACATGGGAACTCTACTCATTTCTAAACTTGTTCCATACTCCAATCCAGTGCAATTATCTTTGCACATTCCATCAGGGGGCTAAGTCGAGTGCAGCCAAGCCTTCACACAAGTTCCTAAGGCAATGAGAAGTTCAATTTGATCAATGTCACAAAGGAGAGGAGGAGGTGTTGGTCCATAGAGCCATCCACTCAACCTCAGGACTCAAACTTTTAGCAAAGCTTCATCTCAACCAAACAAAGCTCCTCCAAGGGAATCGAGCGCCGGTGATCGCCTTCGGCGAGGTATGACATTTTTTGACCACTAGGCTTAAGAGGTGTTGGTCCTTTGTAAAAGAAAGTGTCACAACATAAGAATTCCACTGTTGGATAGAATTTCCATTAGTGTATGATGGTGTGTGCAAAATCCTATCCTAATCTGAGCTCAATCGAGCTCGGATCAAGGCTTAGATCATGCAAGATCTCCATTGATCCTCAGGGAAGAAAAGAAATAATCCTAGCCATCCATCCATGCATTTTGGATGGATGATCGAGATTAAATGCACATTTTATAAATCCTTTATCCTTTAAAACCGGGTGATCGCTCAATCTCGATGAACGAGTATCAAACCGCATCCCACCGCCATGCTACCACGGTGATGGGATGTTTAAGTGACTCGCTCACAGCATGATGCATGTAAAGCGCGCTGACCGCCACCACCGCATGTCGAGTTGTGGGTTAAGGGATTTAATTAGGGTTTTAATTAATTCTAATTAATCTTCTATGCTTTAAAAATTCATATCTCCCTAAATAAAAATCAGAAAAATATGAGGTCAATTTCTCCTGAAAGATAATTCTATATAGAATATTCTAAAATTTATTTTAATAAATTTTGAGCTATATTTTTCTCCAATTTTGGGTTTTATTGGAAATCTTATTCTGCTAATTACTCCTTAATTTATCCTCTGATTAATTTTAAACATCTTGAGTATGTTTTGGGGGATGACTTCTACCTCCCTTAATTTTCTTGAGATTTATTGAAGGGTTAATTAGGGGAATTGCAAATGCATTTTCTAATTACTCCCTTAATGTAATTAAAGATAATTAAGGGTGTGATTAGTGTTTTAATCCCTCATTAAGGTTGATTAAGATTTTATCTAGTGAATAGGAGGTTTAAGAAATAATTTTGGGGTATTTCCCCTAAGCTATTCCTTAACCCCCATTTTCTTTCTTTAATCCTCTCTTAATTAAAGGATAATTCATTAATTACCCGCTTAATTAATTTCTAAAAATTATAAAATCTTTCAAAACTTAATTAATCTACTTTGGGTAGATGCTTAGGTGTTCAAGAGCCTAAGTTCAATTAAGGAAATCAAAACCCAACTCATATGTGTGAGGGGTGTTTTGAAATTACTTAAGTTAAACCCCTCCTTAATTAACCATTAATCATGAGCCAAATTGCATTAAACCCTTTTCTTCCTAGGTGCATTGCAAATTTAAATTTCTTGTGAGTTTTATGTCATCTCATTGGCTCATAATTATTTGATTAACTATGCTAATATGGTATAGGTAAGGGTTGTTTAATTCATACCTTAATCAAAATCTAAAATGAATATAATCATCTAAAAATTAAATAAAAATGTCAAACACATGTGAGAATGGGTTAGGAATAGCAAACTCAACTCACATTTTTCAAAATTAAATCAAATTCAACATCAAACAAAAATCATACTAAATGAACTTTGATTTATTTTAAACTTTCTTATTTCATAAGATTGTCTTTAAGACTTAATTAAACTGAATATGTTTACATACTTTCATTGTATTAGTTTTTTCCCCAACATGCTAAATATGTATGTCATATGGCTTCATGCATCCATACTTGTCAAAATTCAAATTTAAAATAAAAAATATTTACTTTATGTCAAATTTGCATGTGTTGGCTAAAGTAAGAATATGAGTTGCTATTATTAATATTAAATTCAAATTATTTTCAAAATATATAAATCAATTATCAAAATTGAAAGTGTGTTACTTATATTCTAATTATACGCTTGCATGTGAGTAAGATATAAAGATGTGCTTAGGGTAGGTCTTCCTTCTCTTTTCTTTTTGTATAATTTTGAATATGTTTTGGTAAGGTGTGTGTGGTTCATTTGAAAATGACCTAACACTTGCCTAATTCTATATCCTATTCATTCCTATACTATTACTTAAGAAGGATACCTATGCTTGTATATATAAATTGCATAAACAAAATAAATCAACTAATATAAATTTTTGTATTCTTTCTTTTCCATTCATTTCTTTTATACACATGTTTGTATTCAAAAAAAGTGGTCTATTAGTCTGGACAACCCCGAGATTGCGAGGCTTTAAGTAGCCCTAAGTAGGTCTTGTATCTTACACCTCTGGTTAACAATGGCACTGTACTCACTTATGCCTTTTGAACTTTCATGTGTGCATGTGAAAGTTGGATAAGAAATCCCTTTTCTAATTAATGAAAATCATGCATCATGAACTTCCAAACTTTCTTAAATGAATCACTTAGCATGCATCATAAAGTGTGTTAAATATTCTCATTTGTGTGTATAGATATATATGCTTAGGACTCATTCATATGCATGTTATACATGTTGGGAAAGAAATGAAGTAATGTATATTTTGTGAATTTAGTTCATTTTATTTAATCGTAAAATACCTTTCTTTTTGAATAAGTTTGTTTAGAGTTCATCTAAACTTAGGATTGATTAAATGACTTAATCAAAATATTCACTAAATAAAACTAAAATGTGAATCTACTTTAGAAATTACTTAGGTTAGGGAAGGAAAGAGAAGTTCTTATCTTTCCATCTCTTTATAACTTAGTAATTAATTGTAGGATTTACTTGAACCTAATCAAAACATGAAATAAAATTAACCCAAATCAATTAAATCACTTAAATGAAACCATCCTCTAAGTTAAACATGCTTCACACTTAGAAAATTCTAACTTAAAGCCATAGCTAAGCATACCACACAAACCTACAAAGCATACACATTAGGCTAAGTCACAACTTCTAGCTTTAGGTTTGGGCAATGCATGGTTTGATGCTTGCTTTTATTTTATGATATGTATTTTAGACTGAATGTTAGGATGTATGCTCATAGAATGAATGATAAGACGATCTTAGTCTAAGCATTATTTTCTGTAGGGGATTGTGCTTAAGGGGCGCTGTAATAAATAAAAATATAAATACTTTTTCTGTGTAGGTGCTTATACTCTAAGCATAATCCAATAGGCCAGGTGGACTTAGTCACCCATGTGTGGGGTGATAAGTCCAATATACATGCTTGGGATTTGGTGGTTTGTTTAGCTAACCTTTGTTTTGCAAGTGTTAGCTAGATTTATTTTTCCTTTTCATGTAAATTTTATAATTAAGATTTTGGAATGATTGTTATGGGATTAGGATGAGCATTGGTCATAAGATCCTATCTTGTGCACCATGTGAAGCCTTTGGAGCATCCACCTTCAACCATCCAAAAGAAGGAACCAAAGAAGAAAGAAGAAAAGAAGAAGAAAGAAGAAAAGAAGAATGAAGAAATGAAGCTTGAAGACCCCCATAACAATGAATTTTTTGCTTAATTGTATTTAATTCATTTGTAATTCAGATTATAGGGTAGTCACCCAATTTGTTTTGGGTTTGTGCGGTACTACACGGCCTCTTATTCTTTTGTGATTAACTTTATAAATTGATTGATGATTTATTTAACTTGTGCATTAAGTGGCATCCTTTTTTTAGTTTCTTCCTTGCTTTATGTATGGCATGGATGTGGATTATGCTCTTAGGAAAAATAAATCTTTTACCAAACTTAATAGTTCAAAACTAAAAAATAAAGAACTCATAACCTCACCTAAAGCTTAGGTTTAAAATCAATATAAAAGAATTAGCAACCTTTAGCTGGATGAGTATTTATTTTACAATATAATGCACAAATGCATCTTATTTCACTCTTGATTGGAGGATTTCCACCTTTGCCAGAGAAACTTGGATTGACCTTTAAGAGCCATGGTGGAAACACACCTCCTCCCTTCTCGCTGATTTTGGCCAATAAATTTCTTTCTTATGCATTAGGCATATGAATCCTATTATCCTAAGTCAAAATAATTATCCAAAAATGAAGATAAAATGAAATATGAATTACATTAGATTTAAGTCATTTGAAGCATGTACTTACATGATCTAGTCTTTTTAGGGAGTGATTTTAAGGACTTAGTCTCTTTTTAAATAAATAATTCTAGCTATCTTGTAAATATATAAGACTTGCTACATAAATTTAAAATCATAGGAGTTAGTGACCACCCCTTGTGTCAAAAGTAGTCGATTTGTCTCTTGGATGCAAACTAATACCCATTTTTTTCTTAGATTTAGGTTGTGCTTTTGGCCCTCGCTAAAGCTCCCTGGATTTAGGTTCTGAGATTTCTTCTCCCCTTTGTGGGCCATAAGCATAATTCCTCACCTCTTAGGTATTTCCATAATCTTATTTTGTGGAATCATAAGCCCTAAATTTCTAATAAAAAATTCAACTCAAATAAATTAATCAATTTAAAAAATGTAAAGCCTAACCATATGATAGTTTTAGATGCTCGCTAGGTTTTCTAACATCATGGACATCTCATACTTATCAACTCAAATAAATTAATAAATTTAAAAAATAGTAGGGAAGAATATCCGTACATATGCAATATTATCTTTAAGTCCTTATTGAGGTGATTAGTCCATTAAGGACTTCTATCTCGAGATAGTACACTATTCTTTGATGATCCATCACCAATAAGCACATCTGCGAATCTATGTGGTGTCCCAACTAATAAGGTGTATATTTATTTTCATTTATCCTCTTCAAAAAAGGATAGATGAAGGCAGAGATATATTTTCACCACACACACTTGGAGCGATAACAATTTTCCTGAAGTAAATATTCAATGAAAAGATAAAGGCTCATAGCCTCGTAATGGATGAAAAAGTCGGAGTAAGGGTCGCCTCTTACCCATTGAATATGATCAAGTGTATTTAAAAGGTTACTCGTGTTGAAATTTAATACTTCGGCTTGGTAATCCAAAGCAACATCTAGCCCAATTTAAGGCTACTTGTGGTAATACAGGAGGGAATGATGCACTATTTTTTATCAATAGCCTGACCTCTGTTGCTTTCAAGTGGTATGCAAATTATGAATGATTGGGTTAAAATATTTGGTAAGTTAGAGATGATATTCATAAAGAGGTTCGCCAGTGCAATTGAGAAAATAATAATCGCTGACATTGCCTTGTTGAAAAGGAGAAAAGATGAGTCAGTGACAAAATTTATAAGTCATTGGCACAACCTAAGCATGAAATATGAACAATAAATGGAAGAACATGCGATTCAATTGCTAATGGGTAATATGGATGATAAAATAACACCATTCTATGTATGACATTGATTGCAACATTCCAGGACTTGCTCGATAGGGTGGCTAAATTAAAAAAATTGAATCACTCTAAGTTTGAAATCTATGCAGATAAAGAAAAGAGGAACAAACCTTCAGACTCAAGAAGAAATAAAACTCATGCCTTCTTATAGATCAAATGATGAAAAGTAGGTGATATATAATATGATAAAGAAAAATAACTGATGTACAATGATGATTAGGGAAAGAATCCTGTCTATTCTAATCCATAGCCAAAATTAGTATTGGGAGGCAATGATAAACCTCAGACTTTTTCAAGTGGTGGGGAGCATCCCAAACAAATAACAAGAGATGATGAGCGAATGTGACCATCTCTTAAAAAAATATGAACAAAGATTATTCCTTTAAAAGAGATAGTGTGGCTAAATTATTTCGGCAAGTAGTCAAAATTGGTTTACAATTACCAGAAATTAAAATGCCTGAAGAAGCTGATCAAGTTAGTAATCCAAATTACTGTCCCTATCATCGGATGATTAGTCATCCTATTGAAGATTGTTATGTATTCAAAGATTGGCTAGAAAAGAAGTATCATGAGGTGAATTTACATTATCCGACAGTGTTCTAGTCAACCCAAAAAGGGAGTCTATAAGGATGATTACGTCCTCTTCCGTAACATCCATCAAAGACAAAAGAAGGATAAATCAGCTCACACTAAAGAATGGGAAATAGTAGTCTCCAAAAAGATAATGAAAATGCTGAAGTAGCGAAAAGGCATCCCTAGTGTTAAGTGAAAATCACCACTGGAACCTATATTGGACTTAAAAGAGATACATAAACTAAATATTTGGGCTTCTCAACAACATTCTGATAAGGCTACTTCATCACAGCATGAGGAATAATTTACTAAATGCCGGCCTCATAAATTAAAGAAGTCGGCTAAGAAAAAGAAGATCAAGAAGAGAACTACAACTCAAAAGATCATTAATAATTTAGAAGAGTATCAACAACCATTTAGGCTATGATTTATGCAAACTTAGCATTAATGATGAAGAAGATAATGGTGAATCTTATCCAAAGAATATTAAATCATCTATGTGATGTCAAATTCTTTTCAGACGCTACTCCAAAATGATAAGGGTAGTCAAACAGACTCGACCAACCCATCAAAATTTTTAACAAGAAAGCAAGAAGTGCCTGAGGATTTAACGTTTGAATTTTGTTTAATGACTCAACAAGATAATAATGATTTAGATGAAGATCTATTTTTTTCCGATGAAGAAGAGTCAGACTCATCAATATCATCGCATACAAAACATGTGAAGTTGAAAAGTGGGTTTAACCCTTTTGGTCAGTCCTCTAGAATAAGAAGAAAATTTGAAGAAACTACCCCTTCAGAAGAATTAGAGCATGACAAAGTGATTCAAGTTCAGTTGAGAAGTGTTAAAGTCTTACCACCTTCATCAAAGAGGGGAAATGTAAATAAAGACCAAGGCAAATAATTTGAAGTCAACAAAGATATCATTCCCAAAAATAGAATGAAGCAAATCAAGTGAAAAGATAGATTATAATATTTATCACATTGAGAAAGATCCGCACAACTAAGTGTGTATGAGGCTCTTTAATGTTAAAGACTCAGAAACTTTGATACAAGCTCAAATAAAAAATTATGTTTACTGCTGAAAATGCATGATTGAATCATTACAAACTCAAGACCTCCCAGTAATCACATTTTCTGAAGAAGATCTTATGTTGGGAACGGCAGATCACAACCATCCTCTATATGTTACTGTAGAGTGATGGCATCTTGATCAACTGAATATTGATTGATCTAGGTTCTTCTATCAATCTTATGAGTCTAAAGGTTTTAAGAGGATTATCATTTGATATCTACATCTTGGGAGAGATAAGTTAATGGTTCATGATTTCAATGAAAAAATGCAAAAAATCCTGAGTTCTTTTATTTTGCTCAAGTTTCGGGATTTATATACATAAGCCAAATTTCATGTAATCGATGTTGATATATCATTTAGAGCTCTTTTGGGTTGACCATGGCTGCATCAGTATGGCATGGTCCTATCAACTATGCATCAATGTATGAATTACCTAAGAGATGGAGAAAAGTTTAGAATTCCTAGCAACCTACAACCATTCTCCGTCCATGAAGCAAAAATTTATGAAGATGCAAAATACTTCATCCTTAAAGAGCCTAAGCAGAGTGATAGCATCACTCGTGAACTAAAAAAGGAATTTCACAAAGAGAAAAGCGTAAGAAAAGAGAAAAAGAAGGCAATATTGACTCCCTAAAGCACTTGACTTTACATCTAAATCAAGAAGATCAGTTCCTCACTTGGGAAGTGACACACAAGAAGAAGAAGATATTCCTATCAAACCTAAGGGAACTTATAAGCTTTCAAGAAAGGCAAAGTATGAAATAAGTGATTCTGATTCACACTATGATTTCAAATCTACTTATGGAAATAGAATTCAGATTATCGCATCGAGAAGGATAGCTCACTTGGCAGAGTCAGATGACTCAATCAAAATTATACCCATCTCTGTGGTGAAATTTTATAAGAAAAATTTCTTAAAAGAAAGAGGAGTATACTTCCATCTTCACTCTATGCGGGATAAAATGAAGATAGAAATACTTTCTTCTTTCTATGCATTTTTGACACCATGTAGATCTGTAGATATTCTTATTGAAGGTGAACATGTATGACATTGAGGAGAAGTGTACTATCTCAAAAGATAGAAATCACCACCCTATAATGGACCTAATCACCTCAATAAGAACTCCTAAGAACAATGGGGTTGCATGTGTACCAAAGATTATTCCCCTACTTTACATGAAAAAATAAAGTGAGATTTATTTTAAATCGGATTTGTTAAGTTCCCTACAGGGGCAAGCCCCCATAGTTAATTATATCCTAAGGAATGAGATCCATTAAGAATACTCTCGATTAAGGTAAATGATCGTTGTCTCCAAAGATTTTACTGTAGGACTATCAATCGATTAGTTTATTTTGGAAGATCAAATGGGATTGATCAAAGAGAGAGTTATTATCGAAGCCAAAGGATGCTCACGATGCTAGGAAACCTAGCGAGCATCTTAAACTACTCTATGGTTGGGCTTTACATTTTGAAATTGAATTATTTATTTGAGTTGACTTTTTATTAGAAGTTTAGGCTTATAATTCCACAACACAAGGTTATGAAAATGTATAAGGGGTGAGGATTTATGCTTATGGCCCATAGAAGGGAGAAGCAACCTGAACCTAAATCTGGAGCTTTGGGGGCCAAAAGCATGACCTAAATCTAAGGTGACAATGGGTATTTGATTTGCCTCACAAGATAGGACAAACCACATTGCTTGGACTTACAACCCCTGGGGTGGCTTCCAACTAACTCCTCCTATGAGTTTAAATTCATGTAGGCAAGTCATATGCTTTATGCAAGATAGCTAGATTGTTATTTATTTAGAAAGAAACTAAGTCCTTAAACTCACTCCCTAAGAGACTAAATCATGTAAGGGCATGAGAAATGACCTAGATCTAATGCAAAACATATTATATATTATTTTTATTTTTTTAATAATCATTTGACTCGCTTATAAGATTCATATGCCTAATGCATGAGAAGTAAGATTATTGGCCAAAATCAGTGAGAAGGGAGGAGGTGTGTTTCCACCATGGCTCTCAAAGTTCAAGCCAAGTTTCTCTAGCAAATGTGAAAGCCCTCCAATCAAGAGTGCAACGATATGCTTTTATGCATGATGTTATAAAAGAAATTCTCATCCAGCTAAGGGGTTGCTAATTCTTTTATCTTAATTTTAACTTAGGCTTTAAATGAGGTTATGAGTTATTTATTTTAATTTTGGGTTGATTAATTTGGTAGAAGATTTATTTTTCCCTAAGAGCTTAATCATCATCCAAGCCATACATCAAAGTAAGGAAGAAATTAGGAAAATACGCCATCTTAATGCTCAAGCTAAACAAAATATCAAACATTTTATAAAGCTAATGCAAAAGTATAAAAGACCATTTATGGTCGGGAACCACCACACAAACCCAAAAATAAATTGGGTGGCCAAGCTCTACCCTTTTACAAGTCGGATTACAAATGAATCAATTTATAATTAAGCAAGGAAATTCATGTTATGGGGGTCTTCTTTCTTCTTTTCTTCTTTCTTCTTTTGGATGGTTGGAATGTGGATGCTTCAAAGGCTTCACATGGTACATAAGATGAGATCTTATAACCAATGCTCATTCCCATAACATTCATTCCAAAATTATAATTGTAAAAATACATGAAAAGAAAAAGTAAATCTAACTAACACATATAAAACAAAGATTAACTAAACAAACCATACAAATCCCAAGCATGTATATTGGACTTAGCACCCCACATATGGGTAACCAAGTCCACCGACCTATTGGATTATGCTTAGGAGCACTGCACAACAAAAAAAAGCATTTATATTTTTATTGCCCCCCAAAGCACAATGCCCTGCAGAAAATAATGATTAGACTAAATCATCCTACCATTCATTCTATGCCCATTCACCCTAACATCCAGACTAAAACAAGACATCACAAAATAAAAGTAAACATCAAGCCATGCACCGTCTAACCTAAAGCTAGAAGTGGTGACTTAACCTAATGTGTGTGCTTTAAAAGATTTGTGTGGTATATTTAGCTATGGTTTTAAGGTTTGGATTTCCTAAGTATGATGATGTCTAATTTAGAGGGTGGTTTCATTTATGTTGTTTAATTGATTTGGGTTGGTTTTATTTGATGTTTTATTTAGGTTTGAATGAACTTATAATTAATTACTAAGTGTTGTAAAGATAGAGAAAGGAGAAGAGAACTTCTCTTTCCTTCCCTACCTGAAGTAATTTCTAAAGTGAATTCAGGTTTAGTTTTGTTTAGTGAATGTTTTATTATGTGTTTTAATTAATCCTAAGTTTAGATTTTTTTTTCTAAACAAACCTATTCAAAAGAAAGGCATTTTAAGATTAAGTAAAGTGAACTAAATTCACAAAAAAAAATACACATCACTTCATTTCTTTGCCAACATGTATAACATGCATATGGATGCATCCTAAGCATATCTATACATACAAATAAGAATTTTTTTAACACATTTTATGATGAATTCTAAGTGAGTTACTAAGAAAATTTGAATGCTTTATGATGCATAATTTTCAGTAAGTAGAAAAGAGGTTTTCTTATCCATTTTTCACATGTACACATGTAAGTATGAAAAGCATAAGTGAGTATGATGCCATTATTAACTAGGGGGTGTAAGGTACAAGACCTACTTAGGGCTACTTAAAGCCTCAGAACCTGTGGTTGTCCACTAATAGACCACTTTCCTTAAATACAAGCATATGTACAAAAGAAATAAAGGGAAAAGAAAGATGCAAAAAGTTTATGTTAGTTGATTTGTTTTGTTTATGCAATTTATATGTGCAAATATAGATGTCCTTCTTAAGTAATAGTATATGAATTAATAGGAAGATAATTAGGCAAGTATTATGTTCTTTTCAAATGAACTATACAGTTTGCCAAATCCTATTTAAACCCATACTAAAAGAAAAGGGAGGGAAGGCTACATTATGCATATCTTCATACTTATATCCACATGCAAGCTCATAACTAATCATAAGTAGCACACTTTCAGTTGTGGATATTTGATTTATATATTTTGAAAATAGTTTTGAATTTAATAGTGATAATAGTCATTCATATTTTTACTTTAGCCAAAACATGCAATTTGACATAAAGGAAATATTTCACTTTCATTTTGATTTTTGAAAAGAATGAATGCATGAAATTCATATGACATACACATTTAGCATGTTAGGAAAGAACTAAAGTAATGAAAGCATGTAAACACATTCACCCTAATTAATTCCTAAAGAAAATCTTATGAAATAAGAAAGTTTAAAATAAATCAAATTATTTTAAGAAGGTTTGATTTTGTTTTGAGTTTGATTTAATTTGAGAAATGTGAGGTGAGTTTAATGTTCCTAACCCATTCTCACATATGTTTGTTATTTTAATTTGATTTTTAGGTGATTAAATCAATTTTATACTTTGGTTAGGTTAAGGTATGGATTAAGTATGTTAATTACTCCTTACCTATACCACCTTAGCATACTTAATCAAATAATTATGAGCAAATGAGATGACATAAAACCACACAAGGAATTTAAATAAATAATGCACCTAGGAATAAAAAGGCCTAATGCATTTGGCTCATGATTAATGATTAATTAAACTAAGGGATTTAATTTTAAGTAATTTCATAACACCTCTCATACATGTGAGTTGAGTTTTGATTTCCTTAATATACTTAGGCTCTTGAACACCTAAGAATCTACCTAAGATAGATTAATTGAGTTCTGGAAGGTTTTAGAATTTTATGAAATTAATTAAGGGGATAATTAGTGAATTAACCCTTAATTAAGGTTGGATTAAGAAAGAAAAAAGGGGTTTGGGAATATCTTAAGAAAGCATCCCAAAATTATTCCTTAAGCCTCATATTCACTTAATCAAAACTTAATTGACTCAATCAGAGGGTTAAACCCCTAATTGCTTAATTATATGAAGAGAGTGATTAAAAAATGAACTAGCAATTCCCCTAATTAAGCCACTAATAAATCCCAAGAAAATTAGGAGAGGCAGGAGTCATCTCACTAATTAAGCACAAGAAGTTTGAGATTAATCAATGGAGTAATTAGAGAGTAATTAGCAAAATAACATTCCCAATAAAACCCAAATTTAGAGAAAAGCACTATCCAAAATCCATTAAAATCAAATTTAAAATATTCTATATTTAATTATCTATCCAATGCAATTTATTTCATATTTTTTGAGTTTTCTAAGCTTAGATATGAATTTAGAAAGTTTTCATTATTAATTAGAATATTTAAATAGCCTAATTAAGTATTTAATCGCCCACACGCGGGTACCGAGCTGCGCTTTCCACGTGGTGTGATGGGATTGGACCTTAAACTTGTCACATCGTAGTAACATGTCAGCGGTGGCGCTTATTTTCTCCTACCGTCGATCAAGGATTGGAAGGCGAGATTATGATTCTAAAGGATAAACCAGGGTATAATTACGGCCATCCATCCAAAATGTGTGGATGGACTGCCATAGATTTATCCCTGTATTTTCCTATGAGAGATGGTTACCATCCACCTTCTAGGGCATAATCCATGCTCAATTGAGCTTGGATTGGGCTAAAATTTAGCTCACACCATCATCATACAATGGAGATCACATCTAACGACTAAAATTCTATGGGATTAAAATTTCTTTCACAAAGATCCAAACTACATTGAATTTAAGCTCAAAAAAATGGCTAACCTCGCCAGAGGTGATCACCGATGCTTGATTCCCTTGGAGAAGCTTCGAGTGGATGATTTTCAGTTTGAGGCTTAGATTGGGTAGATGCTTCAAGTCCCTTTGCCTTGAGCTCTTGATCAAGGTGACTTTCCTTAGAACTTAGGAAAGATCTTAGGCAAGTTGAAGTTCTAAGAGAGTGCTTGCAAAGGGAATTAGGCTGATATTGAGAGTGGGCTGAGTTTGATTTTCAGTGGAGCTCCCCTACTTTCAAACTATGAAAACTGTGAAATGGGAATTTGGAAATCACTTGAGAGAGCTTAGGGAGGCTGAGAAATGACTCCTCTGGCTTCCTTTGGTTCAATCAAATTAGAGAATCTTCAAATCAAATCAAATTAGGGTGAGTATATCTCTCCCTTTAGCAATTGGACAATCGAGAAAAGCTTTGTTGCTTTGATATACTTGAGCTCCTTGAGTGAGTTTGTTAGGCTATTAGATGAGTCATTGCATTTGGTTTTGGGTAGGGAAGGAGTGGAGGAGATTGCCATGTGCTTGAAACAAGTGGAAGCATGATTCCCATGTGGCCATTTTAAGCAGGAGTTAGTTTGGGTTGGTTTGACTGACCCAAACCATTGATCATGTGCACTAGGTCCATTAGTGACCATTTGGTCCACTAAGAGGATGCCAAGTGTCCATGAAAAGGAATTGACCAAATTCATTTTGATTTTACCACTATGGCCTAGGGGTAAAATGATCATTTGACCTTGATTTCAATTTGGGCATATTTGGTATGATGATAAATTAGGCTTTACCAAGTTTCATTGAATTTAGAGTTAGTTTGATGTGATTTGGCTCATGTTGACCCATTTAGGTCAAAATAGATCAACTTAGGTCAAGTTGATCAATTGGTCAAATTGGGTTAAATCAAGGGTTGGTTCAAGTTCATATGACCATTTGAAATGTTTTGGTGGCTTTGGTTTGATTCAATTTAGTTTAGGTTTGAATTTGGTTCATTTGATTCATTTAGGTCAAATGGGTTAAGTTGACCAATTTGACCCATTTGACCTATTTGGGTTAGGTCATGGGTTGGTTCATGTTTGGTTGTTTATATGAAATGGATTGGTATCTTTATTTCCAATCAATTTTGGTTAAGTTTGAATTTGGCTCTATTTGATCCTTTAGGTCAAGTTGGGTTCAAGGTTCAACAATCATTTTTGGATGAACTTGACCCATTGGTTTTAATCAATTTGGCTTAGATCAAGTTTTGACACATTTTGACTTTTAGGTCAAGTTGGGTCAACTGTGGGTCAATTTGGCTAGGTTAGGCTCAAATGTTGACTCAAGTTCAAACATTGATCATGAATGAACTTAGATCAATGGTTTCAATCAATTTATCCCTATGGTGGATTTTGGCTATGTTGGGTTTCATTTTGGCTAAGTGTTGACTTGGTCAACTCTTAGGTTTGACCCAATTTGAGTGATTTATCATCATAATGATTGTTGATCATGATGAGAGGCTTAGGTGCTTAGTTCAATCCAATTTGGTTAGGATTAGAATTTGCTCATAAGGGTACTTTTAGGTAGGGTCAAATGTCAAGCTTGATTTGAGTTTGATTGAACTCACATATGGACTTATGATTGAAATATAAATTCATTTGCAAGTGGTTTGAAGTCAAATGGGTTTTGATTCATTGACAAATTCAAGTTCAAAGATAAGTTTGACTTAGGTTTGATTTTTGAATTGAGTTTTGATTTGATGATTGAAGTTTATGTTTATATTTGGATTCATGATTAAATGATTAATTTGAATTATGAAGAAAAATCAAGAGTTTGGCTTGATTTGAAGTTGATTTGGCTAAGCTCAAGAATTTGACTTGGAAGGTTTAGGTTGGATTTTGATTGAATTTGGGTTTAATTTTTGGAGTTGGTTTTGGTTGTTTGAGTTTATATTTCATTTATATATGTGAATACCAATGAGAATATAAATGGGTTATGAGAGAATTTCAAAGATTTGAAGTGATTTGAACATGATCTAGGTCTAAGTCCTTAAGAGAAAATCAAAGTGACTTAGGAAGGATTTGTGATTTGAATTTGAATTTGGGCTTTGATTTGATTGATTTGAATTTATATTTCATTTATATATGTGAATATAAATGAGAATATAAATGGGTTGTGAGAAAATTTCATGAATTTAAGGTGGTTTGAATTTGGTTTAGGCTAGGTCCTTAAGAGGAAAATAAGGGCTTTAACAATATTTTTGAACTTGGAATTGAATTTTGGATTTAGTTTGATTGATTTAGATTTATATTTCATTTATATATGTGAATGCAAATGAGAATATAAATGAATTATAAGAAAGTTTCATGAGTTTGAATTGATTTGAACATGATTTAGGCTAAGTCCTTAAGAGGGGATTAAAGGACTTAAGAAAGATTTTGAACTTAGAATTTCAATCATAAACTTCAATCATTGAATCATGGTTTCAATCATGGGTTTGATTTGGTTTGAAAAAATCAATTGCTTGGAATTGATTTTTTGATGTTGATTTGATTTTGGAGTTTTGACTGAAGAAAGGAAGTAGAATGGTTCAAGTTATAGGTAAATTTTCCTAACACCCCTAAGGCATGACCTATTCTTATGGCTAACTCTTCTAAGTCTCTAGGGTTAGGTTGAGTGTCCACCTAATCACTAGATGTGTCTTAAGACTAAGAAACTCCTAAAGTCTAAGAGGAGTCCTATGTCTAAGATGGAGGGGTTGAGAGCTCATCCTAAAAATGAGGTCAACAATTCCTCAGTAGTGCTTCAAAGAAATAACTCCACTGAAGGTCCATAACATTTAAGAGTTGATAACATTCTATGTACCACTATTGAGTGAGAGTGGCGAAATAAGAACTCTATTTTACAAATTTGAAGAGTCTCAGCCTTACAATTTTGATCACCTACCAATGTGAAAATTGAGATAGCCAATAAGAATACCAATATACTATCCACATAAATTAGAAGAATGATGCAAGCTTAGAATTCATATTAGAACTACTAAATATAGAACTCAAATCTTTAACAAGATGTGAGCCAAAGAAGTGCTCAAGATCATAAAGAAGTGATAAGTTTATCACCAAAGGTCTTGGTTCATCCATAAATCTCATCAAAATAAAGTTTATTATAATATAATGTTTAGGTTGAAAATAATAGATGAAGAAGATGATCTCCATAAAATTCTTCTCACAAACGATGAAGAAGTAGCTGCTTGCATCAAAAGATGGTGGACAAACAACTACTATGGATGAACTCAAAGAAATTAACCTAGAGTGAGATCCCCATCAACTTTATGCCATTCATTGAGAAAGTTGTAGAGCTAAAAATGTTACTTGGAATTAGATTGCTTTGCTTACCATTTCAAATGTTAGATCCTGATGTCATAAATTGCTATTAAACTAGATGATGCCTTAAGCAAGCTCCTCTGAATGAGATTGGAGATTGAAAATGGGTAATTGAAACTAAGAATTTGTCAAAGCTTCATCCTGAGGAGAAGTATGCAAATTGGATAGCCAATATTATTCCTGTTAAGAAGAAGAATGGTCAAATTCGTCTCTACATTGACTTCTGAGACCTAAATAAGGCATGTCCGAAAGATAACTTTTCACTTCCAATATCAGAACTACTAGTAGACAATACTTTCAACTATGACATGTTCTCATTTATGGATGGATCATCGAGATATAATCAAATCTAGATGAAAGACATACATCATTCAGAAAACTTATTGGCATTTACTGCTACATAATCATGCCTTTTGGTTTGAAAAATTCTAGAGCTACATATCAAAGAGCCATGATGCATATTTTTGATGAGTTAATTCACCAAAAAGTGGAATGTTATATTGACAATTTGGCGGTGAAAAGCTTAAATCACAAAAATCACTTTAAAGACTTGAGAATTATATTGGAGAGAATCAGAAAATATGATCTCAAGATGAATCCTCTAAAATGCACATTTGGGGTATCCTCTAGAAAATTCTTGGGTATATTATATGTTATAGAGGTATTGAAATTGATCTTGCTAAGATCAAGGCAATTGTGGAGATGCCTCCATAGAAGAGTTTGTGTCAGCTCCGTTCTTTACAAGGATTGCTTGCTTTCATCCATCGATTTATATCAAACTTATCAAGATATTGTCAACCATTTACAAGGTTGATGAAGAAGGATGCTCCATTCAAGTGGGACAAGGAGTGCCAAGAAGCCTTCAATAGCATTAAAAGTTATGTTAAATCCACCAATACATCTACTCTGGGCCTCATTCTATGCACATTAAAGAGTCCTTGGAGAATTATTGGCACAACACAATGAAGAAAGCAAAGAGAATGCTCTTTATTATATTAATAGAAGGTTGATATGAGCAGAAATGAGATACTCTCTGATAGAGAAGCAATGTTTGACATTGATCTTTGCAGTCCAAAAGCTTCATCACGATATGTTATCTCACAAGATTACCCTCATCTGAGTGATCGATCCACTGAAGTACTTGATGATAAGACCAGCATTGACAAGTTACTTGGAAAGATGGGCAGTATTGGTTTTACAATTTGATTTCACATACATTCCATAGAAAGCAGTGAAGGGATAAATCTTAGAAAAATTTTTTGCTGCACATTTATAGAGAAAAATTTCTATATAGTCTCCTTCAATTTGTGGTGAAAGGCAAGAATATAAAAATTCATCTTTTTAGTATGTCACATAGATCCACAGATGTGCTTATTCAGGTGATCGGGTACATCATCAAGGAATAATATACTATCTCGGGAGATAGAAGTCACTACCCTTTAATGGACCTAATCACCTCAATAAGGACTCCTAAGGATAATGGGTTTACATATGTACCAAAGATTCTTCCCTACTTTACATGGAAAAGTAAAGCGATTTATTTTAAACCGGGTTCGAGTTCTATGGGGCAAGCCCCATAATTAATTACATCCGAATGGGATTTCTTTGGAAAACTCGACAGGTAAATGATCATTGTCTTCAAGATTTCAATAGAAAAGGACTATCAATCGATTAGTTCATTTTTAAAGATCAAATGGGATTGATCAAAGAGAGGGAGTTATTATCAAAACCAAAAGGAAGATAAGTAGGAGATGCCACGATGCTAGGAAACCTAAAAGCATCTCAAACCAACCTATGGTTGAGCTTTATATTTTTGAAATTGATTTAATATATTTGAGTTGAATTTTTCATTAAAAATTTAGGACTTATGATTCCTTAACACAAAATTAAAGAAATACCTAAGATGTGAGGAATTATGCTTATGGCCCACAAAGGGGAGAAGCAACCTCAGAACCTAAATTTAGGGAGCTTTGGCGAGGGCCAAAAGCATAAACTAAATCTTAGATGAAAGATGGGCATTTGGTTTGCCTCCATAAGAGAGGACAAATCACCCGACTGCTTGGACTTACAACTGCCTGGGGTGGCTGCCAACTAACTCCTCCTATGATTTTAAATACATGTAAGCAAGTATTATGCTTATGCAAGATAGTTAGGCTGTTATTTATTTAGAAAGAGACTAAGTTCTTAAACTCACTCCCTAAGAGACTACATCATGCTTCAAATGATCTAAATCTAATGCAATTCAAATTTCATTTTATTTTCATTTTTGGATAATTATTTTTGACTCAGGCTAATAGGATTCATATGTCTAATGCATGAGAAATAAAATTATTAGCCAAAATAAGTGAGAAGGGAGGAGGTGTGTTTCCACCATAGCTCTCAAAGGTCAAGCCACATTTCTCTAGCAAAGGTGGAAGCCCTCCACTCAAGAGTGAAATAAGATGCATTTGTGCATGATATTGTAAAAAGAAATACTCATCCAACTAAGTTGTTAATTCTTTTATCTTGATTTTTCTAAGCTTTAGTGAGGTTATGAGTCTTTTATTTTAGTTTTGAGTTGTTAAGTTTGGTAAAAGATTTATTTTTTTCTAAGAGCCTAATTCACATCCAGGCTATACATAAAGCAAGGAAGAAACTAGGAAAATAGTGCTACTTAATGCGCAAGCTAAACAAATCATCAATCAGTTTATAAAGCTAATCAAAAAAAAGAATAAAATGTCATTGTGGTCAGGCACCACACAAACCCAAAATAACAAAGTGTACCCTTATACAACCCGATTAAAATGAATTAAATTATAATTAAGGAATTCATTGTTATGGGAGTCTTCAAGCTTCATTTCTTCCTTCTTTTTTTCTTTTTTCTTCTTCTTTTCTTCTTTCTTCTTTGGTTCCTTCTTTTGGATGGCTGGAAGGTGGATGCTCCAAGGCTTCATATGGTGCATAAGATAGGATCTTATGACCAATGCTCATCCTAATCCCCATAACAATCATTCCAAAGTCCTAATTTCACAAATTTAAATGAAAAAGAAAAGAATAAAATCTAACTAACACCTGCAAAATAGAGATTAGCTAAAATAGACCATACAAATCTCAAGCATGTATATTGGACTTATCACCCCACACATAGGTGACTAAGTCCACTGGCCTATTGGATTATGCTTAGGGTATAAGCACGCTGCAAAAGTATTTATATTTTTATTTATGACAACACCCTTAAGCACAATCCTTAAAATAAATGTACTAAGATCATCCTACCATTCATTCTATGAGCATACATTATAACATCAAGTCTAAAACATATATCACAAAACAAAACAAACATCAAACCATGCACCGCCCTAACCTAAAGCTAGAAGTGGCGACTTAGGCTAATGTGTGTGCTTTGGAGATTTGTATGGTATGCTTAGCTATGATTTTAAATTATAATTTTCTAAGTGTGAAGCATGTTTAACTTAGAGGAGGGTTTCATTCAAGTGATTTAGTTAATTTAGGATGATTTTATTTCATATTTTGATGTGGTTCAAGTGAATCCTGCAATTAATTACTAAGTTATAATGAGAGGGAAAGAGAAGAGAACTTCTCTTTCCTTCCCTAACCTAAATAATTTCTAAAGTAGATTCACATTTTAGTTTTGTTTAGTGAATGTTTTGATTAAGTCTTTTAATTAATCCTAAGTTTAGATGAACTCTAAATAAATTATTCAAAAAAAGGCATTTTAAGATTAAATAAAATGAACCAAATTTACAAAACACATATCACTTCATTTCTTTCCCAAACATGTATAACATGCATATGAATGAGTTCTAAGCTATCTATACATACAAATAAGAATATTTAACACATTTTATGATACATGCTAAGTAATTCATTTAAAAAATTTGGAAGTTTAAGATGCATGATTTTCATTAAGTAGAAAAGGGTTTCTTATCCAATTTTCACATGAACACATGAAAGTAAGAAATGCATAAGTGAATACAACGCCATTGTTAACCAGAGGCGTAAGGTACAAGACCTACTTAGGGATACTTAAAGTCTCGCAACCTCAGGGTTGTCCAGACTAATATACCATTTTCCTTAAATACAAACATGTGTACAAAAGATATGAAATGGAAAAGAAGAAATGCAAATGTTGTATTAGTTGATTTATTTTGTTTATGTGATTTATGTTTGCAAGTGTAGGTAACCCCTCTTAAGTATTAGTATAAGAATGAATAGGATATGGGATTAGGCAAGTGTTAGGTTCTTTTCAAATGAATCATACATTTTACCAAATCCTATTTAAAATTATACTAAAAGAGAAGAGGAGGAAAACCTATACTAAGCACATCCTCATATTCTCTCACATACAAGCTTATAATTAAAATATAAGTAGTACACTTTCAGTTTTAGGCATTTGACTCATATATTTTGAAAATAAATTTGAATTTAATAGTGATAATAGCCACTGATATTAGTACTTTAGCCAACACATACAAACTTGACATAAAGTAAACATTTTTATTTTAAATTTGATTTTGAAAAATATGGATGCATGAAACCACATGACATATTTAGCATGTTGGGAAAGAACTAAAGCAATGAAAGCACGCAAACACATTCACTTTAATTAAATCTTAAAGACAATCTTATGAAATAAGAAAGCTTAAAATAAATCAAAGTTCATTTAGTATGAGTTTTGTTTGATCATGAGTTTGATTTAATTTTGAAAATGTGAGTTGAGTTTGCTGTTCCTAACCCATTCCCACATGTGTTTGATATTTTTGTTTAATTTTTAGATGATTAGATTCATTTTAGATATTTAATTAGGTTAAGGTATGAATTAAGCAAGTTAATTAACCCTTACCTACACCACCTAAGCATAGTTAACCAAGTAATTATGAGCCAATGAGATGACATAAAACTTCACAAGGAATTTAAACTTGCAATGCACCTAGTAAGAAAAAGGCCTAATGCAATTTGGCTCATAATTAATGGTTAATTAAGCTAAGAGATTTAACTTAAGTAATTTCAAAACACCCGTTCACACATATGAATTGGGTTTTGATTTCCTTAATTGAACTTAATCTCTTAAACAACTAAGCATCTACCCAAGGTAGATTAATTAAGTCCTGAAAGGTTTTAGAATTTTTTAGAAATTAATTAAATTAACCCTTAATTAAGAGAGGATTAAGGAAAGAAAAGGAGATTTAGGGAATAGCATAAGGGAAACACTCCAAAATTATTCCTAAAGGCTCCTATTCACTGGATCTAACTTTAATCTACCCCAATAAGGGATTAAAATACTAATCCAACATTAATTATCTTTTATTATATTAAGAGAGTAGTTAAGAAATACATTTGCAATTCTCCTAATTAAACCTTTAATAAATCCCAAAAAAATTAGGGGAGGCAGAACTCTTCCCCCAAAACACACCCAAGAAGTTTGGGATTAATCAGAGGATTAAAAAGGGATAATTAGCAAAATATGATTTCCAATAAAACCTAAAATTAGAGAAAAGTATAATTTAAAATCCATTGAAATTATTTTTAAAATATTCTAGGTTAAATTATCTTTCCATAAAAAATTATTTCACATTTTTTTGAATTTTATTGAGGGAGATATGAATTTTTGAAGATCAGGAGATTAATTAAAATTAATTAAATCCCTAACTAATCCCCTTAGCTCACAGCGTGACACGTGGCGGTAGTCAGCGCACTTTACACACGTCGTGCCCTGAAGGGATTACTTAAATGTCACGTCAGGGTGGTGACTTGGCGGTGGGATGCGGTTTGATCCATGCTGTTCGATTAAAGATCGAACGATTAGGGATCATCCTGTGGTTTCTAAAGGGATAATCTTTTATAAAATGTGCATTTAATCTAGACCGTCCATCCAAAAGATGTGGATGGATGGTCAGGATTCTCTCAATTCTTCCCTGAGGATCAATGGGGACCGTCCATGATCTAAGGGAAGATCTGATGATTGAGCTCAAATTGGAGTAAGACTTTACCCACACCATCTTAAGCTAATGACAAGCCTATCCAATGGTGGATTTCTCATGCCATGAATATTTCTTTCACAAAGGACCAACACCTCCTAAGCTAAGTGGTCAAAAAATTCCATACCTCGCCAGAGGTGATTATCGGTGCTCGAGCTCGATGAGGTAGCTTCATCTAGTGGAGATGAAGCCCTGTTGAAAGTTTTAAGCCTTGGGGTTGAGTAGATCTCTCTATGGACCAACACCTCTTCTCCTTGCTTGCGGCTTTTATCCAATTCACCTTCTCCTTGCTATGGGAACTTGAGAGAATGCTTAGGTGCACTCGACTTGATCCCCTGAGGGAGTGTGCAAAGGCAATTGCACTGAATTGGAGTATGGAAGAACTTGGGAATTGAGATGAGCTCCCCTATTTTTTAAGGAAGAAAATTGAAAAAGGCAAGATTCAAATCCTTCTTAGAAAGCTTAGGAATGCTCTCTGATGGTTCCTAACTCTCTCTAGTGCTTAATCGAATGTGAGGAATGGTTCAAGCTGAGGGCAGACAAATTTTTCTAACACCCCTAAGGCATGACCTATTCCTATGGCTAACACTTCTAAGTCTCTAGGGCTAGGTTGAGTGTCCACCTAATCACTAGATGTGTCTTAAGACTAAGGAACTCTTAAAGTCTATGAGAAGTCATATGTCTAAGATGGAGGGGTTGAGAGCTTATTCTAAAAATGAGGTCAACAACATCCCATCCCTGCGGACTCTTCTCTTAATGACGATTTATCTGATGAGCAAATTATGCTCATTCATGAAAGAGAAAAATCACAAATTTTGAAAATATACTTTAATGGAGACTCATCGATCAAACAAGTCAAACATCTAAATTTTTCAAGGGTAAGAGCAGGAATCGACATCATCTTCATAACACCAGAAGGAGGGATAATGAGATGATCATATGGGTTGACCGAGCCAAAAACTAATAATGAAGATGAGTATGAAGTATTAGTGGCAGGTCTTGAAGAAGCTATTTTTATAGGCATTCAAAAATTGCATATTTTGGTGATTCTGAGCTTATTAAAAATTAAGTACTTGACCTCTATAAAATTAACAAGCTTGAGTTAGCTTTCTATCACAAGCGAGTTCTCGAGCTTATGAAGCAAATACCAAAAATCATATTAACTCGAGTCTCTAGATCCGAGAATAACAAAGTAGATTGCTTAGCAAAATTAACTAAAAAAATGGCAAGTATGAATGAAAATTATGTCATGATCAGCATATTTACTCGATGAATTCTAGAGCCAGCAAAGTACCAATCCTCACTAGTAGAGGGGTTATCAAATTTGACCCAGCATGATGTGACTCAGGTTGCTCCTCATACTCTTCAAAATCAATATGGAATTATACCCAGAAGAGCTAAGCCTGACATTACTTCAGAAAAGCAATGAGAAGTCTTTATTGTAAAAGACCCACATGATTGGAGGCTACCCTTTATCAACTACTTTAAAAAAGGTAAATTACCAAATAATAAATCACTAGCAGTCAAATCGAGAAGAAAATGTTATGCTATATTTTCATCAACAATACTCTATATTGTAGATCCTTTGAATAAATGTGACTACGATGTCTAAATATAGATGAAGGCACCAAAGTGATGATTGAAGTTCATGAAGGACTTTGTGGTGCACATCAGTCAGGTCCCAAGATGGCAATAAAGATTAAAAGGATGGACTATTATTGGCCATCTATGGTGAGAGACTGTATCAATAATGTTAAGAGGTGACATGAATGTCAAGTACATGGGAATATAATCCATCAACCTCCAAATTCACTACACCCAACGATAACATCTTGGACATTCGAATGTTGGGGTATAGATGTAATCGGACCAATTGATCCATCATCGTCAGTTGGACACCATTTCATCCTAACAGTGACTGATTATTTCACTAAGTGGGCTGAAGCTATCTCATTTAAAGAAATTATTGCTAACCGGGTGATCAATTTCTTCATGCATAATGTAGTCTATATATTTGAAGTGCTGCGTCAAATAATTTTTGATAATGGCACAGCTTTCAAAAATATAAAAATTTATAGGTTTGCTGATTGACACAGAATTGATTGACAAAACTCTTCAATATACAATCCAAGAGCAAATGGTTTGGCCGAGGCCTTCAATAAGATATTGGTCAAATTACTCAAGAAGATCCTCACTAAAAATAAAAGAGAATGGCATACCAAGCTAATAGAGGCACTCTGGGCGTATCGAACCACCTACAAGATGGCGACTAAAGCCACTCCCTATTCATTTGTATTTGGAACTGAAGTAGTTCTCCTGCTTGAAGTTGAGTTGCCATCACTTCGAGTAGCCATCCAATATAATCTAACTGAAGGCCAAAATGCTCATTTGAGAATGGAGGAACTCGATGAGCTTGACAAAATTAGATTGTAAGCTCATCAAAATTTAGAAGTTTATCGAGAAAAGATGTCCAGGGATTTTGACCATACGGTGCAACCTCAAATATTCCAAAAAGAAGAATTAGTTCTGGTGCTGAGAAGATCAATTATTCCTAATCAAAAATTTGGTGGCAAATTTGAGCCTAATTAGGAGGCCCCTTTTGTCATTGAAAAAGTGTATCAAGGAGAGGCATATCAACTTATTGCCTGAAGGGTGAAAGACTAATGCCACAAATTAATGGTCAATACTTAAAAAGCATTATATATGAGGAATACATTCTCGAAGTATAATAAAAATCTCCCTACAAGATAGGGGCATTTTCTTTTTAGTATATCTATTTAGGTCGACATCGCGCTTCATACCGAGATCCCTAAAGAAATATACTCACTATAGATAAAAAAAACTTTTCTGTGAAAATTCTCCTGTTACATAAGGGGCATTTTTAGATTTATATACATAGATGAAAGTAATATTACAAGTTAAAACTCTCTTAAGAGCATATCAATTCAAATATTGATGTATTTACGTATTTTAATCTTGAAAGTTTTTCTAAATGTGCTTTAGAATCCCCCTGCAAGATAGGGAGCTTTTTTAGTTTATGTCAAGTTTATGTGAGTTGACGTCATGTTATAAGACGAGATCTTCAAATATATTCTGATTCAAGTTGACATTGAGCTTTACGCTGAAAACTCTGGATATATCCAAAATTATCATTGTTAAGTTGCAGGTTCTTTCAAGAAAAAAAAAATTCATTGTTATGCATGAAAAGACAGACCTAAATGTCAAAAAATTTATCTCTCAGATTTTCCAAATTCTGGAGATCAAGTCAGTAGAACTCCCAATTTCGGAAGCTTTAATCAATTAAGTTGGAGAAACATCAACCTCTACATCCTAAAGTCTAGGACACAGATTGGTTCTAAAGTTCAGACTTAATAAGCCCACAAATGGCTGAGTTGTCGATGCTCTCCTCATTCAATATGTCGCAAGAAAAGGAAAGCTCATCATCCGATGACCAAATCACCAACCCACATAGGAAGACTAGTAGGTTCTAAAGGTCGACTCAACAAGCTATAAATGGTCGAAGCATCGACGCCTCTTCACTCAACAAGTCATAAGAAATGACCACAGTGAAAGAGCCTCTACTCGTTAGTCTAATGATTATAGTTGTTCAATCTCAAACCAGATCTAACTTAGTGACTTCAAGCCACCAAAATCTAAGAGATCTTTCTACTTTATCAATGAACCATAACAATTTGAGGAAACTCTCAATTCAGATATGCCTCAAGTCAATCTTTATATTACCTATAGGGTGATATTTCAACTTATTCTCCATTGATCTAATCAAGCTCTAAGCACAGATCAAAGCCAATCTCCTAATCAAGTCTGTCAAAGCAAAAAAGCATAGGACCGAGGAAATAATTCCATTGTTCATACAAAGTCGATAGTTGAACTAAAGGAATTTTGTGATTATTCAGTTTGTTAAAGCACACATTGCTAGACTGATAACTCAACATTTCCCTATATAAGATGGAAGGCTAGGTCATCTATATGTACCCTTCAACAAGTTCGGCTAAGGCAAAGAGCAGATTCATGGTGACACTGATAAGTCAATATGGACCAATCAGGTTAATCCTTCATCAAGTCCATCAAGCTTAAAGCTAGGACAAAAGGAATTTCAAATTCAACTAAGCACAAATGAACTAATTCCCCAGCGGAGTCCTTCATCAAAATAAATAAACCAATTCCTCTAATAAACTGAATCAAGCATGAAACTAGGATTGCAGGAAACTCAAGTTTGTAAGGACATAAAAGAAAGAGATTTTTAACAAAAGCTATTGAAGTACAGAGTAGATGGTGTAAGAACTCCTATCTATCTGATAAGTCAATTCTGACAAATGGCAAGCCCGTCATTTAGCATGTCCTAGATAAGGCATCATACTAATGACAAGCATATCAAAGCTCTATAAGCTATTGCAATCGAAGCTGAAATGATCTAAGTTCTATAGCCAACACACAAATTAAACCCAAAGCACAAAGCACACAAATCAAGCCCAAAGCATAAATCAAAGCTAATTTTCTCATCAAACTCGCCAAAGTAAAAAAAGCAAAAAAGTAACAGAGGAATGCTAATGTATAACAATAATATAACAAGATGATACATGGTTGATAAAAAAAAGAAGAAGAAGAAGAAGAAGAAGAAAAAGTACATCATGGGAGCCTAGACTATAGCTCCTGAAGCTGTGCTGAATAAACTACTAAAGACTGATGCTCACTCTCAGCCAACTGTAAAGCATTAGCAGCTCTGATCAATGCAACCTCTACATCTATCATAGCAGGATGCATCAGTAGCGGTCTTTGCTTATAGCAGAACTCTCATGTCTTGCAGACTTGTATCTGGATCTGCGATCGTCTGTCTAACTGGAAGAAGCATCTATCAAACTATGATGGTAGTGTCATAGAGCCTCAACACTCTCCTCAAACTCATTGTGCTAGGTGTAGCCTCCCATGAAGCGACTGCCGAGCTCTGCCGATAAATTGCATCGAGACAATCAGCGATCTCATCTAGTGGATCAAAAACTCTATGTCTCTACAGAGAGTCTCCAAGTACTTGAGAACTTGATCCTCCAAGCCAGTACGAGCTAGAAGATCTAGAATGGTGTTTGCATATGATGTGAAGTTGTCTAGTGACTCTGGTGAATCCAAAGTAAGCCGAGAAATCACGTCCCTCAAAAACACCTAGCTGTAATCCTGCATGCCCCTGTCATATGGATCTGGCATACAGAAATATCGATGGTAGATCTCGGGCTCATAACATACTTCAGGCACGACAAGGAACAAATGAAAATAATCAGCATAAAGTAAGTAGTAAATGTAAAGAAGTGCAACTAAAGAACAAAGAGAGGAAGAAAGTACCTGAACATGATAAATTTAACTGAACTGGTGTGTCATAAGTGGCATAGTCCCCGTTGACCTTCGGTATCTGATAAGTGCCAAAGCTATATGTTGGCTCAGCAAAAGCCCCACTAGGCACGAGATCTCTCACCTCAGAAGTCTCCCCAATACAATGGACAGAGTCAGGCTCAGTAGAGAAAAGTGCCTCCACATAAGGAGTAACAAAATCTAAAGTGGTAGTATCAAAGCCCATACGGACTCAGAGCTCTCAATAATATCTCGGCTACGACACTTGTGGCACCTCATCAAGCCACAAATTCTTTGTGGAGACTCTGGAACAATCAACTGAAGCCCACGACTGCCTAAATACTGCGTGAGCTAGTGAAAGCCTCAATATAGCGGGAATGAAATCCCTTAACTCTATGAGGAGTGGTGTCCTCAACTCTGACCTGCTCATTAACTGTGGCATCTATCATAAATCAAGTTAAAATATCAAATGCATCAAATATATTTTAATGATGCAACAAAGAAGATGGTAGAAGTATTGAAAAGAAGAAAAATAGTAATTATACCTCAACGTGTCTTGTGGTGGTGGTGCGAGGCCTTTGACCCCAAGGAACTCCTAAAAACCTCACCCTACCCTCATATATCCTAGCACCACACTCTAAGAAAGGACCAAAGGACAGCCGTACCCAGGTGAGGCAAGTATAACTAACCTCACTCGTGGAGGTATCAGTGAGCACCAATTGCCTAAACTTAGCCAAATAGTTGAAGCGATCAAGTAACGTGTTTCAAGGGGAATCATCCTGATCTTCCTAATGTATACTACACTTGGAATGAATTACCTACCATCATGAGTAACTAACTAGAAGAAACTAAAATGCCATGCAACTCAGTTGGTCTGGTAGCCCTCTATAATAACTGACTATCCAAATCGATAACATAACCATCCTAGAGGCATTATCAAAAGTACTGATACTCTTAATGTCAAGTCCATGAAGCAATGAATATCTCATTCTCATCGTCACAATAAGATCAACCTATCAAAGTGGATGGTAAACCAAATATATGGTGAACTAACAAAATCAATCACCAAATGAGGAGCAAAGAAGAACATATGAATCCACTCCATCTCCAAAGTAGACGATGCTCGGTATAATTGCAAAACTGTAAGATATCTTCACCCTGAAAAGAATGTAGGATACTCGAAATAAGTAAATGCTCCATGTATGTGAAGGTGAACCCAAGCGTATAAGTACTGCCATGATAGAGTCACATCTCATAACTATAAAAAACCAGCCTCAGAAATCACCCTCAATATCCACAAATCTAGCTAATATTTGGCTAGACAAATCCTCAATCTTGCTCAGTTAATAAAGCACCACGATCCCTTTGTAATGGGAAGCAAAAAAATGCATAGCCACATCACTATAAATTTGGCTAAGTATAAATCCTCGTTCAATCTCTGTAGGGCTAGAGAAGTCGCTCCTGTTAATAAAATAGGCTCCATAATCTCCTCAGATAAGTAGTTGCCATTAGACACACCCAATCGAAAAGGGTCATGTAGTGCTACAATCTCCTCAGATAAAGCATAATCATGTAAGAAGCTCTGAATCCATGTACTCATAGGTAGTGCAGCTCGTGATCATTTAGAACATTCCGACGCCGTGAAAGTTTAGTGATAGTGGTTCAGAAGATCAATAGAAATAGAAGGCATAGCTAGCCTATCTCATCGATCACAATCATCACGAAATAACTCCTCATCAGGTGGAACGCACTCCTCATAGCGATAACCAAATATCGGGAGACTTGACATAGCCTATAAGTCCCAAAGGATAAATGTCAACTCCTTTGGGCTGATCCAATAAGTGTTGCTACTAGCATCCCAGAACTCCGCTACTCCACGAGCCCAAGAAGAATGCATACCTCCAAAATCAAATAAAGACACATATACTGCCTCATAATACCAGCTATCTGTAAAGTATCTCTATAAGCTTGCAAGATGTATCTAGCCCATGTGACGTATCCAGGTGGAAGACTAGGAATCTTGCCAATATGAATCTCGGCAAGTCGATAAAGCGCGATTGTGGTGCGGTGGCTCAAAGTCTAGGCGCCACGCTCAATGTGTCGGCGAGTATAAAATATCACAATATCAGGCGACATTTCTTGTCTATCCATGATTGTAGTCTCCATATTTCAATGGTAGCCTAATCTGGGATCCTCAAGCAGAACAAGTCGGTTAGGAAGCATGGAAGAGCGTAAAGAAACCTTGGTAAAAGTCACATCCCCTCAACATATCGGTGTGTTGCTCAATCCTATCCCTAATAGCAGCATCTCCACGAGGATTGTGTCTATTAATCTCTGACCAAATAGCCTCCTTGTTAGGCTCAGTAGATGATAGATCATCGAGTCTTCTCCAGCTGAACATTCTCCTATTAAGTGATAAGAGAAATGAAATATAAAAATTCAAATGATAGTATAATAAAGCGTCAAACAAAAAAAAGAGGGAGTTATACCAAGAAGCAGTAAAAAGAAGTGGAACAAAAAGGGGGAGAGAGAAGAAAATAAAAGGGTCAACTAATTTTCAACAAACGTGACTCGCTCCATGCTCAAATCACATTTGTTCGGGGGGCATTTGTTGATGTCCATATATGTTTCATAAGTCGAGCCAAGCCTACAAGTCAAATTCAACAGACTTTGGAAGTGACAGAGCCTAAATCGGGGCTCAAAATGCACTGGATGTCACCGAAAATAGTTGAAATGAACTACGATCAATGAACATACTTCGCCGTCACATTCAGAATATCAAAACTGGTCAGAATATAAATATTGCACAACTTCATGATCAACCAATCAAACGATCGAGTCGTCAATACACTTACACACATATCAATATCAGGAGGCTCCGACATAAGCCAAATGACCTCCGTTCATGAAATTGATTGGCCATTAGCTTTGAAATAATGAAATATATCAAGTAAGACTATTCACACTCAATTCATGACGCATGAATGTCAAGCGCAAAGCGATGATCAGAATCTCAATTTTAAATAACCTCAAATATATAAATATAATTATATTTCTATAACCTTCACCTAAATTAGGCCTAACCACTCGGCCAGCTCCCTCTTCATGCGCGACCTGGAAGCCTTCTTCCTCATTGATGAAGGCTCCTTCCCCTTTCATTTGGATCTCCAAATCAGAGGTTCTTTCCGTTCGATCTCGACACTCATCTGGCACTCCATGCTTCCTCCTCCTTTGAGGGTTACTTCTCCCCTTCAAACCAAACGGCAAGAGGCTCCTTTCCTTTTTCTTCTTCCCTTTCAAACAGCAACTCCACCTTCCATTTCTTCCCTCCAAACTGAAAAAACACTCTCCCCACTTCCTCCTCTCTCCAAGCCGCAACTAGTAAGTTTCTCCTTCTTTCTTCTTCTTTCTTCTCCAATCCGAAATTACTTTCTCCATTTTTCTCTCATTTCCACAAAATTGAAATTTCCCTCTTTATCTTTTCTCTTCACTCTCCCTCTCTTCTCTATTTCTGATTAAGTCAAAGTCGGGCCATTACTATCCTTTCTTCTCCCTCTCTTCTTCATTTTTCGATATCGAGCCACAAAACCCAATTAATTCCAGCAAACCGAAAATCCGAAATCAAATTTCAATAAATGCAAGATTTAAAACTTGAATTCCTCTTGTATCAATATTAGGCCAAACTTTCTATAGGGATGTACAAGTTTGCCATTGTAGCTAATTGTGGATGTGTAGGAATATGAATGAGGAAATGTGAATGTGAAAATATATATACATATGTGCTTATGTCTTTCATTGTAGGTTCCAAGACCTAGCTAATGCCCTATAGAGCGTGGCAGAGAAACATATTGGTATCAGACACCACTATGCTCAATAGGGTGTACCAAGTAAGCCAAATTATTAGATTTTCCAAATGCTATAAATTTAAATTTAAAACTCGACTTAAACAAATTCAAATGAAAATTGTCTAAACTTAAATTAAGTGGCAAAATTTTTAAACTAAACCTCATTACTGATTTAATTAGCTAATTAGGCAGGATAAAAAATTAACAATAGGCTGGTCGCTTGTTGTGGCTACTGGATACGGTCATTGATCTTCCAGCTCTCCACTTTAGGAAAACAAGTGTCTCTTTCCTATTTCATTTTGCTTTCGTTCTTAGCGGATCTACGCGCGATCCGATTACCGGGATCCCGCGCCGTAGTCACGTGAAAGTAGCTTGGAAGGTTTATTTTTTGCCGATTTAGGTATTTCTAACCCTAAACGAAAAGAAATATATTTTGTATGAGTTTATTTGGTTAGTTTAGCTAATTGTTATGATATTCATAGAGATCGTGATCATCGAAATTGTACGTTTTGATTTAGGAAAGCTTCATTTTTGTCTTAGTATTTTTTTTATTTAGGAAGTGTGTATGTGTAGTTAATTTTAGGGTTTATGAGATGTGATCGATCCGAAATGTGGGCAATTTTATTTAGGAAAGCTTCATTTTTTAAAGTTATTTTTTTTTATTTAGGAAATGTGTATGTAGTTTAATTTAGGGTTTAGGAGATCAGATCGATGAAATCAATTTTATGTAGGAAAGCTTCATTTTTTTGCAATGTTTTATTTTTTTTTAGGAAATGTGTATGTGTAGTTTAATTTAGGGTTTAGGAGATCATCGATGAAATTATTACAATTTTGTAGGAAAGTTTAATTTTTGTGCAATGTTCTATTTTTTTATTTAGGAAGTATGTATGTGTAGTTTAGGGATGTTTTATTTTTGCTTCAAAAGAGAATGATTGGATTTGATTTTATTTGTCATATTGCATAGTTGGATTCTTTTGTTATCTTTGAAATATTAGGATCGAGTGATGGCTTGAATGCGTAAGTATTTTCATCTTTGTCTATATTAGATTTTTTGCGTAATAGGTAGATTGAATCGGTTTTCCGTTATTATTATAAGATGATGAGTTCGGATAGTGTATTTATTGTTCTTTATTATGATGGTGAACTCAGAGTAAGTGATGAGTTCATTCCAACATATATTGGTGGGAGAAATCATCCAATCCAAATTTCACGTTAGTTTCATCTTGTACAAAAGGTGCTTGGGCTACTCATTTTTTCTAGGACTGTGATTCATATTTATCTTGCAACGTTCATGGTTTTTATGGAAAACCAGTACGGTTTTATGAGATCTTAATTACGATTCAAAGTTGGAATGCTTTGCCACACTCATTTTTTCTGGCGAAGTTATCTGTTTGGAGAGGTTTTGGATGTTTTATCTAGTCCTTTATTTTCTTTAGCAATGCATATCTCTTTTACTGTTTTGTTATTCCTGGTTTCTGAAAGTTGTTGCATACAAAGATTTGGATTTTGATTGTCTTCGCATTTTCCAAACTGAAACCTCCTATGTGCTCATTATGTTGCTTTTAGATAGAACACATGTTTTAGAAAATGACCCTTTCTATTTTCCTCATTCTGTGTGTGAAAAATATATCATAATATTTGAGGAAATTTATGTAGTTTAAAACCAATTTTAATTTCTAATCTCTTCTAACCAAAATGATGGATCCAACAAATTTTACCATTATTCAAAGCGCTTTAACTAGTTGTGATCATAAATTTGATTTATTTTTCGTTGATCATAACTTAGCATTATAGGCATTTAAATAAATATTTTCAATCTTCGTGTATAAGCGCAATGTAATACTTTTTTGAAATGCTATCTTTGTTTGCCTCAACCGAGTTAAGATAATGCCGTGAAGCCCCCGCCCCGCAGAGGAGGTGGCACCGAGGACATCGAGGACTACGGTCCACCGGCGGGTGCACCCAGCATACGTGTTGCATGATAGACATAAACACACATTCGATTGGTACATTATTTTTTGATGTTATTTACGTACAATGTATGTGCTTATTTTAGCGTAGTTTACGCTTGCTCCATTATGATTGCAGGTTTCAGTGCTTGAGGCTGCTGCACACTTGTTGATGTTCAAGGAATGGCCTATTGCCCTCGATTCATGGTGTGCGCGAGATCGCTTTGGCGGTTCTCAGATGCGACATTGCGGATCATCACTTGGCGTCATTAGTGGAGTCGGTGCCGACGAACACATTCCACTTTGCTATAGGTGAGATGACGATCACACTACAGGATGTTGCGATGATCCTCGGCGTTCAGATAGATGGCCCTCCTCTTATAGTGGTTGCTTGGTGGAGGCGGTGTTACGTGGCGCTGCATGATGAGTTGATTGGAGCATCAGCACGAACCGTGTATCGTGATCCAATCCATCCACATATCACCTGAGCTTCATATGGGTCGCACACATACACGCGTGCTTACCTTTACGATGGCTGCGGTGGACTTTTTAAATTCATACTCTACCGAGCTCCAATTTATTATGCATATCGAGCATACATTTTCCATTGGGTCTTTTCTTCTTCGACACTTGGGCTCGAGAGGTCCACCTGCAGTATCTACCATTACTAGAGGATATTTATTCTTTTAGGGGTTTCTCAGTGGGCTCAGCTGTGCTTACGTATCTTTACAGAGAGTTGCATGAGGCAACCAAGCGGCAGACAACATAGCAGGATGTATTCATTTACTGTAGGTATGGGCCTGGGAGCACATTCATGTTGGCAGACCAACCTTACATGTTCCCTATTCTGCAGACATTGATGGTCTTAGTGTTGGATGTCGCTAGAATGAAGAATTTGTTTGAGAAATATCAGCATCCAACATCAGAGTATACAGGGATGAGCTAGATGGACTTCTGCAGAGTTAGGTACGCTAAATAGCAGTCATTTTTACTTATTTACTCGTCATGGAATTTTAATTTTAGAGTAACTTATGGTACATGTGCGGAGTCAGCCATATGGACATCAGATCCGCATCGCATCAGATATATGTTTGCGGGAGAGGAGATATGGCTATGAAGTACCCGATTTGTTGGAAGAGGGTAGAGTGGCACTTGCGATCGTGTGATCGAGGCGACCTCCCATGATTGATGTTGACCCGATAGATCCATCGTTTGTTCATGTTGATGGGCGAGGAAAGGCGGCGTTGATTGGGCGTGTACCACCACTCATACATTACCGCGGTGGGAGCGGCGGCGTGAGTTGGTTGTGTGGATTAAGAGATGATCGAGGCCGATCAACCGTTACATGAGGTACCGATCTTGGGCTTCACTTTATATCGCGAAAAGCAAACGTTCGCTATCTCTTACGTCGCGGAGATCGTCGATGGTAAGTCTATGTGAAATTACAATTTGCTTTCCCTTGTGAAACCCCATATAAATTTACTTTCTTGGCGGTGTGACCATCACGAATCGAAGATATATTTTATTATTTGGAGAGAGGGTGACACAGAATTTTAGAAATCCATCGATGATTATGAGCGGTATGCATGGATCGAAGCGAACATGCATATATCCGAGTCTGAGGATATAGATATTGAGCGCACTACGCATCAGATGACGGTGCATCGATGGATGTGGGTCCATCATATACATGGTGGACAATCCATCCATTCACACCACTCCGTATTCATATTAGGATGCAATGGTCTCGATGAACCCATGGCATGCAATCCGCTACATATGCTCCATCATTCCACATGACCGCCATATCGATGTACCACGTTGCTCTCGAGCTTGAGATACGTTATTCTGACTTGGGATGTTCGCAACAACCCGGCGGTGGGAGGAGGAGGTCGTGCGGCATCATTGCGTGATCGACCATTACCATCATTACGCTCTTGTGATATTGTGACATCGGACGATAGTTGTATTTTTTTTAGCACTTTATGTCATGTAGTCATTATCTGTTTTTTATTTATTATGTCCACTTATTCGGTGATTGTCTATACTTTTGTTTGTTATCAATTTAGTTTTATTTGGTTAACTCACAACTATTTAGACTCATACCAGAAAAAATCAATACACTTGTTTAATATTATCAAAAAAACATATATATTCAACAAGCATTGTGTTAAGATCACACAAAGCAGTGTTATCGTAATATTTTTAATTTTTTGCAACGTCAAATTTTTTACATCTCCAAATATATAGACTCTACCTTTTTTAAAAAAAATATATATTTGCAAAAATCGGGCAAGATCCGTCAAAAGTTATCAACATAAAAGTTATAAATTTTATTATTATCTTTCCAACGATGCTAAACATGCCAAAATCTGACAACTTATGAGCCTGATATAGCCAAAAAATGAGGGATGCATCAATATTGTTATTTTTTGCAACTTCACATCTCACACATTTGCAAAATTCATTTCGATGGCTAGATTAATTCGTTTGTCAACATGAAAGTTGTAGAATTTTTTATTATCTTTCCAACGACACCAACTACGCCAAATTCTAATAACTAATGAACCTGATATATTCAAAAAACTGGGACTATCAATTATTTTAAAAAAAAAATTTAATTAGCGGTCAGATCGGCGTATTTGCATCCATCGGTATGATCATATCAGGCCTATTTTTAATTTTTTTATCCTGCCTAATTAGCTAATTAAATTAATAATGATGTTTAGTTTAAAAATTATGCCAAATTAAGTAAGAAAATACACGATAAACATGAAGATAAACATTAAATCAAAGAGAAATAAACCGAGAATACTTAAAGAAAAACTAAAAAAAGAAATATAATAATGAAGTAAAATACTTACTTTAAACGCAAGAAAATTTCCTTCTTTTCTTCAAAATATTTAAGGGCTATGAAGTGTTTTCAAGCAAATGATATGAAAGGCAAAACCCCTTTTAGCCTTATTTATAGGAAAGGAAAGCCATCTTTATGGGACCCACTTATAATTAAACTAACAATTAAGTATAATAACGGGTGCGACATATGTAAAACATATCACAACAACCTTGTTCCACGTTTGCTATCAAATCAAATGCAAGTGAAACTTAAGGAGGTTAATATCAAGCTCATAAGAGATTTACAATAAACTTAAAGTCTAATTTTCAAATAAGCATGGAGCTTGATGTAGAGTTAAGGATGAATCCAGATTGGGTTTAATAGCTCTTATATGAATATGGATGTGACTACGATGCTAGCCAATAAACATAAATATGACTAAAGCAGTAGACACTGAAGTTATTATAACTTATTCCTAGTGAATTAAAAGTGATTTAAATTGAACACAGTCGAGCTTGGAAAATAATGATGAGGCTTGATAATTCATTTATATTCTATAGCAAATTATAAGGGTTAATAGTTAATTAGTTAAGAAGAACTAATTGAATCTTGTGGCTTATGTTCTACCATGTGTGAAAAATGATTGAAATAGAACAAGCCAAGTGCAAATATAACTTTGAATTCATGTTATACTTATGAGGAGGTTACATGAAGCTGGAAGGTTAATTTTCAAATGAGATAGAGCTCAATTCAATCCCTAAAGTGAGATTCATAACAACAAGTCTTTTTATTTAATCCATATATTGGAATGTCTAATTTAAAATGGATTTCTAAAGAAGGCTTCCATTGAACATAAAATTGGCACATATGAAATTTGTTGAGTACTATCTTCAAGTTGAGGGAAAATCAAATAAATTTCAAAAGAGATTTTCACTAAAAATGAACAACCTGTTGGAAAGATTATAAGCCAAATGATATTTGAGAATTAGAAAATTTAGTAAGTAAACTAATTGCGAGCACCATTTTAAATTATAATCTAAATCAAAACGCCACTAGATTCACGATACTTTGTACAAGCGAATAGAAAACGTTAATTAAGGCATTCTTAAATACACCCGCATGGGCCCTAACACTATGTTGAATGTTTAGATTCAAGTGTCTGAGGATGTTGCGAGGGTTGCTTCCCGGTTTAGTCTTAGGACTGAGTCTGAGTTAATAAAACCTAAAAATCTATTATAAAAATTTCAACTTAGTAAAATATCCAGAAATTAATTTTGTCATGTGGTAGTAGATGATCCTATTAGAGCTAAATAGAGTTGATAACATCTAAAGTTCTCAAATATATTCGATTGATTAATTAACTTCGATGATGGTGTTGAATAGTGATTTCTTTGAGATACTTCTATCAAAATGTGATTCTAATTTCAAATCGAATTAACTCAAATTAAGTATCAATCTAAAAAACTACATAAATGAAATTCAATCATTAAAAGCTTAAAGCAAAACTCAATATATCCACCTTCCACAACTGTTTGTTCAAGGTAAAAAATTAATAAAATATTAGCTCACAAAGGAGCCAATGTCAAATCAAGTGTTCTACTATGTTCACTCTCAATCAATCTTTTGTCAGTAAGAATATGGACCGTCCTCTCGATTCTCGGCTTGGCTCCATTATATTTCATGATATGCGGTATCTTTATGGATTTGTCCTTTGAGTTGTGAATCATAGGTATATAATAAGAAACAATCCTCTGTAGGTAGACTTAAGTGCCTTCTTGAATAATACTACCCATGTCACAGGATTTCTTGACGGCGTAACCCATGTGTTCGATAAGGATCCTTCGATTAAGTTGGGTCGACTACCTCCTCTGACTAAGTAGACTAGGGACCACGATGGCCCGGGATAATGAAACTATGAGATCTAGATCAAGCACGTCATCATTCCCCCAACCATCCGGTTTAAGTTGAAATGATGAATTTCATAACTATAAATCTTAAACTTACTACTTATCGTTATGCATTAAGCGACAACATAGCGTGTCGAAAGTTCTCTCACTTATTGGGAGGAGTAACTATGGGAGCTTGCTATAAACCGGAACCAAATCGTTCTCAAATGAGGACGAAATCTCTGGGTAGTGTCTTATCTACTATTTTATCTGTCTTCTGAAAATTACACCGTTGCATAAATCATACTCTCTTCAATTAATATTGTCAGATGGGTCTGAGCACCAGGGACATTAGGGGCACAAAAGGTTAAGTGATTTATGTTTATTTTGGATTTCTATTTTGTTTAGGGATTAAGAATATCAGAAAAAGCCCTGTAATGACTACAAACGAGCCATAAAAATTTTTTAAAAAAATTTATTTTAGAGTCAGTTCAAATTGAGACATAATATATATTATTTGTAATAATTTTGTTGTTATATTTTAATATATTTTTATTATCTCACGTGCGTTGAAGTCGTTGGAAGCACAAAGCACATGAAAGATTTTATTTTTCAATTATTTATTTATGTTTAATAGATAGTTCTATACAAACAAAAGTTTTCTAGCTTTCGTTTCAAAAATACTAAAAATAAAAAAAAATAGTTTTTTTTTTTTCAAAAATCCATTAATTTATAACAGAAGAAATTAAATATTTGAAATTTTTTTAAATTAAAGGCTTTTACATACACAATCCTCATATTCTTTTATATATACAAATTAATCATCTTCAATCTTAATTTTTCAAATTGACTTTAAAATATTGAAATTCATAACAAAAGCTCAACCCATATTTTTCATTTTTATAAAATTCTCAAAGATTTGATCGTGGCATATGTAAATACATGAGTTCGATTGTTCAAAAAAAATAGAAAAAATAGTTAAATTATAAATATATATGTAACATGTGATTGATTCATAAATTTCTCTTTAATCATTTAGAGTGTGATACCATAAATACAAAAAAAAAAAAAAAAAATTTAAATCATCTTAAGATTGATTGATCCTTGATTTGAGAGATAACAACCAACAAATATTTAAGTGATAAATTTATAAATATTTAAATTATAAACACAAATAGAAAATAGATAAATTTATATGAAAAAGTTTAATTGATAAATTCAACGAGAAGAAGAATTCACTATGTTAAAAAGAAAAATGATAGCACGTGAACAGTGGTGGATTTTGTGCGTATCCATAAGCACATGAAAAATAATAATGTCCATATCTCATTGACTATTGTCCCTATATTACTGCAAAAAATATATGTGAAAAAAACAAAATGTCATAATTTAAGTTATATTACATACATTGTACCACATGTTTTTTATTCCATGCCAGATATAATTTAGAATTCAAACTCTAAACTTCATTTCCCTTTTAATATGAAGATTATGACATTGCTAAAAGATTAGTAATTTAGTTAGAGATTGTATGCAAATATGATATTCTTTCTTATGTTTCTTGTGAAACTTCTCCTAAATGTGAAAAGCCTTGAGAGTTATATACATATCCATGCATCCATACAGATTTTACAAGCAATATCGACACTGCAGTACATCTTTGAAGGTGCTTGTCGCTTAAGCAGAGCAAGCAACATTACAATATTACTTTTTTTTTTAAATGGGTATCCACTTAACACTTCACCTATCTTATGGGTGGAGATGTCATTATGATAATCTGCTTAGAAGCGTCGCGTCATTACATGTCGGTCTATACTTTCCCCATATTCGCATGGTATAGCGAAGAGGAATCACCGGTCAGGAGAGTTCCGGCGCTTCGCCCAACTAAGCTAAGAGACGGTGGGCACATTACAATATTACTTAGTTACTTGAGCAGAAAGTATTCTTATTTTATTCATTCCATATTCTACGCATCTTGTTATTTTCTTTATCCTTCTGCAAGGCCGAAGGTGGGGAGATTATTTTTAAAATGATCTTAGTCAATCACATTTTAGTCATTAATGATATGTTAATTAGCTTGTTGATAATGATGAGTAGGACTTGATTGGAACCGTGATTAAATTTAAAAGACCAATAATAAAAATTTAATTTGATCCATACAGGTCGGCGCCATTCTATAGCTTAAGATATATTTGAGAAGTTTTTTGAAAAGTTGGTTGTAAAGCTGTTGAAAACAGCTTTTTGAAAAAGTTGTTGTACGTGTTATAAATATATAGAGTTTTTTAATTCAGCAGACCAATCTAATTTCTAGTTTTGAAATAAATTTTTTCACAAATAAACTTTCTAAAAGTAGCAAAAGCTGGTAAAACGTTGTTTCTTTCGGTTATTTTAAAGAAAGCAATTAAAAAGCTATCTTAAACACACCATAAATCTTGTATCGATTAGCTCTTATTACCTCCTAAATTATGAGGGGTTTTAAATTCACCAATTCCACTAATTTCTAATGTAATTTGTAATTAAGTTCAACTTTCTATATATAATTAAAGTATATATATATATATATATATATATATATATATATATATATATATATATATATATATATATATATATATATATATATATATATATATATATATATGTATATATACTACTGCTAGATCGGAAACTTCAACTCACATTCGAAATTTATTTAATTCAAAGGAATCTAGCTAAACTCAATTCAAAAATCAATTTAAAATTAATTATGTTGGAGTCAACTTGAATTTAGTTTGATTTAAAATTAAAATTTTTAATTATAAAAATATGGCCGACTCAGTCAAAGTCAAGTATATGCAAGCCCTTGCTTGATATGAAATTAGAGGTGTAATTGATCCAATAGGTAAAAACCGACTTATTTATTTTAATAAATGGATGATTTCTGATCGGTATCAATCAATAGATCAATTTTAAGTTAGTTATTTGCTAATAATTTAATGTGTTGAAAAAAAATATCAGGATAAAGTATAATATATGTTTATTTAAAATCAGAATTAATATTTTACTAAAAAAAAAAAAGTATAAAATCTTAGACTCAAGCAAGGCTAACGTCATTTATTTCTCGATCAAAATATGTGAATTTTTTTATAACAAAATTGAGTTAATAAATAAATTAAATAAAATATTCACAATAAAATAGTAATTTTGCATGTATTGAACCAACATTGATCCTTATCTAGTTTTGGTTAAACTAAGCAAGCAAGCCCACGTGTCTTTTTTAAACGTGCAAAGCACAAAATGGCTCTTATCCATGTTTTAAATAAGATCCTCCAATTAATGCTGACCCAAGAGTTTTTTTTAAATAATATTTACTCTTATCATGTTTCAACAGGGTTAGAAATACGAACCAAATTCATTTTCTTCTTTAAATAAAAAATAGAGAGGTCAGATACAATAATATATTAATATAATATTAACTGTATAATAATATATATTATATATATATATTATTTCAAGTCAATATATAATACTTCATAATTTATAACAATTATGTTCTGATAAAAAAATTATATTCAGACTTCACACATAATAATTTTTCAGAAAAAAAAAGAAAAAAAATTAGAATATATTGAACTAAAATTATAAATATTTGTTAGATGATCCCTAATATTTTTCGAGAGGTTCACATTTCATTTGTAAGAAACAATTAAGATTAATATTATCTAACAAAATAAAATAAAAAAATAAAAAAACAGAAGGGAAAGAGACATATTGGACGAAGTCTGTATATCTTCCAAATGGACTGGGTTCTCAACCCACACAACTTGTTGTCTTGGTCCAGAAAAGTATGGTTGAATTAATTAATTTTCTTCCAAACAAATAGCACTAAACTGTTGACAAGCAACTAATTCAATTGTCAAAAACACGCACTGAAGACATCAAACACACGGCTTCTCATTAATGTATTCTCTACAATCCCATAATCGGACAAGTCTATAAATATAAATCACCACTGCCACAATAGTTATCCTTATCAACTTCACTGAGTAGGGAGCTCCAGAGCTTAAGGTGGTCAATAGCTTTGCATCAATGGCGAGTTTCTTTGAAAATCCTTCTCCTCGCTCTCAAGGAAGTCTGGTTACAGTTCTCAGCATAGATGGAGGAGGCGTGAGAGGAATCATCCCAGGAACAATTCTTGCCTTTCTTGAATCCAAGCTTCAAGTATGAAAATAATCTTTTCTTTTGTATAATTAATTAGCTGCATAATCATGAGTTAAAGGTGTCTAATTATTTTCTTAAAGTTTGTTGATATATAATTAAGAGAGGTTTTGGTTATTTGATATAGGAGCTTGATGGAGAAGAAGCAAGGATTGCAGACTATTTTGATGTGATTGCTGGAACAAGCACTGGTGGTTTAGTGACCACAATGCTTACTGCTCCTGATAAGAACAATCGCCCTCTCTTCTCAGGCAAAGATATCAATGACTTCTATTTAAAGCAATCGCCTAAGATCTTTCCTCAAAAAGGGTAAGCTTAACCATCACAAGTAATTTATATAATTTATTTATTATGATCTATATCAAAGTTTAAATTCTAGACTGAAAACTCTCGTATGTTTTATCCATCCTTTCGAATTTTTTTTCAAGTCGTAAGTGCTGATAAACATAATGTAAAGTTGCAGAATATATACAAATATATTATGAAAAGGTGACTCAAGTAATTATATGATTTTGTTTATTGGTTTTGATGATATAGAGAAAAATTAAATTGCTGCAGCTTGGGACTATTTGGCTTGAAAAGCGGCTTTTTCAGTGCAATTTCTGGGCCTAAATATGATGGAAAGTATCTTCACTCTATTGTTAAAGATATTCTTGGAGATACAAAGCTGCATCAAACTCTAACCAATGTTGTAATCCCAACTTTTGATATTAAGCTCCTTCAGCCCACTATCTTCTCCTCATTTCAGGTAATTAGAATTGATTTAATTGATCTTTAATGAATCTCAAACTAATAAAACTCATCTATTAATCATTTCCTATTTTATAGGCAAAAACAACTCCATTGAAGGATGCTTATTTATCAGACATCTGCATTGGAACCTCAGCTGCACCAACTTACTTACCTGCTCACTACTTCGAAACGAAAGACTCCAATGGCAATACTCAAAGCTTCAATCTCATCGATGGAGGGGTTGCAGCAAATAACCCAGTAATTTAATCTTTCACCAATTTATAGAAAACATTAAGATTATATATGTCTACATACAAACGTTGATCATGATGTGATGAATTAAAGTAAATATATATATATGAATTTATACAGACTTTGCTTGCCATGAATTTGGTGAGCAAGAACATATTCCTGCAAAGCCAAGATTACTTTTCTATAAATCCAGTGGAATACAGCAAGTTTCTCGTACTGTCTCTCGGCACTGGATCAGCCAAGGCAGAAGAGTACTACAGTGCAAAAGATGCGGCTAAGTGGGGAGTGCTCCAATGGCTTTACAACAATGGCGGCACGCCTATCATCGACATATATTCACAATCAAGTGCTGATATGGTTGATATCATGACTTCCATTCTCTTCAAAACTCTAGATTCAGAGCAGAACTATCTTCGCATTCAGGTAAAATCAAAAAGAATTAAGAAGATGGTGAGGATTTTTTTAAAAGTAATATAGAGATTAATTTGTTTGAACTTGTGATTAAACAGGATGACACATTGACTGGAAGCACTTCATCTGTGGATATCTCGACAGAAGAGAACTTGAACGCCTTGGTGAAGATTGGAGAGAACTTGATAAAGAAGCCTGTATCGAGAGTGAACATAGATACTGGCATATGCGAGCCTGTTAAAGGTGGAGGAACTAATGAAGAAGCACTGATTCGTTTTGCAAACTTGCTTTCGAAAGAAAAGAAGAGAAGAATTAATGGTGCAAAGATGGCAGGCGCCGCCTAACTTGTTATCGCGAGTTTGCGTGCAGTGTTATCCAAAGAGGATTTTGCCTTAGACTGTGTAATATTTATTATGTTTGTGTTTCTCCATATTCTGAAAATGGTTTCATTATTATTATTTTTATGATTCATATATGTTGCATTAATTGTAAGGCATGAATGTATTAATTCGACCATGTGAACTCTTTGCTCATAATATCTCATATGATTTGTCATAATGTACATATGATATGGAATGCATGCATGGATTTATGGATGACACGTGCCAAAATTAGAATTGGATATTCCACCCAATTTTTTCAATTTTACTATTGCATTTGTTCACATGAAAATTGATTATATATAAATTAATTATTATAGTGATATGATTTATTTTTTTTTGCTCACATTCATTTTTTTTTCTTTTAATAGAATTTTCATAATGCATTAATTATACTTAATTTTTTTAAATAACAATCTCTAGACGTGTATCATAGAAAATATTACAATTTTATGTAAGTTTTATAACAATTACAGAATTATATCATCTTTAAGAAATTAATTTTAAATATTTTATAAGCATACTAATCTCGATTAGTTATTATAATTATTCTAAAAAACAACAAATTTGATTATAATCAGCTTAAAATTGAACTCAAAATTGATCAATTCTTTTACTTGATTCAAATTTGATTACAAGTTTAAATATGTTGCTCGGATTCTTCTTGATATCACCCATAAATTGCACATAAATGAGCTATTTAAATTTTTTAATTGAATGATATGTATTATATGATAAATTAAAAATGATGTAGCAAAATTCTTCTCTATCATGAAAATATAAACAAATAATTATGATTTATTTAGCACAAGATGATAATTAATTGATGATTTTAGATATTAAAAAACTTTGGCTATAAATACAATTATACAAAAAAATGGGATTTACATACATACCACATAATTCTTATTCATTTATATGTCAAATACTTAAATTTTAATATTTACTTATATAAAGTCATATATGTCTTATATGTCTTAAAAAGTTACTATTGGAGGTATTTTTATATGATTTAAGAATTTAGGTGCTATATATAAAAAAAAATATTGTTATATATATATATATATATATATATATATATATATATATATATATATATATATATATATATATATATATATATATATATATATGAATCAAGATTTAAAATAATAACTTAGATAAAAGAACATCAAATCAAATGTTTAATTAACTAAATTTTTCTTAATTTATTTTTGGGAATATATAAATATAAATTTATCGAAAGAGTACTAGCATACATTTTTGAGTATAAATATACTTTTTTTTAGTTCAAAATAATTATATTATAGCTATCATACAAATAAATTATATTTTTAATCAAGTATTCTTCTATTTACTTATTTTATCATACAAAAAATATATAGTTATATATAATATTAAATTTTTTTTAATATTTAAAAAGTTTACATTATAAAAAATTTCCTTTATTTTAAATTTAAAAGAAATCTATTATTTCTATCTTATTTAAAGTATAGTTACGCTGCCACTTAAGCTATAAGACCAAATGAAATCCTTCCTATTAATGGTTTCAAATTTGCAAGAAAATGCATTAATTTTGAAAATTATCCATGTCATTACCATGATTGAATCTCACTAACTATAGGTTTGTAAGCCGAATAGTTGAATTAAATAATTACAAAGTAAGGACAAGAAAAATATTAATGTAAAAAAGAAAAAGAAAAAAGGAGATTTGCATACATACCACACAATCTTCATGCAATTCAAGTTCTTAGCTATTAAATTCATAATTACAGATAAAACTCTATTGTAGAAATGAATTTTATGCACGACTTTTAGCATTCTTGGATGGTCAAGAGGTTTGTTGCTGCCATGTTGTTGGTTTAATCCCTCTTCTTATATTGGGGGGTGGTTAGATAATCAAGAAAATGAGCATATAATATACATACTTGGTGTGATTAAACAATGATAAGCATCAGATGATAGTGAATTTTATGCAACCAAAAAAAATTTTAGAGTGACATATTGTTTTAACAATCGAAAGAATGAGCATGTATTGCTAGCCTCAGCTTCGGTTGATGAGCGAAAGAAGGAACCCGGACGGCGTTAATTCCTCCAGGCGCTTCTTTTCGGGGGGGTTATCAAGGGGACTTGTTATGCGTGGGTGATGAATGTGACGTTGTAGGTCCCAATTAGTCATGACATCCCTATGCGTCTTGAAAACCGTGGTAGAGTGAAAGTTCGCCTTGTTGTGAAGTCCGGCACACACAATTAATTAAAGCGAACAAGAGACACGAATTTTAACGTGGAAAACCTCGAAAGAGGGAAAAACCACGAGCTGGCAGATAAAAACTTCCACTATGTATCTGTTTGAGTACAAAATCTTCGATACGAGGATTACAATTACATATGAGAGAGGAATAACAATGTAATAATGATCGGTTGTAATTGTTCTTGATGGTGGAGATCTTGGGGTAACTTCGGGAATCTGATTACAAGAGTGGACGGGTGGCGATGGTTGATGGGCCGGCGAGAGTGCAATCTTGCAGGGGTGCGATCAGGATCTTGAACTTGAGTCTCTCTTCCTCCTCACTTGGGCTTTTCCTCTTCTTCCGCTTCGGACTCTTCCTTTTCTTTGCTTGGACTCTTCTTCTTCTTCCTTGCCGGGCTCTTCCTCTTCTTCCTTGCTTGGCGGTGTGGCAAGGATCGGCGGCAGCGGTGGGCGGTGGTGGTTGGCGGCGTCGGCGGTGGCTCCTTCTTCACTTGTTTGACTCCTCTTCACTGCTCTTCCTTCTTGGCCTCCCATTTCATGTGAGGAATGAAGGTCTATTTATAGATGGGAGGAGGGCTGTAAATTCATGTAAAGCAGTACCACTCCCCTCGATCGGACGGCTCGGATGAATCCTTGATCATTTGATGTATTTTGAGCATTTGGATGCCCAAATGAACGAATTACGAATCTTAGGCTCGTTAGATCCATTTCGTCGAGCCTTCGATTTGACTATAAATACTCTATATTTGAGAGCTGTTTTGGGATTTAATTGATGTCCCAAAAATTCCGATGATATTTTAAGTCTTGATCTCGATCGGTTTCGACTCAAAATCATATCGCTTTCGACATCAAGATTTGTGCTTTGTTGTCATATTTTGAGAATATATCAGTTGCTATTTTGGATGACATTAGCTTAATCATCCAAAATATGTCTCAAATCTTTCGAAAATCGAATTCTTCAAGCGCGTGCGGTATGATCATATATTTTGAGAGAATAAAAACCATAAAAATACAAAATTATGATTATGGAATAAGATCTGTAGCCGTTGGCATGAGATTTTGAGGTTATGGTATTTGGATACTGAAGTTTTGGCGTTTAGGGGACGCGCCCGGGGCCCGTCGGCACCGTGGCGCGCGGGCGCGCAGGCCGTGCCGTCGGCGCCCGCTGGCGCAACCGCGCAGGCCCGCGTCAGCTGGCCCGCAGTGCCGCGCGACGGGTCGCACGTCGCGGGCTGTTCCGCGGGTCAATTCGTGTCACGGGTTAGTTCGGGTCGCGGGTCGGTTCGGGTCGCGCGACGGTCTGGGTCGCGCGACGGTTCGGGTCGCGCGACGATCCGGGTCGCGCGACGGTCCGTCGCGCGACACATGTCCGGTCGAACTGGCGGCAGGCCGGCAGGCTGCGCGCGTCCGCGCGTCCTGCGCGTCTGCCTGCCGTCTGCGCACGCCCACGCCACAGCCCCGCCCGACCGATTTGAAGGGTTTTGAGCGTTTTTTGAGCCGTTTTGTGCCGTTTTTGAGCCGTTTTTTGAGACGTTTTTTGAGACATTTTGTGCCGTTTTTGAGCCGTTTTTTGAGCTATTTTTGAGAGATTTTTACCCTTTTGCCTGTGGGTTATGTCCGAGGGTGAGGGAAGACACCTTTCCCTCTTCCTTTCTTGAGTGAGGTCCTTTAGAAACAATCGAAGGCGATCAAGCGTTGAGGCGATCTGAGGCGATCAAGGCGATCAAGTTGGTATCGTCGTGGTTCCGGTTCACCGTCGACCGTCCGGGTTAGAGGCGATCAAGGCCCGGTATTCGTGGTTCGGTTTCACCGGCACGTCGGACCGTCCGGGTTAGGAAGGCGATCAAGGCCCACGGTATCGTCGTGGTTCCGGTTCACACGTCGGACCGTCCGGGTTAGGGCGATCAAGGCCCGGTATCGTCGTTCCGGTTTACCACCGCGTCGGGCCGTCGGGTTAGAGGCGATCAAGGCCACTCGTCGTGGTTGCGGTTTACCGACGTCGGACCGTCCGGTTAGAGGCGATCAAGGCACGGTATCGTCGTGGTTCCGGTTCCACGTCGAGCGTCAGGTAAGAGGCGTCAGGGCGGTATCGTCGTGGTTCCGGTTCACCGACCCGTCGGGCCGTCCGGGTTAGGGCGATCAAGGCCCACGGTATCGTCGTGGTTCCGGTTTCAACGTCGGACCGTCGGGGGAGGCGATCAAGGCCCGCGGTATCGTCGTGGTTCCGGTTCAACGTCGACCGTCGTTAAGCGATCAAAACGATCGTCGTGGTTTGTTTCGGCCGCGTCGGACCGTCCGGGTTAGGAAGCGATCAAGGCCGCGGTATACGTCATGGTTCGTTCCGGCCCGTCGACCGTCAGGTTAGAGGCGATCAAGGCCGGTATCGTCGTGGTTCCGGTTTACCGGCCACGTTGGACCGTCCGGGTTAGGAGGCGATCAAGGCCCGCGGTGCATACGTCGTGGTTCCGGTTTCGACCCACGTCGGGCCGTCCGGGTTAGGGAGCGATCAAGGCCACGGTATCGTCGTGGTTCGGTTTACCGACCACGTCGGGCCGTCGGGTTGAAGCGATCAAGGCCCGGTATCGTCATGGTTGTTTCCGTCGGGCGTCAGGTTAGAAGCGATCAAGGCCCGGTATCGTCGTTCCGGTTAACGTCGGGCCGTAGGAAGGCGATCAAGGCCCGGTATCGTCGTGGTTCCGGTTCGCGACGTCGACCGTCACAGGTTAAGCGGCGGTGAGCCACGGTATCGTCGTGGTTGGTTTCACCCGTCGACCGTCCGGGTTAGGCGATCAAGGCCACGGTATACGTCGGATTCCGGTTCACCACGCGTCACCGTCCGGGTTGGAAGCGATCAAACGGTATCGCCGTGGTTCCGGTTCACGGCGTCGGGCCGTCGAGGTTAAAGCGATCACCGAGCGAGCGATGCTCGATGATGGTGGCGCGAGATAAGCGGCGATGGTGGTGACCGAGGATTCGGCGATGGTCGGGCGATGGCAAAACGGTAGTAGGCGATGGCCGGCGGCAGTGGTGCGGCGGTACCAGTAGTGGTTCGGCGGGGTAATTCGGCCAGCGGATAGTAACGCGTTAGAATATAGTTGAATCCGGCGAGATTTTGACATCCGAGGTTATTTGTCGAGTGTTATCGATGGCATTAACTTTGTCGAGTACAAAGTTTGACCTTTCTAGGTTATTGGTGAATATTATTCGTCGAACGCGTATGGCGGTGGTCCGAGACCTTTCGACCTCACGGTTGTTTGTCGAGCTTTTGCTCGATGGATAACAAATAAGAGCGAAGTCCACCAAGGGCCTTTGACCTTTCACAGGTTGTTCGAGCTTTGCTTGATGACGCGTTAACGTATGGAAGAGATCGCAGAAGTCCAAGACGTTTTGACTATCACAGGTTATTTGTCGAGTGTTTTCGATGGCGTTAACGCGTATGAAGATCAGGGAAGTCCACTAAGCGATGGCGTGATGTGGCCGGTTATGCGGTTAGCGGCCAGGGGTGGTCGGTAATTAACAGTGGCAACGGTAGTGACGGGCGTTAGTAGTTAGCGGAGTGGCCGGCGTATGGTGGTAACCGCGGATTACCGGATGGCAGCGGATGGCGCAGTAGTCAGCGTGACCACTAAGGTTGGCTCGGGGGTAGTCAGCGGCAACAGTAGCGGCGTAATGGCGGTGCAGCGTCGATGGTCAGCGGATGGCCGCAACAATGGTGATAACCGGCGAAGATTATGGCGATGGTCGCAGTAGTGGCGGCAACGGTAGTCAGCAGTGGACGGCGACGATGAGATTTTGACCCATCCGAGGTTGTTTATCGAGTGTTATCGATGGCATTTAATCGCGTGAGTACAAAGTTTTGGCGTTTCTGGGTTGTTTGTCGAGCTTTTGCTCGATGACGTGCTGTATGGAAAGATCGCGGAATCAGGGCGTTTGACCTATCTTGGGTTGTTAGTCGAGTTTTACCGATGGCGTTAACCGTATGAAGGTCGCGGGAAGTCCACCAAGGCGTTTTGACCTATCTGGGTTGTTAGTCGAGTTTTACTTGATGGCGTTAACGTATGGAAGAGGTTGTGGGAAGTCCAAGGGCGTTTTGACCTATCACAGGTTGTTAGTCGAGTTTTTATTTGATGGCGTTGCGTATGGAAGAAGGTCAAGAGTCCAGGGCGTTTTGACCTATCTGGGTTGTTAGTCAGTGTTTACTCGATGGCGTTAACCGTATGGAAGAGTCGCGAAGTCCACCAAGGGCGTTTTGACCTATCCGGGTGGTTAGTCGAGTTTTACGGGACGCGTTAACGTATGGAAGAAGTGGGAAGTCCACCAAGGCGTTTGACCTATCGGGTTGTTACGAGTTTTACTCGATGGCGTTAACGCGTATGGAAGATCGCGGAAGTCCACCAAGGGCGTTTTGACCTTTCACGGGTTGTTTGTCGAGCTTTTGCTCGATGACATTGCGTATGGAAGAGATCGCGAAGTCCACCATGGGCGTTTGACTATCTGGGTTGTTAGTCGAGTGTTTACCGATGCGTTAACGTATGGAAGAGGTCGCGAAGTCCACCAAGGGCGTTTTGACCTATCTGGGTTGTTAGTCGAGTGTTTTCGATGGCGTTAACCCGTATGGAAGAGGAAGTCCAAGGGCGTTTGACTATCTGTTGTAAGTCGAGTGTTTACTCGATGGCGTTAACGTATGGAAGAGATCGAATAGTTGTATGAGCTTGTAGCGAGTTGACTATTGATCTTTGCATCATTGGTGTTTGACTTGCTTATCTTTTGAGATTAAGAGTTGCCCCCCAGTTCCGAACAGAATCTGAAGGAACAAAGTTTGATGAATCTTCATTCTTCGCTTGCGCTCTTTAAAAGCTTGAAATGATCCACCTCGATGGTGGTTTTGATCTTGTTGGAAAACTTGGTTGTCATATAAGATGAAATAATGGGAATCAGCTTCCCACAGACGGCGCCAAACTGTTGCGTGCTAGAAAACCAGTCGCGGTAGAGTGAAAGTTTACGCCTTGTTGTGAAGTCCAGCACACAGGTAATTAAGAGCGAACAAGAGACACTGATTTTAACGCGTGGAAAACCTCGAAAAGGGGAAAAACCACGCTGCCCATAAAAGCTTCCTATGTATGTTTGAGTACAAAATCTTCACGATAAGATTTGATTAAGAGAGGAATAACAAGCGTGTAATAATGATCGGGTTGTGTATTCTTGATGGTGGAGATCGGGGTAACCGTGAGAATCTGAGAAATTAGTGACGGCGGTGGTGGCGATGGTTGATGGCTGAGCGAGTGCAATCTTGCTTGGGTGCGATCTTGCTTGGAGGATCTTGAGCTTGAGCTCTCTCTTCCTCCTCACTTGGGCTTTTCCTCTTCTTTCTTCCTTCTTCCTTGCTTGGACTCTTCTTCTTCCTTCTTTCGGGCTCTTCCTCTTCTTCCTTGCTTGAAGCGGTGTGGCAGGATCAAGGACAGCGGTGGCCGTGGTGGTGGTGACGACCGTCGAGCGGTGGCTCCTCTTCTTCACTTGTTTCAGCTCCTCTTCACTTGGCTCTTCCTTCACTTGGCCTCCCATTTCATGTGAGGAATGAAGGTCTATTTATAGATGGGAGGAGGGGTATTCTTGTAAATTCATGTAAAGCCCGTACCACTCCCCTCGATCGGACGGCTCAGGATGAATCCTTCAATCATTTGATGTATTTTGAGCATTTGGATGCCCAAATGAACTTCGAATTACGAGATCTTAGGCTCGTTAGATCCGTCGAGGCTTCGATTTGACTATAAATACTATATTTGAGAGCTTTTGGGATTTAATTGATGTCCCAAAGATTCCAATGATATTTTAAGTGCTTGATCTCGATCGGTTTTGACTCAAAATCATATCGCTTTCGACATCAAGATTTGTGCTTTGACTAGTCATATTTTGAGAGCCATATCAATCCCCACTCACAAGATGGGTGGGGTGTTGGGTGGATACCCTTCAAAAATATATCAAACATTTTCCCGGGAAAATAAAAAGCTCTATTAGAATTTTTAAGTCCAAGTATATTTTGAGATGGATGTGGTGGAATAAGAGTCAAGCAGCCTTGTGACTGAAGTGCCTGTAATTCTTGTTCAGACACAGTTTGTGCTAATGTTCAAATTTGGCAGAATAGTAGGCCTCAAATTTCCTGTTCTTGAACCTGTAATCATTGGAGGTATGATGTCTATCTTGTGGAATTGAAGTTTTGTAAGCGTGGTGAACATATAGAGGGAGACGAATATTGCATTGAGAGAATACAAAAATTGGCCATTGCTTCACTATTTTTTCCACCTCTGTAAGAGCTTCGTCCGTGACTGTTAAAAGATTGTCGTCGTCTTAGAAAGAGCAAGTTGCAGTTCTTGTGGTGTCAGAATGTGAAGATCTTATAAAGTTTCTACAAGTTACCTGTGAAGAGTTTCATCATTATCATTAGATTAACTAAACCAACAAATTTGAACACCTTGATAAATACTCGGTTGATAAATGAATGAGCTTGAAGAAATCGTTGCTTATTCTTTTATGCTCATAAAAAAATATTATTTCAAGTTCATGAAAAAGCTCGTTAATTGATTATAATCGCAGGTCTTTTTTGTAACGAAGGACACAAAAAGACCTACGAGAAAATGATGGATCACTGCTCCATGCACGTACATAGAATTTTATTGTAATAAATACTGATCCTCACGATGAACAATTCGATCCTCATGCGATTCTTGTTGTTCTAATAAAGCCTAAATAATTCTCATGCACACATCTTGCAGGTCTGCTGCATCTGTTGGCCATATAAGTGGAAAATTATGAGCTACGCAAGCTACCTTATACCCACTTTTTTCATGCAGAGTGTATTAGAGAAATGGCTCAATATCAATGCACTGTGTCCCCTCTGCAAGTATATTATGCTTCATAATGGCGGTGGCTTTTCTTCTGTTCTAAGCTCTCTCCACCATACCACTAAAACTAATCATAAGGTTGCCGCAGTTCAAAAATATAGTTAGATGGCCAATATTAATTTTAGTTTACAATCGTCTTCTACTGGTCTCTAACAAAGGCTAAATAACCATATGATTGCTTCTTTGATTTGTACATATATGACAGTAACAGTAGTAGCAGTTCTAGCCAAATGTTTAAATGTTTCTTTCTATTCGAAATTGTGGCAGAAAACGATGGTTTCTTCAGTTTGGAATGACTTTCGATTTAGCTGTTTGGTTGCCTGTATTTGAAATGCACACGCTTTTGAGCATTTTAAACGTTTAGTTTTAAGTATAGTAAAATTTGATGTAATGTAATGTCGTTTAAATCTGTTAGAAAATTTAGTTTGAGTGTTTTTGAGATTCTCTAGATTTAGATTGATTCGAAATCTGGCGGTAATGTAAAGTGATCCCGCTTCCACCGCCACGCCGGGCCGCCACCGCCCGCTAGCGTCGCCATTAATTGCCGCCGCGATCGCCGCCGCCAGTTATCGCTGTCACCGCTGCACCTTGCCGCCGATATCAAAACTTTCAGTTTAATTTACATTATATTTTGTCAAAAAAATAAAAAAATAAAATCATAAATTATAAAGCTCTAAACTAAATCATTATAAATTAATCTTTTTATACTAAATATACGAATCAAACACGTCAAAGTTGTGCAAATCATGCTCCCAAACACGTGTCCACTTGGCTTGCTCTAGATTAAATTATACAAGAAGCGTCCAACCGCCCATGTGGATGGCTCGAGTATGGAACCCACATCTGCCGCCATCCAGCAATTGTCACAGCCCGAAAAAATAATAATAATAAAATAATAATAATAGAAGCTCTTAATAAATTTCAATTCAAAGCGTACATACGTTTGCATGAATTTATAACTAAATTCGCTCTTATATCTAAAAAAAACAATAATAATTATTGCATACACATAAATATTTAGAGAATGAATAAAAAATTCTGAAATTTTTACGTGAAAAAATCTCTAAATAGAGAAAAAAATCACGAGGCCTAACCCAGTAAAAATCTTTCACTATATATCTATTTCGAAATACAAAATTTTCTTGATAAATGGATTACAGAATTATATAAAGCTGACAATTTTAACCCAAAATCAGTAACAACATGTAGTGAAGAGTTATAGGATAATTGATGATGGTGACGACCATCAACGGGAGATGGCCTGCGATGGCGGTAGTCTGGCATGATGATGGTAGTCACGGCGATGACCGAACTGGTCGGCGATGACAGCGACGGTTGATAATGATACGAACGATGATCGATGACCAATGAGTTGAGGCAGCGACCGCATGGTACCAACGGCGGCGGTCGAATGGTTGACGCTAACGGCGGTAGGCAAACCGTCGAGCGGTGGACATTATGGGAGATCTTCGCCTTGTTCTCTCTCTCTTCTTTAGTTTCTCTAAAGAATGAAGTACTATTTATAGATTAGACGGATGATATTTCTATAAATAGATGGATGACATTTCTATAAATACATGTAAAATCTAAACCACTCCATCGGACGGCTCAAAATGATTCCCTTGATCATCTGATGTATTTAAGTATCCAATAAACGAAATCAATCATTCTTGTTAGATCCTAGGCCAAGACGCTCTATTTGATCATAAACACTCCATACTTTGGTGAACCATTTATGATATTATCTTGATGAAGCTTCAATTTCAGAATCGATTTTGATATCGAGATTCATGCTTTGATTAGTAAAATTTTTAATGTCATATCAATAATAAATAATATTTTGCCTTTTATTAATATCATTTTATTTAAATAAATAAATATTATTATTATTATTATTATTATCTTGCAACAGCAATGCATTAAAAAAGAATTTGATAGCAATGCCTCTAAATTGATTTTTATGAGGAGAAAATTTATAAGCTGTTGTATATAATTTTGGTATCGATTGATGAAATATTTTTTGTATTTTAAATTGTGGATTAAAAAATTTATGATGTCTTACTGTCTTTTTCAAAATCTGTTTTTTCTGATGGGCCAGTGGACCGTTAGTTAAAGAAAAAATTGATCACATGCCTCAAATACATATTTCAAAGAAAACTATTTTCAAGAGAAAGTCCACACACAGCAGTAGATACCCATACGTAAAGCTAACTCGCACATCAATTTTCAATTTTTTTTTCCGCAAAATATAATCAAATGAATTTCGAATTTATTCTGTTAAATAATTTGATTAGTATTATTATTCTCACTTTTTTTTTCAATATATTCATACTCTAATAATCTAATAATATAATATTATGTAATACTCAATTAATATATAATTATTATAAATTAATAAAAAATATTATAATTATAAATTATTATATATTATTATAAATATTAAAATTATATATTAATATATAATTAATATTAATCAATATATAATAATATATAATAATATATAATATTTTATAATTAATGTATAATTATGTATTAACTATGTAAATGCTATATTTTTAAACTCTAAATGTAAAATTAGATCAAGATTGCACACATAATAATCTCTCTTTCAAATAAGATAAGAGAAAAACATTCAGCAAAATCTCCACCGATAAAAATATACAAGCATAAATAAAACCTCAGTAACTTAATTGTTAATTTATTTATGTAATAACAATTAAAATATTACAATTGATTGATCGTATCCAATCAAATATTACAATTCATAAAATATAGTAACAATTAAAATGAATTATTCGTAATTATCAAATTTATATAGTTATGTAATTCATGGCCTCGAAGAATTGATACTGAATCCTTTGGTGATGCTGCGAATGGCTGGATTATACTGAATAAAACCAAAAAAACCCTGTCTTTCATAAGCCAATGGCGTCTTCTTTCTCTGTCCCTCGGCCACCGCTCTATTCGACGTATAATGCATCTCATGGGCGGAAGCCACCTGCCGCCGGCCGCCTCTCCTCGCCGGCGTATAATTGCTTTCTTCTCTTACAGCTTTCTTATTACTTGGTGAAGAAGAAGAAGAAGAAGAAGAAGAGCAATTCGGAGAGAAGAAGGAAGGAAACAGAGTATAGTTGCGTAACGGATCTCTGCTTTCTCTGCCAGTGGCTCTCCCCTCCGATGCGCTTCGGAAGAGAAACAAATCTTTCAGCCGCCATTTCCTTCTTCCACTGTCGCACTTCGGGAGGAGAGTTGAAACTTCAGCGGTGTTGTGATCTTAATGGAGAAAGCGATCTGGAAGCTCTGGCTCTGTTTTCGGAGTTAGTAGACAAGGAGCTTCTTTTCCTGCCCCTTTCCGGTAGAGCAAGGGGAGATTGGAGGGGGCGGATTCTTCCGTTGTCGAAAAGTTCGTCAGCGGTGGAGATTTCCGGCAACTTACCGACTGAAATCCGGCCGGAGTCGAAAGCGAAGTCATTGTTATCGTATGTGGAGAAGCTGGAGAAGATGGAGGCTGCTCGGGTTGGGCTGGTCGGAGCACTGGTGTAATGGAACTCGTAATTGAAGGGTTCACCAAAAGCCGAGGACTTGATGGAGCTGGTGGAGATGGTGAAGTGGAACCGGCGAGGTTTGCTCGGCGACATGTCAGCCATGACTTGTTGGTTCTTTAATATAGACGAAAGAGGAGGAGAGTTATATAGGGAGATTAACGGAAGGTGGGCGGAAGGTTAGTGAAAGAAAAGATTGACCGGTTAGCGAGGAAGGAGAGAGAGAGAGAGAGAGAGAAATATTTGTTCGTCTGGATCGGTTTATATATATATATATATATATATATATATATATATATATATATATATATATATATATGTGTGGATTAAAGACATTAGGAGGAGGAATGCCGATTGTGCAAATGCTGTATAATCATGAAATCCACGTGATTTTGTTGGTGTCTTTTATTTATTTTATTTATTACTCATATCTACTAACTGTAGAGTTCAAATCATTTTGAATTAAATTAATTTATTTTAAAATAAATATAACATTAAAATAATTATTAATTTTAATAATTTTAAGGCTCGTTCTAATTAATAATTGATTAAGATATTAAAATTTACTCAAAATATATTTTAATTCTTTTAGATTTATTTAGATATGAGTACATTATATTGATAACTAATCATTTTTAAAATCTCCTTAATTTTAAAATAAATCCAGAAATTCTTATATCTATCTTGATCATCATTTATCCTTTAATTTTAAGCAGTTATTATTATTTTTCATTTAACATAAATCTTGAACAATGAATGGTTAATTTTGACATTAAAGAGTACTATAGTCAATTTGGAAATAGACCATACTTTGATTGAGCTGAAATATTGGAATTCCCATAAATCATAAAATTGGAATAGTTGATTATTATTGGATAGTACGGTTCTAGAAGATGTTAAATAAATTAAATTAAAAAAAATAGATCAGGTTTGAGAAGGAACTTCAAAAGAAGATATACATTTATATCACACAAGTCTTATGTATTTACACATTTAATATCTAAAATTTAATATTTATAAATATAATACTTTTATTATGCATAAAAAAGATGCATTTCACTTTTAAAAATGAATGATAATAATATTATTAATGTAGTACTATATAATTGCACTTTCTCTAAACTTGATAGTATCTAATGAGTTATTGTGTCCTTGTATTTTGGAAGATGTACATATACTTAAGGTTAATTATATAAATTTTGGAAGATTTACAAACATACCACACAATTCTTATGCATTTACATATCTAACATCAAAAGTCAGATTTTACTTATCTAATACTTTCTTGTGCTTAAAATAGTATATTTCTTTTAAAAAATGAGTGTTGATGATATTTTTGATGAGATATTGAAGATTATGATGTTATATATATATAAGTTAAAATTTAGATGTTAGTTATGTAAATACATAAGAGTTATATGGTGTTTGTGTAAATCTCCCATAAATTTTTAGTGTTCATTTTTTATGGCTTAGATCCATTTTTTTAGTTCATAAATGATAAATAAAAGATTTTTGAATAGAAACAAAAAATAATGGGAAATTTACATACATATCACACAATTTTTATGTATTTACATATCTAACATCTAAACTTCAATTTTACATATATATATATATATATATATATATATATATATATATAAAACATAATCTTCAATATCACATCAAAATATCACTTTATTCACTTTTAAAAGTGAAATGCATCTTTTAAGCAGAATTAGATAAGTAAATATCTAACTTTAGATGTTAGATATGTAAATACATAAGTGATGTGTATGTAAAATAAAAATAATATAATAGATCTCCAAATAAGAAATTGTTGGAGATTTTCACTAATTCTATTTTATTTTGGAATATTACAATTAAAATAAAGTAGTTTCCTTCTTTTTTTTTTTAATTTATAATTCAAAATTTAGATCAACAATTAGTAAATTAGAAAATTAAAAATAGTTTTATAAAATATATAGCATAAAGTTAATAAAAAAAACATCATTTTAGATCATTTAATGTGTTTCTAGAACCTCAAAATTATTTTTGTGATTTTTCTAAATCATTTTCACAATTTTCAAGTATTAACAAAGCTTTTAAGAATTAACTTCGTGTAGCTTTCATATAAGTGGATTTACGACCGAGTAAGAATGGCTTGAGCTACAGTCTAGAAGGAAGAATCACATTAACATCTAGGAAGCGTGCATGCCACGAAGTTTCTATCATGCTTTGATTTCACAAGACAATTATCTGAATTTAAGTTATTTCGGACCATTGGATGATTTAAAAACCCTATTTGATCAAAAAATAATTTGACCATGAGGCACAAATAACAAAGAAATTTTAAAAGATTGGATGGACAATTAATTTTACTTTCAAAATTAAGCCATAATGATCTTCTCAAAATGATATTAAGTCACCATCATAATGATCTTCTATAATTGATCTCAAAATACACTAAAAAATACAAATCTGATAAATATGATTTTGAATCAAAACCGATCAAGACAAGACTTAAAATATCATGGAATCTTTGGGACATCAATTAAATCCCAAAACAAACTCTCATGGAGTGTTTATATCAAATCGAAGGCTCAACGAGCGGATCTAACGAGCAAGATCTCATAACCGACTTCATTTGGGCATCCAAATGCTCAAAATACATCAAGTGATCAAGGAATCATCCGAGTCCATCGAGGGGAGTGGTAATGGCCTTACATGAATTTACAAGAATGCCTCCTCCCATCTATAAATAGCCTTCATTCCTCACACCAAAGGGGAGCGGGCCAAGTGAAGAGGAGTCAAAACAAGAGGAGACCGCCGACGTTGCCAACCACCACCGTGCCACCGCCGATCCTGCAAATCAGAAGAGGAAGAGTCCAAGCAAGGAAGAAGAGGAAGAGCCCAAAAGGAAGAAGAGGAAGAGTCCAAGCAAGGAAGAAAAGGAAGAGTCCGAAGGAAAGAAGAGGAAAAGCCTGTGAGGAGGAAGAGAGAGCTCAAGCTCAAGATCCTCCAAGCAAGATCGCACCCCAAGCAAGATTGACTCGCCGGCCATCAACCATCGCCACCGCCACTGCCACACTAATTGTACCCTCAGATCACGGAGTTACCCCAAGATTCCACTATCAATTTTGTACTCAAAACATACATAGGAAGCTTTTATCCAGCCCCGTGGTTTTCCCTCTTTCGGTTTTCCAGTTAAAATTGAGTGTCTCTTGTTCTCTCTTTAATTCCTCTGTGTGTCACTTCACAACAAGGCTAAACTTTCACTCTACCGGACAAGACGCAACAGCAGGCCGTCTGTGGAAGTTGATTCTCATTATTTCATCTTGTATGGCAAGTTTTCCAACAAGATCAAAACCACCATCGAGGTAGCATTCAAGCTTTTAAAGAACGCGTTTAAGAATGAAGATTCATCAAACTTTGTTCCTTGATCGGAACTGGGGCAACTCTTAATCTCAAAAGATAAGCAAGTCACAAACACCAATGAAAGGCAAAGATCAATAGTCAACTCGCTACAAGCATATACAACTATTCGACTCTTCCATACGGGTTAACGCCATCAATAAACACCTCGACTAACAACCCAGATAGGTCAAAACGTCTTGGTGGACTTCGCCTCTTCCATACGGGTTAACGCCATCGAGTAAACACTCGACAACAACCCAGATAGTCAAAACGCCCTTGGTGGACTTCTGCGATCTCCATGGGTTAATGTCATCGAGCAAAAGCTCGACAAACAACCCGTGAAAGGTCAAAACGCCTTGGTGGACTTCCCAGATCTTCCAGATTAATGTCATCGAGTAAAAGCTCGACAAACAACCCAGAAAGGTCAAAACGCCCCTTGGTGGACTTCTTGATCTTCGACAAGCACGTCATCGCAAAGCTCGACAAACAACCCGGAAAGGTCAAACGCCCTGGACTTCTGCGACCTTTAATGTCATCGAGCAAAGCTCATAAACAACCCAGAAAGGTCAAATCCAACACTCGCGAGGTTAATGCCATCGGATAACACTGACAAACAACCCGGATGGGTCAAAAAATCCTCATCGTCCGGCTACCACTGCTGACTACTATCGCCGTCATCGCCGCCACCATCACGCCGGAACGCCGGTTATCACCATTCGCCGATTATCCTCATACGCATCACTGCCTTGATTACCGCTGCACTAATCGCTGACAACCCCCGTGCCGCCAGAACCATTGCTGATACGCCGCTGGCCATCGCTCTGACTATCGCCGAATCGCTAATCACCATTTGCCGTATTATTCGCTGATATCGCGCTGCATCGTTGATTATGTCGAATTATTCTACCATCCGGCGCAACCATCTGATTATCTTGCCGGCACGCACCATCGACGATATTTTGCGAAGCTACAGCTGATTACGGCCGAACGGCACGCATCAGAATCAAGGGTTACCGTTGACTATCGCCGCCGCCACCGCCCGACCATCGCCGCCATCTTCCATACGGGTCGCCATCGAGTAAAACCGACTAACAACCCAGATAGTCAAAACGCCCTGGACTCCCGCGATCTTCCATAGGTTGATGTCATCGAGCAAAAGCTCGATAAACAACCCAGATAGTCAAACGCCCGGTGGACTCTCCTCTTCCATACGGGTTAATGTCATCAAGCAAAGCTCGAAACAACCTGTGATAGTCAAACGCCTTGGGACTCCCCGCTGTTAATGTCATCGAGCAAAAGCTCGAAAACAACCCAGATAGTCAAAACGCCCTTGGTGGACTTCACGGCCCATTTTGTCGACGAATATTCACCAATAACCTAGAAAGGTCAAAACTTTACCCATGTTATGTCCGGTAAAACCGACAAACACGGATGGGTCAAAAAATCCTCGCGATTCAATTATATCCATAACGCGCGAGTTATATCATATCAATGTTGAACTATCATCGACAATCTTTGCTTCACCACTATCGCCGCAATCTTCGTCGGCCATCACCATCGTCACGCGCCGCATCGCCGGTCTTCTCCGTCGCTGGCCATTCTCGTCGGACATCGCCGGAACCACGACGTATACCGTGACCGCCTTAACCGCGATCGGGTAAACCAACCACGACGATCCGTGGGCCTTGACGCCTAACCGACGCGAATGTTCGAACCGAACCACGACGACACCGGCCTTGATCGCCTTAACCCGGACGGCGACTCGAACCGAACCACGATGTATACTGCCTTGACGCTTCTAACCCGACGCCGGCGACGACGGTGAACCGGAACACCACGATACCGTTTTGATCAACCCGGACGGTACGACGTGGTCGAACCGAACCACGACGCATATCGCCCATCGCCTTAACCCGGACGGTCACGGGTAAACTAAAAATGACGTATACCGCGTAGATCGCTCTAACCCGACGACGACGGTCGCGAAACGGAACCACGACGATACCGTGGGCCTTGATCGCTTCAACCCGACGGTCCGACGTGCGAACCGGAACCACGACGATACCGCGGCCTGATCGCCTCTAACCCGGACGGTCGACGCGGGTCGAAACTGAACGACGTAACCGTGGCCTTGATCGCCTTTAACCGACGGCAGAACGACGGCCGGAACCGGAACCACGACGATACCGTGGCCTTGATCGCCTTAACCCGACGGTCGACGGTGGTAAAACCGGAATAATGACGACGATACCAGCCTTGATCGCCTTTAACTGACGGCGACGGTCGAACCGAACCACGTCGCGATACCGTGGGCCTTGATCGCCTAACCCGGACGGTCCGACGTCGAACTACGACAGTACCGGTTTGATCAACCGGACGGTCCGACGCGGTAAACCGAACCACGACGATACCGGCCTTGATCGCTCTAACCGGACGGCCGACGGTCGAAACCGAACCACGACGATACAGGCCTTGATCGCCTCCTGATCGCCTGAACGCTTGATCGCCTTCGATTGCCTCCAAAGGACCTCAAGAAGGAGAGGGAAAGGTGTGCCTCTCCTCTATTTATATCCACGGGCAAAAGGGTAAAACCTCTCAAAAATGGCTCAAACAAAAACTCAAAATGGCAAAACTTCAAAAACGCCAAAACGGCACAAATGGTTCAAAATGGCTCAAAACCCTTCACTCGGCGACCATGGCCAGACAGGAGAAGGCTGAAGCCACAGGGCAAGATGAAGTAACGCTCCGCCCGATGCCCGGATGGATCTGATCCGCTGGCAGGCCGTTCCGCGACCAATGCGTCATGAACGCTGTCCGCCCGGATTCGCTGGCCTCGCGACGCGACCACCCGCATCGGCCCGGCCACGCACAATTCAGACGCAAGCGCCTGCTGATCTCACCGATGCCGCGAATTGTCATCGCCGCTGCCCGTCATGCACGCCGCAATCTATTCCGACCAGAAAAGCCATAACACCTTTCTTAATAAACGCTCACTGAATTTCTCATGCCGCTCGCATAATCAACCAAACTTGTGCCCAAGAAATGCTCAAATGTCCGTATGGGTCCATGACCAAATTTTTCCTACACATACCTACATATATTTGTAGTGCATCTACGTAGTCATAATCTTGTGCTTACATGAAGATATGTTCTCAAAAATAATTAATTACTGAGATTCGTTGAAGAATTTTCTATTTTGAAGATTTGACACATATATTTTTGATGATTGAGATAATATCATCCAAAATAGGAGCAACCGATATGGCTCTCAAAATACCACTAGTCAAAGCACAAATCTTGATGTCGAAGTTTATATGATTTTGAATCAAAACCGATCAAGATCAAGCACTTAAAATATCATTGGAATCTTTGGGACATCAATTAAATCCCAAAACAGCTCTCATATGCGGAGTGTTTATAGTCAAATCGAGCGTCTCAACGAGCCGGATCTAACGAGCCTAAGATCTCATAATCCGACTTCATTTGGGCATCCAAATGCTCAAAATACATCAAATGATCAAGGAATCATCGAGTCGTCCGATCGAGGGGAGTGGTAATGGCCTTACATGAATTTACAAGAATGCCCTCCTCCCATCTATAAATAAGCCTTCATTCCTCACACCAAAGGGGACCAAGCGGGCCAAGTGAAGAGGAGTCAAACAAGTGAAGAAGAGGAGAGCCGACGTTGCCAACCACCACCGCCGGCCACCGCCGCCGATCCTTGCCGCCACACCCCAAGCAAGGAAGAAGAGGAAGAGTCCAAGCAAGGAAGAAGAGGAAGAGCCCGAGCAAGGAAGAAGAGGAAGAGTCCAAGCAAGAAAGAAAAGGAAGAGTCCGAGCGAGGAAGAAGAGGAAAAGCCCAAGTGAGGAGGAAGAGAGAGCTCAAAGCAAGATCCTCCAAGCAAGATCGCACCAAAGCAAGATTGCACTCGTATGGCCATCAACCATCGCCACCTACCAGCCGTCACTAATTGTACCTGTATCAGGAAGTTACCCCATCTCCATATCAATTTTGTACTCAAACGTACATAAGGAAGCTTTTATCCTGGCGTGGTTTTCCCCTCTTTCGAGGTTTTCCAGCTAAATTGAGTGTCTCTTGTTCGCTTTAATTACTGTGTGTGGACTTCACAACAAGGCTAACTTTCACTCTACCTACGGTTTTCTAGACGCAACAATAATAATAATTTTGAAGAGTCAAAAAATTATCTATCTATCTATCTATATATATATATATATATATATATATATATATAGAGAGAGAGAGAGAGAGAGAGAGAGAGAGAGAGAGAGAGAGAGGTTTTCTATTTCTTCATACACATTAGAGGATCATTTGTTAAGAAAGAAAAAGAAGCCTCCCCTTTGAGAAGCAAATGATCTGTCCAAACTCAAACAAAAATATTTTTCTAGAGATTACGTCGTTTGATGGGACTGGGAAGGGATATTATTCAAGGGATGAGAGGATTTTTAGGGGAAAAAATGCATGGATACTATTTTAGAATTCGAAATTATTTGAACATTTGGCTGATCTCCGAAATTAGGTTCATTACAATCTTTTTTTATTCATTCTATCTTCATCTATAAACCTTCCAGTACTAGTGCTTATATAAAATGAAAAGGATTGACCTCCATTTTGTCTCTTACCGTCTACACCATCTTTGTTTTAGCCATGGGCGAATTAGAAAAATATAGTTTGTTAGTGATATTCCTGGTCTGTCTGAAAAGAATATGTTCATTTTCATTCCATTAGAAGCAATTTGGATGCTGTTTGGTTGAATTTTTACTTTTAGTGTTATTTTGTATATGTACTGCTCTCTTGAGGGTACGAGCAAGACTTCTTTTCCGTTTATTTTGTCTGCTTTGAGATTATGTTTAGAGCATTCCAATGGAAGCAATTTGATGGTCGCTTGGATGATTTCGGTATTTTTTTTATACTCTCTGTACCTCTGAGTGTGAGCATTTAGAGACTTCTTTTTTCAATTTATTTTGCCTACTTCTTTTGATTATGTTCATTACATTCCAATGAAAGCAATTTGATGGTCGCTTTGGATGATTTCGGGTTTTTTGCATATGCATCTCTCTCTCTCTGGAGGTCTGAGCATTTAGGACTTTTTCCAGTTTATTTTGCCTGCTTCTTTAGATTATGTTCATTATATTTCAATGGAAGTAATTTGGAGGCTATTATGATGATTTCTGGGGGTTTTTTTGGTATCTGTACTCTCTGTACCTCTCTTGAGGGTACAAATCATTTAGGGCTTACTTTTTTCAGTTTATTTTGCCTTATTCTTGATATTATATTTAGAGCATTCCAATGGAAGCAATCTGAGTTTGGATGGTTTTGGGGTTATTTTGTATTCTGCACTCCTGTCCCTCTTGAGAATATCATTTAGTAACTTTTCCGCTTTATTTTAGTTCTTGAGATTATGTTCATTACATTCCAATGGAAGCATTTGGAGGCTGTTTGGATGGTTTCTGTAGGATTTTTTTGCATATGTACTCTCTATACCTCTCTTGATAGTACAGATCATTTATAATTTTTTTTCACAGTTTCTTTGGCCTGGTTCCTGAGTTTATGTTTAGGGCATTCCAATGGAAGCAATTTGAAGGCTGTTTGGATGGTTTTTGGGGGGTATTTTGCATTTGTACTCTTTGCACATCTCTTGAGGGTACAGATCATTTATGGCCTTTTTTCCAATTTATTTTGGCCTTCTTGGAGTAAATATGTTCATTACATTACTTTATAAGCTTTGAGGGTGGTTATTTTTTATAGTTTTTTCTCAGACAGACTCTCTCTCTGGGTAGAATATTTGGCCTTTTTTTCTAGTTTATTTTGCCTGCTTATTGAGATTATGTTTAGGGCATTCCAATGGAAGCAATTTGAAAGCCGCTTGGATGGTTTCGTGGGGTTTTGACATCACTGCATCTCTTGAGGATGTGATCTTTTATGACCTTTTTTTCCAATTTATTTTATGTTTCTTGAGATTATGTTCATTACTGGAATTTGATGGTTGCTTGGATGATTTGGTGGTATTTTACCAGATCACATATTTTGAGTGTTTGGCCGATGAATGCGGTCAATGAGCAGTGTGATGACGAAGTCGTGATATCTAATGACCCAAATTTGGGAAACTTCTTGGCACCATTGTTCAGAATGAAATGGAGGCGTATGCACTGTACTGTGACTATGCACATCAAATTGACTTCAGTGTTCGGAAGGACCATACTAGTTATTGGCCAAACTCCAAGAAATTGAAATCAAAAGATTTTCTATGTGCAAAAGTCGGAAGAAGTCAGCCTAAATGGCTTAACAAAATTCGAAAGTTGATACAATTGGGTCCGGCCATGATTAGATTCTCGTTGATTTGAGGGGAATTAAATGATTAAAAAATATACGAAAGTCATAATCATTCTTTGGCGAAATTGACCTACATCTTCGATCACGATGCATTAGCGATGAAGGCGTCCGTGTTGAAGACAATGGCGAGGGCCGAAATTAGAGAATCATGCATTCACTTTTATCTAAGAGAAGTTACGAGAGAATACAAGTTCACAAAAGAGGATGGATGTTTGATGATATATTGATATATGAAATTTTAGACATTTATGAATTTTTTAATAAATGTTTGGAGCTGTTGATAAATGAAAATTTTATTAAGAGACAATTGAGTCATTCTCATGGCTATTCCAAACATTTCTTCTGATGATGACATCCTATAACAATATTCACTGATCAAGATCAGGCTATGGCGAGAGCTATCAAAATTATATTACCGCATACTCTTCATAGGTTGTGCCAATGGCATATTTCAAAGAAAGCTCCTTCCAAGGTTCATTGCTTTAATAGTAATAAGAGAGTACAAGGGCTATTTTATATATGCATGAGTAAGTGTGAGGAGGAAGAGAAAGAGGCTTGGTTACCATGCTAGAAGAAGGCAATTTGCATGATCATGCTTGATGTCCGAGCTTTATAAGATTAGATCCAAGTGGTCCACTGATTCAACAATGACTCATTGCAAAGGCATCTTGTCAACGAACGTAGTGAGTCCATGAACAACGTATGTCACGAAATATCTAAACCAACAAGTTCACTCACAGATTATTTCTTGGGGTTGGAAAAGGTTATGGAGACATGGCACCGGAATGAACATGATGAAGACTTCAAGTGTAGCTACCATTGATCATGTTGTTAAGACTACCCAATTCTAAAATAGTCGCTGAAAAGGTTTATACTATGTTTGAGGAGGAATTTTTGCATGGAGTTGGAGGCCTATCAGTAACTAAGTCGATGACGGTACCATGGAGTATTTGGTGAGAAACTTAGAGAATAAAAATGCATCCAAAATATGGATGCATTTCGAGAGGACTACCCTAGATGTAACTTGTACTTGCAAAAAATTTGAAATGATGGGATTACTTTGTCAGACGAGTTCTTAGTCGAAGATGTTCGCATTCATAAGTATCTTCTCATGATGGTCTACCGAGCAAAGAGGATATTTACATTGATAGTGCATACATAAATTAAGAGATGTGGAAAGAAGATGAAAATGCTTCGACATTATTTTCGAACCATATAAGTCGATATGCATATCAAATAAGCGTCGCATAGGGCAATAAGAGAGGTCGAGACTATATGCTTGGATCCTTAAAAAACTATATGATGATGTCTTTATAATAAGTGAAAATTCTTCCACCGATGAGTAAGAAGAAGAAGTCAACCATAGACAAGGGAAAAGACATCTTAAAGGATCCGGTTAAGCACCCAAAGGGTGTTTCCAACTCAAGGCTTAGGGATATTGGGAGAGATCCAATAAAGTCAAGAGTAATTTTATTTATGTATTAGTTTTAGTATTTTAAATATATTAATCTTCAAACCATTTTACTTTTATTGTAGAAACCAAAGTACAAGGTAATGTTTTCACAAGTTGCATCACCTTTCTATTATGCGAGTATTTTTGAGGTATGCAGAATATCACACACATCGATCGTAAGAAATCATCAACTAATGATGTTCTACATTTAACTTTCCACAATCAATCATTTGAAGGGTAAGCCGATGATGGATATTATGAGATTTTAATGCATGACATCATCTAGTTTTGTGTTCTTCAATGCATCTTTTCAGAATGCTTTAGAGTCCCTAAGATGACTCTCTTTAACTTAACAGCACACCAAGATGTTTAGATCAGATTTAGGGGATTTTCACTATTTGTAGCTCTTTAAGCGAAGTATTGAGTTAATCCCCTCAAGAGACCTTGTAATCATAGAAGAATAAATATGTGAAGTTACCAATGGAAGCATTTAGAGGGTGTTTTATAGGTTTTTCTCAGATCAGACTCCCTCTTGAGGGTAGAACATTTAAGGCCTTTTTCCATTTAATTTGCTATTTATTGAGATTTGTTGGCATTCCAATGGAAGCAATTTGAAAGCTTTGGATAGTTTATTTGGGGTATTTTGCATCAGACTCTTCCTCCAATACGATCATTTATCCTTTTTTCCAATTTATTTTGCCTGATTCTTGAGATTATATTTAGGGCATTCCAATGGAAGCAATTTGAAGGCTTTTGGATGATTTCAGATGGGTGTTTTGCATATGTACCTCTCCTGAGGGTACAAATCATTTATGATCTTTTTCTAGTTTATTTTGCCTGATTCTTGAGATAATGTTCATTACATTCTAGTTAATTTAATTTGTTTGATGATTTATGGGAGATATTTTGCAAATTCTATACCTCTCAAGGTACGATCATATATGACATTTTTTTTTCCAGTTTATTTTGCCCGATTAGAGATAATGTTCATTACATTCAATGGAAGCAATTTGAAAGTCGCTTGGATGGTTTCTGTTTTTCTATCAGTACTCTCATTCCTGAGGGTACATATCATTTATGGCCTTTTTTCTAGTTTATTTTGCCTGATTCTTGAGATTATGTTTAGGGCATTCTAATGGAAGCAATTTGAAGGCTGTTTGGATGATTTCGGATATGTGTTTTGCATATGTACCTCTCGTGAGGGTACAAATTATTTATGATATTTTTTCAGTTTATTTTGCCTGATTCTTAAGATAATGTTCATCACATTCCAGTTTATGCAATTTGAAAGTTATTTGGATAGTTTCTGGGGGGTATTTTGTATATGTACTCTTTGTACCTCTCCTGAGAGTACAGATCATATATGACCTTTTTTTCCAGTTTATTTTGCTTGATTCTAGAGATAATGTTCATTATATTCCAATGGAAGCAATTTGAAGGCTGTTTGGATAGTTTCTAGGGTGTTTTCTGTATATGTACTCTCTGTACCTCTCTTGAGGGTACATAATATTTAGGGCCTTTTTTTTCAGTTTATTTTGCCTATTTTTTGAGATTATATTTAGGGCATTCCAATGAAAGCAATTTGAAAGTTGTTTGGATTATTTGGGTATTTTAGATTCATTCTCTCATTCTCTTAAGGGTACAGAATATTTAGGCCTTTTTTTCAGTTTATTTTGCTTTATTGAGATTATGTTTAGGCATTCCAATGGAAGTAATGATCGCTTGGATAATTTTTGGGGGTTTTTGGCATCTGTACTCCTCACTCTGAGGGTACTGATCTTTTATGGCCTTTTTTAGTTTATTTTGCCTATTTCTTGAGATTATGTTCATTACATTCAATGTAAGTAATTTGAGCTGCTTTGGATATTTTCGGGGTTTTGACATCTACTCTCTTGAGGGAGCATTTTTTTGAGTTTATTTTACCTGTTTTGAGATTATGGTCATTACATTCCAATGCAATTTGATAGTCAAATGATTTTTTGGGTGATTTTTTGCATTCAGACCCTCTGGAGTAGCATTTAAGGCCTTTCTAGTTTATTTTGTCGCTTTATTGAGATTATGTTTATTCCAATGGAAGCAATGTGAATCGCTTGGATGATTTTGGGGATTTTGGCATCTATTTCCTCTCTTGAGGGTACATATCTTATGACCTTTTTTCCAGTTTATTTTTCATGTTTCTTGAGATTATGTTCATTACATTCCAATGTAAGCAATTTAGAGGCTATTTGGATGGCTTTTGGAGGTTTTTTGCATCCGTTCTCTTTGATCTGAGCATTTAGGGTCTTTTTTTGAGTTTATTTTGCCTAGTTCTTGAGATTATATTCATTACATTCCAATGGAAGCAATTTGATGGCTGCTTGGATGATTTTTGGGTGATTTTTACATCGCATTCTGTACTTCCAGAACTGAGCATTTTGGACTTCTTCTTATGGTTCTTGATTAGTTCATTACATTCTAATATCATTTATGACAAAAAACTTAATTTATAATTTTAAACTTAATGTTAAACAATTAATTTTACTTATTGTTAGCAAAGCCAACATATATTTATGAGCATCAAATCATGATTATATATTTAAGCTCATGAGTTCATGATTTAAAGTCATTATTAATTGTTTGACATAATCATTCTCGACATTCAAAAGTCTAGATTCATATCTATTACATTATATTAATGTATTCTTCATTTTGAGAAAATTAATATTGAGATCAATGAGTTATTAATGAATCATTTGAACTAAATCTATATTAAACCAAATCTATAGTTCTCAAATTGAATTTTTCCCAAACAAAATATATGAAGAGAACTTCACTAAATATATTCATCTTCTTCGATGGTGGTCATTACCCTGGGAGTTTGTGGATTCTCCATGTATTTCAGATAAACATCCATAACATCTGCTTTTGATAAAATTTACTCATCATTTCGATTGGCCATTTTTATCGCCACAAAAGACTAGCATCTTCAACGTAATTTGATCTGAATAGCGAACATAATCTCAATAAGTTGGCCCGAAAAAATAGTTAAGAGGAACCAAATTTGAAAACTGTTCTACAGGAAGAATGCTCTTATGGGTTGGGTAATGAGTTGTAAAATATCGCTCTAACTTAATATGCCAACAAGAGTGTCCATATTATATATAGCGAAGATTAACTCGACACCTGTCTGTGACATGTTGGATGAACATTTTGCTTTCCATCTTTAGGCCGTACCTGGCATAACTCTGCAAGAAAAGAAGAGAATGATTATAGATTCTAGCTTTTATCTAAACAAACAATAATTGAATCGTAATACCCAATATTCTTATGGGGTAACATCCATCAAGCCCATCCTCTCCGTCATTGTTGCATGAAAAGATGATATTTTCAAGTCCTCAAACGCAAGTATCCTCTCCACCGCAGTTTATTATGGGGTAGTAGAGCGTGCTAGATACATGGGAGAGAATATCGAGGAGAGACATATGGAGAGTCAATGAACTCATTGGACTTAAAATGGACCGCTACTGACATGTTAGATTGTTGGGCGGGACACAGATTCAAGGAGCCGTCCCTCTTCTAATATGTCCTCAATGAAAGACACTGTTAAAACCGATAAGAAAATGTGAAGACATACAACATAAATAAAGATATTCTTATATGAACTAAGTGATATTATTATATGTCACGGTGTCCTCCCAAACTGAAAGCATTATTTGGAAACTCTATTTTTGCCCATCGCATATGGCTTTCCGGATGGAAATGAGCTTATGATGCTTATGTGCGGCCCATATCTACAATGAATATTTAAAATATTTAACTTCAACGCATTAAATTACATATTCACGGAGATATAGAATACCATCAAGAGTGACAAAGCCATGTAACCTAGTCTCAATTCGAATCTTTGATGTAATAACATCAAATTGGGAAACTAGAAAGTCCCAAATGGTCTCGCAATTGTATTCAGAAATCTATCTGTCATCAAAGGCAATCAATTCTAATGCCACCCTATAGTTGTCATATATAAAAAATAGATTTGACATAGAAATGTATGTACAAATGCACAAGTGGATGTAACGAGCCATCAATGCTCAAGTTGATTCTTCAGATGAATTAAATCACAAGGATTTCATAAGACCTTCTCCTCTGTTTGGCTATCATCATGCAACTTCATCGAGGGTGAAAGGAATACCGCCACCAAACAAGAAAGCTTGCTTTTCTATGTCCTAGCAAGAAAGGATCGATGTAATGAAAATTGAGTCTTGCTTAATTCTGTGGAGTCTAATGCATTGATGTAGACAAGCCTCTTTAAAATGTCTTCAATAAAAGTGTGTTTAATATTATCAACACAGTTCTTACAAAGGTAGCAAGATCTCAGTTATCCTTTTCCCGATATAAACTTCAAAAGAAAAGTCAAGTAGTAATGAGTGATGCAAATCATCCATCAAAACTAGGCTAAGCCCAAATTGTAATAGACTATACGATGCAAAAAAAATCCCCAAATCATCCAAAGAGCCTCCAAATTGCTTCCATTGGAATGCCTAAATATAATCTCAAGAAGAATGCAAGATAAACTAAAAAAGTATCTAAATGATCGTTCTGAGAGAGGAGAGTACGATGTACCCTAAAACCATCCAAACAGCCTTCAAATTGCTTCCATTGGAATGCCCTAAATATAATCTCAAGAAGAAAGCAAGATAAATTGAAAAAAGTAGTTCTAAATGATCAGACTGAGAGGTACAGAGACTACATGCAAAATACCCCGAAATCATCCAAATACCTCAAATTACTTATTGAATATAATGAACATAAACTCAAGAACTGCACCAAAGAAACTGTGAAAAAGGTTATAAATAATACTCAAGAGAGGTCTGAGAGTACAAAAAAATCATCATCTAAATAGCCTCCAAATGCTTCCATTGAAATGTAATGAACATAATCTCAAGAACTAGGCTAAAGAAATTGCAAAAAAAGTCCTAAATGATATGTACCCTCTAGAGAGGTACAGAGAGTACATATACAAAATAACCTATAAAAAAATAATCTTTCACTGCGGAGAAGAATAGAGTAAACTAAATTCATTCAAGTCAATGCATGTGTAAATACCTCATGTAGTCACCTAAAATACCTCAATTTTTTATTTGCTATATCACTAAGTGAAGGCCGGACGTGCGTCGATCAAGAGCGGGAACTAAGCTGAGAAAAAATCCTTCGTCAAAAGAAAGCCTAAACTATTCTGTGACGAGGAATGTCGAACGACAGTATCATCTTGTTCTTCTTCTCTCTCTATTTAAACGAAATAGATCGGGTTAGGCCAGGGGAAGTATAAGGTCGCGTGAATAGCATCCCTTTCTCCTCGTCATATCGCCCGTAAAGTGCTAAAATGGGGAAAAATCTCCACACGTCGATGGATTGAGTCCGCGAAAAGCTACGGGACTCGATGTAATATTTCCCCGAGGTAGGGTCTCGTGAAGAAGCTGAGAGTCACCTTAAGCATCAGCCTTTGACGTGCTCTCCAGTCCACAAAATAATTCAAAAATGATTTCCCAAATATCATAGGTGAAATCTTTGATTGCATCATCGTATCATTATTTATTGATTTTTCTCCAAAGTTTAGATCCGCGGGCACAAGGAGCGATGGAGATGTCGGCAAGAAGCTTGAAGCGTGCATGTCGTAAATGATTTCTCAGTGGGAGGATTAAATGAAGAAGAAACAAGCTTGTGAAAAAAACCATAAACTCATTACTTTAATAATGTTGGTGATACAATATTGTCACAAAATAACTTAACAAAAGGGACGAGATACATTTTTAGAGAGAGTTAACAAAAGATAAGAGGTGGAAAAGAAAAGATAAATGGGATAAATTAAAGACTATAGTATTTATACACCAAGGATTACATATAATACTTTTTAGAGACCTTCCATGTTCCAAGTTCTAGGGATGATTATTTCCTCTGGATTTTTAGTTATAGCTTGACCGTTGGTCATCTGATAAGAGAGATCTTTAGTAAAACCCTCGAGGTACTTTATCTTGAAGATTAAAATTCTCGATGTTGAAGGTCACCGAAGGGCGTGGTTGAGCTTATTTGAGGTAACATAATTATGCTATTTGTTGATTTTCACATACCACTCCAACCCCAATGGGAGTTTGAAATTTTATCTTAAAATGAGGTACCGAAGTGACAACATCAAGATTGATTGGAGGGGTCTTCCAAATATAGCGTTGTATGTTAAATTTGACTTCCACTATGAATTGAACCGAGTGAGTGACTTGTGGAAATTTTCGAGAACAATGGGAAGGGTGATTGTCCCTCCACGCATGCAGCATTATCAAACCCATATAACTCCACGGTTGAAGTTTTTCCTTAACTGCACACTTAAGAAAGGTGGAGTAAAATAAAACATCAATGAACATTATCAATCAAAATTCTCTTAGCAACATAATAGGGTCACCAATCGCGATGATAAGAGGATCTTGATGTGGAACTTGGACTCCTTCCAAGTCTGAGTTATTAAAAGTGACGGGATAATTAATACAAGATTTTTTTAACTCCAACTCTTCAAAGGATGCGATGAAGACTTTATTAGATAGTAGTGGCCCACTTACAATCATTTCAATTTCTCCAACTATTTGGCGGTTATTATGTTATTTTTGTGATGATTGTCCCGGTTGCCCCCCAGTTGGAGTTATGTTTGCTTGAGCTGGTTGGTTTTGTACAAATTGACTTAGATATCCCTATTGAATGAGCCTCTCAATTTCTTCTTTAAGTTGTTTACATGCCTCAGTAGTATGTTCATGACTCCGATGGAAGTGACAATATTGCTCGATTTCAATTTGGTTTGATGGATGTACTTGATGGTCTCTTCATCTAATAACAAGACGTTAACACGAGATGGCGTGTATTCCAGTGATTCACGTCATGAAGTGGAGGGAGATCGTGACTGCCTTGTTGCTTTTTCTGATGGGATTATTAATCTGTGTTTTCTAGAGCACTCTTACATTTTCCTGTAGATTGTTCAAATTATTTTCGATGGGCATTAATAGCCTCATCAGCAGAAATCTGTGTTTCCACACGGTGAACCAAGTCGGCATATGACGGATTGTATCTCGCATTAGTGACAGAAAGGCTCTGACAGCCCCAAGGAAAACTCCTTTAGTAGTGTCTACCCCAGTATTTGGAATACCCAGGAGAATCGAAGTATTCTTTAAGTGATTCACCCTCATTTTGATGAATGCCGAGAGATGAGAGGAATCTTTAATAATCCTCCGTTGCAATAAACCTGCTACAAAAAATCTTGGCGAGTTCATCAAAGGTATGGATAGATTCCCTTAGGGAGTAGAACAAGTCCAGCTTTCTCCTTGAGGTTAAGTGGAAAGACGAAAGTAGTGAGCTCGTGGATGCATAATGGTCCCGTAATGGTCGATATGTTCATATGGGTCGGGCCCCATCATAGAATCAATGCTCGGAAGCTTGAAACCTACGGAATAGGATGTTGAAGAATAGCTAAAAGGTGATGACTCCTCATAGCGAGGGGAGGATGATTTCTATCTTCAAGGTGAAATTCATCTGCATTAAGCATTGTAATCAGATATAACATGACGAGTGAAGTCAACAGACGAGAACGTCCACTACCTAATAATTGGTGGATTAGTCGGCACGTGATGGATGAGTAGAAATGTCAAGGAGATCGATCATCCGGAAGGAGGAACTTCATCAGTGAGATTAGCATTTTGACCTCCGTGTAACGATCGATCTTGGGGAGATGTGTTTGCCACGATAGTATTCCTCAAAAGTCAGATCATCTCATTTTGAGACTCTTCCATTCAGCACACATGATCCTCTAAAGAGATTCCTGCTGCGCCTTCACCGACAGGGTCACGCCTATCAGGGGGAAGTGAGGCAGAAGGTTGGCATCCTTGGTTCAAAGTTGGTTTCGAGACGAGTTGGAGCGAGGCTATTGTACGAAAGAGCCTTATTGGCACGAGTTTTCACAAATTGATTGAGGGTTCTTTTCCACAAACGCATCAACCTGCTAGAAAACCAGTTGTGATAGAGTAAAAGTTTACGCCTTTGCCTTATTGTGAAATCCAACAAACACATAGGTTTTTAAAGAGTGAACAAGAAAACTCCAGAAATTTTTACGTGAAAAACATCGAAAAGGAGGGAAAAATCACGAGGCTGCCCAAGAAAAGCTTCCACTATGTATTGAGAGTACAAAATCTTCGATAATGGGATTAGGAATTGTATATGAGAAAGGAATAATGACTATGTAGTACGTTCATGCGTAATAAGGCAGAGATGATGAACAACGAAAGGATCGACAATGAATGTCATCATGATGGAGACACGAGGTTGATGCTGAGGATCGCGGACTCGTGGCAAGTTGACGTCTTGAGTGGTGGCACGACATTGGAGGATCTTCAAGCTTTAGGACTCTCTCCTCTCTCTTGCTTAGGCCTCCCCTCATATAAGGAATGAGGGCTATTTATAGATTGGAGGAGTGACATCTCTGTAAATACATGCAAAATTCGAACCACTCCTCTCCATCAAACGACTCATAATGATTCCTTTGATCATATGATGTATTTTGTGTATTTGAATGCTCAAATGAAGTCGAAATTATGAGATCATAGGCTTGTTAGATCCGGCTCGTCGAGACACTCTATTTGACTATAAATACTCCATATTTGAAATTTTTTAGGAATTTAACTGATGTCCCAAAGTTTCCAATGATATTTTAAGTGCTTGATCTTGACCAGTTTCAATTTCTGATCATCTTACTTTTAGCATCAAGATTCGCGCTTCAACTAGTGGAATTTTCAGGATCATATCAATAACCAAATGAATTTCGAATTTATTTTGTTAAATAATTTCATTAGTATTATTACTCACTTTTTTTCAATATATTCATACTCTAATAACATAATATTATGTAACACTCAATCAATATATAGCTACTATAAATTAACAGAAAAATATTATATATTAACTATAAAATATTATATATTATTATAAATATAGTGTGCTAGAAAATCAGTTGTGGTAGATTAAAAGTTTACTTTAATTTATTAATTCATCACACAATGTGATGTTTGACTAATTACTAAGAAAACTCCGCATTTTTTTACTTGGAAAACCTCAAAAAAGAGTGAAAATCACTGGCAAAGAAAAAATTTTCACTACCGTTCGAGTACAAATTTTCCCAATATGGGATTACGTAAGAGAGAAAGCGACAACCATGAGTAAGGTAACAAATGCCATATAGCCATGGTTATGCTTTGCTGGGTAGAGATGATGGTAAACAAGTGTAAGAATGACAGGATGACCGTGAGATGTGGCGATAGTCAGCAGGTGACCTACGCAGTATTCGAATGATGACCAATGACCGTAGTTGATGATAATGATGATGATGGTTGATACAAGGCGGTGGCATGATAACGATCCACGGATCACGATGCGACGAAAAAAGGATGATAACGGTTGACGGTGAATATGGTAGATCATGATGGTTGACGGCGGTGGCGGAGCAATGATGAATGATGATGGCCCCTCTTGGAGTTAGTGAATCATCACGCAAAATTTATTATTTAGAGTAGCCTTTTATCGAAGAGACAATTGAGTCATTCTAGTGGCTATTCCAAACATTTCTTCAGTTGATGAGTGACAGACATCCTATAACAATATTCACTGATCAAGATCAGGCTATGGCGAGAGCTATCGAAATTGAATTGCTGCATACTCTTCACAGGTTGTGCCAATGGCATATTTCAAAGAAAGCTCCTTCCAAGGTTCATTGCTTTAATAGTAATAAAAGAGTACAAGAGTTATTTTATACATGCATGAGTAAGTGTGACTCAGAGGAAGAGTTTGAAGAAGGTTGTTTGTCATGCTAGAAGAAGGCAATTTGCATGATCATGCTTGGCTGTCTGAGCTTTATAAGATTAGATCCAAGTGGTCCACTGCATTCAGCAAGGACTCATTTTGCATGGGCATCTTGTCAACACAACGTAGTGAGTCCATGAATAATGTATGTCATGAAATATCTAAACCAACAAGTTCGCTCATAAATTATTTCTTGGGGTTGGAAAAGGTTATGGAGACATGGCACCGAAATGAACATGACGAAGACTTCAAGTGTAGCCAGTCATCGATTGTTCCTGTTGTTAAGACGGTCAATTCTAAAATAAATTTATACAAGAAAGGTTTATACTATGTTTGAGGAGGAATTTTTGCATGGAGTTGGAGGTATCGTAACTAAGTCGGATAATGACACCATAGAGTATTTGGTGAAACTTAGAGAATAAAATGCATCCAAAACATGGTGCATTTCGATACTACATATGTAACTTGTACTTGCAAAAAATTTGAAATGATGGGATTACTTTGTGCCCTTGTATCGAGTTCTTAGTCGGAAGATGTTGTGCCATTGGACAAGTATCTTCTCATGCGATGGTCTAGAACAAAGAGGGATATTTACATTGATAGTGAATCTGAAATTAAGAGATGTGGAAAGCAGATGAAATCTTCGCATTATTTTTTGAATCACATAAGTCGATATGCATATCAAATAAGCGTCGAGCGCAGGCAATAAGAGAGCTGAGGACTATATGCTTGGATCCTTAAAAAAACTATATGATGATGTCGACTCTATAATAAGTAGAAATTATTCTCCAACTGACAGAGTAGTTAAGAAGAAGAAGTCAACCACAACAGACAAGGGAAAAGATATCTTAAAGGATCGGTTAACGTCAAAGGGTGTTTCCAACTCAAGGCTTAAGGGATATTGAGAGAGATCTAAGAAAGCCAAGGGTAATTTTTTATTTGTGTATTAGTTTTTAGTATTTTAAATATTTCTGTTAATCTTCAAACCATTCTACTTTGGTTGTTGCAGAAATCAAAGTACAGTCTGATAGTATTGCAGAATGTATTTCATCACAAGTTGCATCACCTTTCTCTATTATGCCAGAGTATTTTTCAGAGGTATGCACAGAATATCACACATCGATGTTGTAAGAAATCATCAACTAATATGATGTTCTACATGTAGGAATTTAACTCGAGCTCCTGATGTCGGTCGGGAAGGGTACAAGGCGATGATGGATATTATTCGAGGAAAACATTTTAGCATGACATCATCTAGTTTTGTGTTCTTGTATCTCTTTACGTAATGCTTTAGAGTCCACAGATGACTCTCTTTAATGAGGCACACCAAGATGTTTAGACTATATTAGCTAGATTTTCTCATTAAATTTGTAGCTCTTTAAGCAATATTGAGTTAATCCCTACTAGGACCTTGTAATCATTAGTATAGCAATAAATATGTGCGTACATTACCAATGGAATAGTTTGGAGGGTGTGGTTATTTTTTATAGGTTTTTTCTTCATGTACTCTGTACCTCTCTTGAGTCTGAGAACATTTAGGACCTTTTTTTCCAGTTTAATTTGTATGTTTATTGAGATTATATTTAGGGCATTCCAATGGAAGCAATTTGAAAGCTTCTTGGATGGTTTAGGAAATATTTTGCATCTGTATTGTTTGTACCTCTCCTGAGGGTACAGATCATTTATGGTCTTTTTCCAGTTTATTTTGCCTGATTCTTGAGATTATATTTAGGGCATTCCAATGGAAGCAATTTGAAGGCTGTTTGGATGATTTTGGATGGGTGTTTTGCATCTGTATCTCTCCTGAGGGTATAAATCATTTATGGCCTTTTTCCAGTTTATTTTGCCTGATTCTTGAGATAATGTTCATTACATTCCAGTTTATGCAATTTGAAAGCTGTTTGGATGGTTTCTGGGGGGTATTTTGCATCGTACTCTACCTCTCTTAGAGTCGGTCATATATGACCTTTTTTCCCAATTTATTTTGCTTGATTCTAGAGATAATGTTCATTACATTTCAATGGAAGCAATTTGAAAGTTGTTTGGATGGTTTCTAGGGTGTTTTCTATATATGTACTCTTTGTACCTCTCTTGAGGGTACATATCATTTATGGCCTTTTTTTTAGTTTATTTTGCCTGATTCTTGAGATTATGTTTAAAGCATTTCAATGGAAGCAATTTGAAAATTTGTTTGGATGATTTGGATGGGTGTTTTTTTGCATTGCCTCTCGAGGTACAAATCATTTATGGCCTTTTTCCTAGTTTATTTTGCCTGATTCTTGGGATAATGTTCATTACATTCCAATTTATGGAATTTGAAAGTTGTTTGGATGATTTTTGGGGGGTATTTTGCATCTATACTCTCTGCCTCTCAGAAGTCTGAGATCATATATGTCATTTTTCTCAATTTATTTTGCCTGATTCTAGAGATAATGTTCATTACATTCCAATGGAAGCAATTTAAAGGCTATTTGGATGGTTTCTAGGATATTTTCTGTATCTATACTCTCTGTACCTCTCTTGAGGGTACATAACATTTAGGGCCTTTTTTTATTTTATTTTGCCTATTTTTTGAGATTATGTTTAGGACATTCCAATGGAAGCAATTTGAAAGCTGTTTGGATTATTTCTGGGATATTTTTTGTATCTTTACTCTCTGTACCTCTCTTGAGGGTACAAAATATTTAGGGCCTTTTTTTTCTAGTTTATTTTGCCTGTTTATTAAGATTATGTTTAGGGCATTCCAATAGAAGTAATGTGAAAGCTGCTTGGATGGTTTTTGAGAGATTTTTGGCATCTGTACTCTCTGTACCTCTCTTGAGGGTACAGATCTTTTATGGTATTTTTTCCAGTTTATTTTATCTATTTCTTGAGATTATGTTCATTACATTCCAATGTAAGCAATTTGGAGACTGTTTGGATGGTTTCTGGGAGTTTTTTTTGCATATGTACTATTTGTACCTCTCTTAAGAGTATAGAGCATTTAGGGCCTTTTTTCGAGTTTATTTTGCCTGGTTGTTGAGATTATGTTTATTACATTCCAATGGAAGCAATTTGATGGTTGTTTGGATGATTTTTTGGTGATTTTTTGCATATGTACTCTCTGTACCTCTTTGGAGGGTATAGAGCATTTAGAACCTTTTTCGATTTATTTTTGCTGTTTATTGAGATTATGTTTCATTCCAATGGAAGCAATGAAAAGCTTGGATGATTTTGAGGTTTTAGCATCATACTCTCACCTCTCTTGAGTCTAGATCTTTTATGCCTTTTGATTTATTTTTCTGTTTCTTGAGATTATGTTCATTACATTCCAATGTAAGCAATTTGGGCTTTGTTTGGATGGTTTCAGGGATTTTTTTGGCATGTACTCTGTACCTTTCTTGAGAGAATTTAAACATTTTTGAGTTTATTTTGTTAGGTTTTTTGAGATTTTACATTCCAATGAGCAATTTGATGGTTGCTTGGATGATTTCTGTGGGTTTTACATCACTCTCCTCTTTCTCGGATGATTTAAACTTCTTTCCTAGTTTATGGTTCTTCAGATTACGTTCATCACATTCCAATGTCATTTATGGAAAAACTTAATTTATAATTTTAAACTTAATGTTAAACAATTAATTTTACTTTCTATTGTTAGCTGACATATATTTATGATCATCAATCATGATTATATATTTAAGCTCATGGAGTTAATGATTTCTAATGTCAACTATCAATTGTTTGACATTGAACATTCGACATTCAAAAGTCTAGATTCATATTACATTATATTAATGTATTCTTCATTTTGAGAAAATTAATCTTTTGAGATCAATGAGTTATTAATGAATCATTTGAACTAAATCATATCAAACCAAATCCTATAGTTCTCAGTTGGAATTCGAACAAAATATAAGCGTAAACAAAATACTAAATATATTCATCTTCTTGGGCGGTCATGGTGTCATCGGTTCCGAGTTTGTGGATTCTTTGCCATCCTTTTCTGATAAACATCCGATATTTGTTAGCTGACACTCACCATTTGATTGGCCATTTTTGGGATGATCGCAAAGGTTGGCATCTTCAACAAGTAATTTGATGAATAGCGAATAATCTCAATAGGTTGGCGGAAAAAAAATAGTTAAGAGGAACCAAATTTAAAAGCTTCTTATCTCGGGAAGCTCTTATGGGTTGGTTTGGGTAATGAGTCGTAAAATACCATGCCCCACTTAATATGCCCAACCAGAGTGTCGATCGATTATCTATAACTAGCAGTAAGATTAACTCAGCCCTCGACACACTGTCTGCAGTGACATGCTGGATGAACATTTTGCTTTCCGTCTTTAAGCCGTACCTGGCATAACTCTGCAGGAAAAGAAGAGAACGATTATAGATTCTAGCTTTTATCTAAACAAACAAGAATTGAATCATAATACCCAACATTCCTGTGGGGTAACATCCATCAAGCCCATCCTCTCCGTCATTGTTGCATGAAAAGAAAGATGTATCTTTCAAGTCTCAGCAAGTATCCTCTCCAAAGTAAAACTCTTGGGGTAGTAGTAGAGAGGCTAGATATAGGATGGGGAGAATATCGAGGAGAGACATATGGAGAGTCAGTGGGGACTGAACTCATTAGATTTAAAATGGGGCTTCTGGGGCTCGATATGTGTAGGTGTTGAGCATCCGATTGAGCCGTCTCCTCTAATATGTCCTCGAATGAAAGCACTGTGTTAAACAGATAAAAAAATGTGAAGACATACAACATAAATAAAGACATTCTTATATGAACTAAGTGATATTATTCTATGTCACGTGTCCTCCCAAACCGGAAAGCATTATTTAGAAACTCTATTTTGGCCCATCGCTACATGGCCGATGAAAATGAGCTTATGATGCTTATGTGCTCTACCATATCTACAATGAATATTTAAAACATTTAACTTCAATGCATTAAATTATACATTCACGGAGATATAGAACATACCATGAAAACAAAGCCACTCATGTAACCTGCCCTCACGTTCGAATCTTTGATGTAATAACATCAAATTGGAAAAGAAAGTCCCAAATGCCCTGCCGGTTATTGACAAATCTATCATGTCATCGGTAAAATCAATTATGCCACCCGTGATATACAAAAAAATAGATTTGGTAAAATATATGTACAAGCACCTCGTGTACAACGAGCCATTTGAATGCTCAAGTTGATTCTTATAGTCCGATGAACTGAACTGTGACAGCGGGGATTTCTGCCATAAGACCTTCTCCCCTTTGTTTGGCATCCCTATCATCGCGCAACTTCATCGAGGGTGAAAGGAATGCCGCCACCCAACAAAGCTTGCTTCATGTTTAGATCGATGTAATGGCAACAGTCTTGCTTAAAGTCTAATGAATTGATGCAGATGAAGCCTCTTTAAAATGTCAGTGGCTTCATCAGTAAAGCGTGCTGCAATATTATCGAACACAGTTCTTACAGTGGTAGGCCTGCATCTCGAAGTTATCTTTTCGGATATTCTTGAAAGAAAAGTCATAGGTAATGAGTACGGATGCAAATCACCCATCAAAACTAAGCGAGCGACTTCTAAATTGTTCATTTGTACAAATGAAAAAAAACCCGAAATCATCCAAACACCTCCAAATTGCTTCCATTGGAATGCCCTAAATATAATCTCAATTAGGCCAAAAGAAAAAGTAGGTCATAAAAGATCGTACCCTCAGAGAGATATGAGAGTCTGATATAAAATATCTCCAAAACCATCCAAGCGACTTTCAAATTGCTTCCATTGAATGCTAAACATAATCTCAATAAATAAGCAAAATAAACTAGAAAAAAAGAAGTCCTAAATGATCTTGAGAGGTATAGAGAGAATTGATGCCAAAAAACTCTCAAAGATCATCCTAACAGCCTCCAAATTGCTTCCATTGAAATGTAATGAACATAATCTAAAGAAGCAGACAAAATAAACTAGAAAAAGTCCCTAAATACTTTATACCCTCCAAAGAGGTACAGAGAGTACAGATGTAAAAAATCACCCAAAAATCATCCAAATAGCCATCAAATTGCTTCCATTGAAATATAATGAACATAATCAAAAGAAGTAGGCAAAATAAACCGAAAAAAGTCTCTAAATGCTACGTCTCGAGAGTGCAGGAGAATGAAACTGATACCCGAAACCATCCAAACGACCTCCAAATTACTTCCATTGGAATGCCCCAAATATAATCTCAAGAAGAATGCAAGATTAAGCGAAAAAGTATGCCAAAATGATCGTACTCTAGAGAGATACATGAAACTGAGATGCAAAATACCTCCCAGAAATCATCCAAACAGCCTTCAAATTACTTCCATTGGAATGTCCTAAATATAATCTCAAGAAGGAAAGATAAAGCGAAAAGTAGACTAAATGATGACTCTCGAGACAGATTCTGAGATCAAAATATCTCGAAATCATCCAAATAGCCTCCAAATTGCTTCCATTGAATATAATGAACATAAACTGAACCGCCAAAGCTGAAAAAGGTCATAAATAATTTGTACTCTCAAGAGGAGAGTCTGATGCAAAAATCTCCGAAACCATCCAAGCCTCAAATGCTTCCATTGGAATGTAATGAACATAATCTCAAAAAACAGCTAAAGCGTAAAAAAAAGCCCTAAATGCTATGTACTCGAGAGAGCAATCTGAATATAAAATAACTATAAAAATAATCAATCTTTCTGGTGAGAAGAACAGAGTAAACCCTAAATTCATTCAAGTTTGGGAATGCATGTGTAAATACCTCATGTAGTCACCTACAATATCTCAATTTTTGATTTACTATATCACGGCGAAGGAAGGCGCGAGATCGAGGCGGAGCGAGAAAAAATCTTCATCCGAAAGCCCTAAACTGTTATGTGACGAGGAATGTCGAATGACAGTATCATCTCGTTCTTCTTCTCCCGTTGTTTAAACGAGACGGGCCAGGGGAAGCATAAATAGCATCGTGAATATGACATCCCTTTCTGCATTAATCGATTCTTGCTCCGTTAAGCGCTAAAATGGGAAAAAAAATCTGACGCGTGACCATGGATTGAGTCGCACGTAAAAGCTACGTCGCGGACTTATCTCCTCGAGGTAGGGTCTCGATGAAGAAGCTATGAGTCACCTTTTGAAGCATCCGGCTTTGACTTGCTCTCCATAGTCCACAAAATATGCATTAAAAATGATTTCCCAAATATCATAGGTGAAATCTTCTAGATTACATCAATTATCATTATTTATTGATTTTTCTCTACAAAGTTTAGATTCAAGCGCACGGGCACAAGGGGCGATGGGAGATGTCGAAGCCAAGAAGCTTGAAGCAGGCATGTCAGGTGCACACCAACCGGATTTCTCAAGTGGGAGGATTAAATGAAGAAGAAATAAGCTTGTGAGAAAAAACCATAAACTCATTACTTTAATAATGTTGGTGATACAATATTGTCACAAGATAACTTAACAAAATGGACGAGATACATTTTAGAGAGTTAACAAAGACAAGAGGTGGAAAGGAAAAGATAAATGGGATAAATTAAAGACTATAATATTTATACACCAATTACATATAACACTTTTTTAGAGACCTTCCATGTTCCAAGTTCTAGGGATGATTTTTCTCTAGATCTTTAGTTATAAGACGGTTGGTCATCTGATAACGAAGTGGGGAGCAGATCTTTTACAGGCAAAACCCTCTGAGGTACTTCTTTATCTTGAAGTTTAAAATTCTCGATGTTGAAGGTCACCGAAGGGCGTGGTTGAGCTTGTTTAAGGTAACATAATTGTGCTATTTATTGATTCCCACATACCACTCCAACCCCAATGGGAGTTTGAAATTTTATCTTAAGATGAGGTACCGAAGTAACAGCACCGAAGATTGATTGGAGGGGTCTTCCAAATATAGCATTGTATGTTGAATTTGACTTGACAACTATGAATTGAACTGAGTGAGTGACTTGTTGAGAAAATTCTCTAAGAACAACGGGAAGGGTGATTGTCCCCTCCACCTGTACAGGGCGATTATCAAACCCATATAACGTCTCGGGTTGAAGTTTTTCCTTAACCGGACCCATGCTAAGAAATGTGGAGTAAAATAAAACATCAATGAAACTCCCATTATCAATCAAAATTCTCTTAACAATATAACGGTCACCAATCCACGATGAGAGGATCTTGATGTGGAACTTGAACTCCTTCCAAGTCTGAGTTATTAAAAGTGAGGGGATGATTAATACAAGATTTTTTTAACTCCAGCTCTTCAAAGGATGTGATGAAGACTTTATTAGATAGTAGTGGCCCACTTACAATCGTTTCAATTTCTCCAACTATTTGGCGGCTATTATGTTATTTTTATGATGATTGTCCCGGTTGCCCCCTAGTTGGAGTTATGTTTGCTTGAGCTGGTTGGTTTTGCACATATTGACTTAGATATCCCTATTGAATGAGCCTCTCAATTTCTTCTTTAAGTTGTTTACACGCCTCAATAGTATGTCCATGACTTTGATGGAAGTGACAATATTGCTCCTGATTTTCTGAATTTGGTTTTAGTGGATGTGTCCACTTGATGGTCTCTTCATCTCGAATAACCAACAAGATGTTAACACGAGATGTGTTCAGCGGTGTGTATTCCAGTCGTGATTCGCGTCATTGATGCGGGGGCCGTGGAGGGAGATCATGACTGTCTTGTTGCTTCTTCTGATGAGATTGTTAATCTATGTTTCCTAGAACACTCTTATGTTTTCCTGTGGATTGTTCAAATTATTTTCGATGGGTATTAATAGCCTCATCAGTAGAAATCTATGTTTCCACACGGTGAACCAAGTCGGCATATGGCGGGGTATCTCGCGTAGTGAGTAGAAAGGCTGGGCGAGCCCCCAAGGAAAACTCCTTTAGTAATTGAGGTCTACCTTGTATTTGGTGAGCTTAAGGAGAATCCACGAAGTATTTTTTAAGTGATCCACTCTCATTTTGACGAATGCCAAAGAGATGAGAGGAATCTTTAATAATCCTCTGGTTTGCAATGAACTGTTCTACAAAAATCTTGGCGAGTTCATCAAAGGTATGGATAGATTTCCTTGGGAGGGAGTAGAGCCAACTGCGAGCTTTTCCCTTGAGGTTAATTGGAAAGACCTGACAAAGTAGTGTGTTAGGAGCTCGTTGGATATGCATGATGATCCTGTAATGGTCGATATGTTCATATGGGTCAGTTGCCCCATCATAGGAATCAATGCTCGGAAGCTTGAAACCTACGGGAATAGGATGTTGAAGAATAGCTTTAGCCAAAGGTGATGACTCCTCATAACCGCGGTGAGGGGGAGGATGATTTCTATCTTCAAGGTGAAATTCATCTTGCATTAAGCATCATAATTCTGCACGTATAACATGACGGAGTCAACACGAGAATGTGCCACTACGCAATAATTGGTGGATTAGCAATCGGTTGGTACGTGATGAATGAGTAAGCAGCGGTGTCGAGATCGACATCATGGTGCAGGCGGAGGAACTTCATCGTCAGGGAGATTAGCATTTTGACCTCCCGCGGCTAACGATCGAACTTGGGGGAGATGTGTTTTGGTAGTGGTATTGTGTTCCTTCAAAGTCGGATCATCTCATTTTGAGACTCTTCCATTCGGCGATCTTCTAAAGAGATTTCTGCGCCTTCACCACCGGGGTCCTATCGAAGTGAAAGAAGGTTAGTCCTTTTGATTGGTTTCAAAACGAGTTGGGCGGAGGCTCCATTATTCTGTCAGTATTGTGACGGGTTTTCACAAATTGTGATTGAGGGTTCTTTTTCCACAAGCGGTGCCAAGCTGTCTTTGAAACCGGTTGTGATAGAGTAAAGTTTATCTGCCGTTGTGAAATCCGAAAACACCGGATTTTAAAGAGTGAACAAGAAAACTCCAGAAATTTTCACGTGAAAAACATCGAAAAGTGGGAAAAAACCGGCCTAGCCTAGTAAAAAGCTTCTTCTATGTATCTATTTCAGAGTACAAAATCTTTCCGATAATGGGATTACAGAATTGTATATGAGAAAGGAACAATGACTATATAGTCACGTTCAGGTGGTAATAATTGCTAGTGGTAGCAGATGATGGCGAACAATAGGCGGCGATGGCATGAAGGTCATCATGATGGAGGCAGACGGAGGTTGGCGACGGCGAGGATGTGACGGCGGCGGCCGTGTGGTTGGCGGTTGGTCAGTGGTGGCACGATTGCTTGGAGGATCTTCGCTTTAGGGCTCTCTCTCTCTCTTGCTTGGGCCTCTCCCTATGAGGAATGAGGGGCTATTTATAGATTAGAGGAGTGACGTCTCAGAAATACATGCAAAATCGAACCACTCCTCTCCATCGGACGACTCATAATGATTCCTTTGATCATATGATGTATTTTGTGTATTTGAATGCTCAAATGAAGTCGGAATCATGAGATCATAGGCTTGTTAGATCCTCATCGAGGCTTTATTGTATAAATACTCCATATTTGAGAGCTTTTTTGGGAATTTGATGTCCCAAAGTTTCTAATGATATTTTAAGTGCTTGATCTCGACAATTTACTCGACTTGCTTTTAGCATCAAGATTCATTAGTAGAATTTTTGATCATATCAATAACCAATTGAATTTCGAATTTATTATGTTATATAATTTCATTAGTATTATTACTCACTTTTTTTGAATATATTCATACTCTAATAACATAATATTATGTAACACTCAATCAATATCTATAAATTAACAGAAAAATATTATATATTAACTATAAAATATTATATATTATTATAAATGTAGCATGCTAGAAAATCAGTTGCAGTAGAATAAAAGTTTACGCCTTAATTTTATCGCGAAATTCATCACACACACAGATGTTTGACGAATTACTAAGAAAACTCCAGAATTTTTTATGTAGAAAAACCTCGAAAAGAGTGAAAATATCACGGGGCCTAGCCCAGCAAAAAATTTTCCACTATTGTATGTATTTCGGAGTACAAATTTTCCCAATATGGATTACTGAGTAATGTATGAAAGTCGACAACCGAAGTCAGTAACAATGTATATAGCCATAGTTAGATTAGCGATTCTTAGTGGTAGATGATGGTGAAACGGCGTGGATTCGGACCATGGCGGTGATAGCCGGTGGAGATGGTTGGTGATAATTGGCGGTGACCGGCGACAGTGGTCAGCGATGATGACCAGCGGCAGTGAATTGACAATGATGATTGATGGTTGGCTACGGCGGTGGTCGGCGGCAATGTCGGCGTGGTCGGCAGTGGCGCCAGTGTCGGTAGTCAGCGAGATGCGATGATGATTAACGATGACCGATGGTAATGATGGCGGATGGTTGGCAGCCGGCGGTGGTGGCGGCAGCGGCGCGATGGTTGGCGGTCGGCTGGCAGCGGTGGTTGGAGGCCAATAGAGATGGTCGGCGACCGTCGAGTGGTGGCACGATTATGCTTGGAGGATTTTCAAGCTTTAGAGCTCTCTCTCTTCTCTTTAGTTTCAGCCTCCTCATGTGAAGAATGAGGGGCTATTTATAGATTAGATGAATGGTGTTTCTGTAAATACATGCAAAATCCGAACCACTTCATTCCATCGAACGGCTCAAAATGATTCCTTTGATCATTTGATGTATTTTAAGTATTTGAATGCTCAAATGAAGTTAGAATTATGAGATCTTGGGTTTGTTAGATTCGGCTCTTCAAGACGCTCGATTTGACTATAAACACTCCATATTTAAGAGCCGATTGATATCGCAAAGTTTTCAATTATACTTTGATCATTTGATATATTTTAAGTATTTGAATGCTCAAGCAATTTATGAGATCTTGAGCTTGTTAGATCCTTTCTTGGATTTCGATTTGGCTCCCGTATTTGATTGATATCGCAAAGTTTTCAATTAAGTTTTATTTGAGTTAGTTTTGATTCAGAATCAGATTGCTTTCGACATCAAGATTCGCGCTTCGACTAGTAGAATTTTCAGTGTCATATCAATAAATGTTAAAATTATATATTAATGTATAATTAATATTAATCAATATATACTAATATATAATATTTTATAATTAATGTATAATTATGTATTAACTAAGTAGATGCTATATTTTTAAACTCTAAATGTAAAATTATATCAAGATTGCACACATAATAATCTCTCTTTCAAATAAGATAAGAGAAAACATTCAGCAAAATCTCCGCCGATAAAAATATACAAGCATAAATAAAACCTCAGTAACTTAATTGTTATTTTATTTACGTTCTTCAGCTTAAAAAGGAAACAAACCAATTGATTGATCGTATCCAATCAAATATTACAATTCATAAAATATAATAAAAATTAAAATGAATTATTCGTAATTATCAAATTTATATAGTTATGTAATTCATGGCCTCGAAGAATTGCTACTGAATCCTTTGGTGATGCTGCGAATGGCTGGATTATACTGAATAAAACCAAAAAAACCCTGTCTTTCATAAGCCAATGGCGTCTTCTTTCTCTGTCCCTCGGCCACCGCTCTATTCGACGTATAATGCATCTCATGGGCGGAAGCCACCTGCCGCCGGCCGCCTCTCCTCACCGGCGTACAATTGCTTTCTTCTCTTACAGCTTTCTTATTACTTGATGAAGAAGAAGAAGAAGAAGAGCAATTCGGAGAGAAGAAGGAAGGAAACAGAGTATAGTTGCGTAACGGATCTCTGCTTTCTCTGCCAGTGGCTCTCCCCTCCGATGCGCTTCGGAAGAGAAACAAATCTTTCAGCCGCCATTTCCTTCTTCCACTGTCGCACTTCGGGAGGAGAGTTGAAACTTCAGCGGTGTTGTGATCTCTTAATGGAGAAAGCGATCTGGAAGCTCTGTCTCTGTTTTCGGAGTTAGTAGACAAGGAGCTTCTTTTCCTGCCCCTTTCCGGTAGAGCAAGGGGAGATTGGAGGGGGCGGATTCTTCCGTTGTCGAAAAGTTCGTCGGCGGTGGAGATTTCAGGCAACGGGTTACCGACTGAAATCCGGCCGGAGTCGAAAGCGAAGTCATTGTTATCGTATGTGGAGAAGCTGGAGAAGATGGAGGCTGCTCGGGTTGGGCTGGTCGGAGCACTGGTGTAATGGAACTCGTAATTGAAGGGTTCACCAAAAAGCCGAGGACTTGATGGAGCGGTGGTGGAGATGGTGAAGTGGAAATCCGGCGAGGTCGGCTTCGGCGACATGTCGACGGCCATGACTTGTTGGTTCTTTAAGTTGGTAGACGTAAGAGGAGGAGAGTTATATAGGGAGATTGACGGAAGGTGGGCGGAAGGTTAGTGAAAGAAAAGATTGACCAGCTAGCGATGAAGGAGAGAGAGAGAGAGAGAAAATATTTGTTCGTCTCGATCGGTTTATATATATATATTTAAAGACATTAGGAGGAGGAATGCCGATTGTGCAAATGCTATATAATGCATGAAATCCACGTGATTTTGTTGGTGTCTTTTATTTATTTTATTTATTACTCATATCTACTAACTGTAGAGTTCAAATCATTTTGAATTAAATTAATTTATTTTAAAATAAATATAACATTAAATAATATTAATTTTAGTAATTTTAAGGCTCGTTCAAATTAATAATTGATTAAGATATTAAAATTTACTCAAAATGTATTTTAAAATTTTTAGATTTATTTAGATATGAGTACATTATATTGATAACTAATCATTTTTAAAATCTCCTTAATTTTAAAATAAATCTAGAAATTCTTATATTTATCTTGATCATCATTTATCCTTTAATTTTAAGCAATTATTATTATTTTTTCATTTAACATAAATCTTGAACAAAACGGTTAATTTTGACATTAAAGAGTACTCTAGTCAATTTGGAAATAGACCATACTTTGATTGAGCTGAAATATTGGAATTCCCATAAATCATAAAATTTGAATAGTTGATTATTATTGGATAGTACTGTTCTAGAAGATGTTTAATAAATTAAATTAAAAAAAAAATAGATCAGGTTTGAGAAGGAACTTCAAAAGAAGATATACCTATATACCACATAAGTCTTATGTATTTACACATTTAATATCTAAAATTTAATATTTATAAATATAATACTTTTATTATGCATAAAAAAGATGCATTTCACTTTTAAAAATGAATGATAATAATATTGTTGATGTAGTACTATATAATTGTACTTTCTCTAAACTTTATAGTATCTAATGAGTTATTGTGTCCTTGTATTTTGGAAGATGTACATATACTTAAAGGTTAATTATATAAATTTTGGAAGATTTACATACATACCACACAATTTTTATGCATTTACATATCTAACATCTAAAGTTAGATTTTTTACTTATCTAATACTTTCTTATGCTTAAAATAGTGTATTTCTTTTAAAAAATGAGTGTTGATGATATTTTTGATGTGATATTGAAGATTATAATGTTATATATATAAAAATTAAAATTTAAATGTTAGTTATGTAAATACATAAGAGTTGTATGGTGTTTATGTAAATCTCCCATAAATTTTTAGTGTTCATTTTTTATGGCCTTAGATCCATTTTTTTTAGTTCATAAATAATAAATAAAAGATTTTTGAATAGAAACAAAAAATAATGGGAAATTTACATACATACCACACAATTTTTATGTATTTTCATATCTAACATCTAAACTTCAATTTTTACATATATAACACCTTAATCTTCAATATCACATCAAAAATACCACTTTATTGTCTTTTTAAAAGTGAAATGCATATTTTTAAACATAGAAAAATGTTAGATAAGTAAATATCTAACTTTAGGTGCTAGATATGTAAATACATAAGAATTGTGTGATGTGTATGTAAATACCCCAAAAATAATATAATAGATCTCCAAATAAGAAATTGTTGGAGATTTTCACTAATTCTATTTTATTTTGGAATATTACAATTAAAATAAAGTAGTTTCCTTCTTTTTTTTTTAATTTATAATTCAAAATTTAGATCAACAATTAGTAAATTAGAAAATTAAAAATAGTTTTATAAAATATATAGCATAAAGTTAATAAAAAAAAAACCATCATTTTAGATCATTTAATGTGTTTCTAGAACCTCAAAATTATTTTTGTGAATTTTCAAACTGATTTTCACAATTTTCAAGTATTAACAAAGCTTTTAAGAATAGCTTTCATACAAGTGGATTTACGACCGAGTAAGAATGGCTTGAGCTACAGTCTAGAAGGAAGAATTACATTAACATCTAGGAAGCGTGCATGCCACGAAGTTTCTATCATGCTGTGATTTCACAAGACAATTTTCAGAATTTAAGTTATTTCGGACCATTGGATGATTTAAAAACCCTATTTGATCAAAATATAATTTGACCATGAGGCACAAATAATAGAGAAATTTAAAAAGATTGGATGGACAATTAATTTTACTTTCAAAATTAAGCCATAATGATCTTCTCAAAATGATATTAAGTCACCATCATAATGATCTTCTCATGATAATAATTTTGAAGAGTCCAAAACATTATCTATCTATCTATATATATGTATAGAGAGAGAGAGAGAGAGAGAGAGAAAGAGAGAGAGGTTTTCTATTTCTTCATATACATTAGAGGATCATTTGTTAAGTAAAAGAAACCTCCCCTTTGAGAAGCAAACGATCTGTCCAAACTCAAACAAAAATATTTTTCTAGAGACTACGTCGTTTGATGGGACTGGGAAGGGATATTACTCAAGGGATGAGAGGATTTTTAGGGGAAAAATGCATAGATACTTTTTTAGAATTCGAAATCATTTGAACATTTGGCTGATCTCCAAGATTACGTTCATTACAATCTTTTTTTTATTCATTCTATCTTCGTCTATAAACCTTTCAGTATTAGTGCTTATATAAAATGAAAAGGATTGACCTCCATTCTATCTCTTAACGAGTCTACACCATCTTTGTTTTAGCCATGGGTGATTTAGAAAAAGATAGTTTCTTCCGATTCTGTGCCAGCCCTCTGCCTTTAACTTCGTTCCCGGAATCTATGTCTTTCCCGCCTCTGAATCCTATTAAATGAAACTATGATCTTATTAGCTGAGTAGCTGCATTCCTTCGTTCCTGGTTCATCGCTTGTCACCAGGGAGATCTCTTTGGAGACAGATCGATAGGCTCCCCAGAGAGGAAACTAATTTGATGGTATAAATAGCCTTGGGAATCACATAATCATTTTTCCTTATGATGTATGGGACTCCATCTATGGGGAGCTTCTCTAAGATTTATGTATCAAGCAATTGTTCTCTCTCTTACTTCCTTATCAATATGCCTTACCAAAGGCTAGGATTTCTACGAAGAATAGTTAGCTAGTAGTGCATACAAGGAAAAAAAAAGAAGATAACTTTTATACATAATCATACAACATAATTCTTTTATATTTATATATTTAACACTTGAGCATTAGTATTTGCATTAATAACACTTAAAGTTTTAACATCACATATAAAATATCATTATTATTGTCATTTTAAAATTAAATATAAATTTTCATACATAAATAAGATATTAAAATTATAAATATCAAACTTTAGATATTAATTATATAAGTATATAAAAATTATATGCTATATGTATGTAATTTATTATTATTATTATTGTTGATTGAATTTGAGTGCGCCTAAGATTTTGGATAGGAAGACAAGTGCTTTTGATTTATACATCATTAATTAATGTTTTTTTTTTTTTTTTGGTTCTAATGAGTGTGCCTAAGATTTTGGATAGGAAGACAATCTGACTAATATTTCAGACCCTCTCAAAAATCCTTAAAGGAGCTCATGTGAGAAAAGACCACCATTAGCATAAAAAAATAGTTAAGATAACTTTGTAGAAGTCTCTAAAACTTACAAAAACAACAGATCGATTCAATCTACTTAAGGCTTCGTTGTGTCCGAGATGTTCCTGTTCCCTATCCTTTGAGCAAGTTCATAATCATATTACTTTGATGGATTTGTTTAATCCAACTTTCCCTAATATAGTCCATTATGATCTTCTTTCAAGTTGCAAGGGACTGAGTAAATATTATGGTGAAAGCTTAGGCAAGTAAATTAGCATGTGGCAGTGCAGAAAGCACCAAAAAGTTTATGAACTTGCATAGTTGATTTTGAAGAGAGAAATTACTTAGTTACAAGACAGACAGACAGTTTACTTCATTTCATCAAAAGTAATTTACAACAGGAGGAAAATTCAAGACCTGGAGAAGCAGACCGTGGCAGTGCCATCATCATTGGGGACTGAGGTAGGGTCTCTGGTGAAGAAGCTATGAGAGTCACCTTCTGAAGCATCTGACAGCTTTGACGTGCTCTCCACAGGTCCACAAAATATGCGTTCTGAAAAATGATTTCCCCAAATATCATAGGTGAAATCTTTCTGGATTGCATCACTGCTATCATTATTTATTGATTTTTCTCTACAAAGTTTAGATCCAGGCGCACGGGCACAAGGAGCGATGGGAGATGTCGAAGCCAAGAAGCTTGAAGCAGGCATGTCAGGTGCACGCCAACCGGGTCCCGGGAAGGTGGCGCTGGTCAAGAAACTGGGCTTTCCAGGGAATTTTGTAGTTACTGAAGGCCATTTACTATCAAAACACTTTCCACTTTCTGCCTTTCTAGCCAGATTAGAAGCTTCAAAACCATTTCTTGCCAGATTAGAAGCTTCAAAACCGTGCTTCTTTGAACTGTAGTGTTGTTCTTTGGATTCTTCAGCACAAAGATGAACAGTAAGGTCGGGAGTTTGGGCCAGTGAATGTTTAGGAGTGGAAGTGTTGGGGGACAGGGGAGAAGAGGGTGTAGAATTCCCACTCTGACTACTTGACACATCGAGCTTCGCAGCTAGTCCCGCTCCATTTGGCCTCCTCTTTCTTCTCCTCACCTTGTCTCTTGCAACCCGGACGGTGAGACTACAACTTTGCGGCATTTCTAATGTATGAGCCTTATTAGTAACTTCTATGCGGTTATTTCCTAACTGCGGAGAAATACTGTCATTCTTTTGATTGTCTAAGCATTCCATAACCAGTTTCTTTCTAGTAGTATCATGGTGATCAGCAGTGCAGTGGAGATAACGGTTGAAATAATTAGTAGCTTCATATTTCTCCTCATCTCTCAAAGACCTGGAAATTTCTACTTCTGTTAATTTTAAAGGATTTGTAAGTTAACGGCACAAGAAAATTGCATGCAAGGAATAAGCCATACCTGGAATTTCTAGTGTTCCGTTGGTGGCGCAAGGAAGATTCAAGCTTGCGTGGGGATCCCACAGTATTGCTTAACTTGAAAACAAAGTCATCATTTGATGGTGAAAAGGCCTGAGGAATGAGCCTGAATATAACATGAACAATAATGAAAGAAGTAAAAAGAACCACCAGAAATAGTTTCCAATGCATTGATCTGATGAATGGTTTCCTACACATGTTCAACATGTAAACCGGAATGCTTGCCTTCATAGGTATCACTAAAAGCCCTGTATCCATAGCAAGCTCAAAATCTCTGCGAACAACAGAAGTGGAAAAGTCTGCTTGATATGAAATAAGTAGATTTATTGATTCTCCAGGAGCAAGAGAAAACCCTTTACAGCTGTGAATCGTGAAGCCATCAGAGCCACAATCAGTTCCAGAAACTTTCAGTTTAATTACTTCAAGAGGAAGCTCACCGGTATTCTTAGCAAATAGCTCTTTGGAGAATATATTACTGCAGAAAGAAGATTTTTCCATGGGAATGAGAGTGTCTGAGGCCGATACTGGCGATACATTGAAGGTCATTAGAAAGTGAAGGTCAAAATCTAGCTTAAGAATAGGTACAGAGCCTTCAAGTATGACAAGAGACCGAGAGCCACCAAATGCTTGAAGTGGCAGCCACTCTACACCTGAAAGATTATTCCTTATCAAAGCAGAGCTTCGCCACATGCACCGATTCGAAGGACGAAATATAACAGGGCCAAACAAAGCACTCCCTAGAGGATGAACAAAAGCTTCGGTTACAGCAGATTCTGCTACGGAGAAGCCAACTCTAATTTCTGCTGAATCAAAATGAGAAAACTTAGTCAAGAATGTATGTTCTGAAAGTTCATCAGTAGATTTGCAGTGATCAATGATTGTCCCAGAGTTCAGTACAAGTTGCATCACAACTGGTTTTTGACTGGGGTTGTGCACACTTATCCACATGGAGTAATGACTTCCTATTTGAACCACTGGAAATATCAATTCTTGGTCATCAAGCACAGACATCATGCTCATGGTGGCTTGAGATTTCCAATTGTTGAGTACCAGATCATCATATTCAATTACATCAGAAGACTTTGGCTGCGAAAATTAAAGAAAAATTCAAATTCAACAATATAACAGGAATCGCATAAGATTCATAGAAGATGGAAAAGCAACTTAAAATATAACACTTCAACTGAAATAAATTGAATTTTTTTGCAGGTCATTAGACCTAGATTGCAATGAAATACTTAGTTGTCCAGACTTGCTGATGAAATTTATGAAGACAAGATGCCATAGCACAAAGGTCCCATAAAGTCCTAGTGCATAACTTGACATGAAGTTTTTTAAAAATAGTATGAAACATTAAAAAAATAGAATAAGTTGTTAAAAAAGTACAAGAAGAAAATATCCTAATGCAAAAAGGCACCATTAATGTTGTATGAATAGAACATAATATTATTTAACTTATTGAATAAGTACACCAAGAACCCGTGCAAATTTACCAATGTCATATAACAATCATCTATGATTCACATGTGCTTTCCGTGTACTCATGTCCATAAGACAGTAAAACAAGACCATGTAAAAAGAGGCAAGTCATTTCAATTAGAGGGAAAACTTTAAGGGATTAATAAGTGTTTAGATGACTCGGAAAAAAAATCAGGGTATAGATAGAATGGTTGATTAATAATTAAGAAATAGCATTTGCTTTGCAACTTTTCTCTTGATTAGCTCTACATATCCTAATCAAGGAGTATCAGAAAGCTTTTTTATCCTCCATCACCAATCTCTCTTCCTTCCACATATTCATTCTTCTAATCCTCTTAATCATCTTCTATCTTCGACTACCTAATTCTTGCTCCATATTGGAATTTTAGTTTCTCAAATAAAATCAAGGAATGGAAGTACCACTACAATCTATGTTTTTGTTGGTCTATTTAGAATCACTTGGGATGATTTAGCTAGTATTTTATTGATGTATTTTGTCAGGGTAGCGAAGGAACTTCCTAAATACAACAAAAAAAAAACACCCTTCCACAGAAATAAAGGCTGAAACATAGAAGTGGAAGAGTACCTTGTTTATCAGGGCTAATCTGCAATCTAAACTGTGTGCAAACGAAGATATAGAGATAAATAGATGAGAAATCTAAAGAGCCATGTTCACTTGAATTACCAACATGCTTCCCAATATATTGGAAATAAATATTTTCCAAGAATCCTTCAGTAGAAGGTGTCAAAATCAACAGATGTTGCCTCATCGAAGGTGGTCAGTTTTGCTGTTAGAGGGCACTGAATGAGCCTAGCCATCCTAAAGGTTGAAAAAAAATAAAATACATTCCTGGATAAGCATATGATGCACATATAGACACCAATTCCCAAAACTCAAATCTTTTCACATTGGGAATCTCTCCAAGAAAAAAAAAGGACCCTATTCATGCCTATGAGAAGGGGGTTGAATGGGGAGCATTGGAATTGGGTTTATGCTTGCGAAAAAAACTCGTTTAAAACATATAGAAGACATCCAAAGGAAAAAAAAAGGCATCCATTTCAACAAAATACTCCTGAAAGAGCCAGATGCAGTGCTGTAGAATAAATCTCAATACTCATACCTTGAATTGTAATGATTCTTCATTAGCATTTCCTATAGACTCAATAATGGTACTAGCACATTTCTCATCCTCCTGTTTGGAGATCAATTTGAAAGTGTGGAAACCTTGCTGATATTTACAAGAGTTAAGGACTAGGTCATGGCAAGGAATACTCATCTCCGGGTTGGCAGAATCATTTGTCCTTATGGAAAGCATACAATTCAATCCTGAACTATGGCTATCAACTACTCCATCCTGTGAACTAAGGGGATGACTGTAAGTTACCAAGGCTATCTGTGTAACCGTTTCGGGAAAAAGTAATAAACCTTCCATGTATCTTATCTCAAAAATATTGCAGGCTTTCGATTCTTCGCTGATCTTTACAACATGTAGTAAATATGATGCATCATTTCTTAGGGAGATAGAAAAGACCGTTTTCCTTCCCTGACATGGAATCAGAACGTCGAAGTATAATGAAATAAAACCACTCAAGTCAGTGTAAGTGGCCTTTTCATGCACTTCTATGTCAATAGGTAGAACTGCTGTCTCAGAATTTTCGTGCGACGAATTGGCTAACTTCAAGCAGACTGCTCCAGAAACTGTTCGGCCCAAATGAGGCCACAAATTTAGTTCTATAATAGCTCTAGAACTATTGGGTGGCACCTCCCACTGCTGATGAGGCCTGATATCTACCCTTGATGATCCCAGTTCACCACTTCTCAAACTAAACCACTCACTGCCCGTATTAGATGCTGACTGAATGTCATATTGCTGAAATCTATTTGCACTACAGAGAACATTTACTGAGTTAGTTTTCTTCGAACCCGAAATTGAAATCCATGTGGCTACTTCCTTGACATACAGCACATCATTATAAGGATTATAGAGCGACAAGTTTCTGGTCAACCTTTTACCAGAAGAAAAGTTAAATCCCACTAAAGGTTGCAAATGGTAGGGGGACATTGTAGCTACCCCTTTAGCATGAATGACAAAACCCCCAAAGCTTGTTTGCAAAACTAGTTGAGCTGAAGACAAACCCAACCATCTAGGCAAGAAAATGAGAGGAATTGATGCAGATTCACCTGGTGACAGTGAGAGTGTATGAAAACTGTACGTATTGAACTGTGTGTTAGTGCTAAACAGATCGTAGACATTTAAAACACTCTCATTGTGCTTGTTGACCACTTCTAGAAGTTCCAGGGAAGGAGAGTATATATTCTTTGTCCCCCAATCCAAAATTGAAGGGCTTATCTCTATTTCAGGCGAGGATGAAGAAATTATAAAAATTCCTGCCTCTGCCTCTTCGAAATGCTTATCAAGGTCACTTATTGGTGCGCTAGAAGGCTTCATCCAAAGATCAGGAAACAGGGAACCTTCGCAGAAATCCACTCTATCGACAGCAACACTCCTATTTCCAAAACCTTGAAGAAGAGGGATTCCACTTGCAGAATTCCTTAAAGAGCAAGAAACAACCTCTCCATTAGTCATCTTGAAAGCTGCAGTCTTGGATGTCCGACCAAAGCCGTTTGCGACTTCAACGGAGGGCGGCGTTCGCCAATCATCCTCTTCCGCAGGAAAACCAACCAAAGTCGACTGAAAGCAGAAGGAACCAGAGAAAGGACAAACATTCCCCGGCCCATAATAACCCCCAAAACTTTGTCGATCATAGACTGAACTACCCAAATCAGAGGGTCGAGAAACATGAACTTCGTCCAGGCACAAACGGCTTTTCACCACAATCGGAAAACAAAGCACCAAGTACGCCACAATCAGAAACCAGCATGGCCTGAAATGTCTCAGTAAGCATTTCCTGGGGAAAAATTAATACAGACTAATAAGCAGAGTAATCACGGTTTTTATAACTAATATTTCACTTCAATGAAAGGGCTTCCGAATTGGGAGAGACCCATTCGATAGCTCACATCTAAGGGTCAACAACAAGAGCCATCAAAATCCTATTTTGAAACCATTCCCACAAACAACCCAACCCAACCCAACCCATATCTTCCTCCCACCAGTCTTCCAATATAGGTAAGAGAATATCAAAGGATAGTAAGGATCCATCTTAAATCTTAACTAACAGCGGTAATCCAATAAGATTCATGATAGCTCCCATGGGAGAGAAGCGGATGGAGATGCGCAGAAGGATGAAAGGAAATGAAGCCAATAGGTTCAAAAAGAGTACCTCGAAGACAGAGAAAACGAGGAAGTGAAGTGGCACACACCGTCGACGTCGACTACCTTCATCGGCGCCGAAGGAGCATCCACATCTGATTAAAGCAGCGATGATGCCGGCTCACCCAAAACCACCGGAGAGGGAATCGAACAGAGTGGAGGAGAGACAGTGAACCAAGAACGAAGACCTTTGTTGTTGCAGAGCGAATAGGAATCGCTGAAAATGAGCAAATTTTACTTTTTCAAAAATAAACAAATTTTATTATGTTAAAATTACAGAAAAATCCCTTGTGTATTTATGTAAAGATTTTTTTGTGTTTAGTTGAAATTACAGTATTATCCCCGTCAATTGTAACATATAATGCATAAGCTCAGCTCGTGAATTTTGGATGAAGTGAGAAATGATGAAAAAGCCTTAAAGTTCGTTCAATTTATTTATTTGCAAAAATGAAATTTTGTTTTTAGCTTTAAATGCATACAGAATGTTAGCGTCGAGTTTTTATTACAAATCACCAAACAGTTTATCAATTTTTAATAAAATATATTTTCCTATCATAAAAACAAAAAAATAAACTACTTTTTATATTATTATCAAATAAACATTAATAAATAATTTAATATAAAACTTTAAAAATTATAATAAAATTTGAAAAATTGAAACTTGATATGACACTTAAAATATTTGGACGAATCTTGATGTTAGAAAGCTGATCAAGTTGAAGCTAATCGATCTCAAAATATCCTTGAACTTTTGGGATATCGCGTTAAATCCCTCTCAAATATGAAGTGTTTATAGTCAAAAATCGCGTCGGACGGTTCCAACAAGCCAAAGATCTTACAATTCGACTTCATTTGAGCATTCAAATGCACGAAATACATCATATGATCAAGGGATCATTTTGAGCGTCAGATGAAGTAGAGTAGTGCGGGTCTTGATACTCAAACCCGAGTCGGTCAGGGGTTGAACCTCTTTGAGGGCTGGAACCTTCGAAATACGGGTCATCGCCCGATCGTCGGTCCGACGAGGTTCATTCGAGGCCTTCGTATGAACTTCGTCTTGATGCTCATCGCGTCAGCGGTTAGTTAACACCTCTTTGAGGGAAAAGCCTTGCGCTGAGCTAATTTTGGCCGGTCGGTGACAGGCGATTAGTTAACACCTCTTCGGCCGGACAGCGTCGTATGAACCTCGGGTCTTAATCTAGCGGATGGGGCGTTAAGACCTCGCTCAACCGATTCCCGAAAGGGACGCCTGCACCGCGCCGCTCAGTCAAAGAGTTCGGCAACTCCGTCAGACGGCGGATCAAACTAATTCTCGGCAAGGCTCCGTTCTCGAAAGAGGTGCTCGAGAGGATGAGCGATCAGCGTAATTCATCGGCGTCCGACTCGAAAGTGTCAATCAACCGTAGTTCACGGCAAAGCTCCGGTTTTCCCTCGAAGAGGTGTCAACTTACCGGGTTTGAGGCGTCAAGACGTGCACTCCACTTCACGGACGGCTCAAAATGATCCCCTTGATCATGATGTATTTTGCATTTGCATTTGAAATGAAGTAAGTAAAAGATCTTTGGCTTGTTCGCTCGACGCCTTCGATTTGACTATAAACACTTTAAGAGCTATTTAGATTTTGATATCCCAAATTTCCGAAGAGAGATTCTTCCGATCTTAATCTCATCATATTTAAAGATGTCATATTACTATTTTTGGATGATATTCTGTTGTCTAAAAATATATCTTGAAAATAGCAAATTCTTTGATGAAATTTGAGGTGGTACGCATTTTGAGAGAGCAGTCTTCATAGGAGCGCATTATGACTATGGGCGTCGGGGCGCAAATGTGTAGTTAATGGACCCTCAAATATCATTGAAGATATTTTATTGGATAATATCATCAATAAAACAACTGTATGACAAAATATTTGGACGAATCTTGATGTTAAGAGCAAACTGATATCCCAAAGTTTCCAAGGTCTTAATCGCCGTCCGGTCGGTCGAGGTTAGTTAACTTTAGGGAAAAGCGGAGCCTGGTATGAACTACGGGTCTTGATCTTCGATCCCGGAGATTAGTTAACACCTCTTTCGAGGGAAAACTGGAGCCTTGCCGTATGAACTACAGGTCTTGATCACCTCCATCCGGTCCAGGAGGTTAGTTAACACCTCTTTCGAGGGAGCTCCGTATGAACTACGAGTCTTGATCGCCTCCAAACGCGACCTTCTCTCAAGAGAAGAGAAGGTGCCTTCTCCCTGAGGGGTTTTATAGACCCTTCTAAGGGCAAAAGAAACCGCCAACCGGAAAAGCGTCAAAACCGTCATTCGCTCCAGACCCACCCAGGTTGCCCATCGCGCCATCCATGGCGTGCCATCTCGTATCGCGGCAGCTGGTATGACCGGCCGAGCATACGCAATTCGGTCGTGACTGCCACGACCAGCGACCATCAGACGTTTGCGATTCGTTCATGACCGCGAGCACAACGTATCGCGGGAGCCATACTAGCGCCCGTGGCCTATCAGCTCCTGCTCGCGTTCCTGATGGGTCCGTAACCTCGAATCGCGCGACATACCCTTGCTTACATCGCTTTAGTAGTCATAATCTTTGCTCTATGAAGATCTAAATATTTTTGGATTGAGATAATGTCATCCAAAAATAGGGGCAACCGATATGACACTTAAAATATTAATGTCGAATCTTGATGATAAAAGCAAGTCCGTTGAACGGTCGAGATTAAGCTCTCAAAATATCTTTGGAAACTTTGGGATATCAGTTAAATCCCTAAATAGCTCTCAAATATGAAGTGTTTATAGTCAAATCGAGCTCAGCGGTTCCAACAAGCCAAAGATCTTACAATTCGTCATTTTGAGCATTCAAATGCGACATCATATGATCAAGGGATCATTTTGAGCCGTCCAGGAAGTGGAGTGGGTTTTTTGCATGTATTCGGCACTCCTCCAATCCAAAGAGCCCCTCATTCCTCATATGAAGGGAGGCCTGAGTAGGAGAAGGGAGGCCAAGCAAGAGAGGAAAAGAGCTCTAAAGATCCTCCGCATGTCACCACTCACGGTTGCAACCGCCGGCCGCCATCGAATCGATCATGCATCTCATCACCGTCATCATCACCACTATCGTTGACATCATCGTCGCCCGTCAACATTGTCGTCAACATCGTCGTCAACATTCGTCGTCAACGTTATTCATTCTTTATTTGTCCTCTCATATACACTTTCGTAATCCCGAGAAGATCTTGTACTCAAGACATACATAGTGGAAGCTTTTACTTGCTGGTTTTTTTTTTTGAGGTTTTCCGTAAAATTCTGAGTTTTATTATTACTTTAAATACATGTGTGTGTGTTGGACTCCCCCAAAGAAGCTAAGGCGTAAACTTTTACTCTACCGCAATTGGTTTTCTAGCACGCAACAAAACTCAAAAAACTTGAATTTTTAACATTTATTTTATTATTTTTATGTGTAATACATAAAGATTTCTATTTCTTTTATTCTAATTAGCATTCAGTTAGACTAAGAAACATTTGGACTAACTATTTATTAATAGGAGAGAAAGTAGGAGTGCTTGCTTAGTCAGCTTTTAATTTCCCCTCTTTTAATTATTTTTTTTTAATTTTAAACTTTTAAATTGATATAATATTTTAAATATTTGCTCATATAAATAGAAAGAGCTTTATTTTTTAGAAAAAAAATTGAAAAAACTTAGTTTCTTTAGTGAAATGCTTTGTTGTTAGCTCCTCCCCTTTAGTTTCTTTTAGTAGAAGTTATAGTTATCCCTATAGATAATTATTGGTCCCTTTTTTTATTTTTTTAAAATCATACTAACCCGGACTCGGACGCTTCCACTCCTAGTAACGAACTCAAATGGACCTTTCTTTAGATCTTCTACTGCATCTACTTCATCGCCCAAGACTTTTTCGTAGCCTCTACATCCTTTGAGCATTACATAACCTCCTCTTATAGCAATCAACCAACTAGGCTTTCAATGACTTAGTATTGATCCTTTTCTTATCATCATCTTTTAAATCCATTGAATCTTCACAGTCAACTCAGACAGGATATATGCATAGTTTCTTAAAATCACAAGCCATTCTAGTCTCTAAATACATGTTTATGCTCATTCCACTAATTCAATATTCTCAGAGTAATTAAATCATCCAAGCTAGATCTCTTTATAACTATTCTTGGCTCTCCTCCATTATTTTTCCTTCAAACCTATTAGAACTTCACATAACATTACAAAACACATTTTTAATATTAGTCTTTCCAAGTGAATCCATACTATACTCTAACTTCAAATTCAAATGAAAGCTCAAATGTTGGCTTTTCTTTTCATAATTAGCCAATCCCTTTCTCTTGGCCAACACCTCAAATAAATTTTGTCAATGTCTCAAGATTAACCTTTCACCATAACAATTAGAAGCTTTAGATCAATATTTTCTCATGATCATCTACATGTGCTTTTGCAAAGCACTTTATTGAGATATTTTGTTATATTATTGCCTATTAAAATTAATCATAGTATTTGTTAACATATTCATATTTTTTCATAAACCAAAAATCTCTCTGCTTTCATATAATAAGCATATTAGTAGTAGTAGTAGTAATAATAATAATAATAATATTATATTATTATTATTATTGTTGCGTGCCAGAAAATCAGTCGTGGTAGAGTGAAAGTTTACGCCTTAGCCTTATTGTGAAATCGGCACACATGGTATTTAAAGAGTGAACAAGAAGAAAACTCGAAATTTTACATTGAAAACCTCGAAAGAGGAAAAACCATGGGGCCTAGCATAAAAGCTTCCACTATGTATCATTTGGTACAAGATCTTCCGTCTGGGGATTATAAGAATTATCGTGAAAGGAACAGCTTGACTATGTGACAATGATAATGTTGTACGATTCTTTGGTAGTGGCGAATGATGGTGACGTGTGGAGCAATGGGTGCGAACAATCGGCAAATCTGAGGAACAATCACGCAAAAACGCGAACAATCATAGAAGTCATCATGATGGACCCGAGATTTGGCGGCAACAAGGATTGCGGCTAGCGGCGATGGGTCGGCGTCAGTGGCGACATGATTGTGCATGGAGGATCTTTAGAGCTCTCTCCTCTCTCTTGCTTTGGCCTCCCTCATATGAGGAATGAGAGGCTATTTATAAATTGGAGGAGTGTCGTCTCTGTAAATACATGCAAAATCCGAACCACTCCTCTCCATCGGACGGCTCATGATGATTCCCTTGATCATATGATGTATTTTAAATATTTGAATGCTCAAATGAAGTCATAATTGTAAGATCTTTGGCTTGTTGGAACCGGCTCGTCGAGACGCTCGATTTGATTATAAACACTCTATATTTGAGAGCTTTTTAAAAATTTAACTGATGTCTCAAAGTTTTCAATGATATTTTAAGTGCTTGATCTCAACCAGTTTCAATTTCGATCGACTTGCTTTTGCATCAAGATTCGTGCTTGTAGAAATTTTCAAGGTCATATCGTTGCTATTTTTGGATGATATTATCTCAATCATCAAAAAATATATGTCAAATACTTCAAAATAGCAAATTCTTCAATCTGTCCATTAACCACATATTTTGAAGAGATCTTCATGTAAGCACAAGATTATGACTACTGAGCGGTCTGACCATAAATATGTATAGGTATGTGCGAGCGCAAAATTTTGAGTTCTGGACCCATCCAGTGAGCACGAGGCGCCCATAAAACGTGAAGCGCGCCAGCCGTGGCGCTGGATCAGCGTTGAGCTGGTCAGCGCGAGAACCGGCGGCGTCGCAGCGGCGAAGTGTGGCAGCCGAACCTCGACAACAGCAGCGACCGGTGTCAGCGGACCTTGGCTCGTCGGCGCCTGAGCGGCCATGTATGACGCAGCGGAAGCTGAGCCCCGCTGGAACAGTTGGGCGATGGGTCGGCCGGTCAGCTGGCGATCTTTCGATCGGTGTCGAAAATCTTATGAAGCAGCCGGGCGTCGTGTCGGCGGAGAACTGTATATGAGCGCGATCGTCGCGTGCCACGGATCTGTTTTGGCCCGTTTTCACCCGTTTTGAACTGTTTTTGGTGGTTTTGAGCAGTTTTTCCTGAATTTTTGACCTTTTTGCCCATATAGGGGTCTATAAAAACCCCCTAGGGCTAAGGGAGAAAGAACCTTCTCTCCTTCTTGAGAGAAGGTCATTCGGAGGCGATTAAGACCCGTAGTTCATACGGCGAGGTTCCGGTTTCCCTTGAAAAGAGGCCTGTCGAGATAGGTTTAGAGGATTAAGACCCATAGTTCATCTGGCCGAGGCTCCAGTTTTCCCTCGAAAGAGGCGTTAACGCCTGTCGGACGGCCGGGTTTGGGCGATCAAGACCCGTAGTTCATCTGGCGAGCTCGGTTTTCCTTGAAAGAAGTTGGCCGCCGCGGACCGGGTTTGGAAGGCGATCAAGACTCGTAGTTCATACGGTGAGCTCGATTTTCCCTCGAAGAGTTGACCTATGTCGGATCAGGTTGGGCGATCATCGGAGCGAGGTTGATGAAGATGCTCGACGATGATGGCGGACATTGGTCGACGACCTCGATGGTAGTTACGATAACCGCCAGCGATATGGCGATGGCAATGAGTTAGCGCGACCGGCCTCTGATGTTAGCAGCAAGTAGTCGCAGCCATGCGCAAGAATGAGTAGCGTGGCAGAATCAAGTCAGCGAGATAGCCGTGGCGAAGATAGTAATTAGCGATGCAGCGATAGTGTAGATAGCCGGCAGCAAGTTAGTAGCAGTGGTTAGCGCCGATGAGTGGTCCGGCACATAGCAGCAATGTCAACGTGAATGGCGTCAATGTATGAATAACCACATGACCGAGATAATCAGCCGGATTTAGCCGGCAGCAGTAGTTAATTAGCGATGGCATTCTGAGGTTAGCGGCCGGCAGAGGTTTGTCAGCGATGCAGCGGCAATGGCAACAGCGTCGGTAATCAGCGAAATGTCAATAACGTTATTGGTAGCCGGCGAAATGCCGTGATAGTCGTAAAAATAGTAACCGAGCAGCGGTAATGGATGCGGAGCTATAGTGGTCAGCGGATAAGCCGACAATGGTGATAACCGGCGATAGTTGCAGCGATAACCGGTGATAATGGCAGCGATTCACGGCCATAGTAGTCGATGCGATGGCCACTGAGGTTAGCGGCCGAGGGGTTTGTCGTCGGGTAGCGGCAGTATTTAACAGCGGAGCGTCGGTAGTCGGGGATGGCGGCAATGATGATGGTGGCCGTAAGATGCCGGCGATGCGGCGTGGTAAACGGAGATAGGGCTGATGAGGTTGTTTGTCGAGTGTTTGCTGATGATGTTATCGATAGCGTTGCTAATAAGAGGTTGGGTAGATCCGGCGAGATTTTGACCTATCCGAGTTGTTTATCGAATCTTTGCTCGATAGCGACATGTGGAAGAGGTTGAATTGAATCGGCGAAGATTTTGACCTATCCAAGTTGTTTGTCGAGAATCTTTGCTCGATGGCGTTAACATGTGGAAAGATTGAATTGAATCTGGCGAAGATTTTTGACCTATCCGAGGTTGTTTGTCGAGTCTTTTTCGATGGCGTTAACACGTATGGAAGAGGTTGAATTGAATCCGCTGAGGATTTTTGACTTATCCGAGGTTGTTTGTCAGAGTCTTTGCTCGATGACGTTAACCTGTGTGGAATCGATTGAATTTAATCCGCTAAGTATTTTTGACCTATCCGAGGTTGTTTGTCAGAGTCTTTGCTCGATGACGTTAACCTGTGTGGAGTAGGTACAAAGTTTAGACCTATCCGAGGTTATTTATCAGAGTTTTTGCTCGATGACGTTAACCTGTGTGGAAGAGGTCGTAGGAAGTCCACCAAGGACCTTTTGACCTATCCTAAGTTGTTTGTCAGAGTCTTTGCTCGATGGCGTTAACACGTATGGAAGAGGTCGTAGGAAGTCCACCAAGGACCTTTTGACTATCTTAGGTTGTTTATCGAGTCTTTGCTCGATGACATTAACTCTGTATGGAAGAGGTCGATTGAATCCGGAGAATTTTTTGACTATCCAAGGTTGTTTGTCGGTGTTACCCATGGCGTTAACGTATGGAAGAGGTTGAATTGAATCCAGGATTTTGACCTATCCGAGGTTGTTTGTAAGAGTTTTACCCATGGCGTTAACTGGAAGAGGTGGTAGGAAGTCGACGGACCTTTTGACCTATCTAGGTTGTTTTCGAGTCTTTGCTCGATGGCGTTAACTGTATGGAAGATGTCGAATTGAATCCGTCGGGATTTTGACTATCCGAGGTTGTTTGTTAGGGTGTTGGATGGCGTTAACCTGTATGAAAGAGGTCGAATTGAATCAGCTAAGGATTTTTGACCTATCCGAGGTTTTTTGTCAGAGTTTTACCCGATGACATTAACCTGTATGGAAGGGGTCGTAGGAAGTCCACCAAGGACCTTTTGACCTATCTTAAGTTGTTTGTCAGAGTCTTTGCTCGATGACGTTAACCTATGTGGAAGAGGTTGTAAGAAGTCCACCAAGGACCTTTTGACCTATCCTAGGTTGTTTGTTAGAGTTTTCGCTCGATGACATTAACCTGTATGGAAGAGGTAGAATCAAAACATCCATTTGTGGTTGTAGCCAAAGTTGCTCCTTAACTTTGGTCTTTTTCATTGGTATTGCTGACTTCCTTCTCTAACTGATAATCAATTAGATATCCAGAATGTTGATTTGGATAATCTTCTGAGATTAAGATTTGCCCCCCAGTTTTTGACAAAATCTGAAGGAACGAAGTTTGATGAAACTTCATTCTTCACTTGCGCTTCTTAAAAGCTTGAAATGCTATATCTCGATGGTGGTTTTGATCTTATTGGGAAACTTGGTCGCCATACAAGATGATATAATGGGAATCAGTTTCCGACTAGCTGTTGCGTGCGAAAACCATTCGCGGTAGAGTGAAAGTTTACGCCAGCCTTGTGAAATCCAAAGACACATACGTATTTAAAGAGTGAACAAGAAAACTCAGAAATGTGAAAAATCTCGAAAAGAGGAAAAACCACGCTTGAAAAAGCTTTCACTATGTATCTTTTGTACAAGATCTTCCCGTCTTGGGATTACATTGTATATGTGAAAGGAACTATGTGACAACAATCGTTGTATGATTCTTAGTAGTGAATGATGGTGAAGCTGCGTGGAGCAATCAGGAAATGTAAATAGAAAATGCGGCAATCAACAATCAGCGAGAACAATCAGGTAGAAGTCATCATGATGGAGGCAAGCGGTGGCGATGGCGAGATCAACGGCGGCGATGGCCCGTGATATGGCGGCAGGTCAGTGGCGGCATGATTGTGCTTGGAGGATCTTTAGAGCTCTCTCCTCTCTCTTGCTTTGGCCTCCCTCATATGAGGAATGAGGGGCTATTTATAGATTGAAGGAGTGGCGTCTCTGTAAATACATGCAAAATCCGAACCACTCCTATCCATCGGATGGCTCATGATGATTCCCTTGATCATATGATGTATTTTAAATATTTGAATGCTCAAATGAAGTCGAATTGTAAGCTCTTTGGCTTGTTGGAACTCGAGACGCTCGATTTGACTATAAACACTCTATATTTGAGAGCTTTTTAGGAATTTAACTGATGTCTCAAATTTTCCAATGATATTTTAAGTGCTTGATCTCGACCAGTTTCAACTTCTGATCAGCTTGCTTTCGGCATCAAGATTTGTGCTTCGACTAGAGGAATTTTCAAGGTCATATCAATTATTATTATTATTAAAACTTAATTAAATATAGATTTTTTTAATGTATAAATCCACTTAAAATACCAAGAATACAGTTACTCTTTTAATAATGTCAAGCTACAATTAAGGTGATACGATCATAAAACTATTAATTTATCATCAAAAAATTTGTTTAGACAAATACTTATGTTAATATGACTTTTAGAATACTAGGTACTCTAATATTCAACACAAAAGTTTTTTGGCCAAATATGAATATTAATAAAAATTTTAAATCTTAAAACACTCAAGAATTCAAGTAAAAAAAATTCATAAACAAGCTTTATTTCTATACATTTAAATTTAAACTTAAAAAAATAAACCTCTACCTATCAAAAATTAACATTTGCCATCAACCACTATAGACACTTGTGTTGATACTAGTCATCAACATTCATCAATAATATCGTCTTGACGTAATCTACTATCCGCCATCAACAACACTCACTATTGAATAATATCGCCATTTGTCTTCCATCATGACCAATGTTAATAATTATTGTCTTCCTTGCCTTCTTTTGTATTTAAAAAAAAGGTAGATTGATGTGATTCTCAACATATATAGTAAAAATATTTTTATTAGTCCAGAGAGAGAGAGAGAGAGAGAGAGCATTTATATAAAAAATCATGTGCCTCTTATGAGCCATAATTCATTTATTAATGTGCTTATGTTAATTTTTTAATGCAACTGAAATTAGTAATTTATTGCTTGCTAGGAAATTAATTGTAGTAGAGATATTTTAATATCTTAGCTTTATATAAAATTTACTTAAAAAATACGAAATTGTTATGACAAATATCAAAAAAACTATAAAGTGAAAAAAATTTATATGGCAAAGCTTAGTTAAAATAATCTACTATATAACTAAGATTGTAAAAGCACACTTCTTCTCAACTAAAAAGGATAAAATTACAAAGTATAAATCACAAGCTTGATCTCCTTGGAATGTGTGGTAATGAATATTAGATTGTACAATTAAATGATGACAAATGAATAATGGTAGTTGAGTAAACACAATTAAGTGATAATTATCTGTCGTTTATAATTATTTGTATTGATTTTGATATCAATTATCTGATAAAAGTCTAGATTTCCTTATATCACCAACCTCTCTCTAATTTTTATTAATGTCACTTTCATATGCAAATAAAACTATATTTAAAGGTATTTCATTAAATGCCATCTAAATTATTCTTTGAGTCAGGTGTGCAAACGAGTCAAGTCAGCTCGATAAATGACTCGTGAGCTAAGTTCGAGCCGACTTGACTCACTCACCCTCATTTTTTAACATTTAAGTGACATATTGAATCCCTTAATTTAAATATTATATTGACATTCATATTTGATCATTATAAATATTTTAGTACATAATACTTAAAATATATAACACCAAATTACTAATAAAAATATTTGAATGTAAGCACATCCTTATATAATTTATAATTTATATTTGCTTCTCTCTCCAGAGATGCTTTTAAGCACATCAACAATGTTAAAAAGTACATATTAATTATTAATTTTTAGTTTGACTTTCTTTTTTAAAAAATTAAGAATTAAATAAGAATAGATTATTGGAGCAGCAGCATTTATTCAGCCAATGTTTTTAATTTATTAATGATACAGATATTGACTGCTATTTTAGTGATAAGAGTAAATTGATCTTCTATATTAATTGGTGATAATAGCATTCTTTTTTCAGGGCATAAATGTCAATATACTCAGCATGATATTTAAGCGAAAACCTTTTTTTTTATTCAAATACGAGCACAGATAATTATGCGGTCATCCCGCAGCAATCTTCTCCAGTCCATTGCCGTATCACGTGCTCTGGGAGCAGCAGCAGCAGGCCATTCCATGGCAATCAATTCCATCGACTTCTTCCTTACCAGGCGCTTTCAGGATGATGGACGGTCAGAAATTTTCCGCATTATATCTTTATGTGGAGCTCCGCAACGTTCTTCTAATGATCAGAGCAGTAGCAGAGATCGACAGCAATAAACAGGTTCAACTGACGGAACGATAACGGAAAATGCCAGTCGCCTGACGGCAGCCTTGTGGCGACGGCGCCGCCATGAACCGGACCCAGAATCTCTTGGCACGTGGTCTGCTGCTACCGCCATGGCCGTGGGAGGTAGTTGTCCAAGTACGAAAATAAACAATTATTATAACAAATTAATTATTATCTATAATTTTTAAAAAATTGAATCATAATAATATTCTACCACAAAATTTCTTGTTTATAATTTTTAAACAAATTTGTTAAAGAAAAAAATTTAGGTCAGAATTCTAAAAATATATTATTTTTAGCTTTTTTTTTTACTTGAATGAATTGGATAATATATAAACATGATAAGTTATTTATTTAATTTGATAAATTTTAAATTTACTTTTTATTTATCTAACATGAAAATAAAAAATATAAAAAATTAAAGATCATAATAACAATAACAAGAATAGAAATTATAATCAAATATCATGAAATAAATTTAATACTTTTTTTTAAGAAATCTCAATTTGCACCCCAATCATAAAAGTTATCAGTATTTAATACTTAAAAGTTATCAGCATTTAATACTTAACAACTTCATTTATTATTCATGTTTTATTATGAGATCCTTTCGCGGGCCACGGCCACTAAGGCCGGGTTGTGGGGCTGTGTAAAGTGTTAGTGGGGTGGGACCCGTGGGTCGAACTATGCTCGTCCTGGAGTGGCAGTGAGCCAGGAGAACGTGTGGCTTTCGACAGCTACATCAAGGGCTCACGAGCTTCGGGCCGGTTTGGATGTGACAGTTCGGGTCAGGGCCCGGGAATCTTCTTCCGGTTTTCGGGTTGGTTGGGATTCACAAGTTCACCATTTTTAGAAGAATTTGCGTAAATAGGCAACAACATTACTACATTTGCTTAAGTTATATTATTGATTATTAAATGTTTAGAGGCTCATTTTCCTTTGAGTTTCAACAAATTTTTTTTTTTTTAGTTCATCAATAATTTTATAACAGGAGAAATAATATATATATATATATATATATATATATATATATATATATATATATATATATATATATATATATATATATATATATATATATATATATATATATATATATATATTATTAGCGTATTTAAACCAGCGATAGAGTGAAAATTTTAGTAAGGAAATGAACAAGTATTAAAAAGGTAAACATATATAAAACTTCAGAATTTATGTGAGTGAAAATCGACCTTTAGCGGAAAAAACTTACATTATGTATCATTTGGTACAAGATCTTCCCGTCACGGGATTACATATATGAAAGGGACAAGCATTCTTAGTAATAGGCGATGTTGATGGCGATGTTGGCGATGATGGCGACGATAGTGGTCGGTGATGATAATGGCAGCGATGGTCGGCAGCGAGGCGGTATGGCGGCGGCGGTGGTTGGCCGTCGGTGGCGTCCGCGATTATTGAGGATCTTTAGAGCTCTCTCCTCTCTCTTGGCTCCTCTTCTCATTATGATGAGGAATGAGCTATTTATAGAATGGAGGAGTGCGTCGTAAATACATCAAAACGTGACTTCGCCGGACTAATGATCATTGATGTATCTTAAACATTTGAATGCTCAAATGTCGGGAGATCTTCTTGTTAGAGCTTGTCAGGCAGCGATTTATATAAATACTCATGTTTTGAAAGTTTTTAGGAGTTTAGCGATATCCCAAAGTTTGATGATATTTTAAGTTCTTGATCTCGGCGGTTCAACATCGGCTTGCTTTTAACATCGATTTGTGCTTAGTAGTAGTAAAGTGTCATATCGGTTCATTTTGATGACATTATCTCGATCATCAAAATATATGTCAAATACTTGAAAATAGCAAATTCTTCAATGATATTTGGCATTAACACATATTTTGAAGAATAGATCTTCATGGAAGCAGGTTATGAGCGGATGTAGAGCCTGATGGGTATAAGTATCGCGCACGAGATTTCAGGTTGAATTTCCGGGCTCTTCGAAGCTTGTGAATGAGCGCAGTTAGCGCCTGCTGCGGTTAAGAATTAATTGAAGCATGCGAACCAGTGGTGCTGCAGACCTTAGCAACCTTGAGCTCATTCTCAGCGATATTATTCAGCAGCGATTTGATGGCCGGCTTAGCGATGGTACCTTAGTGGCCGGATTGGTCGAAGTTGAGCGGTTACCATCAGTTTCAGCGGAGCGAATATGGCCCAGCGGATTTTGATAGTTTTCGGTTTGGCCGGGATAATTTTACCCTGCTAGAATATAAAACCCCATAGGCCAAGGATAAGACACATTCTCTTCTTCTTGAAGATGGTTTGGAAGCGGTCAAGGCGGTACGTCGTTGTTGGGTTTTCCCTCAATGGCTCGTCGGACCGTCGATTTGGAAGCGATCCATGACTACGTCGTTGTTCATTTTCTCTCGAAAAGCGTCAGCCGGCCTCGTTGGACCATCGGGTGGAAGCGATCAAGGCCGGATACGTCGTTGCAGTTTTCCCTCGAAGAAGCGTCGGCCTCGTCGGATCGTCGGGTTTGGGCGATCAAAGCGGTAATCGTTGTTGGTTTTTGCGTCAACCGAGTCGGACCGTAAGTGGAAGCGTCAGCGATAATGCGGGTGAGCGGTGTTGCGATGATGGTAGTCAGCGATAGTGGTAGCAGCGAGATGTCAGCGCGATGGTGGTGACCGCGAGATGCCGGCGATAATTCGGCAGATGGCGATAGTCATGGCGGCATTGATTAGCGGCCCGGCAGTGTGGTTCGGCCAGCGTAGTGTAACGGAGATAGCCGATAACGATGTAGTCAGCATGCTGAAGATGGTCAGCGGTGGCGGCAACGATAGTGGTAACCGGCAAGATGAGCGATATCAGCGGCATGTCAGTAGCGGATTAAGCAACAGTGGTGGCAGCGATTAACGTAGTATAGCGGATGGCAGCGGCGCGTGGTAATCAGCAAAATTATCAGCAACAATGTTAGGCAACCGTGTAGCCAGCGCAGCGATATGAAATCGTGATAATTAGTTAAGCGGCCAGCGGGGTAATGTCAGCCAAAAAACAGGAGTAATCAGCAGTAGCAGCATAGTGAGTGATTCAGCGATAGTGTGGTAATTCAGCGGCGATAGTTGCAATGATGGCCACTATAGTGGTTGGCGGCCAGCGAGTTATCGGCAACTATGGTCAGCAATGAGCCGCGTCAGTAATGTAGATAGCCAGCGCGTTATGGTAGCGGCGAAATTACCAGTGTTAGTGGCGTGGTAGCCGGCGATGATGGCGGCGGCAAGGAAGTGGTCGGTTCGGCAATGTCAGTGGTAGCGTGTAATCAGCGAGATAACCGGCAGCATAGTGGTAACCGGTGAGATCAGCGATGTCAGCGTAGTAACGATAGCGGTATTCAGCGGCAGTGGTTAGCGATAGTGGTCGGCAACGCCAGAAACAGTATTGAATTAGCGATCGTCGGTAGTCGGTGGATGGCCGGCAGCGATATGGTAACCGGCGACTAAGATAGTGGCCAGTGATGCCGGCGCGGCCAGTAGTGTGGCGTTAATGGCAGTGATTGGCGATTAAGTGGTGGCGATACTGGCAGCGTAGTCAGCAATTATGACATCGATATGTCGAGGATGGCGCAACGATAGTGGTTTTGAAGATCCGGCGATTGGCAGTGGTTGGAGGAGTGTGGCATGGCGTAGCAGTGGTTGGCGGAGGATCTTTGACTATATAGGTTGTTTTCGAGTGTGACTTCGATGCGTTAACATATGGAAGAATTGAGTAGATGGCGAGGATTTTTTATATCCAGGGTTGTTTGCTAGTGTTTGCTCGATGGCGTTAACTGCGTGGAGTAGGTACAAAGTTTGATATCGAGGTTGTTTATCATAGTGTTTGCTCGATGATGTAACGTATGGAAGAGGTTAATTGAATCGTTGAAGATCTTTGACATCCAATTTGTTTGTCAGTTACGATGATTAACGTGTGGAAGAGGTTGAATTGAATCTCCTGAGAATTTTTTGATTCATCCGAGGTTGTTTGAGTGTTACGATAGCGTTAACGATGGCGTTAACACTATGGAAGAGGCGTGGAAGTCCATAGGACCTTTTGACCTATCATAGGTTGTTTGTCAGAGTGTTTGCTTGATGATGTTAACTTGTGTGGAGTAGGTACAAAGTTTTGACCTATCCGAGTTTGTTTGTCATAGTTTTTACTCGATGACGTTAACCTGTATGGAAGAGATTGAATTGAATCCGCTGAGGATCTTTGACCATTCCGAGATTGTTTGTCAGAGTGTTACTCGATGACGTTAACCTGTGTTGAAGAGGTTGAATTGAATCCGCTGAGAATTTTTTGATCCATCCGAGGTTGTTTGTCGAAGTGCTACCCGATGACGTTAACCTGTGTGGAAGAGGTTGAATTGAATCGGAGGATTTTGACCCATCAGATTATTTGTCGAGTGTTGCTGGCGTTAACACGTGTGGAAGAGGTTGAATTGAATCGGCGAGGATTTTGACCATCGAGGTTGTTTGTCGAGTGTTACGATGGCGTTAACACATGGAAGAGGTCGTGGGAAGTCCACCAAGGACCTTTTGACCTATCCTAGGTTGTTTGTCAGAGTGTTACCCGATGACGTTAACCTATATGGAAGAGGTTGAATTAAAACATCCGTTTGTGATTGTAGCCAAAGTTGCTCCTTAACCCTGGTCTTATTTTTCCATGAGTATGATTGGAAAATCATAATTTGCAAAGCTATATCTCTTCTCAATGTGGAAATATCCTCCAACTTTGACTTGTTTCTTGGGATCGGCGGTGGCGGCTGATGGCGGCGATGGTTGATGACCGTCGAGTGGCGTCACGATTGTGCTTGGAGGATCTTTAGAGCTCTCTCCTCTCTCTTGCTTGGCTCCCCTTCTCCTTCACTTGCCCCCTCTCATATGAGGAATGAGGGGCTATTTATAGAATGGAGGTGGCTCAGAAATACATGCAAAACCCATACCACTCACTTTGACTCAAAATGATCCCTTTGATCATTTGATGTATCTTAAACATTTGAATGCTCAATGAAGTCAAAATTTTGAGATCTTAGGCTTGTTAGATCCGGCTCGTCAAGACTCTCGATTTGACTATAAACACTCCATGTTTAAGAGTCGATTGATAATAAACGCTTGATCTCGGTTAGGCTTGATTCACGATCAGATTGCTTTCTTTGTCAAGATTAGGTGCTTGGTGGTCATATCAGTTGTCTTATTTTTGGATGATTATCTAAATCATCCAAAATATATATCGAATATTTGAAAATAGCAGATTTTTCAATGAAATTTGCAGGTCCGTTAACCATATATTTTGACAGAACATATCTTCACAAGAGTATAAGATTATGACCTACGGCGGGTGTGAGACGGATGTATGTAGGATGTGCGAATTTGAGATTCTGGACTCATCCGTAAACGACTCCCTTGAGCACCTGCGTAGCGCATGTGGAGCCAAACAGATGGCTGACGGCGGATCTGGCAGCGATGGTCAGGGCATATCGGCCGACGTCGGACAAAAGGTCATTGAGCGGTGAAGCGGCGGGTGTGAACGGTAGGAGCGGGCGGTCGCTGAGCGGGATGGTGGGCAGGCGGCCAGCGGTAATATATAAATATGCCATCATTTTATTTACATATTTTGGCTATTGAAATTTCTTGAATGAATGACTTTAATTGCAATAGTGATTAGAGAAAACACGTATTTAAAAGAATGAATATTCAAGTAACTAGAATAATATATATATATATATATATATATATATATATATATATATATATATATATATATATATATATATATATATATATATATATATATATATATATATATATATATATTTGTGTTATTGATGATGACTTTATATATCATAAAAAATTATTTATTCAAACACAAATAGTTTTATATACATTAAGCGTGATTTTATAGAGGAATTTGATGGTGAGAATTTACAAACATGAGAATTCTTGAGCTTAGCCATTAGCCTCAAATTTTGGTCATTAATTAGCATTGATATTGATCATCACCTAATATAAATATATATTAATACCTAACATCACCGTATGATGTTGACCAATATTGATGCTTGTTGATACTATTAATTAAAGTTGACTAGCAATATTTAACATTCCCAATCAATCATCATTTAATATGGACCAATGTCTAATGTCTATCATCCACTAAAATTTATTATCCATCTTCTTTTCTAAACTTTTTATTTAAAAAAATTTCATATTACTTATGAACTCTTAACTTATATGTATATACTCAAATTTTGGTTTAATTCTAAGATGATATGCCGTGGATATTCTAGCACAAAAAATTGATAAAATTATATTTAATGATTAAGTTCAATAAAATGTATGTATAAAATTATTTATATAAAATAAATTTGTTAGCATTTGGAAAACCAGTGTGGTAGAGTGAAAGTTCTGCTTGTAGCGTCGATCGAATTGCCAGTGAGGTAATTAAAGCGAGCAGGAGACCTTAGAAACGTGAAAATCTAGAAAGGGGAAAAATGAGGCTTTAGCGATAAAAGCTTCCTATGTATCTGTTTTGAATCTGGTCTTCACGATAACGGGATTCTGAGTGCATATGAGGAGGAAAAATAGCTATGTAACAACGATCGGGTTGTAATAGTTCTTGGTAGTAGGTGGAGATCAGACGATTAGCGATGAAGGTGGTGGTGATGGTGGTTGATGACGTCGGCAGTGCGACCTTGCTGGAGGATCTTCGACTTGAGCTTCTTCTTCTCTTGCTTTTCTCTCTTCTTTGCTCTCTTCCTCTTCTTCCTTGCTTGGGTTCCTCCTCTTCTTCTTGTTTGGACTCTTCATCTTATTTATTTCATCTTCTTGCTTCTTGTTTCTTCTTCACTTCATTTGTTCTTCACTTGGCCTCCTTAATGTGAGGAATGAAGGCCTATAGAATGGAGGCGTCTATAAATTCATGTAAGGCCATACCACTCCCCCTCGGATGGACAGGATGATTCTTTGATCATTTGATGTATTTTGAGCATTTGGATGCCCAAAATGAATTATGAGATCTTAGGCTCATTAGATCTCAGATGCTCGATTTGACTATAAACACCCCATATTTAAGAGCTTTTGGGATTTAATTGATGTCCCAAAGATTCCAATGATATTTTAAGTGTTTGATACTCGGTTTTGACTCAAAATCATATACTTCGACATCGATTTGTTCTGGTATTTTGAGAGCCATATCAAAGTTTATTATATGCCTAAATTTAAATTCATAGAAAGTGACTTAATAAATTTACATAATAAAAGAGTGAAAAAAATATATTTATTACTAGTTCAAATAACAATAAAAATATTTAATTTTTAATTAAATCAACTAAGTTTGTAATCTTAATTAATTACCTTATCTATTATAAAATTGCTATAACATGACATGAAATATATATATATATATATATATATATATATATATATATATATATATATATACAGCTTTCGACCTTTGAAATCTGGTTCGTCTCACAATACATTGTTTCTTAGTCTATGTTTTCTTATAATTTTAGTTTGTTCCCTTATAATATTTTCAAGAAAAAAATAATTTTTCTTTAGCAGTGTTGCGTGCTAGAAAACCAGTCGCGGTAGAGTGAAAGTTTATCGCCTTTGTCGATTAGTCCAAAGCACACGTTAAAGAAGCGAGCGACTCATAATTTTAACGTGGAAAACTCGAAAGAGGGGAAAAACCACTGGCCGATAAAAGCCAATTATGTATGTATCTGTTTGAGTACAAAGTCTTCCGATAACGGATTACAAAATTGCATATGAAAGAATAATAATGTAACAATGATCGGGTTGTGTATTCTTGATGGTGGAGATCGCGTGGTACTTACGGTGGGAATACATGATACAATTAGTGGCACGGTGGGGTGGCGGTGGTTGATGGCCGCCGAGTGGGAGTGCGATCTTGCTTGGGGTGTGATCTTGCTTGGAGGATCTTCTTGAGCTCTCTCCCTCACTTGGGCTTTTTTCTTCTCTCGGACTCTTCCTTTTCTTCCTGCTTGGACTCTTCCTTTTCTTCCTTGCTTGGACTCTTCCTCTTCTTCTTGCTGGACTCTTCCTCTTCTTTCTTGGCTTCTTTCTTCCTTTGTTTCTTCTTCCTTCTTCCGGACTCTTCTTCTTCTTCCTTCGGTCTCTTCTCTTTTTACTTGTTTGACTCCTCTTCTTCACTTGGCCCCTGTGAGGAATGAAGGCTATTATAGATGGGAGGAGGCATTCTTGTATTCATGTAAGGCGTCTCCCCTCGTCAGACTCGGGATGATTTCTTTGATCATTCGATGTATTTTGAGCATTTGGATGCCCAAATGAAGTCGAATTATAAGATCTTAGGCTCATTAGATCCACTCGTCGAGGCTCGATTTGACTATAAACACTTTATATTTGAGAGCTTTTGGGATTTAATTGATGTCCCAAAGATTCCAATAATATTTTAAGTGCTTGATCTCGATCGATTTTGACTCAAAATCATATCGCTTTCGACATCAAGATTCGTGTTTTGACTAGTGATATTTTGAGAGCCATATCAAGCAGTAAGTCTAAGTGCATCTCATTAAAAAATTTGTTTAATTTAATCATTTAGTGAATAAATTTTAAATATATTTTCATAATAGCTGGAAAAATATAAAACTTTATTTGATTATAATAAAATATGGAATTTTAACTACACTGTTAACTCATATATGCTATTATAAATTATTATATTTGCAAGAAATAAATATTTATTATAAAAATTGACTTATATATTAGTTAATAAATTATTTTTGGAATTGTATTCATAAAAAGCTATATAATATATAGTCCATCTTCGTTTAGCAGAGAAGCTTTAGCAATGTTTGTAGGATGAAATGCATTGATGTTATAATTTTCTTCTAAATGGTAGGATTTAGTCCTATTTTAGTTTTTTTTCTTAAAATCGATAATATATTTTAAATAGTAAAATTTATTTATTTTTCATTTATTGGTGTTAACAAAAAAATTATATTTAAAGATTTTTAGAAGGATTTCTAGAGTTTGAAATAATTATTAATTTAGAATTTCATAAATTAAACTATGTAAATTAAGAGTGTGTTTGGGATAACTTTTTGATTATTTTGCTTTTCAGAAAGTGATCATATATGTGTTTGGCTACTGGCTTTTTAAAAAATTATTTTTGAGAACCAAAGTTATTAGAAGATGTGATTGAGATAGCTTTATAACTGCTTTGCTTTTCAGAAAGTAATTATAATTACATTTGGGAAAGTTTTTTTAGGAAAAGTTTTTGAAAATCAGAACAATTAGAATATGGTAACTCCCAAAAAAGTATTATTTGAATTGTTCTTAGATATTTGTAACACGTATAATAATTTTTTAAAAGTTATTTTTTCAATAATTTTACAACTAATTTTAAAAAAATTACAACTACTCCAAATAAACTCTAAAAGTTTATTATTTTTGGCATATAAGATAAATATTTGTAAATTATTTGTTTTCATAAAAAAGCGTTAGTTAATTCAAGCACTTCTCTTTTATTATTAATCTTTATAGTTATTTTGCATTTCAAAAAAAAAAAAAAAAAAAAAGAGAAGCTACATTTGCTCATTACTATCATCTTCCTCACTATTTTTCAAAAAATTTGTGATAAAAAGTTATTTTTGAGAATTAAAATTTTTAAAATATGATGATTATCAGAATATCATTATTTGACTTTTTAAAAAAGAAAAATATTTATAATACTCATAACAATTTTTTAAAGAATTATTTTTCCTATAATAGCTTTATAAATATCTTTATAAAAAAACTAAGTATCTCTCATAATGCACCTCTCATATCGCTTTCCTATTTTTATTTAGTCCAAAATCCACCAAATTTACTTATGTAGTAAAAAATTTTTTAAATTACCTATATTTCTATCGAATTTAATATCCCTCGTAATGTGATTACACCACTTTCTAATTTATAGCAAACCTAAAGAAAGCTGTTTGAAATTTCACACAAAAAAAAAGTTGTGAGAAAAAGAATTTCAAAAGAACAAAAATTTATGAGAATAAGAGTTAAATTTTTTTTTTTTTTCTAATTTGTCAATAGCTTTCCTTAAAAAGTCGCATATGATGATGAAAAGTTCTGTTTGAAACTGCTTGCCATTGCCTTTTTGGTTAGGTGAGAGTTTTGATCTTCTCAAAGCTAAAATTAGATTTGAGGACTAAGTAGGTTTGATTTTGAATTATTTAGAGGAGAAATTTGCTTTTGTAGAAAATGAATGTAATTTGAAAGGAGCATAAAATAAAAATAAATATAATATATTAAAAATAGTTATGAGTTTTTTGGTTGAGTATATTACAAATGCAATATATATATATATATATATATATATATATATATATATATATATATATATATATATATATATATATATATATATATATATATATATATATAAGGTATATTTTGAAGTGATATTAATTTACTGTAAAATATTAAAGTAGTAGGAATAGGTCGATTGATCTTTAGCAAAGTAAGGCCTGAGGTGGCAACAATGGAGTGCGGCAGGTGTGACCATAGTCGATAGTGGAAGCAACCGGTAGTGTAATTTGTCAGGTGGTTGGCAAGTTGCAATGCGAGGGCTAGTAGAGAAGACGAGCTATTATATTAAAAAACTGTCCAAATTTTACGATTTTATAATTCATCAATACTGAACCAAAAGAAAAAAAAACCTTTAATTCATTGATGAAATATATAATGGTAAAGAATTTAATTTGTAAGAGTTATTCTTATTTTGCTAAAATCATAGAATTAAGAGGGAACTGTCTTGTGTTTATTCACTTTAAAAAATGGATTATTGAAAGGAAGATCTAACATTTTGTGGATACCTTAAGTGTTGATTGCATGCTAAAACTCCATTAAAAATCTTTATAGGTAAAAGGCATGGTTTATACTAGTTAGATCAATAGTCAAGCATCCTTGATCCAATTAATTTTATGTATCTATCTAAGCTAATGTTTGGTGAGAAGTCTAGATAATGGTTCTTTTTCGCTTTAAAAAGGTAAAGATATTAAAAAAAAATAAAAAAAATGTTGTGAATGAAGGAATGCATGTTCTTCATAAAAGATGAAATTTGGGTGTTTTTATAGTCGCTTGCAAGTAAAATGTATATGTTCAAAGGGGAAAGACTAGACCTATTGTATGAGACATTATCAAGAAAGTTATAAGAAAATATTCGCCCTCGTTGCTATAATGATCTTAAATCAAGTTGTCGCCTTCTTAAAAACTTTGCTTCTCTCGAAGATTTTACAATTAGATATAAAAAAATGCTTTCCCTTATAGAGGGATTGATAAGGATATATATATATATATATATATATATATATATATATATATATATATATATATATATATATATATATATATATCTTGATGCAAACTACGAATCAATCTTGATTAAAACATCAAGATCGATCGGCTTAAAAACTAAAGCCTCATTCTTATACTTCAACCACTTCATGCTCTTATTAGTAGTTTAGCCTACATAGCTATCAAAAGGCCAAAAATTGCTTTTCTATTAGGTTTGTTAGCTTGTCTAAGCAAGCACCCAAAACAAATATAATTTTGATGCAACTAAGAGAACAATAAATTATATAAATATTTATCTTGATTATGCTTTTTCTTCAAATTTGAAAATTAATATTCTATGCATGATTTCATTGATGTTGATTCAGGTGGTGATCTACATTATAAAAGAATTACTACTAATTATATTTTTTTTAACTAACGAAAAATATTAGTAGTATTTTTTGTCGTATTAAAAAAAAATCTATTATATAAGTAAATATTAAATTTGTTATGTTCCACATGTAAATATACATTAATTTCGTGGTATCTATATAAATCCTCCTAAATTTAAAATTTTTATTTTTCTTTAATTTTAAAAAGATTAAGATTTTGGATATAAATTAAAAGTGATTAGATATTAATAAAATTATCTTTATGAGTTGTGACTAAAAGCTCTGGAGTTTCGGCTTTTGATCTAATTAATTATGTTAGTCTAATCAGTTCGATTGTCTCAATCGGATCACTCCAGCTCATCTATTATAATAAATATTGAATTAATTAAGGAATTTGTTTTGTTTTTTTTTTTGGGAAAAGAAAGTCCGATCACTTAACAAATTTGCTAAAATAATCCTCATTAATCATCATATTATTATTAATTTATTCTTTGCCTTTAACAATAATTAGTTCTTTGTTCTGTTAAGAAATTAGATGGGTATTATTAATTACACGTTAAACAGGAGCTATAATTGCATTTCTATTGGATCCATGAAAATTATTAGTGCTTCTCTTGATAATGCAATTTAATTATTTTGTTTTCCAATAATTTAAAAATAGCATAGTTCAATCTCTATGAAAATTTTCTAATAAAAAGGGGTTTTATGATATTAAAATCATGAACACAACATTTAGTCGACGAGTTATTTATTTTTGTGAGATTTAGAATATTGGTAATTTTAATTTTTATCAAATAGAAATCCAAAAATATTTAAGGGAGTTCGAGATCACTTTTATCTGTTTATTTTAAAACTATTTTAATTTGGAGTTAAATATGTTTGATAGTAATAACTATTTTAAAAAATGTTTAAAACATCCAAAATTTATTTTGAATATTTTTCAAAAATAATGTGATTTATTTTTTTTAAAAAATAAAGAATAAAAATATTTTAAAAATAATATTAAATAAAATATATAAAATAAAATTAATCTCAAATAGACTCTTAGACTTTGTGAGCTCAAATTATTAAAAATCAAAAGTATTTTGTTCACTAGTAATTGCATGGGCCAAATGAGCCAAAGCTAACATATAAAATTGAAATGGGATCAACAAATCTCTAAATCTTGAACTAATTCACCACTTGTTGAAGTTGAATTCATTCTATATCATAAAAAAAAGATTTATATACATATCATATAATTCTTATGCATTTTCATATCTAACATCTAAAGTTAGATATTTACTTATCTAATATTTTTCTATGCTTAAATGTGTATATTTTACTTTTAAAAAAGTAAATGATGATGATATTTTTAATGTGATATTGAAGATTCGAATGTTATATATATAAAAATTAAAATTTAGGTATTAGATATATAAATACATAAGAAGTGAGTGGTATGTATATAAATCCCCGTCATAAAATTATCATGTCAAGTTAAGTGTTTGCTTAATTATATTTTTTTAAATAAATTTTGTAATTTTTATATGAAGTTGCTCTTGTAATTGATCTCAATTTATAAATAGAAGTAAAAAAAAAATCAATATAAGATTGTGTTACATCAACAATAGCACTATAATTAATTTTTAGAGTGAAATATATCTTTTCATATATAGAGAAAATATTATATTTATAAATATCAAATTTTAAGTATTAGACATATAAATGCATAATAATTATGTGCTATGTATGTAAATCTCTCAAAAATTAATTTCAATTCTATTCTTTAACCATTTTCCCTTTCATTTCCTCTCTTTCAATTCCTTGAAGCCAAATAACTAAAGAATGTTTTCAACATAATTAACAAACTATAATTACTAATACCTACAAGTTGAGATTTTAATTTAGAAATTAATAAAATAGAAGAAAATATTTATAGAAGATGAATTCAAAATAGAAATAAATATTTATAATTGTTCTTATTTCTTTTATTTCTATTAATAGCTCTTTCAATTTATTAATTAAAAAAATTTCTCTTAGACAACTTATCATCATGCCATACATATTGTCACATCTTCAGTGCAACATAAACAAGAAGATGAGAGATCCTCAATAATAATTTTTGTTTAAAATTATACCATACAATAATGAGAATATTTTTATAAATACTTGATTTGTAATTAAATAAACTAAAACTTTTGTGTGTTTGATTTTTTTCTGATTATGAATAATTTAATTTAAAGCTCATGAACAAATTTAATTGTATATTTGATTTAAGATTATTACAAATTTTTTATATTTGATTGTTTTTGTTTAGGAATATGCTCATTAAAACATTTATTTAATTAAAGTCTCATTTTTAAGCTCAATAGGTTGCTAATTAATGAACTTTATAAGACTTGATCATTTAATTAAGAAATTGCTTAGTAGGGCTGCTCATTAATATGCTTGATAAATCTTTCTTGCTTAGCTAATGAGCCAATCTGAATCAAGTTCAAACAACTATAATTTTAAATGAATCAAACTTGAATATATTACAAATAGTTCAGCCGAGTTTAAGCTCCAATAAGATTTTTGCAAACGAGCTAAAGTTCGATCAAGCTTATGCTAGCTTGACTCAATTACATATAAATGTATCAATGTGGGAAAAGAAAACAATTTAATAGACAGCCTACACGCTGCCACAGTAATAGATGCATACAACAGGGATGAACAACAACTGAAACAAATTAAGGCCATCATGAATATATGAAATATATACTAATCATTAACTATCTTATACAGACTTATCAATGCCATTTCCATGGAGAGATCAGTGGCCAACACCTGGGCTGTGTCCTGGAACTGATGGCCGAGCATCGTCAGTCACCACCGCAGCGGCATTATCCGTGCCATCTGCTTCAACTGAGCCCTCTATCGTCCCGTCTCCATTGTTCGTCTCACCAGCTCTTTCTTCCAAGCATCTCCTGCACACTGTGACATTCTCTTTCAATTGCCTTCCCTCCACATAAGTGACATAGTCATGACCAAGGATGATAATGGCAAGGGAAAACACATATGTAGATGGACTTAATGTTGTTGCCAGCCATGATCAGTGTAAGGAGAGAAAGAAGAAGAGTACTAGAGTAAGGACAAGGGAGAAGGAGAAGCTAGAAGAAGAAGAAGAAGGTAGAATATGGCAATGGAAGATACTCTTGAAGAGATTCTTGGTTATTGCAAGCCCATGGACAAGGTATTTATAGTTGTGTTCGGTAGTTGGCACCAATTGGAAATCTCATTTTGACCGCAAGATCCCACTACCGAAAAAGAATAAAAATTTGGTCTTGCCATGTGAATTTTACCTTTTGCCAAGAGCTTTGGATCTTTTGAAGTCCCTGCTGCCATAACTTCCTTCACTTCATAGGTGAAAAAAACAATAATAAAAAAAAAAATAAAATTGTATTTGTTGAGAACTTTTTTCTTGTCGTTTTGAGCAATGTTTCTCTCTCTCCAACGTTATATATTATTTCAACTATAAAGTGACTGTCATGTTATGTATAACAAGAATATTATGCACATGGCAATGGCTTATTAATATCGCTTATTTTAAACCAAATCAATACAAATGATATCAAAAAAAAATTTAATTAGATGTAATGAAATATCATCATTACTATCTTTAGTGTTATCCAAATTAATTGATGTAAATATTATGAATTCATATTCTTTATTCATTTTGATGTTTTTTTAATCTTAGATATTAAAAATATTTATTATAAATTAATTTGAATAATTTCTATCATACAATTTTAGGTATACTCATTTTTTATATTATTCTAATATTAATTTTATCAACCCTCTTCATAATCACATTTTTCATCTTTTGTCATACATGTAAAATAAATTTTCAAAATTTCATTTTGTCAAATATGTAAAATAATTTCATTTTTTTTCAATATAAAATATCTTAGTATATTTGAGTGTTATAGAGATGACGATGCTCAGGTGGATGAGTGGCTTTACCCTTAGAGATAGAATGCAAAATGAGTATGTTCGGGAAAAAGTTGGAGTAGCTCCGGTGGTAGACAAGATTAGGAGAGTCCTTAGATGGTTTGGACATAAAAAAGTCTGTCGATGACATTAGGAGAGTAGATGCATTAGATTGTCTTATGTTAAGAAAGGTAAGGTAGACCAAAAGACTTGGTTAAGATGTAAAATGATCTTAGTATACTTGAATTAAGCGAGAATTTGACATAATGACACAATGGAGATGAAGGATTCATGGCCACACTAGTGGGATTAACTTGTTGTTGTTGTTGTATAAAATATCTACTATTTATGACTAACATATTTTCTTTTTTTTTTAACCTTTTTCAATGAATTTTATATTAAAAGATAACTTAATTAATTTCAATAATTTCAGTGTTAAAGTGATTATCATGATTAAGATTCATATCAACTCATTAATCAACTACTTTGATAAAATGCCATCCTATTTAGATCATGTCTAAGTTGAAAAACTCTTAACATTCATAATTTGATCATTTATTCAAATTCTCATCTTGGTTATTATTAAATTTTTTCTATATATAACTATCTATCATCATAATGGACAATGATTACGCACAATCTCAAAGATATAATTGCTTGAATTTAACCCTTAAATCTAATGGAAGTTTGAAATGTCCCCAACCAAAGAATAATCTATAAATTTGAGATGTTATAGATACATATGTGATCTAATTCATCAACAATATCAAATCATAGACAATGTAAGGAGAATCTTTTCATTATAGGAGATTCTGCAAAGCTAAACTCAATTTGCCTTGAAACATACACTAATTTAGGCATGAAATGATACCCTAAGAATTATTCCACATATAATTTCATTTCTCCATCATATGTAAGCCAATCAATGAGCCTTAAATGTAATCATGTTTTCATTCTTGATTGGGGCGAATTTTCTTAGGCTAAATTTGTTTAATTGAGGACAAAGTTCGGTTGTTACTTTTAGAACTAACCATCATAAAAATTTATTGTTCATAATATAGTCACCATTTACTTTTGCTATTTGTACTGTTGTTGAAACAACAATAAAAATCCTAAGTCATCTAATGGTGGACACATAACTTCTCCCTTATGAATCTCAACTTTTTATTTAATTTCTACATAAAAAAGTCCCCAAAAAAAAAAGAGATTAGATGCAAAAGATGCATATTAAAAAATTCTGAAAAAAATTATATCCATCAGTAACTCAAAATAAAGATACAGTGCATCATATGGTGACCCTTGAAGATTAATAAATGGAATAAAAATTAGAAAAATATAATGTATTTATTCTTTAATAATCTTTCAATTAATACAAGCATCTTAATAGGAACAACTAACAAAGAATGCATGTAACTCAAAATATTAACTACCTTATTATCAATTCTTAAAAGTAAAAAAGTGTTGACCTCCATATATATACCATAAGTCTAGTCAAGCCTACAAGCCAAATTTGACGGACTTTGAAAGTGAAGTGTGCAAATTGGGGCTCAAAATACAGTGGACGTCATCAAAAATAGTCGAAATGACCTCCGATCGATGAACGGACTTTGACGTCGCGTCCAGAATGTAGAAATTGATCAGAATATATAAATTGCACAATTTAATGATCAACCGATTAGGCGATCAAGCTATCAATGTGCCAATGCGCATATTGGGGAAGGGAAGCTGCGACGATATCCAAACGACATTTGTTTATGAAATTGAGCATGTCGTTAGCTTTAAAACATCAAAAACTACCAAATGAGACTGTCCACACTCAATTCAGACGAGTTTGTGCAAATGTCGAATGATTGAGAATGCGTGCAAATCGGTGAAATACCTGGATGTAAATTAAATAACCTCCGACTGATGAACGGACTTTGCCATTGCATTCAGAACATCAAAAATGACCAGAATATAAATATTTCATAACTTGATGATCAACCGATCAAGTGATCGAGTCATCAACGTGCCTGCATGCATATTGAAGTCAAGAGGTACCGGCGCAAATCAAACAACCTCCGTTCATGAAATGGATTGTGTCGTTAGCTTTGAAATATCAAAATCTATCAAGTAATACTGTTCGCACTCAATTCAGACATATCTGTGTGAAAATCGAGTGGTCAAAAATGATAGCACATTTTGAGCTAAAATGGACTCAATTTGACAGCTTGAACCAAAGCGACCTCAATTGAGCGACTGCGTCGTTCGTTGGAACATCGAATAACCTTGAATGGATATATATTAATTACTTAATTGTGTCAGCATAAAATTCGCATCAAAGCTAATTAAACACTTAAAAGATTAATTTTAAAAAATCAATTTAAAAACCTAAATCTAATACTAGCCCTAAGTGACCCAAACTTGCCCTATTCCTCCCTTCACGCACATGAGTTCCTCCTCCATTCACGTTCACGGGTGCTTCCTCCCTTCGCGCATGATTCGAATGGCTCAACCGATCGGATCTTCCCCCTTCTCCATGCACAACTACTCGGATCTCCCTCCATCTCCCAAAAATTGTTCCCTCCTCCTCAAGCAAACCACAAGCCTCTCTCAATTTCCCCTTCACACTGAGCGGCAAAAGGGGATCTCTCATTTTCATTTACTCTCTCCAAATCGAAGAAATCTCTCCCGTTTTCTTCTTCCACTTCCTTCATTCAATCCGAAAAAGAAAAGAGTCAAGTTCTTCTTCCATTGTTCTGTCTTCCTTCTTCTTCTCCTTTTTTTTTCTTCTTCTCTCTTCTTCCATTTCCTTTACTCTATTTTCTTCCCCCTCTTAAAAAACCAAAAATCCACTCCCTTCCCTTCCTTTTCTTTATTTTTTCTTTCTTCTCACAAAATCAATTCAAAATTCCCTTTTTTCTCCTCATTTCCACCAAAACCAAAAATCCACTTTAAAATTCCTTCATTTCCTCAATCTGGAAATTCCCCCATTTCCCCAATCCAAATTTCCAAATTCTTTTTGCCACAATCGGAGAAGAACACCGTTATTAGACGGGTTCTTTTTTTGGTTTCTAGCATCGCCCTTCCATTACCTTTCCAATTTTTCTTTGCTGCAACTGGAGAGGAACACCATCATTAGGTGGATTCTTCTCTCGATTTCAGGCATCTCCCTTTCTATCTCCCTTTTCGACCTTTCCCTTTGCCGCAACCAGAGAGGAATACCATCATTAGGCGGGTTCTTCTCTTGGTTTCCGGCATCGCCAACTCCATCTCTTTGCCGATCATTGCAACGCATAGAAGAAATAAGTCAGAACATGTGTGATGTGGATGCATATATACTTGTGTTTCTTTGTAGGTTTGAATGCATTGTCATGCTCATTAGGATGCGATGAGATGAAAATCAATTGCTGTGTTGCAAGACATCGCTCGCTATGCTCATTAGGCCGTACCAAGTAAGGCAACATCTATTAGATGTCACTCCCCCTAACCGAAATACTGCCAAAATTTTATCAAATCTTTTGACTTAAAAAAAAAGGAAAGTAAAAGAATCGGCTTAAGAATGTTAAGCAAGAAAACTTAAAGCTAAATTCAAATTAAAAACATCAAACAAGAAAAAAAAGGGGAGGGAAAAGAACATATAATGAATACATAAGTAAGAAAAAAAGAGATGAAAAGTACTTACAAAATTTATCTAAGCGGAGTTGAAAGTCCACTAAAAACCCTTCTCTTTCAAACACTCAACTCTTCAAACAAATGGAATGAAATGTAAGACCCTCTTGGCCTTATTTATAAAGTGGAGGGAGTAATGAAGGACCGCTCTCACAAAATAAAAGGGGGGGGGGGGACATGACATGAATGGAGAGTTTGAATAAGTTTCTATATGCATAACATAACTAACTTCAATTCAAGTATTAAAATTTTGGTATTTGAAGTTTTGGCTATAATACTTAATTAAAAATAAACATTTGCGTGGAGGAATCCTATGGAGTTAAAAGTTGAATTGAAAAGAGAAGAAGATGTCTATATTCATAATTTGGGTTGACCCATTTATGAGATGGAGATATCTAAGGATGTTTCATAAAAATACTGAAATCCATAGCCTTATTTATGATAGCAAAAATAAGTCAAATGAGGAACTTTCAAAAGAGGAGGAATCAACTTGAATATTACTCCATTGATTCCGAAGTATCTCTAGAGGATTGAATTTTCATGTAAAATAACAAATTAAAGCTGTCTTTTGAATTTACAGTTTCAAGACACATATAAATACTTAAATAAAGTGAACTCTTTACATTCACTTTCAAATAAACACAATATTCAAGCACTTCAATTTATATGAGCTTGCAAATATAAAAGCATGATATTTTCAATAGCTTAACTTAAGCATTGAAAGATATATGCAAGCTTTTAAATGAATGAAACATACATCCTATGCCATCGGATTCACAACACTTTGTACAAGCGAACAAAAGACATTAATTAAGATTCTTAAATACACCTGCATGGGCCCTGACACAACGCTGAATGCTTAAATTCAAGTATCTGAGGTTGCTGTGCGGGTTGCTTCCCGGTTTAGACTTAGGGCTAGGTCCGGTTAACAAAACCTAAAAATATATTATAAGAATTTCAACTTAATAAAATATCTGAGGAGCTAATTCTATCATTTGATAGTAGATTTGATCCTCTGTTAGGAGATAAATATAGTTGACAAGATCTAAAGCTCTTAAATATATTCAAATTAACTCAAATTAAGAATCTAAAAGCGCTTAAGTGGAATTGATCATTAAAAGCTTAAATCAAAACTCAATATCCACCTTCTACAACTATTTATCGAGGCAATAAATTAAGAAAACTCTAGCTCAAAAAGGCGTCAAATTAAGTGTTACTGCATGTTCACTCTCAATTAATCTAGTAAGGGCGTGACATGTGTGTCATTGCGTTGGCAGCGGCTCCAGGTGATGCGTTATGATCGAGTCCTTTGATCGAGTGGTTTGGCCAGTAAGGTTCCATTATATTACGAGCATGACCGTAGCTCATATGCTCCCTAATGGCTCTACCCTTTGAGTTATGAATCATAGGATATATTTAATAGGATAAATAACCCTCTGTCAACTAAGGTAGACTTAAGATTATCTCCTTAGACAAACAACACCCCAAGTTTACAAACATTTCTTGGATGACGTAACCCATGTATTGTTGATAAAGATCCTCCAGTCAGGTTGGGTCGACTACCTCCTTTAACTATGTAGACTATGAACCATGATAGCCAGGGCATGGAATCAAGATCGGGCATGTCATTATTCCCCCAATCATCCATTTTAAGCTGAAATGATGAATTTCATAATATTAAATTCTAAAACTCCATATATATTACTACTATACGCTACACATTAAGCGACCTAACGACTAGCCTTAATCGAAAGTTCTCTCTCACTTATTGGGAGGAGTAATTACTATAGGCTTGCTTTATAGGAAACTAGATCTAAAGTCCTCACCTAAATGAAGATGAAATCTACGGGTAGTGTCTTATTTACTATTCCATCCTTTTGAAAATTACATTTAAAATTCACACTCTTCAAAATGAGATTGTGGGAATTTTTGGAACCCAGTTTGCAACTCCATAGGACAGATTCTTTTTCATTTTTGGCTAGTCATATATATGCTATAGTAAAAATAAAATATTTGAAAATTTAAAACAATAAAATGGTGATTTAAATGCGTAATAAATTCAAATTATAATGTATGAGAGTATATGTCGAATGAATTATTCTGTAGAGCATATCTTTATTACACTATTATTTTGTTACGTAGTACCTTTGCATTTTGAAAGTATGGGGTGAAATAATAATTATTAATACTAATCACCATCTTTCACTTACAAAAATAGATCTAGAGCACTCCTTTCATTCCTAGGATGTAACATCCGCCTACCAACAAATCAACACAGAGATGTTGGGGCTACCATTCAATTTGGTAGCTTGAATTTCGCCAGAAGCTACAACTCTTGAAGTACCCACCATGATACACTCCAGGCCATGCGGAAGGCCTCAAGTTATTGAAGCTCTACCAGCCACATTCGCCAATCAGTCAGAATAACCGTTAAGAATTTCTCGATAGAAATTTCGCTTTTAAAAGGATCAATTTGAAGCCCCAGTGATGAAAAGAACCGTCAGTGAGAAAATTATGTCTTTAATGTCTTGTGATACAACTGCTCCGTTGATTGAACCTTTTGTACTTGGAAAGCATGATCATGAAGCTTCCTCATCAGGAAGCAAATTAACTAGAAGATAGAGAAGAAGAAGAAATGCTGAGCTGAGGGCTTAGCATATCCCCTTTGAATGACCCAACGAACAAGCAATACTGCCATTAGAAGCGAGTATTTCTACCCATAACAACTTTGATAATCTAAAGTGGGTAAAAAAGAATAGCTTGGTAAGTAAATCGCTTTTGGAACCAACAACGCCAAGCTTCACCACCACGAGAGATAAAACACTATCTGAAGAATACATAAGTCCTTAAAGTAGCCAAGAAAGAGGCTTTTATGAAAGATTGAAAATAGTGAAGCTCCACCGGAGGTTTCCATCTCTTTGGTAATCATCGAGCAAGATGTTTCCACGGATGAGCATCGGAGCGTGACACTCGGACCGCGTGTCCAAGAATCCACTATCGAAAGGTCCCGGTGAAAGGATAAGCAGGTATGGAGGCTAAGGCCCTGTAATGAAATCCTGAAGAATGGAAGAGGTGTCACATCTAATACATATACTCAGAAATCTGCCTAAAAAATAACTTATTAGAAGTGGATACCCAAAAAAAGGGATATCACTGATGAAAGACATGATGATTGACATCCTGAAGAATTCTTTAGGGGATCCCATCATCGATTAGATTCACCTCCACAAGAGATGGTTGACTTTGCTCACAGTCATTTAATGGAAGAAGTGTTTGTTCTGCACATTGAACCAGAGATTTACTAAAAATGTTGATAAGAAATTCATGTGCAAAAAGAAGGTGATGAAGATGGCACTATGGAAGTAGAAGTCATCTATATGGTCAGAGATATAGATGAACTTTCTGGTCAACACCATTAGTAGCAACATGGGTTTAAGGAGCTTGAACCTGAATTCGACGTTTATGAAGAAGAGTCTTCATAGAAGCAAGTAGAAGATTGATCATTAATCTCTACCAAAGAGGAAGAAGAAGAAGATCAAAATAAAAAAAAGATCACGAGTGTTGAAGCTGTTTATTTGGTTGAACCAGAAAATGATCAGTCTGGTACACGCTTTTATACTTAGCATCATTGTTCAGCCCCAAAAATATCTATCCTTGCAAATGCACAAGAAGAAGGATAATCAAGCTCTTCTCGTGAAGATGAGCAAAGAGCAGAACAACAACAAGAAATAGAGGAAGAAGAAGAGCCTATACTTGTTGACATCATGGCGCTAGCTAGAGAGCAAAGACAAATGCATCGTCAAATGAAAGTCAAAGATAAGGAAATTACACAGCTTGGTACCAAGATGAATAACAGGATGACACAGATGAATATCATGATGGATATGTTGCAGAAGAATATCACATCAACTATAGCACCTATTTTATCTGCTAATTAATAGGTAACTAATAATATAACTTCTATACTACCAGTCGCTCTAATATCTCAAGCTCTTACAGTACATGCTACACCTGAAGCGAGAAGTGAAGTTAGCCAACTACCTCTTCAGCCCATAATTCAAAATGTGGCTAACACAGAATGAACAATAGCTGCTCAACTAGAAATAATAATTAATGAAAAGATAAAGGCAGTTATAGCTTGAAAGCAAGAAAAGTAGGTGAGTAAGTGGTCTTACCCAACTCAATATGATCAAGTGTACAAAGGTTACTCGGTCAAAATTTAATACTTTTGTGGGCTTGATAACCAAAGTAATATCTAGCCTAATTTAAGGCTACTTGTGGTAACACAGAGGAATGATCATTTTTTTTGTTAGTTCATCAGTAGCCTGACCTCAGCTGCTTTTGAGTGGTATGCAGAATTGTCGAATGATTCAGTTAAAACCTTTGCTGAGTTAGAGACAATATTCATGAAGAGATTCGCTAGTGCAACTAAGAAGATAACAATCGTTAACCTTGCCTTACTGAAAAGGAGAAAAGATGAGTCGGTGATAAAATTCATAAGTCATTGGCCTAACCTAAACATGAAATATGAGCAACAATTGGAAGAAAAATATGCGATCCAATTGCTAATGGGAAATATGGATGATAAAATGACACCATTTTTTTATGTATGGTGTTGATTGCAACATTCAGACTTACTCAATAGGGTGGCTAAATTTGAAAAGTTGAATCATCCTAAGTCGAAATCTAAAGATAAATAGAAACAAACCTTCAGACTCAAAAGAAGTGAAACTCATGCCATTTTCTACAGCTCAATTAGCGAAAAGCGGGTGATATATAATGTAAAGAAAGGAAAACAACCAATGTACAATGATGATAAGGGAAAGAAGCTTGTCCATTCCAATCCACAGCCAAAATTGGTATTTGGAGGTAATAATAAACCTCAGACTTTTCTAAGTGGTGGGGAGGGTCCAAAATAAGCAACAAGAGATGATGAGCGAATGCGGCCATCTCTTAAGGAAAAATGAACAAAGATTATTCCTTTAGAAGGGGCGATTAATGGCTAATTATTTGACAAGAAGTTAAAGCGGTCTATAATTAATATAAATTAAAAGGCCTGGAGAAGCTGATCAAGTCAGTAATCCAAATTACTGTCCCTATCATCGGATGATCAGTCATCCTATTGAAGATTGTTATGTCTTTAAAGATTGGCTAGAAAAAAGTATCGGCAAGGTGAATTTACACTATCCGACAGTGTTCTAGTCAACCCAAAAAGGGAGTCTACAAGGATGATTACATCCTCTTCCTTATTATCCATCAAAGATAGAAAGAAGGAGAAATCAGTTCAAACTGAAGAATGTGAAAAGCAGTAGTCTCTAAAAGGCGAAAATGTGAAAAGCAGTTGAAGGGTGTCCCTGGTGTTAAGTGAAAATCACCACTTGAACCTATATTGGACTTAACAGAGATGCCTAAACTAAGTATTTGGGCTTCTCAATGGTATTTTGATAAGGCTACTTCATCACAGCATGAGGAGCAGTCTACTAAACATAGGTCTCATAAATCAAAGAAGCCAGCTAAGAAAAAGAAGATCAAGAAGAGAACTACAACTCAAAAGATTATTAACAATCTAGAGGAGTATCACCAACTGACAAGGCAACCATTTAGGCTTGCAAACTTTATGCCTAAACTTCATATTGATGAATCAGATGAAGAAGATAATGGTGAATCTTATCCAGTAGAGATATGTCGAATCATTTATGTGATATTAGATGTTCTTCAGCATCAGTTACTCTAAAATGATAAGCGTAGTTAGACAGACTTGACCAACACATCAAAATTCTTATCAGGAAAGCAAGAAGAGGTTGAGGAGTTAACATATGAATTTTTTTTAATGAATCAACAAGACAATAATTTAGAAGAAGATCTATATTTTCTCGATAGAGAAGAGTCAGACTCATCAATATCATCACGCATGAAATGTATAAAGTTGAAAAATGAGTTTAGCTCTTTTGGCCAATCCTCCAGAATAAGAAGAAAATTTGAAGAAACTACCTCTTTAGAAGAATCTGAGCAAGAGTTTAATTGAGAAGTGGTAAAGTCTTACCACTTCCATAAAAAAAGGGAAATATAAATAAAGACAAAGATAAACAAATTGAAGTCAACGAAGATATCATTCCCAAAAATCCTAGAATAAAGCCTAAATTGAGCAAAAGATAGATTATAATATTTATCATATCGAGAAAGATCCACATGCGAGTGTGTGAGGCTCTCTTGATGTCAAAAGACCTTCGAGAAACTTTGATACATGCTCTCAAAGATCTAAAAAGTTACTAAGCATACTTTGCCAAAAAATGCATGACTGAATCATTGCAAACTCAAGATCTCCCAGTAATCACATTTTCTGAAGAAGATCTTATGTTGGGAATGACAGATCACAACCGTTCTCTATATGTTACTATAGAGAGTGATGACATCTCGATCAGCTGAATATTGATTGATCCAGGTTCTTCTATCAATCTTATGAGTCTAAAAGTATTAAGAGGATTATCACTTGATATCCAACATCTTGGGAGAGATAAGTTGATGGTTCATGATTTCAATGAAAAGGGACAGAAAACTTTAGGTTCTTTTATTCTCTTACTCAAGTTTGGGATTTATATATAAGCAAGTTTCATGTAATCAAGATACATCATTTAGAGCTCTTTTGGACCGGCCATGGCTGCATGAGTACGACATGGTCCCATCAACTATGCATAAGTGTATGAAGTACCTAAAAGAGGGAAAAGAGTTCAAAATTCCTGATAACCTACAACCATTCTCCATCCATGAAGCAAAGTTCTATGAAGATGAAAAATATTTCATCCTTAAATTGCTTAAGCCAATAGAGCCTCTTTCAGCAATAACATACACTTCAGGAACTAAAAAGTAATTTCACAAAGTGAAAGAGCAGAAGCAAAGAGGAAGAAATAAGGTAATGTTGACTCTCCCTAAAGCACTTAATTTTGCTCCTAAATCAAGAAGATCACTTCCTCATTTGGGAAGTGACACACAAGAAGAAGAAGATATTTCTGTCAAAACTAAGAGAACTTATAAACTTTCAAGAAAGATAAAGTGTGAAATAAGTGATTCTAATTCAGACTATGATTTTGTATCTATTTATGGAAATAGGGTTCAGAAGGTCGCATTAAGGAGGATGGCTCACTTGACAGAATCAGATGACTCACTCAAAATTATACCCACCCCTCAGTAGTGTTTCAAAGAAATCACTCCATAGGAGGTTCATAATATTGAAGAATTAATAACATTCTATGTGCCACCATTGAGTGAGAGTGACAAAACAGGAACTCTATTTTATAAATTTGAAGAGTCTCAGCTTTATAATTTTGATCGGCCTGCTCAACATGAAAATTTTGATGAGATAGTGCCAACAAGAATACTAATATATTTTCCACAGAAATTGCGAAGAATGATGCACAAGCTTGGAATTCATATTGGAACTACTAAAGATAGAACTCAAATCTTTAACATGATGTGGAGCTAAAGAAGTCCTCAAGCATCGTGAAGAAGTGATAAGTTTATCACTAAAGATCTTGGGTTCATCCACAAATCTCATCAAAATAAAGCCAGTGATAATATAATCGAAGCTGAGATCGAAATTAATAGTGACGAAGAAGATGATTACCATAAAATTCTTCTTATAAATGATAAAGAAATAGAAGCCAAGCCTGTGCCTAAAGAACTCGAAGGTGGTAGAGAAATAACTATTATGGATGAACTCAAATAAATCAATCTAGGAGCTGAGGATGATCTTCGTCCAACTTTCATCGATGCCCTTCCACCAGAGAAAGTTGAAGAGCTAAAATGCTACTTTGTGAATTGAGGATTGCTTTGCACGACATATTGAAATGCAGGCTTATCCTTAATGTAGCGGTTCATAAACATTTAAATCGATGTGACACACGTTAAGCAACCTCCTGAATGAGATTGAGATTGAAGAATAAGTAATTGAAAAACTAAGAAGCGATGCTTCATCCAAGAGGAAAGTATATCTGATTGGATAGCCAACATTATCCTAGTTATAAGAAGAAGCCAAATCCATCTGCATTGACTTAGACCTAAATAAAGGCATGCAAAAGATGACTTTTGCTTCCAATATCGAACTACTAATACTTCCAACTATGACATGTTCTTATTCATGGAGGATCATCAGATATAATCAAATCAAGATGAGCGTGAAGATGAAAGACATACATCATTTAGAACACTTGGATTTACTACTACATAGTCATGCCTTTTAGTTTGAAAAATGCTAGAGCTACATACCAAGAGCCGATGCATATTTTTGATGAGTTGATTTGCTAGAAGGTGGAATGTTATGTTGACGATTTGGTGGTGAAGAGCTTAAATCATGAAAATCACTTTGAAAACTTGAGAATTGTATTAGAGAGAATCAGAAAATATGATCTCCAGATGAATCCTTTAAAATGTGCATTCGAAGTATCCTTCAAAAAATTCCTGGGGTACATTGTACGTCACAGAGGAATTGAAATTGATTTTGCTAAAATCAAGGCAATTATGGAGATGCCTCCACCAAAAAGTTTCCGTCAGCCCCATTCTTTACAAGAACATCTTGCATTCATCCATCGATTTATATGAAATCTATCAAGATACTATCAACCATTTGTAAGGTTGATGAAGAAGGATGCTCCATTCATATGGGAAAAGGAGTGCCAAGAAGCCTTCAATAGCATTAAAAGCTACATATTAAATTCACCAATCCTTGCAGTGCCTACTCCTGGAAACCCCTCAATCTATACATGGCTGCATTAGAAGAGTCCCTCGGAGCATTATTGACAAAACATAATGAATAAAGCAAAGAGAATGCTCTTTATTATATCAGTCGAAGATTAATAAGAGCAAAAATGAGATACTCACCGATAGAAAAGCACTATTGGCATTGATCTTTGCAGCACTAAAGCTCTACCATTATATGTTATCTCAGAAGGTTACCCTCATCTCAATGATCAATCTGATGTAGTACTTGATAACAAGACCAACGTTGATAGGTCACTTGACAAGATGGGCAGTATTGCTTTTACAATTTGATGTCACATACGTTCCCTAGAAAGTAGTGAAGAGATAAGTCTTAGATTTTTTTAGCGCACATCCCATCCCTAAGGACTCTTCTCTTAACGATGATTTTCTTGATGAGCAAATTATGCTCATTCATGAAGAGAAAAATCACAAATTTGAAATGTACTTTGATGGAGTCTCATCGATCAAACAAGTCAAACCTCTAAATTTCTCAAGGGCAAGAAATCGCATCATCTTCATAACACCGAAGAGGGATAATGAGACAATCATATGGGTTGATCGAGCCAAGAACTAATAATGAAGTATGAAAACTTAATGACAGGTCTTGAAGAAGCTATCTTCATAGGCATTCAAAACTTGCATATTTTTGGTGATTCTCGACTTATAAATCAAGTACTTGGCATCTATAAAATCAATAAGCTTGAGTTAGCTTTCTATCATAAGTGAGTTCTCAAACTTATGAAGCAAATACCAAATATCATACTAACTTGAGTATCTCGATCCAAGAATAGCAAAGCCGATTGCTTAGCAAAATTAGCTAAGAAAATGTCAAGTATGAATGGTGATTATGTCATGATCGGTATATTTACTCGATGAGTCTTAGAGCTAGCAAAGTATCAATCCCTGTAGGTAGAGGGGTTACTAAATTTGACACAACGGGGTGTGACTCGGGTTGCTCCTCATACTCCCCAAATTCAACAAGAAACTATACCTAGAAGAACTTAGAGTGACATTGCTTCAGAAAAGCAATGTGAAACTTTTATTGTAGAAGAGCCACATGATTGGAGGCAACCTTTCATCGACTACTTTAAAGAAGAAAAATTACCAAATAATAAATCACTGGTGGCTCAAATCAAAAAGATAATATTGTGCTATGCTTTTGTCAATAACACTTTATATTATATATTCTTTTAATAAATGTGGCTATGATGTCTAAATACAGATGAATGCATTAAAGTGATGGAAGAAGTTTAGAAGGACTTTGTGGTGCACATCAGTCAGGTCCCAAGATGATAGTAAAGATCAAAAGGATGGATTATTATTAGCCATCTATGGTGAGAGACTATATCAATCATGCTAATATGTATCATGAATGTCAAGTACATAGAAATATAATCCATCAACCTCTAAATCCACTACACCCAAAAATAGCATCTTGGCCTTTTGAATGCTAGGGTACATATGTTATTAGACTAATTGATCCACCATCGTCAGACTATCATCAAACTAATTATTTCTCTAAGTGGTGAGCTACCCCATTTAAAGAAGTCACTTGATCAAGTGATCAACTTCTAAACACATAATATGGTCTATAGATTTGGAGTACCGCACTGAATAATTTTTAATAATGGCATAGCTTTCAAAAGTACAAAGATTTATAGATTTATTGATCGATATAAAATTGATTGATGATACTCTTCAATATACAATCCAAGAGAAATAGTCGCGGAAACCTTCAACATTAGTCAATCAGAATATTCTTACTAAAAGTAAGAGAGAATGGCATACAAAATTAATAGAGGCATGTTGGTTAAAAATTTCTATGAGGGAGTCGCCTTTCAAATCTGTGGGGAGAAATGAAAGAGGAAGCACCTATATAAAAATTCATCTTGGTAAGACACCACACAAATCCATAGATGTAGTTATTTAGGTGATTAAATACATCATCAAAGAAATAGTGTACTATCTCAAAAGATAGAAGTCACTACCCTTTAATGGAACCAATCACCTCAATAAGGACTCCTAAGGATGATGGGTCTGCATATGTATCATAGATTTTTCCCCTACTTTAAATGAAAAAGTAAAGTAGGGTTTATTTTAAATCAGGTTCATTAAGTTTCCCTAGGAAAGCATAGTTAATTACATCCCAAGGGGGAGATCCCTCGGAAAACTCTTGATTAAGGTAAATGATCATTATCTCAAGATTTCAATAGAAGGACTATGTCGATTAGTTTATTTTGAAGATCAAAATGGGATTGATCAAAAGAAGGAGTTATTATCGAAATGGAAGATAAGTAGGAGATGCTCACGATGCTAGGAAAATTTGCGAGCATCTCGGACTATATTATAATTGGGCTTTATATTTTAGAAATTGATTTAGTTTGTTTGAGTTACATTTTTTATTAGAATTTTAGGACTTAAGATTCCCTAACACAAGATTAAGGAAATTCTTAGGAGGTGAAGAATTATGCTTATGGTCCACTAAGAGGAAAAGCAACCTCAGAACCTAAATCTAGGGAGCTTCGACAAGGGCTAGAAGCACAACCTAAATCTAAGGCAAAAAAATGGGTAATTGGTTTGCCTCCATAAGAGAGGACAAACCACCTGACAGTTTGGACTTACAACCATCTGGGGGTGGCTGCCAACTAACTTCTCCTATAATTTTAAATACATGTAGGCAAATCTTTATTCTTATGCAAGATAGCTAGGCTATTATTATTTAGAAAGAGACTAAATCCTTAAACTCACTCCCTAAAGAGACTAGATCATGTAAAGGGACATGCTTAAATGACCTAAATCTAATGCAATTCAAATTTCATTTTATTTTTATTTTTGGATAATTATTTTGACTTAGGCTAATAAGATTTATATGACTAATGCATGAGAAATCAAATTATTGGCAGAAATTAACGAGAAGGGAGGAGGTGAGTTTCCACAACGGCTCTCAAAGTTCAAGTCGGGTTCTCTAGCAAAGGTGGAAGCCCTCCAATCAAGAGTGAAATAAGATGCATTTTTGCATTATATTATAAAGAAATGCTCATCCAGCTAAAGGGTTACTAATTCTTTTATCTTGATTTTAAACCTAAGCTTTAGGTAAGGTTATGAGTTATTTAATTTTATTTTGAGCTGTTAAGTTGGATAAAAGATTTATTTTTCTCTAAAGAGCCTAATCCATTTCTAAGCCATACATAAAGTATGAAAGAAACTTGGAAAATCATGCCACTTAATGCAAAAGCTAAACAAATCATCAATTAATTTATAAAGCTAATAGAAAAAAGAATAAATGACCATTTATGGTCGGGCACCATCGCATAAATCCAAAAATATCAAATATGGGTAGCCGAGCTCTACCCTTATACAACCCGGATTACAAATGAATTAAATTATAATTTAAGTAAAGGAATTCATTATTATGTGGGTCTTCAAGCTTTATTCTTCTTTCTTCTTTTGGTTCCTTCCTTTGGATGGTTGGAAGGTAGATGCTTCAAGGCTTCACATGGTGCATATGATAGGATAATATGACCAATGATCATCCAAATCCCTCATAATAATTCATTCCAAAATCCTAATTATACAAATTTTACATGAAAAGGAAAAGTGAAATCTAACTAACACCACAAAATAAAGGTTAGCTAAACACACCACACAAATCTCAAGCATGTATATTGGGTTATCACCCCACATGGGTGACTAAGTTCACGGCCTATGGATTATGCTTGGGGGTATAAAACACCTACAATCAAAAGCATTTATATTTTTATTTATGATAGAGCCCCTTAAGCATAATCCCCTGCAAAAAAGAATAGTAAGACTAAGAACATCATACCATTCATTATACGAGCACACACCCTAACATCCAGTCTAAAACATATATAAAAAAACAAAACAAATGTCAAACCATGCACCAACCTAACCTAAAGCTAGAAGTGGTGACTTAGGCTAATGTGTGTGCTTTGAAGGATTATATGGTATGCTTAGCTATGGCTCAGGGTTTAAATTTTCTAAGTGTGAAGAATATGTTCAACTTAGAGGAGGGTTTCATTTAAGTTGTTTAGTGATTTTGGATTGATTTTATTTCATGTTTTAATTTAGTTTAAGTGAAACCTATAATTAATTACAAGTTATGAAGAGAGGGAAAGAGAAGAGAACTTCTCTTTCCTAACTTAAGTAATTTTCTAAAGTAGGTTCATATTTTAGTTTCATTTAGGTGAATGTTTTGATTATATCTTTTAATCAATCCTAAGTTTAGATAAACCCTAAACAAACCTATTCAAAAGAAAGGCATTTTAAGATTAAATAAAATGAATCAAAATTCACATATACACATTACTTCATTTCTTTCCCAACATCTATAACATGCATATGGATGGATCTTAAGCATATCTATACACACAAATGAGAGTATTTAACACACTTTATGATGCATGCTAAGTAATCCATTTAAGAAAATTTAGAAGTTGAATATGCATGATTTTTCTTAAGTAGAAAAAGTTTTTCTTATCTAAATTTTCACATACATATATGAAAGTAAGAAAGACATAAGTGAGTACAGTGCCATTGTAAACTAGAGGTGTAAGGTACAAGACCTACTTAGGGATATTTAAAGCCTCACATCCTTAGGTTGTCCGTTAATATACCACTTACAAGCATGTATATAAAAGAAATGAAATGAAAAGAAAAAATGCAAAAGTTGTTTAATGGATTCATTTTTTTTTATTTATACAATTTATGTATGTAGTGTAGGTAGCCCTTCTTAGATTATAGCAGGGATGAATAGGATATGATTGGTGAGCATTAGGTCCTTTTCAAATGAACCTTATATCTCACCAAAATTCTATTCAAAACCGACATAGGAAAGAAAGGAAACCTATACTAAGCATACCTTTATAATATTTCACATGCAAGCTTATAACTAAAGTATAAGTAGCATCCTTTCAGATTTGATATTTTATTTATAAGTTTTGAAAATAATTTGGATTTAGTAGTGATAATAGCCACTCATATTTTACTTTAGCCAATACATGCACATTTGACATAAAGTAAATAATTTTCTTTAAAATTTGAAACATGAAATTATGGATAAATCACATGGAATACAACTTAACATATTAGGAAAGATCCAAAATAATGAAAGCATGTGAACAAACTCACTTTACTTAAATCCTAAAGACATTCTTATAGAATAAGAAAATTTAGAATAAATCAAAGTGAATTTCAAAATGACTTTTATTTAGTTTGAAGTTTGATTTAATTTTAAAAAGGTGATATGAGTTTGGTGTTCCTAACCCATTACCACATATGTTTTGCATTTTTGTTTAGTTTTTGGGTAATTATATCCATTTTTATGAGTTGATTAGGTTAAGGTATGAATTAAGTGGCTTAATTAACCCTTACCTACACCACCTTAGAAGAATTAATAATTATGAGCCAATGAGATGACATAAAACTCACAAGAAATTTAAATTTGTAATGCACCTAATAATGAAAAGGCCTAATGCAATTTGGCTCACAATTAAAAGTTAATTAAGCTAAGGGGTTTAGCTTAAGTAATTTCAAAATACCCTTTCACACATGTGAATTAGATTTTGATTTCCTTAATTAAAATTAGGCTATTAAACACCTAAGCATCTACCCAAGGTAAACCAATTAAGTTTAAGAACTTTTTAGAATTTTTAAAAATTAATTAAAATGATAGTTAATGAATTAACCCTTAATTAAAAGGAGATTAAGGAGAGAAAAGGGGGTTTAGGGAATAGCTTAGGAGAAACATTCCTAAATTATTCTATAAACCTCCTACTTACTGGATATGACCTTACTCAACACTAATCATAGGGTAAATCCACTAATCATACTCTAATTATGCTTAATTACATAAAAGAGGTAATTAAAGAATGAAATAGCTATTTCCCAATTGAGTCCTCAATAATTCTCAAGAAAATTAGGGGAGGTAGAGATCATCCCCTAAAACGAACCCCAGAAATTTGAGATTAATTGATGACCTAATTAAAGGATAATTAGCTAATTAAGATTCCCAAAGAAACCCAAATTCAGAGAAAAGAGTATTTCAAAATCTATTGAAATCATTTTAAAATTATTATAGATGAAATTATCTTTCCATAGAATTTTTCCTTTTATTTTTCTGATTTTCTAGAGGGAATTATGAATTTTGAAGTTCTCACATTAGAATTAATTAATACACTTAACTAATTTCTCATTAATCCCTCCGCACGCGGCGTGTGGCGGTGGCGGTCAACATGCTTTACATGCGTCATGCCATGAGGGGACAACTTAAGTTGTCACCTAACAAAGGTGGCGATAGTGCACGTGCTAAAATTCTCGGTCGTCCGATCAAAGATCGGACGGCTTAAGATCTCCCCTGTGGTTTATAAAGGATAAATGAGATCTAAACGTGTTAAATAATCTCAATCGCCCATCTAAAATGCGTGAATGGACAACTGAGATGAGCCAAGTTCTTCCCCTTGATCAATAGAGATCATCCATGATCAAGCGAAAGATCCAAGCTCAATCTAGGATTGAATCACACAAAATTTAACCCACACCATCTAGAGAAATAGAGCGACAAATCCAATGGTCAAAATTTGATGAGGTGAAAATTTCTTTCACAAAGCTCCACACCACATTGAGTTTAGTGATCAAAAAATTCCATACCTCACCGGTGCTCAAGATCGATGAGGTAGCTTCATCTCGTGGAGACAAAGCCCTGTTGAAATTTTTTGGCCTTGGGATTGAGTGGATCAATGGGTGGACCAACTCCTCCTTGCTTGGGCTTCGGCTTTGATCCAATTGAGCTCTTCCTTGCTATGGGAACTCCAATAGAAGCTTAGGCAAGCTCGATTTAGCTCTTAAATGAATTGTGCAAGAGGAATTGGAAGGAGTTGAAGTGTGGAGGAAGTTAGCAATTCACTCTACCTCCCCTATTTTTGCACTATGAAAAATCGAGAAAGAAGAATTCTAATCCTCTCTAAGAAGCTCGAGAGTGCTCTCTGATGCTTGCTCTAGGTTTTTAGGCTTCAATCGACAGAGGGTGAATGAAAATTTTATTGAATTAGGGGGAGTATATCTTCCCCTATGACAATTGAACGGCCGAACCATGAGTTGCCACTTTGATCCAATTGACCATATGAGAGGTTGTTTAGGCTATTAGATCTTTGCACATGGTTAGTTTGAGGCCTTGAGTGGATTGCCAACCTCCCATGTTCATCAAATTGGGTTTAGGAGGGAGTTTGAAAACTCAATTTTGAGGTAGGTGATCAGGTTTGGTCTAGGGACCAAATGGGCTGACCCAAACCCATTGGGTTGGGTGCACTACTCATCATTAAGTCTAATTAAGCTTTTAGGAAAGCCTCAAGTGATTGTGAAGAGGGTATGACCAATAATACCCATGGGTTAGGCCAAAATTTGTTCTATGGCCTAGGGGTAGGATGGTCATTTTGCTATTTTTCTACTTTGGATATGTTTGGTATGTGGAGAAACTAGGTTTGGCCAAGTTTCATTGGATTTGGAATCCATTTGATTAGGTTTGGCTCATGTTGACCCATTTAGGTCAAAATGGGCCAACTTGGGCCAAGTTGACCAATTTGTCAAATTGGGTCAAACCAAGGGTTGGGTCAAGTTCATATGACCATTTGAAATATTTTGATGGCTTTGGTTTGATTCAATTGGTATATATTTGGTTTTGGCTCATATGACTTCACTTAGGTCAAATGGGTCAAGTTGATTGACCCATTTGACCATTTGTTTGGGGTAGGTCAAGGGTAGGATTAGGTTAGGTTAGTCATATGGAGTGGATTGGTATCTTTGTTTCTAATCAATTTGCGTTAGGTTCAATTTTGGCTCAACATGACCCCTTTAAGTCATGTTGGGTCTAAGGTCAATTGGGCTAGGTTGGGTCTAGTTGGCCAATTGTGGCTTTGGTCAAGTTCCACAAGTGATTTGGAATGGACTTGACCCATTGGTTTCAATCAATTTTTCTTAGATCAAGTTTTGACACATTTTGACCCTTTAGGTCAAAATGGGTCAACTTTAGTCAAGTGCCAATTGGGCTAGGTTAGGCTCAAATGTTGGCTTGGTCAAGTTTAAACATAGGTCATGAGTGAACTTAGATCAATTGTTTCAATCAATTTGGCCTATGGTGAATTTTGGCTTTGTAAGGTTTCATTTTAGGTTAAGTGTTGACCTGGTCAACCCTTAGGTTTGACTTGGTTTGACCCAATTTGATTGATTGATCATCCCATGATGATTGTTGATCATGATGAGAGGGATATATGAGTTTGGTTCAATCCAATTTGGTTTGGATCAAAAGTTAGCTCATAATGGTACTTTAGGTCACTTTGGGTTAAGTGAGCCTAATTGGATCAAATGGCTTGGTCAAAGCTTGATTTGAAGTTGATTGAACTTGTATATGGACATATGATTGAAATATAGATCCATTTTCAAGAGGTTTGAAGTTAAATGGTTTTTGATCCATTTGAAAATTTTCATATTCAAAGGAAGAATATGAAGGGGTCTTGGGTTTGATTTTTGATTTGGGTTTTGATTGTTTGATTGAGGTTTGGATTTATATATGAGCTCATGATTGTAAGATTGATTGAACCATGAGAGAAAATCAAGGGTTTGGCTTGATTTGAAAGTGATTTGGCTAAGTTCAAGATTTTGACTTGAAAGGCTTAGATTTGATTTTGAGTGGATTTAAGTTTGATTTTTGGAATTGGTTTTGATTGTTTGAATTTATATTTTATTTATATATGTGAATATAAATGAGAATATAAATTGATCATGAGAAAATTTCAAGGATTTGAAGTGGTTTAATCATAATTTAGGTTAAATCCATTAAAGGGAATTTAAAGGATTTAAAGAAATTTTAAATTGAAATTTAATTTTGATTGGATTAGATTGATTTATATTTATGTTTCATTTATATATGAGAATATAAATGAGAATAAAAATAAGTTTTGAGAAAATCCCATGAGTTTGACTTGGTTTGATCAATGTTTAGGTTAAATCCATTAATGAAAATTATGGGATTTAAGAGAATTTTAAGGATTTTAAAATTGGAATTTAATTTTTGCCTTTTATTGGATTTATTTATATTTATATTTCATTTATATGAGAGAATGTAAATAAGTTTTGAGAAAATCCCATGAGTTTGAAAAAGTTTGATCAAGGTTTAGGACTGATTTTGGTTAAGTCCTTTAATGGAAAATTAAAGGGACTTAAGAAACTTTTCATGAATTGATTTGGAATTTTGAATTTGATTTGATGGGTTGAATTTACATTTCATTTATATATGAAAATGTAAATGAGAATATAAATGAGGTATGAGAAAATCTCAAAGGTTTGAATAGGTTTGAATCATGATTTCGGTTAAGTCCTTAAGGGAAGCTTAAAGACTTAGGCAAAATTTGGAGTTAGGAATTTTTGATGGATTTTGATCATGGGTTTCAATCATAGATTTCAATCATGGATTTCAATCATATGGAGTTGATTTGAATTTGAAGAAAATAAAATGGAATTGATTTAGAGCTTGACTTGAAAGAAGGAAAGTGAGGAAAGGTTAAAGCTAAAGGGTAGGAAAGTTTTCCTAACACCCCTAAGGCATGACCTATTCCTATGGCTAACTCTTATAAGTCTTCTAGGGCTAGGGGAGTGTCCGCCTAATCACTAGATGTGTCTTAAGACTAATAAAATATTAAATTCTAAGAGAAATCCTAAGCCTAAGATGGAGGGGTTGAGAGCTCATTCTAAAAATGAGATCAATAAAGGGAGCCTAATACGTGTGGTGTGACTGACAAGGAAAACCTATTGGTGTTGACCAAAATGATCAACAACACTGAGAGATCATAAGCACTAACATAAATAATCTATCCATAACCTAAGGAAAAGAAAGAATCTAGAACTTAGTGCAATGTGGCTCTGCTTATGTCTAAGACATAAGAGAGAGGGAAGAAATCCATTAAGGGATAGAGTGTGAACCTTCCACTAGGGAAGCAGGTTCAAGCCATCCACAAGGAGGTGAGAGGTTTGATTTGATATGAATCTAACTAGGGAGAGATCTCTATTGGGGGAGAGGGTCAAATTTGTTTCAAATTTTATTTGGTTTGAATTTTTAGAGTGAATCCTATTGGTTTGCAATGGGTTGTACTGAATTGGTGCCATTGAGGGTAAGACCTAACTCAGATTTACCAATCCAAAGGGGTAGTCTACTAAACATATAGTAGGACTAGCCAACCAAAGGGATGCCTTTCAGATGCAATGCTGTAGGAAGCATAGTAGACTTACATCCTCCAAAGTAAGGACCAGTTGCTGGGGTAATCTATCGACAAGGCAACAGATTGAACCCAACATAGGGCTGACTATTGAGTGAATGCCACTGGGGGACTTAGATCAAATCATAGATAGTCAAGATTGATTTCATTTTTAATTTTATTTTGATGGATTCCGTTGGTTTGCGATGGATCAAACTGAAAAGGAGCTTATAAAAGCTTAGACTTATCTCAAATTTACTAAAACAAAGGAAGTAGCTTACCAAACAATGGGAAAACTATCCAACCAAAGGAGTGCCTGTTAGTTTCCAATGATCAATTGAAGGGAAGAAAGCTTGGGGACTCACATCTTCCACTAGAAAAGACCACTGGGGTGATCGGTTGCTTTTGGGCAACAAATCAAACCTGACCTAGGGCTGCCCATTGGTTCATGACAATCATGCTAGAAGGAATGCATCATAGTCTTATATCTTTCAAAGAAAATGATTGATGGGGTAACGCTTATGGAAAAATAGATTGAACCTAGGGATGACTTCTGGTGAGTACCTCACCGGGGATTTATCTCAACTCAGATAGTCAGGCAATTCCTACAGGGAGTTCTGCTAACACTGCCCTAAAGATAGGATACTTGCTTGGGAGAAGATGCCCTTTGGGGGCTTGAATTCCTGAACCACAAGCGAATTAATTTATTTTTTTGTTTTAGTTAGTTTATTTATTTTATCATAGGCCCTGTTAGTTTGCAAGGGATTAAACTGAGAAGGAGCTTATATCAGCCTAGACTTATCTCAGATTTACTAAACTAAGGGAGAATATGCGCATCCGCTGAATAAATTCTCCAACCACAGGGGTGGCTACTAGGAAAGGGGAACTGTCCAATCCAAAAGTAACCCGGGTAGTGTCTAAATGAGATCGCAAAGGACTTGATTCAAATAGAGTGCCCAAAGGGGATGGAGCCGGTAAGGGCTTAATCCAACACGATGAGGAAAATGACATGGCTAGTCATATACCCAATAGGTATTGAACTCGAGAAAGCATGGACTCATATTTGCCAAGAGTGGTGTACTCAGGGTGAGTCATTGTCGGCATAGCATCAACCAACCTAAGGTGCTGGTTTGCAACAATTAACCTAGGAAGAAAGCTGGGACTCACATCCTCTATAGGGCGATTTGGGATAGTCGTCTTGGCTCGATAAGTGTTATCGACCTAGGTGACTTGAGTGAATGCCATTGGGGACTTAGATCATCTCAAAGTAGTCAAGAGGAAAGAGCCTCGATTTACCTAAACCTCAAACATACTCAACCTAACTAGAACATGATGGCTAGTTCAAAAAGAAAGCACAGGGACTCACATCTTCTTAAACAAAGCCAACATGAGGTAGCTTACTGGCTGGGCAGTGAAGACTACCATACTAATAAGACACTCTTTGGTTTGCAATGGTCAAGTTAGGAAGAAAGCTCAGGGACTCACATCTTTCAAAAAACTTAGGTGACATACTAGCGAGGTAGCATGTAAACCCGACCTAGAGCAGTTAATGAGTGAGTGCCACAGGGGGCTTACTCCCACATCAAAGTAGCTCGAGATAAAAGATTTATGTTTATTGTTGTGCATGTGTTAAAAGGAATAGGATGCCTCTGGGGGACTTTACACCGACCTTAAAACACACTGGAAAATTATAAAATGATGCCACAGATGGTGACAAGAATTCCCACTAAGAAAGGATGTTGCTTGGGTTCTCTCATACCTATCTTAGTTATGCTAATCAAAATAGGATGCCTCTCGGGTTCTCTTACACCTATTCTAATAGCGTTGGGAGATTGTGTTTATGTTGTGAAAGAGGGATAGGATACCACTGGGGGACACTTACACTTACCCTAAACACGTCATGGTAGATTCACAAGACAAACAAACAATACTTCAAAAGAAGAGAAGGTTTGATGAATGGAATCAGATTTTATTATTTTTATTAATGATTATTTTTAAACAAGTTTTGTCTCATGGGTAATATTTCTTTAGATAGAGCCTATTAATTGAAAGCATCAGGTCTTCCCCTTTACAATCAACAAGGTGATAAGATTCTCCTTGGTAGGCCTTCTCTATGACATAGGGGCCTTCCCAAGTGGGTTCAAACTTGCCTCCCATCTTTCGATGGGCAAAAATTGGTCTCCTTAGGACTAACACAAGTTCTCCTACTCAAAAGACCTAGGGAAGACCAACTTATTGTGAGCTTGAATCATTTTGGCCTTATACAACTCGAGATTTTGGCATGCCCGTAGGTGACTTTCCTCCAAACCGAGCTCTAACAACTTTGCTTTACATTTTACTCTTGTAGTGATCTTGTTACCCAATGCTATCCTTAGTGATGGGAGTTGAACTTCTAAAGGAAGAATGGCTTGACCCACATTAAGAAAAGGGGTAGAGTTGGAGTTGGTATGTGGTGCGGTAGGCCAGTTTCAACCAATTGCTCATTCTATTATTTGTTGTTGTCAAGAGTCTTCTTCAGTATCTGGATCAGAGTTTTGTTGAATGCTTCTGTTAAACCATTCGCTCTAGGGTAGTAGATGGTGGAGTATCTCTAATCTATACCATGTCTTCTGGAAAATTTATTGATCTTCATGCTTTTGAATGTAATATCATTATCAGATATAATTCATTGAGGCACCCCGAACCTATATGATATGGTTCTTAAAAGACTGAAGCACATGGTGAGCTGTGATCTCTCTGAGTGGGATGGCTTCTGCCCACTTGGAAAAGTAGTCGATGATAGCTAAGATGAATCGATGCCCCTTCGAAGAAGGAGGATTGATCGGACCTACAATATTGGTACTCCAACACTCAAATGGCCATAAAGCCAATGTAGGGTGTAGAATGTTGGGTGGTTGGTGGAGGACCACCTGCACCGATAATGGCATCTCCTAGCTACATCCATGCAATCTATGATCATAGAAGGCCAGTAGTATCCAAGTCTTTTGATCATCGTCTTCATCTTCGGATTGATGAGCTCCACATAGACCTGAATGTACCTCGGTTATGATGTCATAGGCTTCATGTTTGTCTAAACAACGTAACCACATTTGGTCAAAGGACCGGTGGTACAGGGTGCCATCAACAAGAGTGTAGGAGAGAGCTCTCTGTTTCACCTGATGGGCTTGTGATTTCTCTTGAGGTAGTTTTGGTGTTCAAGTATTCTATGAACGGTTGCCTCCAATCTAGCTCCTTGTCCATTTTGGCAACAACAACCTCCCCTTCAAGAGAAAGTCTCTTGATGAGTTCAGAATCAACAAGGGATAAAACTTGTCTATTTTAGACACTTATTGAAATGGACTCATCTTCGGACATGCCAACTCTTTGGCAAGTTTGGCCAAGGCATCTACTACTGCATTCTCTGCTCAGAGAACCTTGTAGATGGTGACTTTGGGAATCTAGGATAATAGCTTCATGGTATTCTCATAGTAATGATGAAGCTTAGGCTTGAGGACCTAGTAGGATCCAGCAATCTGGTTGATGACCAATTGAGAATCCCCAAAGATGTTGATGCTCTTGACACAGATAGTGATGGCTAACTCCAAACCAATAATCAAAGCCTCATACTCAATTTCATTGTTGGTGCAGGGGGTTGAAAGATAGTATGAGAATCTCATCACATCACAGTTTAGAGTTAGAAGAACTATTCCTACCCGCCTTTCATGGAGAATAGATCATGGTGCTTCACCTTTAAGAAAAAAGCAACACCATCAAAATACATCTCCCATCGGATGGTTCAGCCTCCCTAAGTTCATGATTTATTCATGGGAGATCATCACTAAGTGGAGAATCACAGAAGTGGGTGTCGCTAAGAAATAGTGCCTAACCTTTTACCGCACGGAGGGGTATGAAAGTAATATCAAACTGCGAGAGTATCATAGACCAACGACCCAAATGTTTGGAATGCATTTTTCATGTCATGAGGTAGTGCAGTAGATTGGTTTTAGAGATCAAGTTTACCTTATGACATATAATGTCGTAGCTTCTGAGATGTAAAGATCAAAGTTAGGTAATATTTCTTAATAGGTGGATAGTTTGCTTTAGAAGGGATCATAAGATGGCTGAGGTAATAAAGAGCACTTTCCTTCCCCTCATCATTAGCTTAGGCCAACAGAGTGGCAAGAGAATTGTCCAATGCAGCAGTGTAGAGGATTAGTGGCTTACCCAGGATAGGGGCTAGTGTAATTGGTGGCTTCACCAAGTACTCTTTAATGTCTTCGAATGCGTGCTAGCACTTGTCATCCCACTTGAACTTGGCATCCTTTTTGACAAGTGCTGAGAAGGGTTTGCATCTCCTTGATATGTTTTACATAAAGCATCTTAGATACGCCAGTCATCCTTGAAAGGATCTGAGTTGAGTTAAACTCTTAGGAGGTGATATTTCTAAGATAACTTTAATCTTTTCAGGATCTATTTCTATTCCATGGTGTTGAACAACAAACCCAAGGAATTTTCCTGAAGCTACTTGGAATGCACACTTCAGGGGATTCATTTTGAGATTATATTATTTTAACCATTTGAAAACTACTCTCAAGTCGAAGAGATAGTCTTCCTTTTCTAAGCTTTTAACTACCAGATCATCAATGTAGCACTCAACCTGATGATGGATGAGTTCATTGAAGATCTGAGTCATGGCCCGTTGGTATGTAGTACTAGCATTTTTAAGGCCAAAAGGCATGACCCTATAAAAGATTGATGGGGTTCAAAAAATAGTATTTCTTTCATCTTGACATCTTGATTTGGTTATAGCAGATGATCATCCATGAAAGAGAAGACGCATGAGATGAGTGATGTCCACCATTAATTCTGGTATAGGAAGAGGAAACTCATCCTTAGGACATGCCTTGTTCAAGTCCCTAAAATCGACACAAATGTGAATTTGGCCATTCTTCTTCTTAATTGGGATGACACTAGCTAATCAGGTAGGATATTTTTTGTCCCTGCTGAAAGCAGCATCGATCAGTTTCTTGACTTCAGAAATGACCTATTGTTCAATTTTTAATCACATGCATCTAGAAGCTTGCCTAATAGGGGTAACATTAGGATCTATTTCTAGCTTGTGGACTGCTACGTCAAGAAATAATCTGAGCATTTTTTCATAACTCTATGCGAAGCAATCTTTAAACTCAGTCAATAGCCTAACTAAGTCATTAGTTTCTTCTTCATTCATCAATGGACTGATGTATGTCGGGTGAGGATTTTCTTCTGTCACAAGGTTGATTTCTTTAAGCTTATCGATTATTGAATGAATCTCCTCAAACTTTGGCGGTGCCTCTTTGACTTGGAGATCATATGGATCATTTGAAATTTCTAAACACACATTCTCATAAGAGTTGGGGATGTGTAAGAAGAACCTATCAGATTCCAAATGGTTGGTAACAACTAGGCAATAATCTTCATCATTGGACCCACTGTATCAAATTTTAGTCCTGCTCTTGATTGTGCTTCCCTGCTTGTATTGTTCCATAACTTTTTGAAGTATTCTGACCTGTGCTTGGACCATGCGTAAGGAACTAAACCTTTCTGTAAAAAGAAATTCTATTAATTCTTTAAAAGTACCTTCCTCAAGTCCTACATCGAGCTCACGGACTTGAGGATGATGAAAAGAACCTCTTCGCTTCATGTCACTGGAAGACTTAGGGACTTCCTTAACTACTAAACCTTCAACTTTGAGATGTAAGTGAGGTTAGAGCTAAGGTTCCCAACTCTTGCTAATAATTTCACATAAACTAGATTGAATACTTTGCTTTGAGGCCCGGTCTTCATCTCGGGGATCAAAGTCACCTCCAATGGAACCCACTGAGAGGGGTTGGCTATTATACTAATCGTATTGGACTCATCCTTCGAGCTGGATTCCAAATCTTTATTATAAACTGAAACATCTATTATCGGCGAAGGCCAACTAGAGTCTCCCAAATTGCTTCTATTGCCGCCTCACTAGTGGAGGTTGAGCCATCCTACCCACATATCCATATGATGGAATGAACTGTGGGTGGAATGTGATATGCGGATCCACTTCTTCTTCAATTCCCTTTTCTTGGTCACTTGGACTTTTATTTTTCTTTTCATTTTCTTTTATCTTTTCTTTTATTTCATTTTCTTTTGCTTTTGCATTTGAATTTAAATTTTGTCCAAGTTCATGAGAAAGGGTGTTTTGAGGAAGATAGTAGGTCGCATCCTCATAGATCTCAACCTCTCTAACTGAAAATGGTTTTTAGTTCCCGTTGACACGGTACTCAATTCCATCTTTTCTGAACTTGATGCGCTGATGAAGGGAGATGGAATGATCTTATTATGATGTATCCAAGGCCTACCAAGCAAAGCAGTGAATGAAGTATTTGAATCAATGATTTAAACTTGGCTTCAATTTTCTAGTCATCGATCTCCAATGACAACACTATAGAACCTAAAGCCTGCTCACCTTGATCATTGAATCCTCTCAACATCATCCTATCTCCTCAGAAAATAGAGATGCTGATCTTCAAATAAGCAAGAGTCTTTAGACTCATAATATTATAGATGCACCTGAATTCATGAGAACTCAGACGAGTCTGAACCTGTCCATGTCAACTGTGATGTATAGGGGATGGTTGTGCTCCAAGTCCCCCAGTAGAAAGTTTTTATCTATGAAGGTGATCCCTTGGGCTTCTTTTTGTAATTGTACTTCATCTATAATCGGTTGAGCTAAGCATATTTCAGGATCAAGGAGGGCCTTGATTAATGATTCCCTCATCTCTTTGGATAAGACAAGGGCATCATATATGCTTAGCTTAGATGACAACTTTCTTAGATGGTCTACCTTCAGCTGGTCTTCCATAAGCATAACCAAGGGTGGAGCATCTTGTGGAAGGGCTTCTCGATCTTCAGCACCAATGACTTGTTTCCCTCAATCTAGAGGTGCTTCCCTATGAGGTAGAACCTTGCCACTTGGAGGTTGACTTCGATAATCTCTGGAGGCAAGGTGGTGGCAAGTTTTATCTGTACTTCAAGCTCACCTACAGGTTCTCCTATTGGACTCTCTGAATTGGATGATTCTAATTCTGTCTCAAGAGGTGAACCCGTAGTATTCAGAGTTGGAAAGTCTAACTTTGAATCAGAAAGAAGAAGATTGAAATTATAATAGTTAATTAGACTTGAAGAGTTATCGTTAGGAATAGAAGAAAATAACTCATTAGAAGAGATGCAGATGTAATTCAAATAGCTTTATTCTTCAATTTCTTGGAAGTATTTGGGGGTACAAAGTAGAAGTCAAGTAGAGTGAGTGGAGTAAGGGATTTGATGCCCTTATCTGCTGATACAAGAGTTCTACTAGTAGAAGAAATAGAAGAGCTAGCTGAAATGGTAGAAGTCAGTGTGGAAGCTGCAACTAAAGGCTGGAGGCTGGACATGGTCGATGGCTATGCTAAGGGGCTATCTCGGGTCGACACATGCTGCTGCTGCTACTGAACTCCCATTTTCCTAGAGTTAGCACTAACAGCTTGCAAACCATCCTTAGTGTTGGAGGTTTGAGCTGACTCGGACACCTTCAAGGAAAGCTTCTTGATCGTCTAAATTATTTTCTTAGAGGTTTTAGATAAAGAAACGTCCCAACTTTCTTTGGTTTTGGTAGGATCACTTGTATCCCCAAGGATCACCTGATGAAACTAGAAGGTTGTTCCACAAGGTATTCCTTTGGGATAACTACATCACCGATCTTGAAATTGTGTTCGAGCTAGTCCTTGAATGTAAAGCAATCCTCCCAAATGTGGTCTAGCATACAGTGGTAAGGGCCAAAGTTTGGATTATGACTTTTGCCTACTTCCTCCGATCTCCTAGGCTAGAGTAGCTAAAAATTAAGTTTCTTTAAGATTTTCTTGATTACCTCCCTCTTAAAAGAATAAGGTTTATTTAACTTATCTAATAGAGTAGGTGGATTGTAGCTACCTGGCGACGGATATGCATGCCGTTGCTGCTAGTGGTATGGCTGAGGCAGTGGCTATGCTAGCCGTGGAGGCTGCAGTGGAGGCCAGTATGGTTGCCTCAGTAGTGGAAAAGGAGGTGGAGGCTGTTGAGGTGGTGGTTGCTCGGACTAATCTCTAGTTGGCTGCTTCCCCTTTTCAACTAATGCTACTACTCTAGGTTTCTTGTCATAGACCTTTTGGGATTTATGCTTGGCAACTGATCTGGAAAAGGCAACTGTTTGGCCTTTCCTTGTAGACTAGCAGTCTTGTTGATTAGCTTCAAATGTCTTTATGGTGAAGCCCTTAAGCAAGAAGGTGACCGGGCCATGGATATTCTTCAAGTGAATCTCAATGGCATGCTGTTCAGACAGTTGTGGTTCACACTTTGTACTCAAGTTACGCCATCGGAGAATATAATCAATAAGCGACTCACCGGAGTGCTATTGGGCTACAATGACATCACTTATAGTAACCCTTTCGAGCTCCACAAATCTCTTGATGAAGAGTTGCTTTAACTCAAATATATTTTTGAACTATTGGGTAGTTCGATACCAATCAAAAGCAATACCACTCTTGTAAGAGTTTAAAGAGTAATGCATCGCTGCCACCTGCATTGCAACAACTAGCCCTGAAGTGAGCTATATGCTGCTTTGGATTCCCTACTGCCATTAAAGCTTTTGAAGGAAGGAGGCACAAAACCCTTGGGATACTAGATAACATTAAATTTCTCTAGGTAAGGTCTACCCTTTGGAACCAATGATCCTCCCCGGGCTTGAGCCCAAGCTTCCTTCACCTATTGTTCAACCATGGATTTTAGATATTTTTTATGTATGGGAGTACTATCCACTACCTTCCTATACATGCTAGTGTTGCCTTGCTCAATAGGAGGTAGAGTCTGGGTCTAGACATGCACCCATTTCGACATCATAATAGGATGAACTAGAGGGGCTAATTTAGACACTAGCTAACAAGTCCACAGCTTGTGCCATCCTATCAATCTTCATCTTTTCACCTTAAGCGTTGGAGGTGATGGGCTGATCTGGTGTCTCCTTGATCAACCTCACCACCTTCCATGGCTGTTGCTCCAGAGAACCTAGTGTCAACCATGCATACTGGAATCCCCATCAAGTCATCTTCATTCGGATCGAAGCTGACTCTCTCTTCATCGAACCATGCGTACCCTAAGATCTCCTTCTTCTCCATAAAATAGTGTGCAACTATCTCATCTAAAGATCGATCTAACTCAGTAGGTACAATAATTTTGGTTGACTAGTGTGATCGCTATCATGCACTGAGAGGCACCAGACCTCACTTGGCGGGAGTCAATCACGTGGGGTGTACTCACTAGAAGAATGATACTCACGGGTCTTGTAAGGATAACAATCCTAGGGTGATCCTCTACCACTATTGCAATTGAACTATCATCTAGAATATCTATGATAACTGTCACCATCTACACATTCGACTGTATGGGTGGAGTTAATGAAGGAACTACCATGATGCTTCAGGGTAGCCATTCCTTTCGCACCACCACTGGGGTAGTAGGTCGAGCAGGAAAGCTCAGCTTCACCATAATGGGTGGTGTAGGAAGAGTAGGATCCCTTGGCCGTAGCCGGATCACAAACGAGATACATTTTTCCCCAGATACGACCTTCATGGCCTTAGATGGAATGGGAGATGCTGATACTTGCACTGGCAATGGCAGACGTGGGGTAGAGCGGTGGGGTGGAGACACCACCAACTCTCTGTGAATAAGAACGCCCTCTATGGTGGTGGTCCAGAGGAGAATGGTTTACTCATGGGAATAGGCCAGGTGAAAAATCAATCAAAGTAGAAGCGGGCCGGCGAACCTCCTTCACTCTCACAGTAATGTGTGATGTATGGGCCTCATGGGCCCCTCTGTTGGCATCTGCCTTTCTATGCTGGGGATAATATCAAAGATTACTGGACTCACGGCGTCAGTATGCTCACCGCGCATAGAGCAGTGAGGGCATCACGACCTACTCTAGAACTGTGGGTGCACCAGGAGAGGATGAAGGATCCTCATGGCATCCTCTTTATCTAATCCTGAGAGAGGATGAAATTGGTTTTCCGTAACCAGTGGTGAAGAGACTCATCCATGGCGATCACGCCTCAGCTCTCCTATAGTGTGGAACCATTTGACCATATGGTTCTTGTTCACGTGCGGGTAGGATGAGAGGAGTGCAAGCTAGATACTTAAATGTGGGAGGCAAGCCAAACTGGGGAGCTTACCCTTGGAGGTATAGATGGTAGGGTGTGCTTGCACTGGGCAACATGGGCAACTCGAGATGAACTGCAATGGAACCGGTGCGCACCTACTGCACCAGTCTATGTGCACAACTTTCCTCTTTAGTGAGGAGACATCCGAATCAGATGGTAGATCTATCCTGATGACCGGCTTCTGCCCGATCGCCTTCTTCCTGCTGACTGTGGTGAGGGGAATGCCCTCACAAGTGATCCTGGCACCCTCAAATCCCTGGCCAAAGTGAATCAAGTGGGTATGGTCTAAGAGGGAAGTCATCTTGATCTAGAGCTAGATCCATACCATGAGAGAAAGTAAAGACAAATTTTTGAGAACTGGCCATTTGCACAAGCTAGTAAACGACATTGAAACTACTTGCACCAAAAGAATGCAATGAGAAATGAACTTGCATCAATTTTCTATCTCCATAGATTTTTTTTTGAATTTTTAATTTTGAAAATTTGAACCCACATCCAACAATTTGGAAGTGTTAAGTGGGGTTCAAATAGATTTGAAGAGATTGATTGAAAGAGGAATTTGAATATGAATCCAAACTTCAACAAATTTAGGTATGTTGAAATATGGGTTCAAAATTTTGATAGGATGCTTCCATGGGTTCATTATGTTTTGAATTTGAATTTTAATTTTGAGGACCTTTCCTTTAACAAATTTGGGTATATTAAAGTAAGGGTCAAATTGTTTTGTTTTTGTTTGATTGTTTTGGAATTTTACTTAATAAATTTAGATATGCAAAGTAAAGTAAAAGTGATTGTTTCTTTTTTATGAATTTTATTTTGATTTTGGAAAATTTAGATTTCTTACTTAGCAAATTAAGTATGCTTAGTGAAGAATCTAAGTGGGTTTTGTTTAATTTTTGAAAATAGGATTCTTAGCAAATTTAAGTATGCTAAGAAAATCCTAAGTGTTTCATTTGTTTGGAATATTTTGATTTTTAAAAAAGGGTAGGATTCTTAGCAAATTTGATATGCTAAGGAGATCCTAAAATGTTTTGTTTTGTTTTTGAGTTGATTCAAAGTGGAGATTCAACTTTAGCAAATTTGGTATGCTAAAGATGAAGTCCCACTTGGTTTTATGAAATAGAAATTTTGGTTTTAAAAAATGAAAACTTCTCCTTAGCAAATTTAGTATGCTAAGGGAAGAAGTTCCAAAAGGTGTTTGAAAATTTTTGTTTTGACTTTGGAAACTTTACTTAGCCAATTTGAGTTTGCCAAGTGAAGTTCTAAAATATGTTTTGAAAAGTTTTGAATTTTGGATTTAAAAACTTTACTTAACAAATTTGGGTGTGTTAAATGAAGTTCCAAGCATTGTTTGAAAATTTTGGATTTGGAGAGTTCACTTAACAAATTTGGGTATGTTAAGTAGGGGTGTAAACAAACCGAGCTTGATGGAAAAATTTGTTTGATTGTTCAAAATTAAATGCAATAATCAAATTTATGAGGGAGGATTAATGATCTTTTGCATAATAAAAATTTTAACTTAATACTTACATTTATAATAAATAATGTGTTTGTATGTATATATAATAATAATAATAATAATAATAATAATAATAATAATAATAATAATAATAATAATATAATAATGTAATAATAATAATAATAATAATAATAATAATAATAATATAATAATTAATAATAATAATAATAATAATAATATAATAATAATAATAGTAATAAATAATAATAATAAATAAAAATAATAGTAATAAAATAAAATAATAAAATAATAATAATAATATTAATAATAATAATAATATAATATAATTTTTTTATTTTGAGCTTTGGCCTTAACAAATGATTGTTCATGTTTGGCTCGTTTATTTCGATTGATATATGTTTTTTTTTTTTGGATTTAGAAACTTTAACAAAAGTTGTTTGAACAAATTTTTTAACAAATGTTAATGAGGTTTGTGCTTTGAAAATTTTCAAATATGATTGTTGATTTTGATTTTGATTTGGAAGATTCACTTAACAAATTTAGGTATGTTACGTGAATTTCCAAAATGTTGTTTGAAATTTTTTTTGAATTATGATTGTTGACTTTCAATTTTTGGATTTGGAAATTTTACTTAGCAAATTTGATTATCCTAAGTTAGGTTCCAAATGTGTTTAGAAAAATTTTTAATATTGGGATTTGAAGACTTAACTTAATAAATTTGGGTATGTTAAGTGAGGTTCCAAATATGTTTAAAAATTTTTTTGGGTTTTGAATTTGGAAACTTCATTTAGCAAATTTAAATATGCTAAGTAAGGTTCCAAATATATGTTTGAAAATTTTATAAATATGATTGTTGAAGTTTTAATTTTTGGAAAAGGGGACATCCATTCAACAAATTTAGGTATGTGGAATGGAGACCAATTTTATTTTTGAAATGTGAAATTTTTATGTGTGATTGTTGTGCTTTTTTTTTTTTTTTGAAAGGGGGGAATCCCAACTTAAAACATATGTGGGATATGTTTAAGTGGGATTTCCAAAAAGATATATTTTTTAGTTGGGAATGAAATCTTCATTTAATAAATTTAAGTATATTAAGTAAATGTGTTCATGTGTGCTTTTTGAAAATTTTGATTTTGTTTATAAATGAACTTTTTATTCAATAAGTGTGAGTGTGCTTTTAAAAATTTGATGATTATGATTGTGATTTTTGGAAAACATGATTGTTCATTTTATTTTGAAAATAAAATCTTCATCAAAGTGAATTTAAAGAAGATGTTCATTTGTGCTTTTGGAAAATTTTATTAGTTTTATTTTTCAAAATCCCTACATGTAACAATTATGGGAATTGTTAAATGAGGGAAACAAAATTTTGTGAAAAATATTTTATTAAGTGCATTTTTGAAGAGGTGCATTTTTTTTGAAAAAGCAAAGTTCTTTATAGAAGATTTATCATTTTAGGATGAACCTTTCCTTATCATGAAAATGATAAGGATGAATTCTTTAAAATGTTTTTTTTTTTATTTAGATCTTTTCACTTTACCCATTGGAGAAACCAATGGGGTTTTAAGACCAACAAGGAATGGTCCTAAAACCTAAAGATGTTGGCTAACTCAACTCAAGAATGAAATGAGCTAAGTGCCAACGGGAAAAAAAGATAGTCTTGGATTCATACCAAAGTACCCACTATCGATACTCAAAGATAATGATCATTTACCAAATATGGAGAGGAACCATCCCGGAGTCTAAAAATCTATTGGTTAAAAATTTCTATAAGGGAATCGTCTTTCAAATCTGCGAGGAGAAATGAAAGAGGCAACACCTATATAAAAATTCATCTTAGTAAGATGCCATGCAGATCTACAGATGTACTTATTTAGGTGATCAGATACGTCATCAAGAAATAGTGTACTATCTCGAAAGAAGTCACTACCCTTTAATGGAACCAATCACCTCAATAAGGACTCCTAAGGATAATGGGTGATATGTACAGAGATTCTTCCCCACTTTACATGAAAAAATAAAGCAGGATTTATTTTAAACTGGGGTCGTTAAGTTCCCTACAGGGGCAAGCCCCCATAGTTAATTACATCCTAAGGGATGAGATCCCTTAGAAAACTCTCGATTAAGGTAAATGATCGTTGTCTCTGAAGATTTCAATAGGAAGGCTATCAATCGATTAATTTATGTTTTTGAAGATCAAAATGAGATTGATCAAAAGAGGAAGTTATTATCGAAGCCAAAATGGAAGATAAGTAGGAGATGCTCACGATACTAAGAAAACTAGCGAGCATCCGAGACTATCCTATAGTTGGACTTTACAATTTAAAAATTGATTTGGTTTATTTGAGTTACATTTTTCATTAGAATTTTAAGACTTAAGATTCCTTAACACAAGATTAAAGAAATGCCTAGGAGGTGAGGAATTATGCTTATGGCCCATAAAGGGGAGAAGAAACCTTAGAACTTAAATCTAGGGAGCTTCGATGAGGGCCAAGCACAACCTAAATCTAAGGTAAAAAAATGAGTAATTGGTTTGTCTCCACAAGAGAGGTCAAACCACCCGACAGCTTGGACTTACAACCTCTTGGGGTGGCTGCCAACTAACTCCTCCTATGATTTTAAATACATGTAGGCAAGTCTTTATGCTTATGCAAGATAGCTAATTTTTTATTTATTATTTAGAGACTAAGTCCTTAAACTCACTCCCTAAAGAGACTAGCTCATGTAAAGGGACATGCTTCAAATGACCTAAATATAATGCAATTCAAAATTCATTTTATTTTTATTTTTGGACAATTATTTTGACTCAGGCTAATAGGATTCATATGACTAATGCATGAGAAATCAAATTATTGGTCGAATCAGCGAGAAGGGAGGAAGTGAGTTTCCACCACAGCTCTCAAAGGTCAACTCAGGTTCTCTGGCAAAGGTGGAAGCCCTCTAATCAAGAGTGAAATAAGACACATTTGTGCATTATATTATAAATAAATGCTTATCCAGCTAAGGTGTTGCTAATTCTTTTATCTTGATTTTAAACCTAAGCTTTATGTAAGGTTATGAGTTATTTAATTTTATTTTGAGTTGTTAAGTTGGGTAAAATATTTATTTTTCCTTAAAGAGCCTAATCTACATCCAGACCATACATAAAGCAAGAAAGAAACTATAAAAATCATGCCGCTTAATGCAAAAGCTAAACAAATCTTCAATCAATTTGTAAAGCTAATTGAAAAAAAGAATAATTGGCCACTTGTGGTCGGGCACCACCACACAAAATCAAAAATATCAAATATGGATAGTCGAGCTCTACCCTTATATAATATGGATTACAAATGAATTAAATTACAATTTAAGCAAAGGAATTCATTGTAATGGGGGTCTTCAAGTTTTATTCTTCTTTCTTCTTTTGGTTCCTTTCTTTGGATGGTTGGAAGGTAGATGCTCCAAGGCTTCACATGGTGCATAAGATGGGATCTTATGACCAATGCTCATCCTAATCTCCCATAATAATTCATTCCAAAATCTTAATTAAACAAATTTTTACATGAAAAGTGGAAAATCTAACAAACACCTGCAAAATAAAGGTTAGCTAAAACATACCACACAAATCCCAAGCATGTATATTGGACTTATCACCCCACACATGGGTGACTAAGTCTGGGGTGATAAGTCCACCTGTCCTATAGATTATGCTTTGGTGTAAAAAGCACCTGCAAGCAAAAGAATTTATATTTTTATTTATGATAATATCCCTTAAGCACAATCCCCTGCAGAAAAGAATAGTTAGACTAAGAACGTCCTACCATTCATTCTATGAGCCCACACCCTAAGATCCAATCTAAATATATATCACAAAACAAAATAAATATCAAACCACCACCCAAAAATAAAGTGGTGGTGAGAGGCTAATGTGTGTGCTTTGAAGGTTTATGTGGTATGCTTAGCTATGGCTTTAGGTTTAAATTTTCTAGGTGTGAAGAATATGTTCAACTTAGAGGAGGGTTTCATTTAAGTTGTTTAGTGATTTTTGGTTGGTTTTATTTCATGTTTTAAATTGGTTTAAGTGAAACATATAATTAATTATGAACTTAGAAAATAAGCTAATTTTGTTAATAAGTAGATATCTATATGTTAATTTAATAGAGTTTGAATCTAAAGTTCTTAAATATATTCAAATTAATCAATTTTTCAAATCAAATTAACTCAATTAAGTAAATATAAAACTACTTAAATGAAATTCAATCATTAAAACTTAAAATCAACACATCTACTTTATATTCTTTCACGTGATAAATTAAGAAAACTCTAGCTCATAAAAAATATCAAATCAAGTGTTCTGATGTTCATTAATCAATCTCTTAGTAGGATGTAATTTTATTTTTTTGAATTTAGATAATGTAAGACTAGTCCTATGGATGGCATAAGACTCCATTATATTATTGATGTATATGCTTAATTGATTAAGTTTAAGAATCATATACTTATTAAAACAAACAAAAATTTAAGATTATTTTCTTGATAAACATCATTAAAGGATTTATTTATTAGATGTGTTTTAATAAATCCCTATTACTACTATCTCGACTAAGTAGACTAAAATAAAAATGTAACCATGATCTAGATGAATGCTTATCATTCTCCCAATCATCCATTTGCTAAAATAATGAATTTCATAATCTTAATTCTAAAACTCCATATCTCACTATGAAATTAAGCAAAACGATTAGTTAATAAAGTTCTCTCTCCTTTAGATAATTATATAATTCATAGAAACACAAATGTAAATTTCAATGATGATAAATCTAGTGTCTTATTTCTATTATATGACAAAATTTCTGAGACATTTAAAATTCACATTCTCTTCAAAAATATCGAGAAGTCAGTGATGAATTTTCAGAACCCACAAAAAGCTTTACTTGAATAATAGAGATTAATTTAATATTTACTTAAATGACTTTTTAGCTAATTTTATACATTTAGGGGCATTTATATACATAGCACATAGTTCTGACATATTTATATATTTAGCATATAAACTTTAATATTTATATAAATAGTAGCTAAATCTTTAATATTATATCAAAAATAGTACTATCATTAATTTTTTAAAGTAAAATTCACATTTTTATGCACAGAAAAATAGTATATTTATATATATCAATTTTTTTGTTACATATAAATAAATATGAATTATGCTATCTATATAAATCTTCTTGTTATAAATTAACATGAGCGTGAAATGAATTTTAAAGAATTATAAGATTGTTCTCTTTATTTTGCAATATAATAGTATTTTTATTATAGGAAATTTATTTTTATACAACATAAATATTTTATGTATTTAAATATCTAATACTTAGGAGCTGTTTAACATCATTTTCTATTTTATTTTATTTAGATTTTAATTTGAAATAAAATATGTTAACAGTGACGATTACTTTTAAAAAAACTAGAAATATATAAAAATTATCTCGCTGACAAATTTAAATACTGCTAAAAGGTGGCCGAAGGGCCTAATATTTCAAACCCTTTCGCTGTAAGCAACTGAATTAAAGGTCTTTGGACTAATGGGCAGCCCCTCAAAGGCTGCCTGTACCTAAAAGATAGGGATTCCCTGTCCTTCCCCACTACCAGTTAGCAGATTTACACATACATATGTATATAAACTGTTTTATTCGGACGGCTGCAGTGAGAGCTCAACAATGGCTTCGGTTGACCAAATATTTGCTTTTATAACAGCCCAATATCTCTCTGATTATTTTAATGAAAACGCTGAAAGCCAACTCCCATATAAGATTCCACATGCAGCAGCTTCATAGAAACAGAGAAATAATGAGAGCATGCAACTATGTAAGTTCTTATTTATTTATATATTCCTTAGTTTAGGGAACTGGAAGCTTTTTTTTTATTTTTTTATTTTTTATTATTTCTTTGTAGTTTGTACAATTTATATTTGATATTAAGAATTTAAGTCCTTTTCCAAGTGCTGTATTATTTTAATATTAATTTGTGTGGTGGTGTTTAAATCATTTGTATATAAATTACCGCACCTTCAGTTGGTGCACGCTTAGCCGACAGGAATATTCATTGATGGTGATGGAACAGGGAAGGGATGGCTCTCACCTACTTAAATTTGAGGTTATTTTTATTCATAATTTTTTTATACTTATAAGTATTAAATAAATTATATATTTCATATTTAAGAAGTTAGCTGAAGTTATATATATATTAATGCATATTTATCTGAATATTAAAATAATGGGAGGAGCACATGCATTGCACGGTTCAATTGGGGCTTGGGTCGAGGGCTTTGTGTGACAGCGTGAGGGAGAGGAGACAGGATTCGAGCATTCGATCAAGCAAGTCGTGCATGAAAATGTCGAGCCGACCGGGTTAGGGGAGTAGGAATAGGAAGCTTGTAGAGGGCTTGGGTCGAGGGCTTTGTGTGACAGCGTGAGGGAGAGGAAACAGGATTCGAGCATTCGATCAAGCAAGTCGAGCATGAAAAATGCGAGTTTGCATGCTTTCGTTAAAGCAGAGGCTCGTAGAAGAGGAAGCTTATGACTTGAATTGGTTTTCCTAAAATGCTTTAAATGCTTCATAAATTACGGCCAACATGGCAAAAAATTAAGCGAAGATTTTTCAGATCTCATCTTTCACTTCAGATTTGATTTGGAATTTCATTCAATTGAAATATTTTCTTTTGTATTTAAATCATTGAAATTTTCTTTATTTATAACCAATCTTTGAAATGTTAGTGTGATTTGAAATCCATTGATTCCATAGTCTAGGTCAATTCAATTGTTGATGTTCATTATTTGGGAAATCAATTTCAATATTTTGATAAAATTCATTTGAATATAATTCAAAATTAATTTATTTTGCACTGAGCCGGTGAGCTTGACGTGTATAAATTTGGTTTTGACTTTCCATATTCAAGTTGAATTCATTCTCTCAAAATGTTGACTTACTAAGATTTTTTTTTGAACATTACTTCAAATAAAATCAAACTAAGCTCAATATCACTCTATTGGTTATGCATGCCAGGAGCTTAAATGTTCATTGATTTTGTTAATGGTCAAAATGTGTTGTCGATCGATAATAATGCAACATTCTACTCATAAATGATGGAACATCAAACTTTTTAAATTAATTATAAGTTTATAAAAATTTTATTTTTAATAAATTTATAGTTAAAATGAATATATCTCGATCAGACAAACTCAATAATGTTAAAAAAATCTTAATCCACAGATATCTAAATCAAACATTCATAAATATAGTTAGAAATATATCAAGGACATTTTGAGGGTCAAATGTCCTCTAAATCTGCATATTTATAGTTGAAGGGACTATCTTTAAAAGATGAAATTGAAAAGTTTAAGATCATTTAATTTTCATATCATCATTGCCTTAAAATGTATATAAACAACAAATTATTAGGGGCATCAACTCTAATCGTTCAATGGAGTGTCATAATTTCTAATAAAAATGGCTTGCAATGCCCCTCCACTATTCTATAAATAAATCATGATTTTAAACATTCACGGGAAGATCTTATGGAGGATTTTAGTGGAAGAATTCAAGGTTCAAGAAATTCTAGAAGTCTACCTATCAAAATAAACCACAACCATCAACTAATATTGTTACACATCATCAACCATCAACGACACCCTCCATTCATCAACATTGATGCTTTTTATCAATCAAAGTTGACATGCACCATCAACCAATACTAATGTCTACCTTCATTACCATCAAACGTTGGTTGTTGCACAATACCAACATCGATGTCAACAACTAATGCTTGTCATCACCATCTAAAGTCAAGATTGATATGCATGCTTGATATGGCATTTTATTTCTCAAACTCTTAGGAATGAAAAAATAAATGATGTTCATGATATATTGTTGGACACCTGTGATCCAAATGTATTTATTTGGTCATGCATTGAGAATGATGTACTATCTCGAGGAGAGTGATCCTATGAACTTCACTAATAAGGACTCTTGACAATGAGTCTTGAATGTATCAAAGATCTTTCCCCAACTTTACATAGAAAAGTAAAGTAGGGTTTATTTAAATTGTTAAGTTCCTATGAGGCAAGCCCCATAATTAATTACATCTTGAAAGAGATTAAGAATACTTTCGATTAAGGTAAATGATCATTGTCTCTAAAGATTTCAAAGATATGACTATCAATAAATTGATTATTTTTAGAAAATCAAGTGTAATTGATCAAAAAGAGGGAGTTATTATCGAAACTAAAAAGATATGAGTAGGGGATACTCATGATACTAGGAAACTCAATAAGTATCCCAAACTATCCTATGTTTGTTTGATATTTTGAAGTTTGAAGAATTATATGTTTGAGTTGATATTTTATAAGAAATTTAGGGTTTGCAATTCTATAATAAGATCATGAAAATATCTAAGAGGTGAATTTATGCTTATCAAAAGAAACAACAACCTTGGATTAAATGGAACTTTAGCGAGGGCCAAACACCTAAATCTAAGAGCATAGTTTCTCCACAAGAGAGAATAAATCAATTTGGACTTACAATGCTTTGGTCTACTAACTTTATGATTTTAAATACATTTAGGCAAGTCTTATGCTTTGCAAGATAGCTAGGTTGTTGTTTATTAGAAAGGAGACTAAGTCCTTAAACTCACTTCCTAAGAGATTAGATCATGAAGGGCTTGAACTCATGAATTAATCTAATGCAAATTTTATTAAGTTTTATTTTGATTTTTGGGCATTTAATTTGACATAGACTATGGGATTCATATTCCTAATGCATGAGAAATTGGTTATGGTCCAAAATAAGAAAGATAGAGGTGTGTTTCTACCATGTATCTTAAAGGTAAAGCCATTTCTCTAGCAAAGGTGGAAGCCCTCCATTAGCAAGAGTAAGACAATATGTTTTTATGCATGATGTGAGACATACAACATCTAGCTAAAGTGTTGCTAAATATTATTTTATCTTGATTTATGTCATAAGCTTTAGGTGAGATTATGAGTTGTTTAATTTTAATTTTGAGTTGATTAGTTGGATAGAAAATTTATTTTCTTTAAATGTCTATTCACATTCAGGCCATTCATCAAAATAATGAAGAAACTAGAAAGATCATGTTATCCTAATTACGTAATCATAAACAAAATATCAATCAATTTATAAAATTAGTGCAAAAGAATAAGAATTCGATTTACTCCTTTCACAAAAGAAATGTGGGTAATAGCTCACTCTTATATAACACGGATTACAAATGAATAATTACAATCAAAAGAAATTCTTATTATGGGGGTCTTTATTCTTCATTTCTTCATTTCTTTGTTCTTCATTTTTTCACTTCTTTCTTTCTTTTGATATGGTTGGAATGTGGTTTCTCCAAAGGCTTCACATGGTACATAAGACATAGTCTTACGACCAATATTCACCCTAATTCCCCATAACATTCATTCCAAGTTTCAATTGCAAAATTTACATCAAAAGGGAAAGATAAATTTAACTAAACTTGCAAAATAGAGATTAGCATAACATACCACACAACTCAAGCAGTTATATGAATAATTTGAACTTAGCACCCACACATGGGTCAAGTCCACTTGTCTAGTTTGGATCATGAGTATAAACAATGCATACAACAAAAGCATTTATATTTTTATTATAGTGTCCCTTAAGCACAATCTCCTATAGAAGATATGATTAGACTAAGATCATTTTATCATCTAGTATACACATATACACCCTAACATCCAATCTAAAATATTACAACACAAAATGAAATCAGGCATCAAACCATGCACCGTCCTAACATAGAACTAGAAATGATGACTTAGCCTAATGTGTGTGCCATTTAAGGCTTGTGTGGCATATTATTGACCTCATTTTTAGGATGAGCTCTCAACCCCTCCATCTTAAACATAGGACTCTTAGACTTTAAGAGATCCTTTGTCTTAAGACACATCTAGTGGGTAGGTGGACATTCAACCTAGAGACTTAGAAATAGCCATAGAATAGGTCATGCCTTGGGGTGTTAAGAAAATTTGCTCCATAGCTTGAACCACATTCCTCACTTCCTTTCTTCAAGTCAAACTCCAAATCAAATCAACATCAAACCTAAATCAATTCCAGCTTAATTGATTTTTTCCAAACTCAAATTAATGTCACATGATTGAAACCCATGATTGAAACTTATGATTGAAGCCCATGATTGAAATTCCAAATATTTCCTAAGTCATTTAATCCCCTCTTAAGGACTTAGCCTAAATCAAATCTAAATCAATTCAAACCATCTTAAATTCATAAAATTTTCTCACAACTCATTTATATTCTCATTTATATTCATATATATAAATGAAATATAAATTCAAATCAATCAAACTAAATCCAAATTTCAAATCCAAAACACAAATCTTTCCTAAGTCACTTTGATTTCCTTTTAAGGACTTAGCTTAGATCAAGTTCAAATCAATCCAAATCCATGAAATTTTCTTATAACCCATTTATGTTTTCATTTATATTAACATATATAAATGAAATATAAATTCAAACAATCAAAACCAACTCTAAAAATTGAACTCAAAATTCAATCAAAATCTAACCTATGCCTTTCAAGCCAAAATCATGAACTTAGCCAAATAAATTTCAAATCAAGCCAAATTCTTGATTTTTATTCATGATTCAATCAATCATACAATCAAGAATCCAAATATAAATACAAACTGCAATCATCAAATCGAAACTCAATTAAAAAAAATAAAAAAAAATCAAACCCAAGTCAAACTCATGTTCATCTCTTGAACTTGAAATTATCAAATGAATCAAAACCCATTTGACTTCAAACCACTTGCAAATGGATTTATATTTCAAACATAAATCCATATGTGAGTTCAATCAAACTCAAATTAAGCTTTGACCAAGCCATTTGACCTACTTGGGCTCACTTGACCTAAAGTGACTAAAGTACCTTTATGAGCCAAATTCTAATCCTAACCAAATTGGATTGAACTAAGCCCACCTAAGCCCCTCATCATGATCAATAATCATCATGAGATGATCAATCACTCAAATTGGGTCAAACCAAGTCAAACATAAGGGTTTACCAAGTAAACACTAAGCCAAAATGAAACCCAACATAGACAAAATCCATCATAGGCTCAATTGATTGAAACCAATGATCTAAGTTCATTCATGATCAATGTTTGAACTTGACCAGGTCAACATTTGAGCCTAACCTAGCCCAATTGACCTCTTAACCTAAGTTAACCCAACTTGACCTAAAAAGTCAAAATATTTCAAAACTTGATCTAAGCCAAATTAATTGAAACCAATGGGTCAAGTTCATTCCAAAATGATTGTTGAACTTAACTAAAGCCTCAATTGGCCAACTAGACCTAACCTAGCCCAATTGACCATGAACCCAACTTGACCTAAAAGGTCAAACTGAGCTAAACTTAAATATAAACCAAATTGATTCCTCACCTAAATAACAGCGAAGGATCATGGGCTTTCTATCCGCACATTTTGGATAGATGACCCTGATCAAGGACACGTAGATCCCATCATTTAATCCCTTAGAACCTCGGCTTTAACCTCAACCATCTGATCCTTAATCATATGGGTGAGAAGAAAGTGCATAGCGTCACCGCTGATGCAGTGCTATGATGTGACAACTTAAATATCAAATCTCATCGCACCACGTGGAAAGTGCATGCTGTGTTAGTGGTTCACATGGCACCTTCGGGATTAAACATTTAATTAGGCTATTAAATCACTTAATTATTCATTAAAACTTCCTAAATTCATATCTAAGCCTAAAAAAATTTCAAAAATATGAAATAAATTGCATTGGATAGATAACTGAACATAGAAGATTCTAAAAATGATTTCAACGTATTTTGAATAGTGCTTTTCTCTAAATTTAGGTTTTATTGGGAATGTTTTTGCTAATTACCCTAAAATTACTTCACTGATTAATCCCAAACTTCTTGTGCATAATTATTAGGATGACTTCTGCCTCCCCTAATTTTCATGGGATTTATTGGTGGTTTAATTAGAGGGGTTGCTAGTTCATTCCTTAATCACTCCATTAATATAATTAAGTTTAATTAAGGGAATAATTAGTGTTCTAACCCTTTGATTCAGTCAATTAAGTTTTGCATAAGTGAATGTGAGGTTTAGGGAATAATCTTGGGATACTTTCCTTAAGATGTTCATTAAACACCACTTTTTTTCTTAATCCAACCTTAATTAAGGGTTAATTCACTAATTACCCACCTTAATTAATTTCATAAAATTATAAAACTTTTCAAAACTTAATTAATCTATCTTGGGTAGATGCTTAGGTGTTCAAGAACCTAAGTACAATTAATAAAATCAAAACTTAACTCACATGTGTGAGAGGTGTTATGAAATTACTTAAAATAAACTCTTTAGCTTAATTAATCATTAATCATGATCCAATTGCATTAGATACCTTTCTTTCCTAGGTACATTACTGATTTAAATTCTTTGTGTGATTTTATGTCATATCATTGGCTCATAATTATTTGATTAACTATGCTAAGGTGGTGTAAGTAAGGGGTAATTAACACACTTAATTCATACCTTAACCTAAGCAACATATAAAAATTATCTAATAATCCTAAGAACAAACCAAATCAATAAACATATGTAAGAATGGGTTAGGAGCAGCAAACTCACCTCATATTTCTCAAATTAAATCAAACTCAAAACAAAACCAAACCTTCCTTAAAAATAATTTGATTTGCTTTAAGCTTTCTTATTTCATAAGATTATCTTTAGGAATTAATTAGGGTGAATGTGTTTACATGCTTTCATCACTTTAGTTCTTTTCTAACATGCTAAATGTGTATGTCATATGAATTTCATGCATTCATGCTTTTCAAAAATCAAATTTAAAATGAAATATTTTCTTTATGTCAAATTACATGTTTTGGGTAAAGTAAAAAATATAAATGGTTATTATCACTATTAAATCCAAAACTATTTTCAAAATCTATAAATCAAACACCTAAAATTGAAAGCGTTCTACTTATAATTATTTATAAGCTTACATGTGAATATAAATATGAAGATGTGTATAGTGTAGCTTTCCTTCTCTTTTCTTTTAGTATAGTTTTGAATAGGATTTGGCAAAGTGTATAGTTCATTTGAAAAGAACACAACACTTGCCTACTCTCATTCCTATTCATTCCTATGCTATTACCCAAGAAGGACATCAACACTTGCACATATAAATTACATAAACAAAATAAACAAACAAATACAAACTTTTTTGCATCTTTCTTTTTTCCATTCAATTCTTTTGTACATGTGTTTGTATTTAAGGAAACTGGTAAATTGGTCTGGACAACCCCAGGGTTGTGAATCTTTAAGTAACCCTAAGTAGGTCTTGTACCTTACATCCCTTGTGCTAACAATGGCGCCATAATCACTTATGCCTTTCATACATATGCATGTGCATGTGAATAATGGATAAAAGAAACCCCTCTTTTCTACTTATGAAATCATAAAGTATTCCAGTTTTCTTAAGTAACATTTATTAGAATTCATCATAAAGCATTCCAGTTTTCTTAAGTAACATTTCTTAGCATTCATCATAAAGTGTGCTAAACATTCTCATTTGTATGTATAGATATGCTTAGGATGCATCCATATGCATGTTATACATGTTGGGAAAGAAATAAAATGATGTGAGTTTTGTGATATTAGTTCACTTTACTTAATCTTAAAATATCTTTCTTTTTGAATAGGTTTGTTTAGAGAAAATCTAAACTTAGGATTAATTAAAACAAATAATAAAACATCCACTAAACAAAATTAAATATGACTTTACTTTAGAAATTACTTAAGATGGGAAGGAAAGAAGTTCTCTTCTCTTTCCTCTCTTTAAAACTTAGTAATTGTTAAACCAAACCAAAATACAAAATAAAATCAACCCAAATCAACTAAATAACTTAAATGAAACCATCCATCTAAGTTGAACATCTTCACACTTAGAAAATCTAAACCTTAAAGCCATAGCTAAGCATACCACACAAACCTTTTAAAGCACACACATTAGTTAAGTCAACTTCTAGCTTTAGGTTAGGCTGCATGATGTTTTCTTTTATTTTGTGATGTATTATTTATAGTCTGGATGTTAGGGTGAATATGTAGAATGAATGGTAGGATGATTTAGTCTAATCATTATTTTCTAGGATTATGCTTAAGGGTGTTATAATAAAAATATAAATGCTTTTATGGTGTGCTTATACCCTAAGCATAATCCAATAGGGGTGGACTTGGTTACCCATGTGTGTCTAAGTCCAATATATACATGTTTGAGATTTGTATGGTTTGTTTAGCTAATCTCTATTTTGGTGTTAGTTAGATTTACTTTTCCTTTTCATGTAATTTTGTAATTTTTTGAAATGAATGTTATGGGGGATTAGGATGAACATTGGTCATAAGATCTCATATTATGTACCATGTGAAGCCTTTGGAGTAATCACCTTCCAACCATCCAAAAGATGGAACCAAAAAAAAGAAACAAAAGAAGAAAGAAGAAAGAAGAAAAAAGAAAAATGAAGACCCCATAACATGAATTTTCCTTACTTGATTGTAAATTAATTCATTTGTAATCTGGGTTATATAAGGGTAGAGCTCGGCTATCCAATTTATTTTTAGGTTTGTGCAATGGTACCCTACCACAAATGGTCTTTTATTTTTTTGCACTAGCTTTATAAAATATTTTATGTTTGTTTAGCATGTGCATTAAGACGACATGTTTTCCTAATTTCTTCCTTTCTTGATGAATGGCCTGGATGACGATTAGGCTCTTAGAAAAAAATAAATCTTCTACCAAATTAATCAACTCAAAATTTAAAATAAATAACTCATAACCTCATTTAAAGCCTAAGTTAAAAATCAAGATAAAAGAATTAGCAACCATTTAGCTGATGAGTATTCCTTTTATAACATCATGCATAAAAGCATATTGTTACACTCTTGATTGGAGGGCTTCCACCTTACTTGAGAACTTTTTGAGAGCCATGGAAACACACCTCCTTTCACTGATTTTGGCCCATAATCTTACTTCTCTCATGCATTAGGCATATGAGTTCTATAAGTTTGAGTCAAATGATTGTCCAAAAATGAAAGTAAAATGTAATATATTTTGCATTAGATCTAGGTCATTTTTCATACCCTTACATGATCTAGTCTCTTAGGGAGTGAGTTTAAGGACTTAGTCTCTTTCTAAATAAATAATATCCTTGTTATCTTGCATAAAACATATGTCTTATCTACATGAATTTAAAATCATAGGATGAGTTAAGGCCACCCCGTGTAAGTCCAAGCAGATTTGTCTCTCATGGAGAGATAAACCAAATACCCATTTTGCCTTAGATTTAGGTTGTGCTTTTGGTCCTCAAAAGCTCCTAGATTTAGGTTCGAGGTGGCTTCTCCCTTCTATGGGCCATAAGCATAAATCCTCACCTCAAGGCATTTTCATAACCTATTGTGGAATTATAAGCCCTAAACTTCAAATAAAAATTCAACTCAAATAAATAATTCAATTTCAAAAATATAAAGCCCAACCATAGATAGTTTGAGATGCTCACTAAGTTTTCTAGCATCATGAGCATCTCCTACTTATCTTCCTTTGGCTTCGATAATAACTCTCTCTCTCTTCGATCAATCCCATTTAATCTTCTAAAATAAACTAATCGATTGATAGTCCTACCTATTAAAATTTTTGGAGACAATGATCATTTATCTTAATCGAGTATTCTAAAAATCTCCTTCTTAATGTAATTAACTATGGGGCTTGCCTAGGAACTTAATGAACCCGATTTAAAATAAACTCTACTTACTTTCCATAAAGTAAAGAATCTTGGTACACATGCAATTCATTGATTATCCTTAAGAGTCCTTATTGAAGTGATTAGGTCCATTATAGGGTGGTGACTTCTATCTTCTGAGATAGTACACCTCTCCTCAATGCCGTACTTAGTTACCCTCAATAAGAACATCTGCAGATCTACATGGTATCCAAAAATACATAAAAAAGAAGTATATTTCTATCTTCATTTCATTCCACATAGAGTGAATATGGAAGTACTCATTCTTTTAGAAATCTATAAAAATTTCATCACACATATCTTAGCTAGGCTTTAAAGTTAGAATTTTCTAATTGTGAAAGGTTCAATTTAGAAGGTGGTTTTATTTTAAGTGATTTAGTTAATTTGTTAATTTTATTTGATGATTTGATTTGGTTTTGTTGACCTCATTTTTAGGATGAGCTCTCAACCCCTCCATCTTAGACATAGAAACTCCTCTTAGATTTTAAGAGATCCTTAGTCTTAAGACACATCTAGTGATTAGGGGGACACTCAACCTTATCCAAGAGACTTAGAAGAGTTAGCCATAGGAGTAAGTCATGCCTTGGGAGTTGGGGAATTTGCACCCCATAGCTTGAACCACATTTCTTACTTCCTTCCTTCAAGTCAAACTCCAAATCAAATCAACAGTAAACATAAATCAATTCCACCTTAATTGATTTTCACCAAACTCAAATCAATGTCACATGATTGAAACCCATGATTGAAACTTATGATTGAAATCCAAAATTCAATTCCAAATCACAAATCTTTCCTAAGTCCTTTAATTTCCTCTTAAGGATTTAGCCTAAATCATGTTCAATCAATTTAAAATCATGAAATTTTCTGACAACCCATTTATATCTCATTTATATTTACATATATAAATATAATATAAATTCAAATCAATCAAACTAAATCCAAAATTCAATTCCAAGTTCAAAATTTTTCTTAAGTCCTTTAATTCCCTCTTAAGGGCTTAGCCTAAATCAAATCCAAATCAATTCAAAGTCATGAAATTTTCTCACAACCCATTTATATTCTCATTTATATTCAGATATATAAATGAAATATAAATTCAAATCAATCAAACTAAATCCAAAATACAAATCCAAATTCAAAATTTTTCCTAAGTCCTTTATCTCCCTCTTAAGGACTTAGCCTAAATCAAGTTCAAATCACTTCAAATATTTAAAATTTCCTCATAACCCATTTATACTCTCATTTATATTCACATATATAAATGAAATATAAATTCAAACAACCAAAACCAACTCCAAAAATCAAAATCAAAATCCAACTTAAGCCTTTCAAGTCAAAATCTTGAACTTAGCCAAATCAAATTCAAATCAATCCAAACTCTTGATTTTTCTTCATGATTCAATCAATCCTTCAATCATGAATCCAAATATAAACATAAACTTCAATCACCAAACCAAAACTCAACTCAAAAATCAAACCCAAGTCAAACTCATGCTCACCCTTTTGAACTTGAAATTGTCAAATGAATCAAAGCCCATTTGACTTAAAACCACTTGCAAATGGATTTACATTTCAATCATAAGTCCATATGTGAGTTCAATCAAACTCAAATCAAGCTTTCAATTCCACTAAGGCTCACTTGACCCAAAGTGACCTAAAGAACTCTTATGAGCCAAATTCTAATCCTAACCAAATTAGATTGAACTAAGCACCTAAGCCTCTCATCATGATCAACAATCATCATGAGATGATCAATCACTCAAATTGGGTCAAACAAATCAAGTGTTACAAATTTAGCCAAGTCACTTAGCAAAACCCAACATAGCCAAAATCAACCATATTCCAAATTGATTGAAACCAATGATCTAAGTTCATTCATGATCAACGTTTGAACTTGACCAAGTCAAAATTTGAGCCTAACCTAGCCCAATTGGCCACTTGACCCAACTTGACCTAAAAAGTCAAAATGTGTCAGGACTTGATCTAAGCCAAATTAATTGAAACCAATGGGTCAAGTTTATTTCAAAATGATTGTTCAACTTGACCAAAGCCTCAATGGCCAACTAGACCTAACCTAGCCCAATTGACCTTGAACCCAACTTGACCTAAAGGATCATATTGAGCCAAACTCAAATATAAACCAAAATGATTAGAAACAAAGATACCAATCCATTTCATGTGACCAAGCAAACATGAACCAACCCATGATCTAACCTAAATAGGTCAAATGGGTCAAATTGGTCAACTTCACCAATTTGACCTAAATGAACTCAATTGAAGAAAAACAAAATATAAACCAAATTGAATTAAACCAAAGCCACCAAAACATTTCAAATGGTAATATGAACTTGACCCAACCCTTGGTTTGACCCAATTTGACCAATTGGTCAACTTGACCCAAGTTGACCCATTTTGACCTAAATAGGTCAACATGAGCCAAATCACATCAAACTAACTCCAAATTCAATGAAACTTGGTCTAACCCATTTTTAAAACATATCAAATATATTTAAATTAAAATCCAAGCCAAATGACCTTTTTACCCCTAGGTCAAAGGGTAAATTTTGGCCAAATCCACTTGAAATTTGGCCAAATCCTCTCCATAATCACTTGGCACCCTCTTAGTGGATAAAGTGAACACTAGGGGTGTGGTGCACCCAACCTAATGGGTTTGGGTCAGCCCAACCTAGCCTAAGGCTAAAATTGATCACTTGCATGAAATTAAGCACATGGAATTCCTCATCCACTTGATTTAAGCACATGCAAGCTCCACTACTCCACTCCTCTAGCCAAACCGATTGCAAGGACACCCTAAACGGGATAAAAAACCCACTCAAGTTGTTCAATTGGATCAAAACAAAAGGGAGAAGCTCAGTCATCTGATTGTTCAAGGGGGAGATATACTCCCCCTAATTTGAATTCATTCCAACATTTCCCAATTCGATTGAGTAAGAAGAAGCCAGAGAAGTCATTTCCTAGCCTCCCCAAGCTCTCTCAAGCAATTTCCATTTTCCATTTTCTCAATTTTCATAGCTTGAAAATAGGTGAGCTCCACTTGAAATCCAACTTAGCCAGTACTTCAAATCAAACCAATTCACTTTGCAAGCTCCATCAGGGATCCCAATCGAACTTTCCCAAGCTCTAAAGGCAAGGGAGGTGCTACATTGATCAAGACCGAGCTCAAGGAGCATCTAGAAGGATATACTCAATTTCAATACCTTCAAACTTCAACAAAGCTTAGCCTCCACTGACCTAAGCTTCTCGAAATCGGGGTGATCACCTCTAGCGAGGTTAGCCATTAAACCGAGCACATTTTCAATATTGTTTGGAGCTTTGTGAAGTGGATTTTCAGCCCATGAGATTCTAGTCATTAGATATTTTTGCCTTTGTGCTTAGATGGTGTTGGTAAGTTTTGGGATCAATCTGAGCTCAATCAAGCTCGAATCATCCTCTAGAAGATGGACGGATGTCCTCTCCGACAGGGAAATATAGGGAAGGATCATAGGACATCCATTTGAGCATTTTGGATGGACGAATGTGATTAACATGCATAGGATCCTGCATTCCAACCTTTAGACCCATGACTTTAACCTCAGCCATCCAATCCTTGATCGGACGGGTGAGGAAAAAGCATGTAGCGCCTCCACTGATGCGGCACTATGATGTGACAACTTTAATATTAAATCCCATCACACCACGTGGAAAGCACATACGGCATCAGTGATCCACGTGACGTCAATGGGATTAGACATTTAATCAGGCTATTAAATCACTAATTAATCATGAAAACTTCCTAAATTCATATCTAAGCCTAGAAAAATTAGAAAAATAGGAAATAAATTGCATCGGATAGATAATTGAACATAGAATATTCTAAAAATGATTTGAATGGATTTTGAATAGTGCTTTTTTCTAGATTTGGGTTTTATTGGGAATTATTTTTTAATTACCCCTCTAATTCCCACGATTAATCCTAAACTTCTTATGCATAATTAGCGAGGTGACTCTCACCTCTCTTAATTTTCTTAGGATTTATTTGTGGATTAATTATAAAGTTCATTCCTTTAATCACTCTTAATTGCTTAATTAAGGGTATAATTAGTGGTCTAACCCTCTAATTGAGTCAATTAAGTTTTTATTCAGTGAATATAAGGTTTAAGAAATAATTTTGAGATAGTTCTCTTAAGATATTCCTTAAACCCCCTTTCTTCCTTAATCCAACCTTAATTAAGGGTTAATTCACTAATTATCCCCCTTAATTAATTTCATTCAAAACTTTCAACTGAATTAATCTATTTTGGTGATGTTTAGTGTTCAATAACCTAAGTACATTAAGGAAATCAAAACCCAACTCACATGTGTGAGAGGGGTTATGAAAGTACTTAAGTTAAACTTTTTAATTTAATTAATCATTAATTATGAGCCAATTGCATTAGGCCCTTTTCTTTCCTAGGCGCATGTGGAGAAAAATTCTTATTCGGGGAGTCGCCTTCCAAATCTGTGAGGTGAAATGAAAGAGGAAAGCCTATAAAAATTCATTTTTTAGGACACCACGCAGATTCACAGATGTACTTATTCAGGTGGTCGAGTACGTCATCAAGGAAATAGTGTACTATCTCGAGAGATAGAAGTCACTACCCTTTAATGGACCTAATCACCTTAATAAGGACTCCTAAGGATGATAAGTCTCAGATATGTACGAGATTCTTCCCTACTTTACATGAAAAGTAAACAGGTTTATTTTAAACCGTTCTTATGTTCTCACGGGAAGCCCATTAGTTAATTGTATCCTAAGGAATGGGGATTCCTTAGGAAAACTCTTGATTAAGGTAAATGATCATTGTTTTCAAAGATTTCAATAGGAAAGGACTATCAATCGATTGGTTCATTTTTGATGATCAAATGGGATTGATCAAAGAGAGGGAGTTATTATTGAAGCCAAAATGGAAGATAAGTAGGAGATGTCCACGATGCTAGGAAACCTAGCGAGCATCTCAAACTATCCTATAATTGGGCTTTACATTTTTGAAATTGATTTAGTTTATTTTAGTTGTATTTTTCATTAAAAATTTAGGACTTATGATTCCTTAACACAAGATTAAAGAAATGCCTAAGAGATGAGGAATTAAGCTTATGGCCCACAAAGGGGAGAAGCAACCTCAGAGACTAAATCTAGGGAGCTTTGGCGAGGGCTGAAAGCACAACCTAAATCTAAGGTAAATTGGGTAATTAGTTTGCCTCCACAAGAGATAACAAACCAACCGATAGCTTGGACTTACAACCGCCTAGAGGTGGCCGCCAACTAACTCCTACTATGATTTTAAATATATATAGGCAAGTCTTTATGCTTATGTAAGATAATTTAGGCAGTTATTTATTTAGAAAGAGACTAAGTCCTTAAACTCACGCCCTAAAGATACTAGATCATGTAAAGGGACATGCTTCAAATGACCTAAATCTAATGCAATTCAAATTTCATTTTATTTTCATTTTATTTTCATTTTTGAACAATTATTTTGACTCTCGCTAATAGGATTCATATGACTAATGCATAAGAAATAGAGTTATTCACCAAAATTAGTGAGAAGGGAGGAGGTGAGTTTCCACTATGGCTCTCAAAGGTCAAGCCAAGTTACTCTGGCAAAGCTGGAAGCCCTCCAATCAAGAGTGAAATAAGATGCTATTGTGCATGATATTATAAAAGAAATGCTCATCCAGCTAAGGGGTTGCTAATTTCTTTATAATGATTTTAAACCTAAGCTTTAGATGAGGTTATGAGTTCTTTATTTTTAATTTGAGTTGTTAAGTTAGGTAACAGATTTATTTTTTCCTAAAGAGCCTAATTCACATCCAAGCCATACATAAAGCAAGGAAGAAATAAGGAAAAGCATTCCACTTAATGCAAAAGCTAAACAAATCATCAAATTAATTTTTAAAGTTAATCGTAAAAAGAATAAAAGGTCATTGTGGTCGGGCACCACCGGATAAACTCGAAAATATCACATTAGGTAGCTGAGCTCTACCCTTATACAACCCAGATTACAAATGAATTAAATTACAATTAAGTAAGGAATTCATTATTATGGGGGTCTTCAAGTTTCATTTCTTCTTCTTCTTCTTCTTTTCTTCTTTCTTCTTTTCTTCTTTCTTCTTTTGGTTCCTTCTTTTGGATGGTTGGAAGGTAGATGCTCCAAGGATTCACATGGTACATAAGATAGGTTCTTATGACCAATGCTCATCCTAATCCCCATAACAATCATTCCAAAATCTTAATTACACAAATTTACATGAAAAGAAAAGAATGGAAATCTAACTAATACCTGTAAAATAAAAGTTAGCTAAAATAAACCACACAAATTCTAAGCATGTGTATTAGACTTATCACCCCACACATGGGTGACTAAGTCCACCTAGCCTATTAGATTATGCTTAGGGGGCTAAAGCACCTACAAGTAAAAGTATTTATATTTTTATTTATGATAACACCCCTTAAGCATAATCCTCTATAGAAAATAATGATTAGACTAAGAGCGTCCTACCATTCATTCTACAAGCATACACCCTAACATCCAATCTAAAATATATATCACAGAATAAAATAAATATCAAACCATGCACCGACCTAACCTAAAGCTAGAAGTGATGACTTAGGTAAATGTATGTGCTTTGAAGGCTTGTGTTGTATGCTTAGGTATGGTTTTAAGTTTAAATTTTCTAAGTGTGAAAACATGTTCAACTTAGAGGAGGGTTTCATTTAAGTTATTTAATTATTTTAGGTTAATTTTATTTTATATTTTGATTAGGCTCAAGTGAATCCTATAATTACTAAGTTATGAAGAGAGGGCAAGAGAAAAGAACTTCTCTTTCCTTCCCTAACCTAAGTAATTTCTAAAGTAGATTCATATTTTGGTTTTATTTAGGTGAGTGTTGTGATTAAATATTTTAATTAATCCTACTTTTAGATGAACTCTAAAAAAACCTATTCAAAAAAGAAAGGCATTTTAAGATTAAATAAAATGAATAAAAATTCACATAATACACATTACTTCATTTCTTTCCCAACATATATAACATGCATATGGATGAATCCTAAGCATATCTATACATACAAATGAGAATATTTAACACACTTTATGATGCATGCTAAGTATTTCATTTAAGGAAATTTAGAAGATTAAGATGCATGATTTTCTTTAAGTAGAAAAGGGTTTCTTTATCCAAATTTTACACACACACATGAAAGTAAGAAAGGCATAAGTGAAGTACAACGTCATTGTTAACAGAGTAAGGTACAAGACCTACTTATACTTAAAGCCTCGAACCCTGGATTGTCAGACTAATATACCACTTTTCTTAAATACAAATATATGTATAAAAGAAATGAAATGAAAAGAAGAATGCAAAAGTTGTATTAATGGATTCATTTTATTTATGCAATTTATGTATGCAAGTATAGGTAACCCTTGTTAGGTGATAGCATAGGGATGAATAGGATATGGAATTAGGTAAGTGTTAGGTTCTTTTCAAATGAACCATACCTCTTACCAAATTTCTATTCAAAACTATACCAACATAAGAGAGAAAGGAATCCTATACTAAGCATACCTTTATAATCTTTCACATGCAAGCTCATAATTAAAATATAAGTAGCATACTTTCAGATTTGATATTTGATTTATATTTTTTTAGAAAATAATTTGAATTTAGTAGTGATAATAACCATTCATATTTCTACTTTAGCCAACACATGCAAATTTGACATAAAGTTAAATAATTTTATTTTTAAATTTGAATTTGAAAAATATGAATGCATGAAATCACATGACATACAAATTTAACATGTTGGGGAAAGATTCAAAGTAATGAAAGCATGTAAACAAATTCACTTTAATTAAATCCTAAAGACATTCTTATGGAATAAGAAAGTTTAAAATAAATCAAACTGTATTCAATGTGAATTTTGTTTAGTTTAGAGTTCGATTTAATTTTGAAAAGGGGAAATAATTTTTCCATCCGTAACCTATTATCACATGTGTTTGATATTTTTATTTAATTTTTAGATAATTAGATCCATTTTTATGTATTAATTAGATTAAGGTATGAATTAAGTAACTTAATTAACCCTTATCTATACCACCTTAGAATAAATATCCAAGTAATTATGAGCCAATGAGATGACATAAAAACTCACAAGGAATTTAAACTTGCAATGCACCTAGGAAGAAAAAGGCTTAATGAAATTTGGCTCACAACTAATGATTAATTAAGCTAAGAGGTTTAATTTAAGTAATTTCAGAATACCCTTTCATACATATGAATTGGGTTTTGATTTTCTTAATTGAACTTAGGTTATTAAACACCTAAGCATCTACCTAGAGTAGAATAGTTAAGTTATGAAACTTTGTAGAAATTTTTTTAGAAATTAATTGTTGCGATAATTAATGAATTAACCCTTAATTAAGAGAAGATTAAGAAAAGAAAAGGAGGTTTAGGGATTAGCTTTGGGGAAATGTCCCAAAATTATTTCTTAAACCTCTTATCTACTGGATCTGAACTTAATCAATTCTAATAATATATTAAAACCACTAATCACACCTTAATAAAATTTAATTAAGTTAAGTGAGTAATTAGGAAACCCATATGCAATTCTCCTAATTAAGCCTTCAATTAAATGAAAGAAAATTAGGGGAGGCAGAAGTCATCTCATAAAACATACCCATGAAGTTTGGGGTTAATCAGAGGCTTAATTAAAAGGTAATTAGTAAAATGAGCTTTCCAATAAAACCCAAAATAAGAGAAAAGCATAATTTAAAATCCTTGAAATTAATTTTAAAAAATTTTAGGATGAATTATCGTTCCATAGAAATTTATTTCATATAATTTTTTTAATTTTATTGAAAGAGATGAATTTTAGAAGATCCCTAGATTATTTAGAATTAATTAAAGATCTTTAACTAATCCTCACCTGTGACGTTATGATGGCGTGCCGCTTTACATGTCGTAGTGAGCCGCTCACTTAAGTGTCAAATCCAAAAGGAGGCTTGACGGCGGACGCGCGTTGATCTCGGTCGTCCGATCAAAGATCGGAAGGCCAGAGATCTCCCGGCAGTTTTAAAAAGGTTAAAATAAATTCTAAATGTGGAAATTATCTCCATCCATCCAAAATGCATAGATGGATGGTTGAGATCTCCCCAGTTCTTCCCTTTAGATAAATAGAGACCATCCATGATCTAGGGGAAGATCCAAGCTTGATTGAGCTCAGATTCAAACCAAACTTAACCCACACCATCTAAAGCCAAGGAGCAGCACATCCAACTGTGGGATTCAGTTAAATTGAAAATTCTCTTCACAAAGGACCAACACATCTTATTCTAGGTGGTCAAAAAATTTCATACCTCACCGGAGGCGATCACCGGCACTCGAAATCGATGAGGTAGCTTCATCGGGTGAAGACGAAGCCCTATTAAAATTCCTAGGCCTTGGGATTGAGTGGCTTGCTCTATGGACCAACACCACTTGAAGATCCTTGTGGCTTTGATCCAATTGCTCTTCTCCTTGCTATGGGAACTCCAATGGAAGCTTGGGTGAGCTCAGATTGGTCCTTAGAAGAAGTGTGTAGGAGGAATTGAGGTGGTTTTTAGTGTGGAGAAAGTTAGGAGTTCAACTGAGCTCCCCTGTTTTCACACTATGCAAACCTGAGAAAATGAAGATTGATTTCACTCTAGGAATCTTGGGGAGGCTGAGGAAGTGCTTCTCTGACTTCCCTAGGTTCAATCAAAATGGGGATTGATCAATTTGAATTCAATTAGGGCGAGTATATCTCTCTCTTGAAGGATCAGACGATCGCAAGCTAATGTGCCATTTTGATCCAATTGATCACAATGGGAGGTTTTTTTGAGCAATTAGATGTGTGCACATGGTCAATTTGAGGCCTTGAGTGGATTGCCAACCTCCCATGTGCTTGAAATTGAGTGGAAGGAGTTTGAATTTTCCATTTTGACCCATGGGGTCGGGTTTGGTCTTGGGGCCAATTGGGCTGACCCAAACCCATTAGGTTAGGTGCACCACTCTTCATTAGGTCCCTTGAGCTGGGGAATCAGAAGAGGGTATGACCAAATTACCCATGGATTTAGCCAAATTTTGTCCTATGGCCTAGAGGTAGAATGATCATTTTGCTGATTTTTCACTTTGGATATGTTGGGTATGTGGAGAAACTAGGTTTGGCCAAGTTTCATGAGATTTGGAATTCATTTGATAAGGTTTGGCTCATGTTGACCCATTTAGGTCAAAATGGGTCAACTTCAAGTCAAGTTGACAATTGGTCAAATAAATGTTGGGGCCAAGTTATTAGATTAGTTTTGAATTTGACTCATATGACTTCATTTAGGTCAATGTTAACTATTTGACCCATTTGACCTATTTGAGGTAACATGGTAGGTTTAGGTTAGTCATATGGAGTGGATTGGTATCTTTATTAATTTTGGTTAAGATCAAATTTGGCTCAATATGACCCCTTTAGGTCATGTTGGGTCTTAGGTCAATTGGGCTAAGTTAGGTCTAGTTGGCCAATTGAGGCTTTGGTCAAGTCCACAAGTGATTTAGAATGAACTTGACCCATTGGTTCCAATCAATTTGGCTTAGATCAAGTTTTGACATATTTTGACCCTTTAGGTCAAGTTGAGTCAACTTGGGTCAAGTGGTCAATTTGGCTTGGTCAAGTTCAAACATAGGTCATGAGTGAACTTAGAATAATGGTTTCAATCAATTTGGCCTATGGTGAAATTTGGCTATGTTAGCTTTCCATTTGGGCTAAGTGTTGACTTGGTCAACCCTTAGGTCTGACTTGGTTTGACCTAATTTGATTGATTGATCATGTCATGATGATTGTTAATCTGATGAGAGACATAGATGAGTTTGGTTCAATCTAATTTAGTTAGGATTAGAATTTAGCTGATAAGGATACTTTAGGTTTCTTTGGGTCAAGTGAGCCTAAGTGGGTCAAATGACTTGATCAAAGCTTGATTTGAGTTTGATTGAACTTGTATATGCAGTTATGATTGAAATATAAATCCATTTGCAAGTAGTTTAAAGTCAAATGAGGTTTCATTCATTTGACAATTTCATATTCAAATGAAGAATATGAATGGATTTAGGGTTTGATTTTTGAATTGGATTTTGGTTAAGTGAATGAAGTTTGTATTTATATTTGGATTCATAATTATAGGGTTGATTGAATCATAAAGGAAAATCTAGAGTTTGGCTTGATTTGAAGTTGATTTGGCTAAGTTCAAGATTTTGACTTGAAAGGTTTAGATTAGATTTTGAGTGGATTTGAGTTTGATTTTAGAATTGGTTTTGATTGTTTGAATTTATATTTCATTTATATATGTGAATATAAATGAGAATATAAATGGATCATGAGAAAATTTCAAGGATTTGAAGTGGTTTAATCATGATTTAGGCAAAGTCCACTAAAAAAGGATTTAACGGACTTAGGAAAATTTTGGAGTATGGAGTTTGAATTTTTGAATTTGGTTTGATTAGTTTATATTTATATTTCATTTATATATGTGAATATAAACAAGAATATAAATGATTTATGAGAAAATCCCATGAGTTTGAATTGATTTGATCATGATTTAGGCTAAGTCCATTAAAAGGAATATTTAAAGGACTTAGAAAATTTTAAATTGGGAATTTAATTTTTGCATTTGATTTGATTTTGTATTTTTATTTCATTTATATATGTGAATATAAATGAGAATATAATTGAGTTTTGAGAAAATCCCATGAGTTTGAATTGATTTGATCATGATTTAGGCTAAGTCCATTAAAGGATAATTAAGGACTTCAAAAAATTTCATGAATTGATTTGGAATTTTGAGTTTAGTTTGATTAGTTTAAATTTATATTTCATTTATATATATGAATATAAATACGAATATAAATGAATTATGAGAAAATATCAAAGATTTGAATTAGTTTTGATCAAGATTTTGGTCAAGTCCTTAAGAGGAAGATTAAGGACTTGGGAAGATTTGAACTTAGAAATTTTGATGGATTTTGATCATGGGTTTCAATCATAGATTTTAATCATGGATTTCAATTATATGGAGTTGATTTGAATTTAGATAAAATCAAATGAGATTGATTTAGAGTTTGACTTGAATGAAGGAAAGTGAGGAATGGTTCAAGCTAAAGGTAGGGAATTTTCCTAACACCCCTAAGGCATGACCTATTCTTATGGCTAATACTTCTAAATCTCTAGGGATGGGTTGAGTGTCCACCTAATCACTAGTTGTGTCTTAAGACTAAGAAATTCTTAAAGTCTAAGAGAATTCCTAGGCCTAAGATGGAGGGGTGGAGAGCTCATTCTAAAAATTAGGTCAACAAAGGGCCCCCAATAGGTGTGGTGTGACTGACAAGAAACACTACACGTATTGGTGCTGACTGAAATGATCAACACCACCAAAAGGTCATAAGCACTAATAGAAAAAATTTGTCCTTAACCCAAGGCATAGAGAGAATCTAGAGCTTAGTGCAATGTGGCTCTACTTATGTCTAAGACATAAGAGAGGGAGGGAATCCACTAAGGGATAGAGTGTGAACCTTCCACTAGGGAAGCAGGTTCAAGTCATCCACAAGGGGATGAAAGGTTCACTGAGGAGAAAAAAATTTGATTTGTTCTGCTGGTGAAGAGGGTTGAACTTGTTTAAATTTTTTTTGTTAGGTTTAAATTTTTTGAGATGAAACCTATTGGTTTGCGATGGACGCACTGAGTAGGAGCCATGGAGGCTAAGACCTAACTCAGATTTATCAATCCAAAAGAGTAGTTTACTAAACACATAATAGGACTAGCCAACCAAAGGGATGCCTTTCGGTATGCAGCAACTGTACTAGGAAAAAAGCATAGTAGACTTACATCCTCCAAAGTAGAGACCAATTCCTGGGGTAATCTATGGGCAAGGAAACAGATTGGACCAAACCTAGGGCTGACTATTGAGTGAATGTCACTGGGGGACTCAAATCAGCTCAAGAATAGTCAAGGATTAATTACATTTTTAGTTTTATTTGTTTGATGGATTCTGTTGGTTTGCGATGGATCACATTGAGAAGGGGCCATGGAGGCCTAGACCTAACTCAGATTTATTGAACCAAAGGGAGAAGCTTCCCGGCCGATGGGAGAACTATTCGACCAAAGGAGTGCCTTTTGGTTTACAATGATCAATTGAAGGGTAGAAAGCTCAAGGACTCACATCCTTCACTAGAAAAGACCACTAAGGTGATTGGTTGCTTTGGGTAACAAATCAAACTTGACCTAGGGCTGCCCGTCGATTTGCGACAATCATGCTAGAATGAATGCATCATAGTCTTATATCTTCCAAAGCAAAATGATTGTCGGTGTAACCTTCTTATGGAAAAATAGATTGAACCTAACCTAAGGGCAACTATGGAGTGAGTATCAACCCATGGATTTATCTCAACTCAGGTAGTCAGGCAATTCCTATAGGGAGTTCTGTTGACACTGTCCTAAAGATAGGATGCCTGCTTAGGAAAAGGGGCCCTTTGGGGCTTGAATTCTAATCCACAAGCAAATTAATTTTGTTTGTTTAGTTTATCATGGACCCTATTAGTTTCGAGGGATCAAACCGAGAAAGAAGATTATATCGACCACTATCTTGATTTATTGAACCAAGGGAGAATCTGTGCATCCACTAAACAAATTCTTCAACCACATGGATAGTTACTAGGAAAGGGGGATGTCCAATCCAAAAAGTAACCCAGGTAGTGTCTAAATGGGGTTGGAAAGGATGTGATCCAAATAGAGTGCCCGCAGGGGATGGGGCCGCTAAGGGCTTAATCCAACACCCTGGAGAAGATGATATGTCTAGTCATGCATCCAATAAGTATTCGATGTCCAACTCAAGGAGAAAGCTCAGGGACTCATATCTGCCAAGAGTGGTGTACTCACTGGGTGAGTCGCTGTCAACATAGCAAACATCAACCAACCTAAGATGCCCGTAGATTTGCAACAATCAGCCTAAGAATGGATGGGGTCGTTAAGGGCTTAATCCCACTATATTGAATCCTAATCATGCTCTTGATTGTGCTTCCCTGCCTATATTGTTCTATAGCTTTTCAAAGTATTCTGACGTGTGCTTGGACCATTTGTGAGGAACTAAACCTTTCTGTATAAGATTTTGAACACAAGGAGAGTAAAAGTCAAAAGGTAATTCCATTAATTCTTTAAAAGTACCCTCCTTAAGCTTACATCAACTTCACGGCTTGAGGATGATGATCCCAAATAGAACTTCTTCTGCTTCATGTCATTGGAAGACTTAGGGACTTCCTTAACTACTAAACCTTCAACTTTCTGAGATGTAAGTGAGGTAAAAGCTAAGGTTCCCAACTGCTATCTAATAGTTTAACATAAACCAAATTCTTTGCTTTTGCTTGGGGTCTGCCTTGCTCTCTGGATCAAAAGTCACCTCCAATGGAACCCGCTGAGAGGGGTTGGCTAGTATTCTAATCACATTAGACTCATCCTCCAAGCTAGATTCCAAAGCTATATGAATAGTAGGGGTACTCCTATGAGCTGGAATACGACCTCTATGGGCTGAAGGCCAACTATGGGGTCTCCCACCTCTAGAACTACCTTTATTTCTGCCTCTAGCTCAACCTGGTGGAGGTTAAGCCATCCTACCCACATGTCCATATGATGGAATGAACTGTGGGTGGAATGTAATATGTTGATCTATTTCTTCTTCAATTCCTCTTTCTTGTGTACTTGGCCTTTTATTTTTCTTTTCATTTTCTTTTATCTTTTATTTTTTTTTATTTTCTTTTTCTTTTGGCTTTGCATTTGAATTTTGTCCAAGTTCACGAGAAAGGGTGTTTTGAGAAAAATAGCACATCCTCATAAATCTAAACCTCTCTAACTGAAGATGGCTTTTCATCTCCGTTGATATGATATTCAATTCCATCTTTTCTGAACTTGATATACTGATGAAGGAAGAATGGAACAATCTTATTCTGATGTATCCAAGGCCTACCAAACAAAGTAGTGAACAAAGAATTTGAATTAACGATGTAAAACTTATCTTCAGTCTTTCAGTCACCTATCTCCAAAGGTAACACTATAGAACCTAAAGCCCGCTCACCATGATCATTGAATCCTCTCAACATCATCTGATCTCCTCAAAGTGTAGAGATGTCAATCTTCAAATAGGCAAGGGTCTTTAGACTCATAATGTTCATCGATGCACCTAAATCCATGAGAACCCTGGTGAGTTTGAACCTATCCATGTTGACTGATGTATGAGGCGCCCAAGTCTCTAAGAAGGTATACATCTATGAAAGTGATCCCTTGGGCTTCCATTGCATAATGTGCTCCCTCACCTATAGCGGTTAGCTGAGCTAAGCATATTTCAGGATTAAGGAGAGCCTTGATTAGTGATTCTCTCATCTCTTTGGATAAGATAAGGGCATCATATATGCTTAGCTTAGATGAGAAAGGACATTGTAGTCCACCTTCGGCTAATCTTCCACAATCATATCCAAGGATGGAGCATCCTGTGGAAGGACTTCTCAATCTTCAGTATAAATGACTTGTTTTCCTCTATCTAGAGGTGCTACCCTAAAAGATAGAACATTGCCACTATGGAGGTTGACTTCGATAATCTCTTGAGGCAAGGTGGTGGAAGGTTCAACTTGCACATCAACTTCACCTACTGCTTCTCCTATGGGACCCTCAGAATCGGATAATTCTAAGTCTATCTCAAGAGGTGAACCCATAGTATTCAGAGTAGGAAAATCCAACTCTGAATCAGAAAGAGAAAGATTAGAATTATTATAGTTATTTAGACTTGAAGAGTTATCGTTAGGAATAGAAGAAGACAACCCATCAAAAGTGACACAAATATAATTCAAACTACCTTTATTCTTCAATTTCTTGGAATTATTTGGAGGTACAAAATAAAAGTCAAGTAAAGTGAGTGGAGTAAGAGATTTGATGCCCTTATTTGCTTATACAAGAGTTCTACTAGTAGAAAAAAATAGAAGAGCTAGTTGAAATGGAAGAAGTCACCGGTGTGGAAGCTGCAACTAAATGCTGGAGGCTGGACACAGTCGGTGGTTATGCTAAAGGGCTATACCAGATCGACACATGTTACTGCTACTGCTGAGCTCCCACTTTCCTAGAGATGGCACTGGTAACTTGCAAATCATTCCTTGGTGTTGGAGGTTTGAGCTGACTCAGGCACCTGCAAGGAAAGGTTCTTGATCTTCTAAATGATTTTTTTAGAGATTTTGGATAGAGAAATATCCCAACCTTCTTTGGTTTTGGTAGGATCACATGTATCCCCAAGGATTACCCTAATGGAATTGGAAGATTATTCCATAAAGTATTCATTTGGGATAACTATAGCACCGGTCTTGAAAATGTGTTCAAACCAATCCTTGAATGTGAAGCAATCCTCCAAAATGTGTCCTAGCATACGGTGGTAAGGAAAAAAGTTTGGATCATGACTTTTGCCTACTTCCTCAAGTCTCCTAGGCTCGGGTAGCTGAAAATCAAGTTTTTTTTAAGAGATTCTTAAAGATTTTCCAGATTACTTCCCTCTTAAAAGAATAAAGTTTGTTTAACTTATCTAAAAGAGTAGGTGAGCCATAGCTACCTGGTGGCGAGTATGCAAGCCGCCTCGGGTGGTCAGGTTGGAGTGGAGGCTATAGTGGAGGTCGGTATGGCAGCCTTAGTGGTGGCAAAGGAGGTAGAGGTTGTTGAGGTCATGGTCTCTCAGACTGATCTCTGGCTGGCTACTTCCCCTTATCAACTGCTGCTACTACTCCTGGCTTCTTCTCATAGACCTTCTACGGCTTCTGCTTAGACAACTGATCTTGAAAAGGCAATTATTTGGCCTTTCCTTGTAGACTAGCCACCTTGTTGATTAGCTTCTCAAATGTCTTGATAGTGAAGCCCTTAAGCATGAAGGTGACTGGGCCATGGATATTTTTTAAGAGAATCTCAATGGCATGTTGTTCAGACAGCTATGATTCACACTTCATACTTAGGTTACACCATCAAGAATATAATCAACAAGGGACTCAAGATATTGTGCTACAATGAAATAGATAACCCTTACTAAGGTCCAAAGAAACCTCTTGATGAAAAGTTACTCTAACTTAGCAAATGTCTTTACTGAACCATTGGGTAGTTCAACATACCAATCAAAAGCAATACCCGATAGGCTACTAATGAAAAGGTGAAAGAGCAAAGCATTATTTTCACTTATGTTGCAACAACTGGCCCTGAAATGTATTATATGTTGTCTTGGATTTCCACTATCATTGAAGCTTTTGAGGGACAGAGGCACAAAACCCTTGGGATATTAGATAGCATTGAATTCCTCTAGGTAGGGTCTACCCTTTGGAACCGATGATCCACCCCGGGCTTGAGTCAAACCTTCTTTCACCTACTGCTCAACCATAGATTTTATGTCCTTTTTATGTATGGAGGTACTTTCCACTACCTTCCTATACATGTTAGTGCTACCTTACTCAATGGGAGGTAGAGTCTTGGCTGGGTCCAAGATATGCACTAACTCAAAGCTCGAGATCACTATAGTCGATAAATGAAAGGGCTTGTTTCAAGAAGACACTCTAAGAAGTCCTGTAATTGTCATGCCATTCTCTCAATCAGCTCATCCTTCTCAACCCATGTGAGGTATGCTGATTCTTCCGATCAACCTCATCACCTTCCATGGCTTATTGTTCCCAAGAAGAGATCCTCTAATGTCAACCATGCACTCCAAGAGTCCCCAAGTCATCTTCATTGGGATTAAATGACTTTCTTAATCACCAATCGTACCCAAGATCTCCTTCCTCCATAAAATAATGTGCAACTATCTCATCTAAAGAATGATCCATCTCGAGGTACAAATAGACTGACCGGTGTGATCACTATGGAGTAATGAGAGGCACCTCCACCGGAGAGAGTTAATCATATGTGGATTGTACTCACTGGATGAATGACACTCCTGATTGCTACTAGCTATAAGAGAGGTAACAATCCTAGGATGTTCAACTACCATTGATGCAGCTAGAATGTCATCTAGAATATCTATAATAACTGTCAATATCTCCACATCCGGTATGGGCGAAGTTGGTGAAGGGACGACCACGATGCTTCGGGGTCAGCACTTCTTCCGCACCACCACTTAAGCAGAAGGTCAAGTAGAAGAGCTTGACCATACCACAATGGGTGATGTAGAAGGGGTAGGATCCCTCGATAGTAGCGGGATCACCAACGGGGTGCGCTTTTTCTTGGACATGGCCTTCATGGCCTTAGATGAATAGGAGAATTTGTAACATGAACTGGCAATGGTGGATGAGGGGTATAACAGTGGGGTGGAGACACCACCGATTCACTATGCATAGGAACTTCCCTCTTGTGATGGCTAGTCCTAGTGAGAAGGATACTGTCAGTATGGTCGGCATGGGTAGCACGTCGAGCTGAAAAATCAATCAAAGCAGATGCTTTCTTTATAGATTCTTGAATTTTGAATTTGAAAATTTGAACTCACACATCCAACAACTTGGAAGTGTTAAGTGGGGTTCAAATGGATTTGAGAAGATTGATTGAAAGTTGAATTTGAATATGAATCCAACTTCAACAAATTTAGATATGTTGAAATATGGATTCAAAATTTTTGATAAGGATGTTTCCATAAGTTCATTTTTGTTTTAATTCAAAATTTTGATTTGAGGACCCTTTCCTTTAACAAATTTGGGTATGTTAAAGTAAGGGTCAAATTGATTTTGTTTTTGTTTGATTATTTTGGAATTTCACTAAGAAAATTTAGGTATGCCAAGTGAAGTATTTGAAGAAAGTGATTGTTTCTTTTTTGTGAATTTTGTTTTGATTTTAAAAAATTTAGAATTCTCACTTAGCAAATTTATGTATGCTAAGTGAAGAATCCAAGTGTGTTTTATTTTTGTGTTTTGATGTTTTTAATTTTTGAAAAGGTAGGATCCTTAGCAAATTTAAATATGCTAAGAAAATCCAAAGTGTTTCATTTGTTTTGATGTGATTGAAAGTGGAGATTTAAAGTTAGAAAATTTGGTATGCAAAGATGAAGTCCCACTTGGTTTTGTAAAATGAAAATTTCACTTAGAAAATTTGAGTATGCTAAATGAAATTTCAAATAATGTGTTCAAAATTTTTGATTTCATTTTGGTTTTGAAAATGGAAACTTCACCTTAGAAAATTTGGTATGCTAAGGAAATAAATTCCAAAGGTGTTTGAGAATTTTGGTTTTGGCTTTGGAAACTTCACTTAGCAAATTTGGGTGTGCTAAATGAGGTTCCAAAATATGTTTAGAATTCTTTTGATGTTTTGGTTTTGGCTTTGGAAACTTCACTTAGCAAATTTGAGTATGCAAAATGAAGTTCCAAAATGTGTTTAAAATTTTTTGAAGTTTTGGATTTGAAAACTTCACTTAGCAAATTTTGGGCATGCTAAATGAAGTCCCAAAATGTGTTTTGAAAATTTTGATTTTGGGTTTGGAAACTTCACTTACCAAATTTGGGTATGTTAAACGAAGTGTCCAAAAGTTATTTTGGAAAAGTTTTGATTTTGGATTTGGAGACTTCACTTGACAAATTTGGGTATGTTAATTGAAGTTTTAAATGTGTTTTGAAAATTTTAAAATATGATTGTTGATTTTTTTTTTTTTTTTTGGATTTGGAAACTTCACCTAGAAAATTTGAGTGTGCTAAATGAAGTTTCAAATATGTATTTAAAATTTTGAAATATGATTGTTGATTTTTTATTTTCGATTTGGAAACTTTACTTAGCAAATTTGAGTATGCTAAATGAAGTTCCAAAATGTGTTTTTTTTCTTCTTGAAAAATTTGAAATATGATTGTTGAAGTTTTCAGTTTTGAAATGAGGACTTACATTCAACAAATTTAGGTATGTTGAATGTAGATCAATCTTATTTTTGAAATGTGAGATTTTATTTTGTGTGTGGTTATTACTTTTGAAAGAGAGAATTCCAACTTAATCATAAGTGAGGTATGTTGAAGGGTTTCCAAATGATATTTTTAGTTGGTAATGAAACCTTTATTTAAAAAATTTGAGTATATCAAATGAAGATATTCATGTGTGCTTTTTGAAAAGTTTAATTTTGTTTACAAATGAAACTTCCATTCAATAAGTGTGAGTGTATTAAATAGAAAGTTTCATGTGTGCTTTTTGAAAACTTTATGATTATGATTTTTGGGAAGATGATTGTTCATTTTATTTTGAAAATAAAATCTTCATCAAAGTGAATTAAAAGAAGATATTCATTTGTGCTTTTGGAAAATGTTGTTAGTTTTATTTTTGAAAATCCCTACATGTAATAATTATGGGAATTGTTAAATGAGGGTGACAAAATTTTGTGAAAAATATTTTATTAAGTGCATTTTTGGAAAGGTGCTTTGAAAAGGAAAGTTCTTATGGAAGATTTATTTTTGTCTTTATTATTTTAGAATGAACATTTCCTTATCATAAAAAAATAATAAGGAGGAAGTCTTTAAAATGTTTCTTTTTTATTTAGATCTTTTCATTTTACCCATTGGAGACAACGGGGTTTTAAGACCAACAAGGAATACGGTCCTAAAACCTAAGATGATGGCTAACTCAACTCAAGAAATGAAATGAGCTAAGAAAGAAGGATAGTCTTGATTCATACCAAAGTAAAACCCACTATCGATACTCAAAGACAAGCGATCATTTACCAAAGATGGAGAGAGAACCATCCCCAAAGTCACCAAAAAAATCGAGAAAATTAAGTCGCCTTCAAATGGTGAGAAATGAAAGACAAGCTATGGAAATTTTTTTAGAATGTCATGTAGATCCAAATGTACTTATTCATCGCCATCAAAAAATAATAGTGTACTATCTCAGAGATAGAAGTCACTACCCCTTTAAATCTAATCACCTCAATAAGAACTCCTAAGGATGATGGGTCTATGTTCCAGATTTTCCCTACTTTACAAAAAAAGCAAAGGTTTATTTTAAACTAGGTTCATTAACTTTCCCAAGGCAAGCCCCTATAGTTAATTACATCCTAAGGAAAGATCTTGATTAAATGATGATTTGTCTTCAAAGATTTTTCAAAGGAAAGGACTATCAATCGATTTATTTTTTTTTGATCAAATAGATTGATCAAAGAGAGGGAGTTATTACCAAAATAAGATAAGTAGAGATCTATGAAACCATCTCAAACTATAGTTGATTTTACATTTTTTTGATTTAGTTTGTTTGAGTTATATTTTCATTAGAAGACTTATGATTCCTTAACATATTAAGAAATCTAAGAGGTGAAATTATGGCCCATGGGAAACTTAACCTAAATCTAGAGAGCTTTGGTGAGGGCCAAAAGGACAACCTAAATCTAAGGCAAAAATGGGTAATTAGTTTGCCTCCACAAGAGAGGACGAACCACCCGACAGCTTGGACTTACAACTGCCTGGTGGTGGCCCCCAACTAACTCCTACTATGATTTTAAATATATGTAGGCAAGTCTTTATGCTTATGCAAGATAAGTTAGGCTGTTATTTATTTAGAAAGAGATTAAGTCCTTAAACTCACTCCCTAAAGAGACTAGATCATGTAAAGGGACATGCTTCAAATGACCTAAATCTAATGCAATTCAAATTTCATTTTATTTTTATTTTTGGACAATTATTTTGACTCAAGCTAATATGATTCATATGACTAATGCATAAGAAATAGAGTTATTGGCCAAAATCAGTAAGAAGGGATGAGGTGAGTTTCCACCATGGCTCTCAAAGGTCAAACCAAGTTTCTGTGGCAAAGGTGGAAGCCATCCAATCAATAGTGAAATAAGATACTGTTGTGCATGATATTTTAAAAGAAATGCTCATCCAGCTAATGGTTTCCTAATTCTTTTATCTTGATTTTAAACCTAAGTTTTAGATGAGGTTATGAGTTCTTTATTTTTAATTTGAGTTATTTAGTTGGGTAAAAAATTTATTTTTTCCTAAAAAGCCTAATCTACATCTAGGCCATACATAAATCAAAGAAGAAACTAAAAAAAGTATGCCACTTAATGCAAAAGCTAAACAAATCATCAAATCAATTTATGAAGCTAATCAAAGAAGAATAAGGTTGTGTGGGCACCACACATAAACCAAAATATCAAATTGGTGAGCTCTACCCTTATACAACCTGGATTATAAATGAATTAAATTATAATTAAGCAAGGAATTCATTGTTATGGGGGGCTTCAAGCCTCATTTCTTCTTTCTTCTTTCTTCTTTCTTCTTCTTCATCTTTTCTTCCTTCTTCATTTCTTCTTGTTTCTTTTGGTTCCTTCTTTTGGATGGTTGGAAGGTAAATGCTCTGAGGTTTAACATGGTACATAAGATAGGATCTTATGACCAATGCTCATCCTAATCTCCATAACAATCATTCCAAAATCTTAATTACACAAATTTACATGAAAAGGAAAAGAATGGAAATCTAACTAGCACCTATAAAACAAAGGTTAGCTAAAATAAACCACACAAATCCCAAGCATGTGTATTGGACTTATCACCCCACATATAGGTGACTAAGTCCACCTGGCATATTGGATTATGCTAAGGGGTATAAAGCACCTGCAAGAAAAAGCATTTATATTTTTATTTATGATAGAAGCACAATCCTAAGAAAATAATGATTATACTAAGAGCATCATATCATTCATTCTACGAGTATACATCCTAACATCCGCCTAAAACATATATCACAAAATAAAATAAACATCAAATCATGCACCTAACCTAAAGCTAGAAGTGGGGACTTAGGCTAATGTGTGTGCTTTGAAGGTTTATGTGGTATGCTTAGCTATGGTTTCAAGTTCAAATTTTCTAAGTGTGAAAATATGTTCAACTTAGAGGAGGGTTTCATTTAAGTAGTTTAATTATTTTAGGTTGATTTTATTTCATATTTTGATTAGGTTCAAGTGAATCCTACAATTAATTACTAAGTTAAGAAGAGAGGGAAAGAGAAAAAGAACTTCTCTTTCCTTCCCGAACCTAAGTAATTTCTAAAGTAGATTCACACTTTAGTTTTGTTTAGGTGAGTGTTGTGATTAAATAGTTTAATTAATCCTAGGTTTAGAATAACTCTAAACAAACATATTCAAAAAGAAAGGTATTTTAAGATTAAATAAAATGAACCAAAATTCACATAACACACAATACTTCATTTCTTTCCTAACATATATAACCTGCATATGGATGGATCCTAAGCATATCTATACATACAAATGAGAATATTTAACACACTTTATGATGCATGCTAAGTTATTCATTTAAAAAATTTTAGAAGATTAAGATGCATGATTTTATTTAAGTAGAAAATGGTTTCTTTATCCAAATTATCACTTACACCTTAAAGTGATACAAAGTACAAGCATCCAGTAAGGGTAGGTACAAGACCTACTTAGGGCTACTTAAAGCCCTCAACCTGGGGTTGTCCAGACTAATATACCACTTTCTTTAAATACAAATATGCATATAAAAGAAATAAAATGGAAAAGAAGAATGCAAAAGTTGTATTAATGGATTCATTTTGTTTATGCAATTTATGTATGAAAGTATAGGTAACCCTTCTTAGGTGATAGCATAGTGATAATAGAGAATTAGGTAAGTGTTAGGTTCTTTTCAAATGTAAACCATACCTTACCAAATTCTATTCAAAACTACAAATATAAGATAGAAAGGAAACCTATACTAAGGATATCTTTATAATCTTTCACATGCACATAATTAAAATATAAGTAATATATATATTTTGAAAATAATTTGAATTTAGTATTGATAATAGCCATTCATATTTCTACTTTAGGCAACACATGTAAATTTGACATAAAGTAAAACAATTTTATTTTTAAATTTGAATTTGAAAGTAAGAATGCATGAAATCATAGGACATACCAATTTAACATGTTGGTGAAATATTCAAAGTAATGAAAGCATGTAAACAAGTTCACTTTTAATTAAATCCTACATTCTTATGGAATAAGAAAGTTTAAAATAAATCAAAGTATTCAATGTGATTTTTGTTTAGTTTGAGTTTGATTTAATTTTGAAAAGAGTTAAGTTTGCTTCCTAACCTATTGTAACATGTGTTTGATATTTTTATTTAATTTTTAGATAAATAGATCCATTTTATGCATTAATTAGGTTAAGATATGAATTAAGTAACTTAATTAACCCTTATACCACCTTAGAATAATTAACCAAGTAATTATGAGATGATAAAAAACTCACAAGAATTTAAACTTGCAATGCACCTAAGAAGAAAAGAATTTAATGGCTCACAATTAATAGTTAATTAAGCTAAGGGGTTTAACTTTAATTTCAAAACACCCTTTCATATATATGAATTGGGTTTTGATTTCTTTGAACTTAGGTTATTAAACACCTAAGCATCTACCCAAGTAGATTAATTAAGTTCGAAGTTTTAGAATTTTTTTTGAAATTAATTAAGATAATTAATGAATTAACCCTTAATTAGAAGATTAAGAAAGAAAAGAGGTTTAGAGAATAGCTTAGGGAAATCCCAAAATTATTCCATAAACCTCTATCTGGATCGACCTTAATCTAATAATGGATTAAAACCCTAATCACACCTTAAAATTTATAATTAGGTTAAGGGAGTAATTAAATCCATATGTAATTCTAATTAAGCCTTCAATAAATCAAGAAAATTAGGGAGGTAGAAGTCATCTCTAAACATACCCAAAGTTTGGGGTTAATCGAGGCTTAATTAAAATAATTAACAAAATGAGCTTTCTAATAAAACCCAAAATCAGAGAAAAGCATAATTAAAATCCATTGAAATTAATTTTAAAATATTCTAGGTTGAATTATCTTTCCATAAAATTTATTTCATATTTTTTTTTTTATTGAGAGAGATATAAATTTTAGAAGATCCTAAAATTAGAATTAATTAAGATCCTAACTAATCCTCCACACTCGCTCGTGCATGGCGGTGGCGTGGTCGCACGCTTCGCATGAGCACTTAATGTCAAATCAAAGGCGTGACTGGTGGCGCTTTGATCTCTCGTGGTGATCAAAGATCGCGATCTCCCTATTTTAAAAGGATAAAACAAATTCTAAATATGGAATTATCTCACCGTCATCCAAAATCTGCGGATGGACTAAATCTCCAGTTCTTTAGATAAATAGAATCCATGATCTAGGGAAGATCTTCAGAATTCATTCACCATCTAAAGCGGCACATCCAATGGTGGATTCATGGTGAAAATTCTCTTCACATCCATGCTGAGTGGTCAAAATTACCTCTGAGGTGATCCACCCATTCCTGAATGAAGCCCCTTTGGTGATGGGATTGTCCTTAGAAAGTGAGGAAGGTGAGGTGATTTTAGTGTGTGGAGGAATTGAGGGTGGGGAGTTCAAGTGAGCTCCCATTTTGCAAAAAGAGAAATGAATTCACTCTAGGAATCTTGGGGAGGCTAGAATTGCTTGACTTCCCCAAGTTCAATGAGGGATCAATTTGAATTCAATTAGGGGTATATCTCCCCTTGAAGGATCGGGACAAGCTTATGTGTCATTTTGATCCAATTGATCACAATGGGAGGGTTTTAATCATTAGATGTGCACATGGTTTGAGGCCTTGAGTGGATTGCCAACCTCCCATGTGCATGAAATTGAGTGGAAGAGAGTTTGAATTTGCCATTTGACCCATGGGTCGGGGTTTGGCCATTGGGCTGACCCAAACCCATTGGGTTGGGTGCACCACTCTTCATTAGGTCCCCTTGAGCTATTAGGAAAGCATCAAGTGGATATGAAGAGGGTATGACCAATTTACCCATGGATTAAACCACAATTTGTTCTATGGCCTAGGGGTATAAGGGTCATTTTGCTAATTTTTCACTTTGGATATGTTGGGTATGAGGAGAAACTAGGTTTGCCCAAGTTTCATGATATTTGGAATTCATTTGATAAGGTTTGGCTCATGTTGACCCATTTAGGTCAAAAATGGGTCAAGTTGACCAATTGGTCAAATTGGGTCAAACCAAGGTTGGGTCAAGTTCATATGACCATTTGAAATATTTTGGTGGCTTTGGTTTGATTCAATTTGGATTAGTTTTGAATTTGGCTCATATGACTTCATTTAGGTCAAATGGGTCAAGTTGACCTATTTGAGGTAGGTCAAGGGTAGGTTTAGGTTTGGTTAGTCATATGGAGTGGATTGGTATCTTTGTTTCCAATCAATTTTGGTTAAGTTCAAATTTGGCTCAACATAAGCCCTTTAGGTCATGTTAGGTCTAAGGTCAATGGGTTTGGGTTAGGTTGGCCAATTGAGGCTTTGGTCAAGTTCGATTTGGAATGAACTTGACCCATTGGTTTCAATCAATTTGGCTTAGATCAAGTTTTGACACATTTTGACCCTTTAGGTCAAGTTGGGTCAACTTGGGTCAAGTGGCCAATTGGGCTAGGTTAGGCTCAAATGTTGGCTTGGTCAAGTTCAAACATAGGTCATGAGTGAACTTAGATCAATGGTTTCAATCAATTTGGCCTATGGTAAATGTTAGGTTTCATTTTGGCTAAGTGTTGACTTGGTCAACCCTTAGGTTTGACTTGGTTTGACCCAATTTGATTGATTGATCATCCCATGATGATTGTTGATCATGATGAGAGGCATAGATGAGTTTGGTTCAATCCAATTTGGTTAGGATTAGAATTTGGCTCATAAGGGTACTTTAGGTCACTTTGGGTCAAGTGAGCCTAAGTGGGTCAAATGGCTTGGTCAAAACTTGATTTGAGTTTGATTGAACTTGTATATGAACTTATGATTGAAATATAAATCCATTTGCAAGTGGTTTGAAGTCAAATGGGTTTTGATTCATTTGATAATTTCATATTCAAAGGAAGAATAATAAAGGATTTGGGGTTTGATTTTTTTGAATTGATTTTGAGTGATTGAAGTTTATATTTATATTTGGATTCATGATTGTAGGGTTGATTGAATCATGAAGAAAATCAAGAGTTTGGCTTGATTTGAAGTTGATTTAGCTAAGTTCAAGATTTTGACTTGAAAGGCTTAGATTGGATTTTGTGATTTGAGTTTGATTTTTTGGAATTGGTTTTGATTGTTTGAATTTATATTTCATTTATATATATGAATATAAATGAGAATATAAATGGATCATTAGAAAATTTCAAGGATTTGAAGTGGTTTAATCATGATTTAGGCTAAGTCCATTAAAAAAGGATTTAAAGAACTTAGGAAAATTTTGGAGTTTGGAGTTTGAATTTTTTGAATTTGGATTTGATTGATTTATATTTATATTTCATTTATATATGTGAATATAAAGAATATAAATGAGTTAGAAAATCCCATGAGTTTGAATTGATTTGATCATGATTTAGGCTAAGTCCATTAAAAGGAATATTTAAAGGACTTAGAAAATTTTAATTGGGAATTTTTTGATTTGATTTGATTGATTTGTATTTATATTTCATTTATATATGTGAATATAAATGAGAATATAAATGAGTTTTGAGAAAATCTCTGAGTTTGAATTGATTTGATCATGATTTAGGCAAGTCCATTAAGGAAAATTAAGGACTTAAGAAAATTTCATGAATTGATTTGGAATTTGAGTTTAGTTTGATTAGTTTGAATTTAAATTTCATTTATATATGAATATAAATGAGAATATAAATGAATTATGAGAAAATCTCAAAGATTTGAATTGGTTTTGATCAAGATTTTGGTCAAGTCCTTAGAGGAAGATTAGACTTAGGAAGATTTGAACTTAGGAATTTTGATGGATTTTGATCATGGGTTTCAATCATTAAATCATGGATTTCAATTATATGGAATTGATTTGAATTTGGAGAAAATCAAATGAGATTGATTTGGAGTTTGACTTGAATGAAGGAAGTGAGGAATGGTTCAAGCTAAGGGAGGGTAATTTTCCCAACACCCTAAGGCATGACCTATTCCAATGGCTAACTCTTCTAAGTCTCTAGAGGGCTGGGTTGAGTTTCCACTAATCACTAGATGTGTCTTAAGACAAGGAAACTCTTAAAGTCTAAGAAGTCCTAATACAAGATGGGAGGGTTGAGCTCTCATTCTAAAAATGAGGTCAACAGTGCATTACTGATTCAAATTCCTTGTGTGGTTTTATGTTATCTCATTGGCTCATAATTATTTGATTAAGTATGCTAAGGTGGTATAGTAAGGGTAATAAACACACTTAATTCATACCTTAACCTAAACAAAGCATAAAATTGATCTAATCATCTAAAAATTAAACTAAAATAACAAACATATGTGGGAATGGATTAGCAAACTCACCTCACATTTCTCAAATTAAATCAAACTCAAAACAAAATCAAACCTTCCTTTAAAATAATTTGATTTTCTTTAAGCTTTCTTATTTCATAAGATTGTCTTTAGGAATTAATAAGGGTGAATGTGTTTACATGCTTTCATCACTTTAGTTCTTTTCAAATATGCTAAATGTGTATGCCATATGAGTTTCATGCATTCATGTTTTTCAAAAATTAAATTCAAAATGAAATATATTTTTTATGTCAAATTGCATGTTTTGGCTAAATAAAAAAATATGAATGGCTATTATCACTATTAAATCCAAAACTATTTTAAAAATTTACAAATCAAATACCTAAAATTGAAAGTGTGCTACTTATAATTATTTATAAGCTTGCATGTGGATATAAATATGAAGATGTGCATAGTATAGCTCTCCTTCTCTTTTCTTTTAGCATAGTTTTGAAAAGGATTTGGCAAAGTGTATAGTTCATTTGAAAAGAACACAAGGCTTGCCTAATCTCATTCTTATTCATTCCTATGCTATTATCAAAGAAGGACATCCACACTTGCACATATAAATTGCATAAACAAAATAAATAAATAAATACAAACTTTTTGCATCTTTCTTTTCCATTCATTTCTTTTGTACATGTGTTTGTATTTAAGGAAAGTGGTATATTAGTCTGGACAGTCTCGGGATTGCGAGGCTTTAAGTAGACCTAAATAGGTCCTATACCTTACACCTCTAGTGCTAACAAAAGCGTCGTACTAACTTATGCCTTTTATACATATACATGTGCATGTAAATAATGGATAAATGAAACTCCTCTTTTCTATTTAATGAAAATCATGCATCATAAAGCATTCCAATTTTCTTAAGTAACATTTTTTTATCATTCATCATAAAGTGTGCTAAACATTCCCATTTGTATGTATAGATATGCTTAGGATGCATCTATATGCATGTTATACATGTTGGGAAATAAATGAAGTGATGTGTGTTTTGTGATATTAGTTCACTTTACTTAATCTTAAAATGCCTTTATTTTTGAATAGGTTTGTTTAGGGAAAATCTAAACTTAGGATTAATTAAAATACATAATAAAATATTCACTAAATAAAATTAAACATGAATCCACTTTAGAAATACTTAAGTTAGGGAAGGAAAGAGAAGTTCTCTTCTCTTTTCTCTCTCTTTAAAACTTAGTAATTAATTGTAGGATTCACTTAAACCAAAGCAAATCACCAAATAAAAATCACCCAATCAACTAAACAACTTAAATGAAACCACCATTTAAGTTGAATATCTTCACACTTATAAAATCTAAGACTTAAAACCAAAGCTAAGCATACCACACAAACCTTTTAAAGCACACACATTTGGTTAAGTCACCACTTCTAGCTTTAGGTTAGGATGGTGCATGGCTTGATGTTTGTTTTTATTTTGTGATATATTATTTCTAGTCTGGATGTTATGGTGAATATATGTAGAATGAATGGTAGGATGATTTAGTCTAATCATTATTTTATGCATGGGATTGTGCTTAAGGGGCACTGTAATAAAAATATAAATGCTTTTGGTGTGCAGGTGCTTATACCCCTAAGCATAATCCAATAGGATAGATGGACTTGGTCACCCATGTGTGGGGTGCTAAGTCCAATATACATGCATGGGATTTGTATGATTTGTTTAGCTAATCTATGTTTTATAGGTGATAGTTAGATTTATTTTTCCTTTTTCATGTATTTTTATAATTAGGATTTTGGAATGAATGTTATGGGGATTAGGATGAGCATTGGTCATAAGATCTCATCTTGTGCACCATGTGAAGCTTTTGGAGCAACCACCTTCCAACCATCCAAAAGAAAGAACCAAAAGAAGAATGAAGAATGAAGAAATGAAGAATGAAGACCCCCATAACATGAATTTTCTTACTTGATTGTAAATTAATTCATTTTATAATCCGGGTTGTATAAGGTAGAGCTCGGCTACCCAATTTATTTGTTTATCGAGCAACTACAAATGGTCTTTTATTCTTTTACATTAGCTTTATAAAATGTTTGATATTTTTTTAGCTTGTGCATTAAGATGTCATATTTTTCTAGTTTCTTCTTTTCTTGATGCATAGCTTGGATGACTATTAGGCTCTTAGGAAAAAATAAATATTTTACCAAATTAAATAACTCAAAATTAAAATAAATAACTCATAACCTCACTTAAAGCTTAGGCTAAAATCAAGATAAAAGAATTAGCAACCCTTAGTTGGATGAGTATTTCTTTTATAACATCATGCATAAAAGCATATTATTACACTCTTGATTGGAGAGCTTCCACATTTGCTAGAACTTAGTTTGACCTTCGAGAGCTATGGTGGAAACACACCTCCCCATTTTCACTATTTTGGCTCATAATCTTATTTCTCATGCATTACATATGAATCATATAGCAGTCAAATGATTGTCCAAAAATAAAAATAAAATAAAATGTAATATGTTTTGCATTAGATCTAGGTCATTTTTCATGCCCTTACATGATCTAGTCTCTTAGGGAGTGAGTTTAAGGACTTAGTCTCTTTCTAAATAAATAGCAGTCTATTTATCTTGCATAAAGCATATGACTTGCCTACATGAATTTAAAATCATAGGAATTAGTTGGCGGCCACCCCCAGGCAGTTGTAAGTCCAAGTAGTTAGGTGGTTTGTCCTCTCTTGTGGAGGCAAACCAAATACCCATTTTTGCTTTAGATTTAGGTCGTACTTTTGACCCTCACTAAAACTCTCTAGATTTAGGTTCTGAGGTTGCTTCTCCCCTTTGTGGGCCATAAGCATAAATCCTCACCTCTTAGACATTTCCATAACTTTGTATTATGGAATTATAAGCCCTAAACTTCTAATAAAAATTCAACTCAAATAAATAATTCAATTTCAAAAACATAAGCCCAACCATAAGATAGTTTGAGATGCTCGCTAAGTTTCCTAGCATCATGAGCATCTCCAGCTTATCTTCCTTTGACTTCGATAATAACTCTCTCTCTTTGATCAATCCCATTTGATCTTCCAAATAAACTAATCGATTGATAGTCCTACCTATTGAAATCTTTGGAGATAATAATCATTTACCTTAATCGAGAGTATTCCTAAGGAATCCCCTTCTTTAGGATGTAATTAACTATGGGGGCTTCCCCCTGTAGAGAACTTAACGAACCCGGTTTAAAATAAACCCTACTTTACTTTTCCATGTAAAGTAGGGGAAGAATCTCTGGTACATATGCAGACTCATTGTCCTTAGGAGTGCTTGTTGAGGTGATTAGGTCCATTATAGGGTGGTGACTTCTATCTTTCGAGATAGTACACCTCTCCTCAATATCATACCCGATCACCCACAATAAGAACATCTGTGGATCTACATGGTTTCCAAAAATTCATAAGAGAATGTATATTTCTATCTTTATTTTATTTCACATAAAGTGAAGATGGAAGTATACATTTCATTTTAGAAATCTCTATAAAATTTCACCACTGTTTGAATGAACCTACATTTAGTTACTAAATGCTATGAAGAGAAGAAAAGAGAAGAGAACTTCTCATCCATGCCTTAAGTAATTTCTAAGATAGATTCATTAATGATTTTTCTTTAATGAATATTTTATTATGTGTTTTAATTAACCCTTAGTTTAGATTTGCTCTAAATAATTCTATTCAATAAGAAAGCATCTTAGATTAATTAAGGTGAATTACTATCACATAACACAACCATTTATTTCTTTTCACCATGTATACCATGCATATGAATGATCCTAAGCATACATATACATGCAATGCAAATTTTAGCACACTTTGATGATGAATGCTAAGAGATATAATTTAAAATTTTGGATATTTCATGAATGCATGATTTTATTATGTAGTAAATAGGGATTCTTTATCTATTAACATAATGCACATTTATATGTATAAAAGATATAAGTGAGTACAACGCCATTATTTTTTACACCAGGGGTGTAAGGTACAAGACTACTTAGGGCTACTTAAAGCCTCACAACCCAGAGATGTCCAAACTAATATACTACTTTTCTTACATACATGTAAATGTACAAAAAGAAACAAATGGATGAAGAATCATGCAAGAGATTATATATTTGATTTGGTTGTATAATTTATATGTGTAAATATAAGGATCCTTCTTAAATGGATAGGAATGGATTTAAGCAAGTGTTGTGTTCTTTTCAAATGAACTATACACTTTGCAAATCCTATACAAGTCCATGTTAAGGAAGAGAAGAAAACAACTTAATACACATCTTATATGATCACATGCAAGCTTATAAGTATTTATAAATAGCATCACTTCATTCATAATCTTTAATTTATGGATTTTAGAAATAATTTTTGGTTTAATAGTGATAATAGACACTCATATTTCTAACTTTAGCCAACACATATAATTTTACATAAAGGAAATATTTTATTTAATTGATTTTTCAAAAAGAGATAAATGCATGACTTCATATGGCAAACAATATTTAGCATGCTTGAAAAGAAATAAAGTGATGTAAGCATATAACTTCATTCACCCTAATTAATTCTTAAAGACAATCCTATAAAATAAGATCATTTAAAATGAATCAAAATTCTTTAAAGAAAATTTTATTTTTGAATTTGATTTGACTTAGAAAATGTGAAAAGAGTTTGTTGGTCCTAACCCTTTCCCCCATGTGTGAATTGGTTTAATTTAATATTAGAACAATTAGGTTGATTTTATGTTTTATTTAGGTTAAGATGTTGATTAAATCCATTAATTATCCCTTACCTACACCACTTTAACATAATTAAAAAAATTATGAGCCAACATATGATATGCAATCACATGAAATTTAAATCAGCAATGCACCTAAGAAATAAAGGAGTCTAATGAAATTGGCTCACAATTATTGATTAATTAAGCTAAAATATTTAATTAAGTACTTTCATAACCATCATACACATGTAGTTTGATTATAATTTCCTTAAACTTACCTAAGGCTTTTGAACACCTAAGAATCTACCAAGCAGATTGATTAACCCCATATTGGTTTTGAAAGTTTGATTAGACTAATTAAATAGATCATTAGGATTAATCTTTAATTATATTTGGATTAAGGAAGAAAGGGGTTTAGGGAATAACTTAGGGAAAATATCCCAAATCCATTCCATAAACCTCCTCCTTGCTTAAATAATATTTAATTATCTCAATTAAGGGATTAAATCACTATTCATATGCTTAATTACTCTTAATTACATTAAGGGGGTGATTAAGGGGTTTATTAATTAATTTCTAATTAACTCATTGATAAATTCTAAGAAAATTAAGGGAGGCAAAAGTCCTCTTAAACATGCTAAGAAATTTGGAATTAATTAATTAATCAAGTAATTAAGATAATTAAATTTTAATTAAACCCAAAAAAAAAATTCACGTTCAAAATTAATTAGAAATAAATTTATTGGACTCCCCTCTGAAATACCTTTAAAATGAGCCCTCATTTATATTTTTTTGAATTTTTTACATTTAATTATGATTTTATGAAGTTTTTATGATTAATGGATAATTAAAAATCTAATTAATTAACTAATCCATTGCCATGGACGCCGACGCTTTCCATGTGCGTGATGAGATTGGTTATTTAAGTTATCACATCGCGCATCAATTAGCGAGACACGCTTTCCGGGCCATCCGAGGATCGAATGGTCGATTAATCTTGATTCTAAAGAATTTAAATAGAGATCTAAGCATGATTAAATAAACCGGCCCATCCAAAACATGCGGGATGGATGGTGTGTGATCTATCTCCTCCCAAGCAGCGAGAGACGGATGCCGTCTGTCGATCGTCGCTCAATCCGAGCTCGGATAGAGTTCAAACTCACCCCATACCTTCGGAGGGGCACAAACAAGAGATCCAACAGCTAAGATCTAATGGGATTATAATTTCCTTCACAAAGGACCAAGCAATTTTTAAATTAGGATCGGTTTTGACCAATACCACGGGAGGCTATCACCGGTTGTGGTGAGATTTTATATTTCTGCCTTCATCTATCCTCTTTTTTGGAAAAGGATAAATGAAGAAAAAAATATACGTCTTTGTTGGGACACCATGTAGATCTGCATATGTTCTTATTAAGGTGATCGAGTACGACATTGAGAAAAGGTGCACTATCTTGAAAGATAGAAGTCATCACCCTACAATGGACCTAATCACCTGAATAAGGACTCCGAAGGACTGGGTCTTCATATATACCAGAGATTCTTCCTCTACTTTACATGGAAAAGTAAAGCAAAGTTTATTTTAAACTGTTCGTTAAGTTCCTATGGAGGCAAGCCCACATAGTTAATTACATCCTAAGGAATAGATTCTTATACTCTTAAGGTAAATGATTACAAAAGATTTCAAAGATAGTACTATCAATCAATTGGTTTATTTTTGGAAGATCAAGTGGGATTGATCAAGATGAGGGAGTTATTATCGAAGCCAAAGGAAGATAAGTAGGGGATGCTTATGATACTAGGAAGCCTAGTAAGCATCCCAAACTATCCTATAATTGGACTTTATATTTTTGAAATTGAAGTGATTTATTTATTTGAGTTGAATTTTTGTTAGAAATCTAGGACTTATAATTCCATGACACTAGATCATAAAAATGCCTAAGAAGTGAGGATTTATGCTTATAGCCCTCAAAGGAGAAAAGCAACCTCAAAACCTAAATCTATGGAGCTTTGGCGAGGGCCGGAGCACGACCTAAATCTAAGGCAAAAATGGATATATGGTTTACCTCCACAAGAGAGGATAAACTACCCAACTGTTGGACTTACAACCGCCAAGGGGTGGCCGACAACTAACTCCTCCTACGATTTTAAATACATGTAGGCAAGTCACATGCTTTTGCAGATAACTAAGCGTTGTTTATTTAGACGTCACACTCTAAGAGACTAGATCATGTAGGACATGATTTAATGACTTAAATGCAAATTTTTTTACATTTTATTTTCATTTTTGGAAAATTGATTTGACATAGGCTTATATAATTCATATGTCTAATGCATAAGAAATTAGATTATGGACCAAAATCAGCAAAAAAGGAGGTGAGTTTCCACCATGGCTCTCAAAGGTCAAGCTAAGTTTCGCGGAGGAAGCCCTCCAAATCAAGAGTGAAGCAATATGCTTTTATGCATGATGTAAGAAAGAAAATACAACATCCCTAAGAGAGTTGCTAATTCTTTTATCTTGAGTTATAACCTAGGCTTTAAGTGAGGTTATGAGTTATTTAGTTTTAGTTTTGAGTTTCTTAGTTGGATAGAAAATTTATTTTTTCCTAAGAGTCTAATCGTCATTTAGGCCATACAACAACTACCAAGAAATTAAGAAACTAAAAATATCATGTCATTTCTAAGCACAAGCTAAATAAATATCAATCAATTTATAAAGTTAGCAAAAGAATAAGAGACCTTTATGGTCGCACCACCACAAACCCAAAAAAGACAAATAAGTGTGAGCTCTAGCCTTATACAACCTAGATTACAAATGAATTAATTACAATTAAGGAAGTTCATGTTATGGGGGTCTTCATTCTTCTTTTCTTTCTTTCTTTCTTCTTTTTTTTTTCTGTTGGTTGGTTGGAATGTGGATGCTCCAAAAGCTTCACATGATACATAAGATATAGTCTTATAACCAATGTTCATCCTAATACCCCATAACATTCATTCCAAATCCTAATTGTAAAACTACATGAAAATGCAAAGTAAATCTAACGAAAACTTGCAAAATAGAGATTAGCTAAACAAACTAAACAATCCCAAGCATGTATATGAATAGATTGGACTTAACACCCCACACATGGATAACCAAGTCCACCTGGCCTGTTTTGGATTATGCTTAGGGGTATAAGCAACCTGTACAGCAAAAGCATTTATATTTTTATTACATATCACTTAAGCACAATCCCCTACAGAAGGCAATAGTTAGACTAAGATCGCCTACCATTCAGTCTACGCACATACACCCTAACATCCAGACTAAAATATTACATAACAAAATAAAAGCAAATATCAAGCCATGCACCGCCCTAACCTAAAGCTAGAAGTTGTGACTTAGTCTAATGTGTTTTAAGGTGTGGTATGCTTAGTTAAACTTTAAGGTTGAAATTTTCTAAGTGTGAAAGGGTTCAACTTAGAGGGTGGTTTCATTTAAGTGATTTAGTTGATTTGGTTATTTTATTTGATGATTTGATTTGGGTTTGAATGAGCATACAATTAATTACTAAGTGTTGTAAAGAGAAGAAAAGAGACAGAACTTCTCTTCCTCCCTACCTTTAGTAATTTTAAAGTAGATTTATTATTGGTTTTTATTTAGTGAATATTTTATTATGTGTTTTAATTAATCCTAAGTTTAGATTTTTCTTAAATAAACATATTCAAAGAGAAAGGCATTTTAATATTAGGTAAAGTGAATTTCTATCACAAAACACACAATAATTTATTTTGCCAACATGTAACATGCATATGGATGAATCCTAAGCATATCTATACATGCAAATGGAAATGTTCAGCACACTTTAATGATGCATGCTAAGAGAGTTTGTTTAAGAAAATTTGGAATGTTTCATGTATGCATGTTTTTGTTAAGTAGAAAAGAGTGACTCTTTTATCCATTATTCACATACACATTTACATGTATGAAAGACATAAGAGTCTGCCATTGTTCTACACCGTGTAAGGTACAAGACCTACTCTACTTAAAACCCTCAACCTCGGATGTCCAGACTAATATACCATTTTTTTTAAATACATGTGCATGTACAAAAGCAAATGAATGGATGAAGAGTTATGCAAAAAAAATTTTGTTTTATTATACAATTTATATGTGTAAATGTGAGGATACTTTTTAATTCATAACATGGAAGTGGATAGGAACTGATATAAGCAAGTATTGTGTTCTTTTAAAAGAACTATACACTTTGCCAATCCATCCAAATTCATGTTTAAGAAAAGAGAAGGAAAGTCACATAATACACATCTTTATATTATACTCACATACAAGATTATAAATAATTATAAGTAGCATACCTTTCAATTGTAATGTTTAATTTATAAGTTTTGAAAATAATTTTGGATTTAGTAGTGATAATAGCCATTCATATTCTTACTTTAGCCAAATATGTAATTTGACATAAATGAAATATTTTATTCTAGTTTGCTTTTTCAAAAGACTTGAATACATGATTTTCATATGATATACACATTTAGCATGCTATGAAAGAAATAAAATAATGTAAGTATTTAATTTCACTCACCCTAAGTAATTCCTAAAGACAATCCTATGGAATAAGATAATTTAAAGTGAATCAAAGTTGGTTTAAGGAAATTTTATTTTGTTTTGATTTGATTTGAATTTAGGAAATGTGAAAAGGTTTGTTTGGTAACCCATATTCCACATATATGTGTTATTTTAGTTTGTTTTTAGAACTATTATATTAATTTTATATTTTTTTTAGGTTAGGGTGTACATTAAGTCCATTAATTACCCTTTACCTACATCTCTTTAACATATTTAACCAAATAATTATGAGCCAATGTATGACATAAAATCACAAGAAATTTAAATCAACAATGCACCTAAGAAAGAATGGGGCCTAATACATTTGGCTCACAATTAATGATTAATTAAGCTAAATGGTTTAATTTAAGTACTTTCATAACCCTTCCCACACATATGAGTTATATATGATTTTTTTAAACTACTTAGGTTATAGAACATCTAAGTATCTACCCAAGAATGAATTGATTAAGTTCTGGAATGTTTGGATTTTTAAATTTTGATTAATTAAGCCATTTAATTAAGTGATTAAACTATTTAATTAATTTTCACCTTAATTAGATCTTTATCCAAAATGAAATAAGCTTAGGGGAAATGATTTGGGAAATAACACCTAATCTCATTCCCTAAGTCCATTCACTGTTCTAAGTTAATTATTTATCACTGTTTAATAGGTTAATTAATCATTTAATTAATTAAGAGAGTAATTAGGAATGAATCAAGAAATTATCCTAATTAAACCATTAATAAATTCCAAAAAAATTTGGGGAGGTAGGAGTCATCCTACTAAATATACATGAGAAGTTTGGAATTAATCAATGAAATAAATAGGGAGTAATTAGCATAATTACATTCCCAGTAAAACCAAAATTACATGACATTTATTGTTCAAAATTAATTAAATTTAATTTCATATTATTCCCCTTTGAAATATCTTCAAAATGCATTTGAGTTTGTATTTTTCTAATTTTTCTACATTTAGTTATGTATTTTGAAGTTTATGTGATTAAAACTTAATTAAATCCCTAATTATATAGTTAATCTATCTAGTATGGACCGACGCGCACTTTCCACGTGACGCGATAGGATTTGCTATTTTAGTAGTCACATCGGCTACACATTCAACTGGCAGCGCTACGCACTTTCCCTTGGACCGTCCGATCTCAAGATCAAGCCCGTGGTATTAAAGGGATTAAAATGCCGATCTAACGTGGATTAATCAGGACCGCCATCCAAAACATGCGGGATGACGGTCCATGATTTATCCCTGAGCTCGCCTGTGGGAGAGGGTAACCGTTCATCTCTTAGGGCTTGATCCGAGCTCGATTAAGCTCGAATTGAGCTAAAATTGAACCCACGCTATCATCATGAAAAGAGATGAAGATCTAACGGTGGAAATCACTTTGGGTGAAACTTTCTTTTATAAAGGACCAAAAAAAATTCAATGCAAGCTCAGTTTTGATCCATACCGCGAGGCTATCACCGCTCCCAACCCGAGGTAGCTTGCCTAGTGGAGAAAGCTCTGAAGGTTTGAGAGCTTGAAGTTGACTAGATCCTCCAATTGGCCAAAGTCCTCCTCCTAGGCTTGCAACTTTGATCAAACTCTCCCTTCACGTACCTTGGAAGCTTGGATGAAGACTTGAGTGAGCTCGATTGAGTCCTCTCAAAGTGCTTGAAGGAGGAATTGAGCTATGGTTGAGTAATGAATAAGTTGGAGAATTCCTTGAGCTCCCCTATTTTCGACTAAAGAAAACTGAGAATGGTGAAATCAAAGTAGCTTGGGAGACCTTGGGGAAGCTTGGAATTACTTCCTCTAAGTTCCTAAGCTTCAATCGAATGTGAGTCTCTGAAGTTCAAGTGAAATTAGGGGGAGTATATCTCCCCCTAGAAGGATCAGACAGTCGAGCTTCTCCTTGTTGTTTTGATTAAATTGATCCCACGCAGTGAGTTGGTTAGGCCATTTTCAGTGGCATCTAATTTGGTTTGGCCAGAGAGAGGTAGTGGAGAAGTTTTCATGTGCTAAGGAGAGTGTGGGAGGTGATCCCATGTGCCTATTTTGAGTGAGGTGGTCGGTTTTAGCCTTGAGTTGGTGACCCAAACTCATTGGGTCATGTGCACCACTCTTATTAGTGTCAACTTGGTTCACTAAGAGGGTGTCAAGTGGTCATGAAAGGATATGACCAAATTCCAAGTAGAATTGGCCATGGGTTTCCCTTTACCTAGGGGTAAAATGGTCATTTGACTTTGATTTCACTTTAGACAGATTTAGAATAATTTAAAATTAGGTTAGTCCAAATGTCAAGGAATTTGGAGTTAATTTGATATCATTTGGCTCATGTTGACCCATTTAGGTCAAAATGGGTCAACTTGGGTCAAGTTGACCAATTGGTCAAATTGGGTCAAGCTAAGGGTTGGGTCAAGTTCATATAACCATTTGAAATATTTTAGTGTCTTTGGTTTGGTTCATTTGATTTCATTTATGTCAAATGGGTCAAGTTGACCAATTTTACTCATTTGACCTAATTGGATTAGGTCATGGGTTGCTTTAGGTTTGGTTAGTCATTTGAAATATGTTGCAAGCTTTGGTTTCAATCAGTTTTGGTTTGGTTTGATTTTGGCTCAATTTGACCTTTTAGGTCAAGTTGGGTTCATGGTATTTTGGGCTAGGTTGGTTCTAGTTAGCCAATTAAGGCTTTGATCAAGTTCAATAAGTGGTTTAGAATGAACTTGACCCATTGGTTTCAATCAATTTAGCTTAGATCAAGTTTTGACATATTTTCACTTTTAGGTCAAGTCAACTTGGGTCAAGTGGTCAATCTAGGTTAGGCTCAAATGGTGACTTGGTCAAGTTCAAACATTGATCATGAATTTGTTTTGATTAATGGTTTCGATCAATTTGGCCTATTGTGAATTTTGGCTAGTTTAGGTTTCACTTTGGCTAAGTGTTGACTTGGTCAACCCTTAAGTTTGACTTGATTTGACCCAATTTGAGTGATTAATCATCTCATGATGATTGTTGCTCATAATGTGAGGTTTAGGTGGGCTTAGTTCAATCCAATTTAGGTAGAATTATAATTTGGCTCAAAAATAATATTTAAGTCACTTTGGGTCAAGTGAGCCTAAGTGGGTCAATTGACTTGATCAAAGCTTGAATCAAGTTTGGTTGAACTCACATATGGACTTATGATTGAAATATAAATCTATTTGCAAGTGATTTGGAGTCAAATGAGTTTTGATTCATTTGACAATTTCAAGTTCAAAATAGTGGACATGAATTTGATTTGGGTTTGATTTTTGAATATAGTTTTGATTTGATGATTGAAGTTTGTGTTTATATTTGGTTTCATGATTGAATGATTGATTGAATCATGAAAAAAATCAAGAGTTTGGCTTGATTTGAGTTTGATTTGGCTAAGTTCAAGAATTTGACATGAAAGGCTTAGGTTGGATTTTGATTAGATATGAATTTTGAATTTGGTTTTTAGATATTTTAATTTATATTTCATTTATATTTGTGAATATAAATGAGAATGTAAATGGGTTATGAAAAAATTTCTTGAATTTGAATTGGATTTGATTTGAGCTATGTCCATTAGATGGAATCAAAGTGACTTAGAAAAGATTTTGGATTTGAATTTGAATTTTGGATTTAATTTTGGTTATTTACATCTCATTTATATTTGTGAATATAAATGAGAATATAAATGAGTTGTGAGAAAATCTTTTGAATTTGAAGTCATTTGGATTTGAATTTGGCTAAATCCTTAAAATGAAATCAAAGTGACTTAGGAAAGATTTTTGGATTTGGAATTTAATCATGGGTTTCAATCATTTGGAATTGATTCATGATTTGAGAAAATCTATTTGAAATGATTTAAGGTTTGTATTTGAAGTTGAATTGATTTTGGTCAACACCGGTGCTTCCAACGGAGGAGGTAGCTTCGTCTAGTAGAGACAAAGCCCTGTTGAATGTATCAAGCTTTGATTTGAAGTGGATGTCTTGGTTGACCAAGCTCCCCTTCAATGGCTTGCGGCTTTGGTCCTCCTTCCATGGCTTGGTGACTTGGGAAACACCTTGAGTGAGCTCGACGAGGTGCCTTGATGGTGCTTGCAAGTTTAATTTGGGTTTAGTGGAGAATTGGATGAGCTGGAGTTGGCTTAGGCCTCCCCTGTTTCAGCTTTGAAGAAAACCGAGAAGAAGAAAATGGGGGGAGCTTGGGAATGCTTGTCAAGGCTTGGAGAAGCTTGCTTTCAATTCCTAGAGCTCAATCGAATGCAATGCATGTGAGTTGAGTAGGAATGACGGGGAGTATATCTCCCCTCCTTGGATCAAATAATCGAGACTAGCTTTGCCATTTTTGATCAATTGCTCTGATTGATTGGTCAGTTTAGGTTGTTAGACACTCCATGTGATTCGTTTTAGGCATTGGAGGGGAGGAGAGGGAGTGCCCATGTGTTAGGTGAGTGTATGAGGTGATCCAAGTGGCCAATTCCCATTGGAGGGGCCTTTGGGTTGGCTCATGGCTCCAAGTGATTGGGTCATGTTCACCACTCTCGCCCAAGTGGACCACTAGAAAGATGACAAGTGGCCTTGAGGGAGAATATGATCAAATTCCAAGTGAATTTGGTCATAGGATACCCTTTGACCTAAGGGTAAAATGATCATTTAGCCTTGATTTTGATTTGGGCAGATTTGAAATGATTCAAAAATAGGTTGGGCCAAATTTCAAGTGATTTGGAGTTTATTTGATTTGAATTTGTTCAATTTGACACATTTAGGTCAAGTTGGGTCAATTTGGGTTTAGGTTGATCAATTGGTCAAATTGGATCAAATCATGAGTTTCAAGTTCAAATGATCATTTGGAGCCTATGGGTATCATTGGTTTGGTTCAATTTGATTTATATTTGGTTTTAGTTCATTTAGGTTCATTTAGGTCAAATGGGTCAAGTTTACCAATTTGACTCATTTGACCTAATTAGTCATGGGTTGGTTTAGGCTTGGTTGATCATTTGAAATATATTGCAAGCTTTGGTTTCAATCTTTGGTTTAGTTTGATTTCAAGTTGATTTGACATTTTAGGTCAAGTTGGGTTCATAATCAATTGGGCTAGGTTGGGTCTAGTTAGTCAATTGAAGCTTTGGTCAAGTTCAACAAGTAATTTATAATAAATTTGACCCATTGGTTGCAATCAATTTGGCTTAGATCAAAATTTGACCCATTTTGACTTTTAGGTCAACTTGGGTCAAGTACCAATTGGTTTGACTCAATTGACTTGATGATCATGCTCAATCATTGACATGGATTGGTTTAGATCAATGGTTTCAATCAATTTGACATATGGTAGAGATTTTAGCTAGTTATTTCATTTGGGCTAAGTATTTACTTGGTCAAAGGCTAGGTTTGACCTGATTTGACCCAATTTAAGTGATTGATCATCCTAGGATGATTGTTGCTCACAATATGAGGCTTAGGTGGACTTAATTCAATCCAATTTGGGTTGAATTAGAATTTGGCTCAAACGAGTTCTTTAGGTCACTTTGAGTCAAGTGAGCTTGGGTCAATTGGCTTGATCAAGGCTTGATTCAAGTTTGGTTGAACTCACATATGAACTTATGATTGAAATATAAATCCAATTGCAAGTGATTTGGAGTCAAATGTGTTTTGATTCATTTGATAATTTCAAGTTCAAAAGATGAACATGGGTTTGACATAGGTTAGTTTGATTTTGGTTTGGTGATTGTAGTACATGCTTATATTTGTGTATGTGATTGAAGGAATGATTGTCTGAAGAGAAAATCCAAAGGTTTGGATTAATATGAGAATAATTTGGCTAAGTTCAAGGATTTGACTTGAAATGGCATAAGTTAGATTTTGGTTGAATTTGAATTTGAGTTTTGAATTGGTTTAGATTATTTGAATTTATATTTCATTTATATTTGTGAATATAAATGAGAATATAAATTGATAAAAAAAAATCTTTTGAGTTTGGAGTGATTTGAATTTGGTTTGGTTAAATTCAAGTATTTGACTTGAAAGGGTATAAGTTGAATTTAAGTTAGATTTGAACTTGAGTTTTGAGCTTAGTTTTGTTATTTGAATTTATATTTCATTTATATTTATAAATGAGAATATAAATAGTTATGAGAAAATCTTTTGAATTTAGAGTGATTTGAATTTAGTTTGAGCTAAGTCCATAAAGTGAAATCAAAGGGCTTAGGAAAGATTTTAGATTTGAATTGATTGGATTTAATTATTTAAAAGTGATTCATAATTTGAGTTCAAGCTATATGGTAGGCAAGTATTCCTAATACCCCTAAGGAATAACCTATTTCTATGACTAACTTTTCTAAGTCTCTAGAGTTAGATTAAATGTTCATCTAATCACTAGAAGTATCTAAAGACTAAGAAACTCTTAGTATTTAAATGAGTCCTTATGTCTAGGATGAAGAAGTTGAAAGCTCACTCCAAAAGAGAGGTCAACACCTTCCTAATCATTAATTTTTTCTCCTATACAAAGTACAACAATTCAAACCATTAATAGTCACCCAACACCCAAATTTTTGAGTTGGCGATCATTCAACACCTAACCTAATGTACGACATTTGTCAAATGCCAATTTTCGATATCTGTCTTCCTAATAGCTAACCCCTCCTACAAGAAGAATGACTTAGTTGACCACCAACTCTCACCTAATGTTCTATCCAATATATCCCAATACCTAACATATTTTAACTATTAGCTCACCTTAATTCTTGAACTCACCTCCAACAAGAAGAACAATTAAGCAAATCACTAACTCAATATTACAAATTATTATTACTGATGGTTTCCAAAGATCAACAAATGCTAAGGACTAACATTTGATACTCATCAACTACTAACATTTAACGACTATGTTTTTGATCATCGATCGCTCCTCTTCTAAAGAGTAACTCATACAACAATCCACAATTGATTCATGATAACTTTGAACACCTTAAAACTCCACCTTCAACCATATAAAATACCTTTGATAATTCATGCTTACTATATTGTACTAATAATTTTCCAATATAGAAAATGGCATCATTTATAATACATCTTTCAAACAAACAAAAATAATTTTAACTACACCAAATCCTTAATTTTTCCCCTTCTTAGAATTTCTACAATAAAAACTTCATATCAGTGATGTATTACTCATAATTTACTTGTATAAAATTTTCTTTTATACTAAGATAATGAACTTCCTCTACTAAAATACTCCAATACCCAACAATACCACAACCATAATTTAGAGTACATGTATATTAATGATTACATTGAATTTGTTTGCAGAACGGTCTCCAACCATAAAACTATCCTAGCCACATTGTCATGTGTTGATTCATCTATCCTAAACCTCCACAAAAATAATGATATAATTACCTCCACACAAAAAAAATAAAAAATAAACAATAATAATAATAATAATAACTGCAGCTAAAGCCTAACTATACAGCTTGGAAAATATATCTTAAAAAATCAGAAAATTTTCTAGTTTCATTAATTGTGCATCACTAAAAATCAACATTAAATTTCAAGAATTTCCCAAAAAAATTTCTCATTAATAATGTTGGAAACATAATGACAAATCTAAAACCTCAAGAAAATCTTCAACATCAGATAATCCACTCAAGCTGGATCTTGATGTAAAAGCAGATTTAAACTATAAGAAAATATTATTACAAAAAAACCATATATATATATATATATAGAAGCTATTCACAGCCATTAAGTTACATTTGATAATCAGAAGAATCAATGAAGCTTTCATATTGAGTGCCTTCGATTACCTCAATCACAGACTTCCAATTCTCAATCTGCTGTTTCAGTGGACTTGTATGAATCTTCACATGACGGCTTACTAATCTTCTCTGTGGTACATTAAGGAATTCCAATACATCCCTCATCTTCTGTAGGTAAAGAGAACCATAATTACGAGATCTTTTATAAATGAGCTTAAAAAAATATAAGGTGATTCAGCATTCTAATATATTTATGTCTAATATCTAAATATTTATATTTACTTGTACATGAAATAGTGTATTTCCCTTCAGATAGATTAGTATGTCATATAAATAAATATAAAAGTTTAGATATTAGATAGACAAATATATCATAATTCAGAAGCATTTATGTAAAACTCCAAAAATATAAGATGCATTAAGAAGCTTTGTAAAGCATACAGTTTGATTCTGAACAAGATCCTCATAATATAGAACCATGTGGCGACAGCGCTTGAAGTTATGCAAAAGCATCAGTGGCCCATCTGTTCATTTCTTGCATAGTAACCATTAAATGTTGGACATCTAGCTTGGGCTTGAATCTTGCAAGGATATCTGCCTTCATAACCATTTTATTTAGGGAACAGATATTAGAAAACAGTTCATTAAGGATCTCCTTAGGGCAGCTTACTCTCAACTGTGCTTTCAGAAATCAATCACATTTCCATTTAGTTATAGCTTTCTTAATGTTTTCAAAAAAAATTATAGTTATGAGAAGCAACTTTTTTTACAACTAAATCTGCCAAGTTATTACCCATCTTTTTAAAAGGAAAAGAATTTATAATATCCAAAGGAACATTCAAAAAAAAAAAAAAAATTCACCACAATAGTTTTATAAATATTTTTACAAACAATAACGGCTATCTCAAGCAGACCCTAAGTATGATATTTTGTGTTAGAGAGTAAAGAAGAGGTCCATACTTCATCTTTGGAATGCACATGAGCTCGATGAGTTCCATTCAGTTGTTTGGCTTTTTGATCGTGAATGTTTGCGAGTAAGGAGACCAGCCGTCGAAGATGATTTCTCCTAAACAGAAGGATTGTAGAGACGCCGCGATGATTGAAGTACTCAACAATCTCATCATAATGATCCATCAGTCCCTGCAAAAGCCATAGAATCACTGGAGAGAAGAAAGCTTCATAACACCATTCAAAGGGCATGAGGATAGCAGTCATTAATGGTGGGATAGAACATCATCGCCTATAATTAATGTCAACATCAACCAACAATATAAAAAAATTAGGTGTTAAAAGGTGGTAGATGATGAAGGTGTTCTTACTTAGAGAAGATTCTATTCATTTCATTTATACATAAGATTGAACTATCAAAATGGATCCCCTTTGATCATGCAATATATATTTTTACATCAGTGTCCTCCTATTTAACTCAAGATTTAGCACTATTGGTTTCATTGGATTCATCTTATTAAGGTATTCATCTTGACTATAAATATACAAAATTGAGAGAACAATTGATCCTACAAATGGCGCTGAAAAGTTATCAATTATGTTTCTAAGTCTTGATTAAAGTCTATTTAAACTTTGATATAAGCATGTTTGACATCATTAGGTTTGTCTCATCCAATCACATTATCTTAACTATAAATTTATTAAAATTGATGTTCAGATGATTTCAAAATCAATTTTAAAAATTTTTTAATTAAAAATTTAGGTAATTGAGATATGAAATTAGGTCAAAATTTGTGCTTAAGTAGTTAAGTTTTCAAGTGGCATTTCAATTGCTACATATTTTCATCTCAAAAAAAATAAATAAATAAATAAAAAATAAAAAGATAAAATTACAATTCCAAAGGAATTCTAAAATTGGCCCCATTATCTGGACATCAATATGAACCTCTCCTTGAAGTCCTGAAGCAAGTTATTCCTCTTCAATTATGATTTCACCGTTTAATGGAGTTGCCGGATCTTTTGTGATGAAGAATTATACTCAAAATTATTTTCAAATGCTCTTCTAGGGCTAAAATTTGCCAAACTTGAGTATGGAATGTAGAAAAAATAATCTCAAGCATTCCAAAATGCCAAAAAAAGGCTTGAATGGTCGTGAGTGAAACTAGCTTGTCAATTGGTCAACACCAGCAACACGGCTACTCATATTCATGTGCACAATGTAGTGCTATTGCTATTGTTTAATGTTTTATTTTTATTTTTCATTTAAAATTGTGGTTATTTTTAAGAGAAGTTATTTGAAAAGTCCACATTTTTATGTATGCATTGAAATATCTAAAAATCACCATAAAATGTTTAAAAAAGTCTCGCTAATTTAAAATTTTACTATTTCTCCAACCAAATCCTATGAATGCTCCATCCACATACTAATTTCTTGAAAAAAAATATAAAAAAATTAACTTGAGAGGCAAAACTATAAGAAGCATCAGAGATTCAAAATTTCTACAACGAGGTTTCAATCTTCTACTACAAGAGAAGTTGATGGGGTATCATTAATTTGGGCAAATTTGAACCAAGATGAGAAGCTTGAGTTTATGAGGCAAAGGGTTTCCTTCCAAAAAGAGATTAAATGTCCGTCCAAAGTACAAAAATCATGCAACGAGAGCCTAATCTTCCTTCGGAAAAATGGTGACAATCTTCTTTAGATGAATTGAAATTGAGAGAGCAAGGTTCATTTTTTTACAACAAGGCTCCAATCTTCGCTGATGACATTCTTCTTGTTGATAAAGACTAGAGAGGGAGTCCAACAGAAACTTGAATTATGGAGGTCAACTCTAGAGTCTAAAGGTTTTCGTCTAAGTGGATCTAAAACTGAATATATGGAGTGTAATTTTAGTTGTAGAAGTTCTAGTGGTAGTGTTGTGACATTAGGTGAACAAGTCATTAATAAGAGTGAGTGTTTTATATTTATGCTCTATTGTTCAAAATGATGGTGAAATAGATAGAGATGTTATTAGTAGAATTCAAGTTGGTTGAAGTGGAGGAATGCATCTAGCCTATTATGTGATAGAAAAGTTCCACTTAAACTTAAGGGAAAATTTTATAAGATGGTGATAAGACCGCAATGACTTATGGTGAATGTTGGCCAATAAAAGAGAAGCATAAGACTAAGTTAAGTGTTACAGAGATGAGGATGCTTACGGATGAGTGGCTTTACTCTTAGAGATAGAATGCAAAATGAGTATATTCGGGAAAATATTGGAGTAGAGAAGAGGATAAGAGAGTAGATGGTTTGGCCACATAAAGCCGATCACCCATGACCGATTAGAGAGTAGATACATTAGATTTGCCTTTATGTTAAGAAAGGTAGAGGTAGACCTAAAAAGACTTGGTTAAGATGTATTAAAAATGATCTTAGTATACTTGATTTAAATGAGAATTTGACACATAATAGGACACAATGGAGATGAAGGATTCATGTAGCCAACCCCACCTAGTGGGATTAAGGCTTGTTGTTGTTGTTGAAGACTCCAATCTTCCTTCAAAAGAGAGGTTGATTGTCTTTGTTTGAATGAATTTGAACCACGAAAAGACCTAGGTTCATTTATTTCTAGGGGAAGGCTCTAGTTTCCTCTAAAAAAGAGGACCACTATCCACATATAGACAAAGTTGGCTTATCTAAATTTAGAAGAATGTGGGCTATCTGCATTTAGATGAAATTGAACTAAGGATAAAACATAGTTTTCCTCCTTAGGCTCCGATTTTCCTATAAAAAATAGTCAATTGTCCCCAAACTCGATATCTATTAAGGCAATGAAGATTAATGTGGCTAAATGTCATCAGCAGGGAGATACAAAGAATATGATAAAAAAGGCCAAGGCCAATGTAAGTCTTGTTGATCAATGGATAGTATCCCTATATGTCAAAGAAGATCTTACTAATGTGATAAATTTAAGCATTGTATGTCATTTTTCATTCATATGAGAACTAAGCTTATTACATGGTGAAAGAAGTTGAGATATAAATACAAGATTGCTCCAAGGATCAATTTTGATAATAAAGATGATGAGACCATAAGAGCCTTCAAGTATTCAAAGGAAACTTGGCATTCATCCATTTACTGAAAGCAAATACTATCAACACACATTAGTATCTTAAAAATTGAGTACTCCAAAGCAAGCTAGAAGATAGACAAGATTGTTGTTCACCCATTCAAGCATTGTCAGAGAACGTCATACGACAACAACAACAACAACATAAGGCAAATCTAATGCATCTACTCTCCTATCCGGGTTATCGGACGGCCGACACTTTATGTGGCCAAACCATCTAAGGCGACTCTCTCTAATCTTATCTGCCACCGGAGCTACTCCAACTTTTTCCCAAACATACTCATTTTGCATTCTATCCCTAAGAGTAAAGTCACCATCCACCAGCATCCTCATCTCGTAACACTTAACTTAGTCTTATGCTTCTTTTTATTGGCCAACATTCTCGCACTAAGTCATTGCGTTTTACCACCATCTTATAAAATTTTCCCTTAAGTTTAAGTGTAACTTTTCTATCACACAATAGGCTAGATGCATTCCTCCATTTCAACCATCCAACTTGAATTCTACTAATAACATCTCCATCTATTTCACCATCATTTTGAACAATGAGCCTAAATATAATCGCTCACTCTTATTAATGACTTGTTCACCCAATGTCACAACACTACCACTATAACTTCTATAACTAAAATTACACTCCATATATTCAGTTTTAGATCTACTTAAATGAAAACCTTTGACTCAATGTTGACCTCCATAATTCAAGTTTCTCTTGGACTCCCTCTCTAGTCTTATCAACAAGAAGAATGTCATCGAAAAGCATACACCAAGGTACATCTTCCGTAAATGCCTAGGAAGAACATCCATAACTAAAGCAAAAGATAAGGGTTTAAGATGATCCTTAATGTAATCCAAGCAAATAGGAAAATATTTTGCCAATCCTCCTTGTGTTTGGACACAAGTAACACTCTAGTATACATATCCTTAATGACTTGAATATAACCAATATTAACTTTTTCTATTCTAGAACTCTCCAAAGAACATCTCTTGAAACTTTATCATAAGCTTTTTCTAAATCAATATCATATGTAGATCCTCCTTACTTTCTCTATACTTCTCCATCAAACCTCTTAACAAATGTATAGCATCCATAGTAGATCTGGCATGAAACCAAATTGATTGTGAAAAACTTTTGTATCACATCGGAACCTATGCTCAATTACTCTCTCCCATAATTTTAATGTATGACACATTAACTTAATTCTCTATAATTTGCACACTCTTGTGCATCACCTTTATTCTTAAATATAGGAACCAACAAACTCTTCTCCACTCATCGACATCTTTTAGTCTTTAAAATAACATTAAAAGATTTGTAAGCCAAGAAATTCCTTGATCTCAAACATTTTCACACTTTTATTGGAATATCATCGTTATTGTTTTCATATTTCATTTTCTTTAAAGCTTCTCTAACTTAGATTTACTAATATCGATAAAATAAAATTCTCTATTTTTGTTTAGGGTATTAAAGTTGCTAAAATCAATCGTACTTTCAGATCATTCATTGAAAAACTTATCAAGATATCTCATCCACCTATTTTCAATATCATTTTCTAAGAAAAACACTTTATTATTTTCATCCTTAATACACCTCACTTGAACTAAGTCTTTACTTCCCCTATCTCTTTGGTTGGCTAACTTATACATACATCTTTCACCTTCTTTGGTATCTATATTGTATAAATTACTAAAAGTATATTTTTTTGCATCATATATTCTTTCTTAAAATCTCTACACATTATATCTTTCCCATCTCAATTTTTTACATCTAAACCAAATTTTATAACAATGCTTCTTTTTTCTTATCTTTTCTTACACACTCTGACTCCACCACCAACTATTTTTATTAAAAAAAAATTTTTCTTTTGATTCTCCAAGCATATTTTAATAACTTGCTTAATTTCATTTACTACTTTTTTCCACATACCATTAGCTTCCTTATGAACATCCCAAATTCTAAACTCTTGTAGCTTACTCTTAAAAATATTTTTATTTGTGTTCTTTAAGTGTTCTCATCTAATCCTAGAACAATAATTAATTTATTTTTCCTCTTACAATCTTTCATCTTAAAATCTAAAACTAATTGGGTACTTAAACTTTCACTTGGAATGATTTTACAATCTTTATAATCTAAAGCGATCTATTTTTTTATCGAAAATAATCAATCGTGTTTTCTAGATCCATTTTTATAAGTAATAATATGTTCATCTCTTTTCTTAAATAAAGTATTAACTATAAAATCATAAGCTAAATCAAAATCTAATATAATCCTACCTTCTTCATTAGTCACTTCAACTTCATAACATCATGAATACTTTTAAAATCTTCTACCACTCTACCAACATATCCATTTAAATCTCCTTCAATAAATATTTTTTCTTCAAGAGGTATCTTTTATATTAATCCCTCTAATTCATTCCAAAATTTTTTCTTTTGAGCATTACTTGAGGAGCATAAACACTTATAACATTAATAATCTTAGTATCAATAATAATCTTTAAAGCTATGATTCTATCTCCGTATTAATATTTATAATATTATCCTTCAAACTTATCTATAATCACACACCATTTTTTGGTTCAATTTTACACGAATACCAAAATTTAAAACCTAAACTATCAATCTCCTTTTCTCCCCAACCCATTTAGTTTCTTGAACACATAAAATATTTATCTTTCTATGAACCATAATATCTATTAATTCCATTAATTTACCTGTAAGAGTATATTAAGTTTCTAATCTAATTTTAGTTTCATGGACTAACTTCTTTGCCGCATCCATCCATAATGTGGGAACCCTTTATTTATTTAACACTCGGCGTGATGCACTTGCACATTTTCACTATATTCAAGCCATACAGTACTTCCGAGGGCCTTTATTACATGATTTAAAGGATTCATGTCATGATTATTTCGACAAGTTTTATTTGGTAATTTACTATCGCCTCCACTTGTCACATTCGGACTTGTCAGAGTATGCCATGAGGGTATAATATATTGGAATGCCTAAATCATTTATATGTTCATTTTAATCCCTCAATGAGTTACCATGAACCCCAAGAACATGCTTGAGGTGACCTCAAATGTGTATTTGGTTGGATTGAATCAAATCTTGTAACGTCAAAGGAGGTAAAAGCATTGTTTGAGGTTGGAGATATATTGCAACCTTTCATAACTTATTACTAGCATATGATCGACATGAACCTCCATGGTGATTGTTGCACCTTATAAGGTCATTGAAAACATTATTCATAAGATTAAAAAAAAATGACATCATCATTTCTCAATCCAAAGATCATGATCTAATAGCAATACCATCCTTGGTCAATTTGGAAGGAGGTGACTTCTTCATCCACATGTTTCATCTTGATTTGATAGTAACCAGAGTAATGGTCCATAAAACTAGATATTTGATGCCCAAAAGTGGATTCAACGAGTTGATTTGTAAGAGAAAAAAAATTTGCTCTTTGGATCAACCTTGTTGAAAACATACATTTTCCAAATCCTTTTGGGCTTCTTGATTCAAAAGCTTATTGACCTCTTGTTCTTTTGCTTTTAAGTAATCCAAAGATTTTTTTTTTTTTTTTAACAAATTCGAATGTTGAATCCAGCTTAAGAAAGAGAATGATTATCTCAAGGTTAATGTTGGGCTTATTAGTTGGCTTTCAAAAAAAAAAAGATCATGATTCTCAATGGGGAGTCCTCATACACTTACATTTCTTTATTAGAAAGTAGAGGCCAGACTTTATTTTCTCTTAATAATGGGATGGTGATGAGGGCCTCAATAGGAGAGGCTCTTTGCAGGCATCCACTTCTTGGAGGTCAAAATTATTAATGTTAAGGGGGACAAATGAATGCAAGTTACCTTTTTTATAATGATTGTGCCATAATTTTGTTTCCCCAAACCACACTAATTCTAGCAAAGGTCGTGAATCTCACCTTTACATAAATAATGAAAGTAACAGTTTCAAAGATTAACTGGACAGGCCTCCCTCTGATATTGTTGTAGCTTGACTCAACTTTGACTACCACAAATTAAATAGAGTGAGTCACTTATGGAGGAAACTTCCTAGTGTAATAGAGTGATAATCCATTCAACTCTCATCAGATGATTGTCTAACCCATATAGTGGTCCCTATAATCGATTAGAGATTTTTAATGACTAGACCAAAACCGAGAAAGTGAAGTAGAATTGGACATCATGAAACTCTTATTGTCAATTAAGATCGACTTGGCATCGAAGCTTGTGTCACCAATCTCAGTCCATAATAAGCAAGTCATGATGTGGAGTTTGGACAATTTCCAAGTCAAGTTGTCAAATGTTATGAACAATCAATGAGAGACTTAGAATCAACTCCTCGGGGGCAATATGATCAGAACTTGATTAGATAATAATGGTCTTCCAATTATTACATCAATTTAATCGATAACTTGGATATTGTTCTATTATTACTTCTACGATTGTTGCCCCCAAATCAGGTTAGTGTCAATATAGGCATGTTGACTTAGGCAAAGCAACCAAGATACGCCTATCAAATTAATCTTTCAATCTCATCCTCTTGTTGTCTGCACTACTCAATGTTATGCTCATAACTCCAATGGATGTGGTTGTAATGACCCTAACATCCAATGTTTGACTTGAGTTGTTGCAACCACTTAATAGTCTCCTCATCCTAAATGTCAACTAGAATGTTAAGGTGGGAAATGTTTAATGGGTGTATACTTCTCTTGTTTGGACTCATAGTGTTGGTAAGGTGACCATGGAGATAACTTGATTTCTCAATTACTCATGTTTTCTTCATTGGATGGTTGGGCAGTCCCCTCCTGAGCTTTCATATAGTTACCTGAAGATTATTCGAATTGCTTCTAATGGGTGTTAATAGCCTCATCAGCTATAATAAGAGTCTCAACACTATAAATGAGGTTTACATGGAAGCAAGCCACATCATGTATAAGTGAGTAGAGAAAAATTGGGACAAAAACCTATAAGGAAAACAAATTACAATAGCATAAGGTCCACCCTTGGATTTAGTGAGATACTAAGGATTGGTACCCCAAGTTGAAAGATTGATTTCCTAATGTGATGAGAGATGTAAAAGGCTTTGTTTTTGTAGGCGCTACACTAATTTGCCATTAGAGGTGTTGTTAGTAATCAATTATATAGTAGACAATGTGATATGAGTTACTGCAAATGGTGTTAAACTATCATTCTAGATATGTGTCGCAATATAAGAGTATATGTGCTCAACATTACATTAAAATCATGCACACACAAATAAATGACTCACATCACAAAGGAATGCAAGAATTTTGTCATGTGAAACCCAAAAAGGTAAAAGCCACCCAAGTTAAAGTAGTTCTGCTACATAGCTTGAAAATTACAAGAAATCCAGCTTTCTCCATAGCAGAAGGAAATCAAATTTCAAGGTTTGAAATATATGTATATATGTTATATATATATGTCCTACTACAATAGTGATGGAGAGTATTGGAGAGCAATAATGGTGATGGATATCAATCTCAACGGATGGTGTTGTCCATGATGGTCGGTGTCAATCATGGACATCAACGTTAGTTATGGTGACAACGGATAGGCAACAATGGATTTTACTTCAATTATCTACAGCAATGGATACCAACATCAAAAATCAATGATGGATTTCTTTTGAATTAGAGGGAAGTGAACGACAACTGAAGTCTAGACAAGAGAAATACCAAAGATGACTAATTTGGATTCTAAATGATGGTAGGAGTTTGGAATTCTCTATTTGACATTCCTCTACACCAAAAGGCATCCCCAAATATATAGGAATAGAATCTATATACAAATTTTTGGAAAAGACAATCTGGTCATTTCTTTAAGAAAATTAAAATACTCTATCCAACAGTCAAAATAGACCACCTTTGCTCATATTATACTTTTTGAGCATCTCAATGTCCTACTCATAATTGAGCAACTTTAGACTCATTGAATTCATCTTATCGAGTTGCTCATTCTAATTATAAATAAGCAAAATTTGAAATTAATTTTAAATGGGCTAAAAAAGTTTTCAAGTATGCATATAAGTGCTTAACTAAGGCTTGTTTGGACTTCAATCAAAGTGTTCATGGCATCAAAAGATTCATATTATCAAATTACACTATTTCAACTATAAATTTATGAAAAAGAAGTTGGGATAACCTCAAAGTCAATCCCAAAAACTTACAACCCAAATAGTTAAGTGCTTTAAGAATTAAAATCAAGTCAAAATCAATGCATAAGTATTGGGTTCTATGGTGGCGTTTGCATTCATCTCGCTCGCTTACCTCTATCATTGATCTCCACTTGTTTCATTAGAGACTCTCTTAGTACTCTTTATTTATCTTGCTATCTTACTACTACTGGTCTTCATCGAAGCCATACAACCACTAGCCTCATATTTTTCATTCTGACATCTCATGTTAAAAAGGGAAAAAGTGGTGATTCAAAATACCCCCATCTATTGGCATAGGTTGTAATATAATAACTATTTGTGAACATGCATCGCTAGTTCATGGAAGGTAGAGTCAAACAAAGAAAGAAAAGACTAATGCTTTTTATAATAGGATATAGACAAGAAATTGGTGAAAAACATAGTTTCAACGGATTAAACAAAATTCATCAAGCGTAATTACATTAACAGGTTGCAATTTTTGGAATACTAGAGATCTCAAACAATGCTAATCGTTAAAAAGAAGAAGTTTAATTTTATCTTAAGTGTCAGGTAAAACAAATAACAAGACTAAATTGTTTCCAAACCTATTTGTCTTAACATTGAGGAACATCAAACAATAATGTTTGGTGGAAAATATTGCCTTGATTAGTATTAGGAATTACCAAGAGTTTACTTTTTCCTCACCAAAACTTGTTGTGTGAGGAAAACATGACCAAATGCGTAGGATGCTATTAGTTAAATGAATCAACATGACTGGTGCTCAAGAAGTATATGTCTTACATGATACTGTCTCATTTAGCAAACCAAGCTTTGAACCCAAAATAGGTCAATAAGGACCCACACAAGATTGAATTTTTTTTAGTAATAATTAACATAAACAAGCTACGATTTACATTGGAATTAAATACACAAGTATTAGGTTTGGTATCTCAAAACAATAGAACTAATAATAGATATCTTCATATTTACTTCTGTCAAAGTATCACTTCAAACATTAATTTATTTATAAGTTATGCATTTTCTTTACATTAGTTGGCCCATTTTATTTGTATTTTTTTAAAACAATTCAATGATGATGGCTGACAAGATTTATATTGCCCTTTTTTTTAACCTTATGTTAGTTCATATGGTTTGATACGATTTCAATTTTGATTCAATTTTAAGATAAAACTTTAGTTTATCAAAGTCAATTTTTTTCAAGCTAATCAAATTTTTGCCCGCATATGGACGGATGCGAGCAAAGAAGTTAGTCCATTAAACTAGAATTACATTAGGATCTTGGAATATAGGTACTCTTACAGGTAAATTAATGGAATTAATAGATATTATGGTTCATAGAAAGATAAATATTTTATATGTTCAAAAAATTAAATGGGTTGGTGAGAAGGCCAAGGAGATTGATAGTTTAGGTTTTAAACTTTGGTATTCAGGTAAGAGTTGAACTAGAAATGGTATAGGTGTGATTATAGATAAAAGTTTGAAGGATAATGTTATAAGTATTAAAGATGTGGAGATAGAATTATAGCTTTAAAGATTATTGTTGATCTTAAGATTATCAATGTTATAAGTGTATGCTCCTCAAGTAGGTTTGGAGGTAAGCTCAAAAAAAATTTTGAATTAGAGGATTCATACAAAAGATACCTCTTGAAGAAATAGTATTTATTGGGGGAGATTTAAATGGACATGTTGGTAGAGTGGTAGAAGATTTTAAAAATATTCATTGGTTATGGATTTTAGTGACTAATGAAGAAGGTATATTAGATTTTGTCTTATCTTATGATTTTGTAGTTCTTAACACTTTATTTAAGAAAAGAGATGAACATATTATTACTTATAAAATGGATCTAGTAAAACAGATTGATTATTTTTGATAAGAAAAATAGATGTTTAGATTGTAAAGATTGTAAGGTCATTCCAAGTGAAAATTTAAATACCCAACATCGTATTAGTTTTAGATTTTAAGATGAAAGGTTGTAAGAGAAAAATAAACTAAATTATTATCCTAGGATTAGATGGGAGACTTAAAGAACACAAATAAAAATATTTTTAAGAGCAAACTACAAAGAATTAAAATTTGGGATGTTCATAAGGAAAATTTAACGTTATGTGGGAAAAAATATCAAGTGAAATTAAGCAAGTTGCTAAAGATGTGCTTGGAGAATCAAAAGGAAAAACTTATTTTAATAAGAATAGTTGGTGGTGGAGTCAGAGTGTGCAAGAAAAGATAAGAAATAAAGCATTGTTATAAAACTTGGTTTAGATATAAAACTTCGGAGAATTGGGAAAGATATAAAGTGGCTGTAGAGATTAAAGCGATATATGATGCAAAAATTTAGCTTTTAGTGATTTATACAATAGATTAGATACAAAGAAGGTGAAAGATGTATGTATAAGTTAACCAAAGAGATAGGAGAAGTAAAGACATAGTTCAAGTGAGGGTATTAAGGATGAAAATAATAAAGTATTTTCTTAGAAAAGATATTGAAAATAGGTGGATGAGGTATTTTGATAAACTTTTCAATGAAGGATCTGAAAGTGATTGATTTTAGCAACCTTAATACCTAAACAAAATAGAATTTCATTTTATCGTCATATTAGTAAATCGAAGTTAGTGAAGCTTTAAAGAAAATGAAATGTGGAAAAGCGATAGGACGGATAATATTCCAATAGATGTGGAAATGTTTAGGAGATCAAGGAATTTCTTGGCTTACAAATCTTTTTAATGTTATTTTAAAGACTAAAAGATGTCGATGAGTGGAGAAAGAGTTTGTTGGTTCTATATTTAAGAATAAAGGTGATGCACAAGAGTGTGCAAATTATAGAGAATTAAGTTAATGTGCCATACATTAAAATTATGGGAGAAATTGAGCATAGGTTACGATGTGATACGAAGTTTCTCACAATCAGTTTGGTTTCATGTGGGTAGATCTACTATGGATGTTATACATTTGTTAAGAGGTTTGATGGAAGCATAGAGAAAGTAAGAAGGATCTACATATGATATTTATTGATTTAAGAAAGCTTATGATAAAGTTTCAAGATGTTCTTTGGAGAGTTCTAGAGGAAAGGAGTTAATATTAGCGTTTATATTGTCATTAAGGATATGTATACTAGAGCTGTTACTTGTGTCCAAACACAAGGAGGATTGATAAAATATTTTCCTATTTCAGGTGGATTACATCAATGATCAACATTAAGCCCTTATCTTTTTACTTTAGTTATGGATGTTCTTACGAGTCATTTACAAGAAGATGTACCTTGGTGTATGCTTTTGTATGACATTCTTCTTCTTGATAAGACTGAGAGGAGTCCAATGAACTTGAATATGGAGGTCAACTTTAGAGTCTAAAGGTTTTCGTTTAAGTAGATCTAAACTAATATATGAAGTGTAATTTTAGTTGTAGAAGTTTAGTGGTAGTGTTGTGATTTTAGGTGATCAAGTCATTAATAAGAGTGGCGATTGATATTTAGGCTCTATTGTTCAAAATGATGGTGAAATAGATGGAGATGTTATTAGTAGAATTCAAGTTGGATGGTTGAAGTGGAGGAATGCATCTATGTTATGATAAAAGTTCCTTAAACTTAAGGAAAATTTTATAAGATGGTGGTAAGACACTGACTTATGGTGCAAAATGTTGGCCAATAAAGAAAGCATAAGACTAAGTTAAGTGTTACAGAGTTGAGGAAGCTCGTGGATGAGTGGCTTTACTCATAGAGATAGAATGCAAAATGAGTATGTTGGGAAAAAGTTGGAGTAGCTCAGGTGGTAGATAAGATTAGGAAGAGTCGCCTAGATGGTTTGGCCACATAAAAGCGTCGTCCGATGACGATTAGGAGAGTAGATGCATTAGATTTGCCTTATGTTAAGAAAGGTAGAGGTAGACCTAAAAGACTTAGTTAAGATGTATAAAAAATGATCTTAGTACTTTAAATGAGAATTTGACACATAATAGATACAATGGAGACGAAGGATTCATGTAGCCGACCCCACCTAGTGGGATTAAGGCTTGTTGTTGTTGTTGTTGTTGTTGTTGTAATCAAATTGATGTGGTGCCTTGGGGATGTCTTTGTCCATGGAACTGAGTTTATGTGTTTGCTCACACAAGAGTTTTGGAATTACTTATTCTAATAAAAAAAGAAGAATAAAAGAAAATAGATTGTGTCGGTGGCATGAATTTTGGTTCCACTTGTAATATTTTCACTTGTTGAGCAACACTATTTGACGTTATCATACACATGATTAACTTGTGAGGGGCTTTTGGCTTGTAGTGGGTTTTCTATTTTTAGCATTCAACTACATTTTCATTGATTATGAAATTTAAAACAAAATTGAGAATTCTTTGATCTCTTGGGAATTAATTCAAATTTGACTTAAACTAACACTTAGCTAACCTTATTTACTATACATAGTTATGAGAAGTCAATAAATAGTGGTCTAAGCCATGTAGTTAAAAAAATTTAGCTTGAATAAATTTATTTCTAATTTCAAGTGTTTTGAGTGTAAAATGGATGTGTGATTCCTATGAGTGCAGTACAAATTGAATAACCTAATTCAGAGAAGTCATCTCCTTGCACTAGTGTAAGGCCTAATTTTCTTACCTTAAGCAAATTCATTACTTGTACTATGTCATCTACATAACTTATTATTACTATATTTAATGATTTTGATCTAAAGTGACATGTTATAAATCTAATTTTATCAAAATTAATTTGACTAACTAATTTTATTTGTTTCCAATTTCTTGCTAAAATTCTCAAATAATTTGGATTATTTTCTTATCAACTGATCTTAAATTTTAGCATCACCAATTTTCATTCAAAGAAAATTGTTAGATTAATTAGAAATTTGTGATATGTGAATCTACAGTTTTCCTTTGTATGAAAAAATATTTTGCATCATAGTAATTGCCTTAATAAATTTTAACACTGGATCACCTTGCAACATCTAATGATGAGAATGAGGTTTACCGATTCCATTTGAAGTTTATAGTCCATTAAAACTTCAAAACAAGGCAATTTAGTGAAAACCCTGCTCCTACACTTTGACAGCAGTGAGATCAAGTAGATCATAATTTGTCAATGCTTTCTTTGTTTTTGGTATCTGAAACATTCCTTTTAATCATCTAAGTCATAATTTGTATGCATATATGTGTGTGTATGATTGATTGTGTTTTTTTTTTTTTTTCTGAACAAGGCCACCAAGCATGTGTGAGAAACTAATGATGCAAAAGAGCAAGCGGTGAAACAATTTTTTGTAACAAACGGTAGGTTTCCAAAGTGTCAAATACATTATTGAGCCAACTCCTATCAGACAAATTGAAACCACGGAATTGAAAGTCCTAGTTTATAGGAAGAACTGATTACTTAAATAAATTATGCACATTCACATGTTAAGAGAAAGAATCAATTTGCTAGATTATTCTTTATGCAAGCGTAATTTAAACATGGAAAAAAGTAAAATCTTCAAAGTAAGCCACACAAAAAAACACATTTATTTAAAAGCATAATGTGATAAATAACTCTAACTAAGACTTTAGCATTATTTACAAATTATCTCAAACGAAAAAAAACAAAAAATTAAAATACCTGATTTAGCATCCACTTGAAGCCAACAGCAGTAGTGCAATCCCTCTTAGAAGCGCTGCTATTCCAATCAAGATTGTATACTTTGTCCAATACCATTGTGATCATAGTCATGTTTTTTCTCATCTCATTTCTGTAAAAGATCTCTCCATGAGAACTAATATGCTCATGACTATTGAGCAAAGTCTCAAACCATCCACTTCCTGACCTTTGCATTGACACTATTGCAAAGAAACGAACTGGCGTGCATGAGCATTCTTCCCTGAAATCAAGTAACAAATCAGCACACAAAAAACTTAACAAAATATATATCAAAACCAGTGGAGAAAAGGTATAATTCAATACCTGCTATAAGTTTTGGGTTTGGGATAGTGGATATAACGAAGCTGGGATTCTGAAATTCCAAGATCAAGACAAGTTTTTTCTGTCAGTTTAATTCTTGCTATGTGAGGCTCACTTTGTTCTCGGGTTTGCTTCAAACACACAAAGCAAATATAAACACTACAGATAATAACAGCAGCTAAGACCACCATCCTTAACACCGCTGGTGATTTCTTGGGAGGTTTTATAATAAGGCCACTGGCATCCTGCAACAGAGATAATTGAGAGAAGCGAAAATAAGAAATGTTGAGTTGATAAGTTGGTAGCAACAGAGAAAATTAAAAAGTCAAAACCCTAATGCATTAGATGTCAATGTAATGTAAGCCCCGTCGAGAAACAATAGATCCAGAAAAAGTACAGAGAAGAAGAATACGTTTAGGGATTCTTGGGACAGAAAATGTATTGCTCAACTCCCGAAATGATCTTAAAAAAAAAAGGGGTTTTGACAAAAATTACAAAGCACTTAACACAAGAACCAATGCAAAATGAGATCTTTCTTATGCTACAAAATGAAAATAAAAAAAAAAAGTGGCATTTTTAGATGAAAATTTAATAAAGAGAAGTTCAGCTCTAAAAGTAGGCAAAAATGGAAAAACGAGAGAGCGCTCCCATCTCCACTTCACGAAAGCAAACAAAAGAAAGATCCCATCTTTGTCAATAACTAAGAGTCTAGAAGAATATATGCGTTTAAACTCAAAAGAAAGAGGACAATGGTAAGAAAAATATCTAGATAATTTAGTGGACCTTATTGAAGAAACAGTAGTATTCCGCCATCTTTAGCTCTTTTTTTCTTTCTTTCGCTACTTCTCTTTTCAGGATAACTCCAACTCCCTCACTTTTCTCAAAGGAGAGAGCTTTGTAAAAAAAAGAGTAAAAGAATCTAGACCCTATCATTGGGGCCGGTCTCCGTCCCTCAACGGAAGCCTTTCCTGTGAGCAACGATCATTCGCACCTTTAGTCATCTCCGGCGTCTCTTGCAATAAATATAAGAGAAATACTCCATGGGATAATTAAAAATAGGCATTTACATACCTACTGCACAAGTTTTATTTATTTACATAGTTAATATATAAAATTTTTATATTTATATAAATAAATAAAATCTTTTAAATAAAATAATTATACTAGTTATATAAATACATAAAATTATATGTTATACATATTATATATATATATATATATATTAAAATTATATATATGACAAATTACGTAAAATATAATTAAAATTGATGTGACACAGAGAAAAAATATTAAATAAATACATAAGTGAAAAGATTAGAGTAGCTCCAATGTAAAATAAGATTAGAGTGAGACATCTTAAGATGATTTGATCACGTAAAGCATCAGTCATTTAATATAATTAGAAGATTACATGTATATTAGATTCATCTAAAATATAAAATAGATCTAAAAGATTTAATTATAAAATTTATCTTATTTTATTATTATTAAATAAAATTAATATAATATAATATGATGAAGAAAAATGATTCATATAATTAACCCCACAGTATGATAAAGGCTTGTTGTTGTCACCTAAAATTCAATGAGTTCAAGTTACTTTGAATTATGCAAACAACATTTATATGTTAAAGATTTATCTTTTCAATCGAAAAGAATTAGCGCGTATGAATTTATCATGAAATCGGCTCAAATGTCAAAAAAAAAATTTGAATTAAAATTATTTTCTTTGTTTTCTTCCTGAAAATTAAATCATTAAAAGTTAAATTTATTTGACTCATAATGATTCAAGTCTAAGTCAACATTAATTTTAAAATTTTAGGACTAATAAATTTTTAGAGAAAGTAGTGCAAGATTATAAATTGCACATTTTGGCAAAAAAAATTATAAAAAAATGAGTTTTGTACGTATGATGCGGAGCTTCTCTTTTGTTCATAAAATTGATTTCAAATTATTTTGAATTAAAAAAAAATTGGATCAAAATATCTAATCAAATTTAAGTTAAAATGAGTTTTAAATTCATATATTTATTTTAAAATAAGTGTCATATATTTCACTTGTATTATATTCATCTTAAATAAATTTAAATATTTTAAATATTTATTTTTATCAGAATATATTGATATAAAATTTCTCTTGTTTAAGTTATAATTAATTATTATTAAAAATAAACTACTTTTATTAAAAAATAATTTAAAAATAAAAACAAATAATTAATTTAAATTAAAGTCTGTTGTTATATAACATTTTAGAAATGAAAATATTTTTTTATAAAAATATGAAAATTAATAATATAATTGAATATACACTTTTAAAATAAATTTCATTTAAATTATTTAATTAAACAAGTATTTAATACTAAATTTGGGAAAATGACAGATTATTTATTAGAAACTGCACAAGTCTTCTCCATAGATCAAAGTGTCAACATTTTTCTTTGACCGTTAATATCTTCTTGCCTATGAGTGGTAAATTTTGCGAGTCGAGACTCGACTATAAGTCACCGTATCGTCAAATATCTATTTAGAGAGAAAGAGAGGTGAGAGAGAGAGAAGAACATTATATATATATATATATATATATATATATATATATATATACATATCTAATATCTAAATTTATATATTTTTATATATATTTTATGATTCTTGCTTTTATTTCCGCGCAGGTTGTCTAACTCTCCGGCTTTGTCCACCGCATAAATAATTTATGAAGCTCTAGATTATGTTTATAATATTTTGGGCTTATGAATAAAAAAAAAAAAAAAAAAAGTGTTAAATATTAGTTTTGAAATTTTTTCTCGTCGAAAAAATAATTAGTTAATTAAAAATAAAAAATAAATATAATAAATATAAAATAAAAATATTAATAAATAAATATTATTTGAATTAACAAACTATGATTTATGGCATAAATTGTGAATTAATATATATATGATTTGATGATGATTGCCAGTATGATAATCTTGAATTTCAATTTAAATATATTTAAAATTTTATTATTATTGTCTTAAAAAGCGGTAGAGTGAAAGTTCTGACTTAGCGTTGTTATGAAATCTATTTAGTAAAGAGTGATCGAAAACTCGAATTTTAACGTGAAAAATCTGAAAATAGGGAAAAATCACGAGCTTAGTAAAATCATCCATGTATCATTTTCATGAAATCTTCCAGATAATGTGATTACATAATTGTATATGAAAAGAACCGGTATGTAGCGTGTCGAGGTTGCCGCTTAATGGTAGTAGATGATGGTGAACAACGGTGAACACTACGGCCGATGAAGGTCATCGTGATGGAAGCAAACGAGATTGTGGCGGAGATCGGCGGCCCGAGCGGTGGTTGGCGATCGTCAGTGGTAGATTGTGTGCTTGGAGGATCTTAAACTCTCTCCTCTCTCTTCCTTTGGTCTCCTCGTATGAGGAATGAGGAATATTTATGGGTGGAGGTGGCGTCTACATAAATACATGCAAAATCAAACCACTCCTCTCCTTCCGGACTCATGATGATTCTCTTGATCATATGATGTATTTTGTGTATTTGAATGCTCCGAAGTGAGAATTATGAGATCTTGGGCTAAACCGTCGTCAAATTCGAGGCATTTCGATTTATTCTATACATGTTTGAGAGTTATTTAGAGATTTAGCATCCCAAAGTTTAAGGATATTTTAAGTACTTGATCTCTCGGTTTCAACTTGGTCGACTTGTTTTAGCATCAAGATTAGTCTTGTTAGTAGTATTTTAAGTGTCATATCGGTTATGTCTCTTTTTTTAGATGACATTATCTCAATCAAAAATATATATATCAATACTTGAAAATAGCAAATTCTTTAATGAAATTTGAGAATCCATTAACCATACATTTTGAGAGAATAGATCTTCATGGGAACCTGAATTATGATTCTGAAGCGGATGTAAGCATGAAATGTAGGTATCTTGAGTCACGAGATTTGGTCTGGACCCATCATACCAATGACTTGAGTGCTTTCCTTGAGCGACATGGCCTTCAACGAGTGCGTGGGCTCGCCAGTGGCATGTGAGCGCCGCCTCGATTTGCGGTTATGGCGGGCAGCATGGCGGGTGGAGCGCAGCGAAGTAGCGAGTCAGCGGCAGTGAGCTCGCAATTCTTGAGCGGACTCGAGGCCGAGGTGAGACTCGGGTCCTGTGGCCCGTGTAGCATGAGCAGCGAATTGAATTAAGTGAGCAGCAGCGGCGGGGAAGCCAGCGAGCAACTGGAGAGGCGGACAACACATCTGTGCGCCGCGCATGGTCTGATCGCGCATGCTTTCCTTGAGCGATCGTTTAGATCCATTTCCTTCGTTTTGGCTCGTTTTAGCGTTTGAAGCGATTTTGGATGGTTTGGCGTTTTAGTGATTTTGACCTTTTGCCCTTATAGAGTCTATAAAACCCACAGGGCCGGAGAAGACACCTTCTCTTCTTCTTGAGAAGGTCGTTTGGAAAAGGTCAGCCAGCGGTACATGTCGTGTCTCTGATTTTCCTCGAAAGAAGCGTCTTTCGTGGACCAGGTTTGGAAGCGATCAGGCCGTGATACATCTGTCTCATAGTTTTCCCTCGAAATAAACAAAGTACTCGTCGGACCGTCCGGTTAGAGGCAATCAATGGCGGTACATACAGGTGTCTGATTTTCCCTCGAAAATCAATACTCATGGACCAGCGGGTTTGAAGCGATCAAAGCGGCGATAAGGAGGCAGGGTTGCATGCGCGTGAGTGGCCGGATAGTGGTCAGCGAATAACCGAGGATGATAGTGGTAACCGGGAGATGGTCGATAATGCAGCGGTAATAAGTGGTGTGGTGGCAGCCAGCAGAGGTAGTAGCAGCAACAACTGCAGTAGTCGATAGTGGCGATCGGTAATCAGCGAAATGTCGGTGATATTGGTAGCGAAAATTTGCAGCGATGGTCGCGCATATTGCGGCCTATGGTTCGCTTCAACAAGGTAATTGCCAAGCGCAGATAATCAGCAATTGCGGCGTCGGTAATCAGCGATAATAAACGATGATAGTGAGTAACCATGCCAGCAGTGGTAATGGCAACGATAAAACCGGAAAGCAGTGACAGCTGGTGGTTCCGAATTTGGTCGTGCAACAACAATAGAGCAATGGTCAGCAGTGCTAGCGTCGATAATCAGCGAGATGCAGCAACGATAGTAGTAACCAATGAAATGCAGCGATAATTCCGGCAGGTGTCAGTGATAGTGATCAATAAGGTGAAAGCGCAGCAGTGGTTAGCGGCCGGCAAGGGATGTCAGCAGCAAAAAGCGACAGTAGTCAGCAGTAACGTAGCGTCGGTCAGCGAGGATCTGCGGCAACGATATTAGTGGCAAACAAAATTGCAGCGATAGTCAGCAGCGGTACTGAAAAGCGCAAAACGAAGTGGTCAGCAATGATCATAGCAGCAATAGCAACCAGTGTAAATCAGTTATCAGCGAGGATAGCACGATAATCATTAGTAGCCAGCGGTCACCGGCAATAATTCAGCAGTAAACAGCCGGCAAGCAGTAATCAGCAGCGGTAAGCAAGTGATTGTAAGCAGCAAGGGTGTGGCGCAACAATACAGTAGTCAACAGTGATGCTTAATAGCGTAAAGTCAGCGAGATAATGGCAACGATATGTAATTAATAAAGCGAAATGTCATGATAATTCAAGTGAACAACGATAAATGGTAGCCAGCGGTAATAGCGATAGTGGAAGCGGCCGGCAAAGTGGTCAGCAATAATAGCGTGATGGTCAGCAGTGCTTGGCTAGCGTCAGTAATCAGCGAGATAACCGGCAACGATAAGTGATATGGCGAAATACCAGCGATAATTCAGCAATGATAACGATGTATCGGAAGCGTGTAAGCCGGTATGATGAAAGCCGTAGTGGTCAGCGGCAGCGGCGCAGTACTCAGCGGTATTCTTAGCGTCGATAATCCGGCTAGGATAGCCAGCAACGATGATGTAACCGGCGAAATTGCCGGCGATAATTCAGCCCAGCGATGCCGGCAGCAGTGGCCGGTAATTGATGAGATTTTGACCTATCAAGGTTGTTTGTGAAGTGTGACTTCGATAGCGTGCTTGTATGGAAGAAGGTTGATTGTGAGATTTTGACCAATCGAGGTTTTTGAGTGTTACCGTCGCGATGCTGTGTGGAAAAGGTTAGAATTGAATCCGAGATTTTATTATCAAGGTATTTTGAGTGTTAGCGATGGCGTTAACATGTGGAAGAGGCAGGGAGAATTATGAGGACCTTTTGACTATCTTATGTTGTTGTCGAGTCTTTGCTCGATGGCGTTAACTATGTGGAAGAAGGTTAGATTGAATCGGTGAGATTTTGACTATCGAAGTTGTTTGTAGAGTCTTTGTACGATGGCGTTAACTTGTGGAAGAAGGTTGGAATTAGATCGCGAGGATTTTGACTATCCAAGGTTGTTTGTCGAGGAGGTTGTTTGTCAAAGTATTACTTGATGTTGTTAACACATGGAAGAGGTCGAATCAAAACATCCGTTTGTGGTTGTAGCCAAAGTTGCTCCTTTAACTTGGTCTTTTCATTGTATTCTTGATTGCTTCTAGCGATAATCAATTAGATATCAGAATATTGATTTGGATAATCTTTTGAGATTAAGAGTTGCCCCCCAGTTTCTGACAAAATTTGAAAGAATGAAGTTTGATGAATCTTCATTCTTAAACTGCTCTTAAAAGCTTGAAATGCTCCACCTCGATGGTGGTTTTGATCTTGTTGGAAAACTTGGTACAAGATGAAATAATGAGAATCGATTTCCAGCGGCGTCAGCATTGCGTGCTAGAAAACCAGTTGTAGAGTGAAAGTTTTATAGCCTTGTTGTGAAATCCAGCACAGTATTTAAAGAGTGAACAAGAAAACTCAGAATTTTAACGTGGAAAACCTCGAAAAGAGGGAAAAACCACGAGGGCTGGCAGGTAAAATCATACTATGTCTATTTGATACAAAATCTTCGATAATGGGATTACAAAATTGTATATTAAAAGAAACAATAGTAAATAGCATTAAGCTAAAGTAAGATGATGGAACAGCGGGAACAACGACCGACAATGAAGTCGCCATGATGGAAGTGAGACGACGGGCTAGATCAGCGTGGTTGGGCACAATTGAAAGTGATGGTAATGATGCGGAGGATCTTCGCTTTAGAGCTCTCTCCATTCTCTTTTCCTCACGAATGAAGGATTATTTATAGGGAGCGAGTTCAAATACATGCAAAATTCAAACCACTCATCTCCATGATGATGATTCCTTTATCGTGATGTATTTTGTGTATTTGAATGCTCAAATGAAGTCAATTATGAGATCTTGGATGGCTCGTAGAGAGGCCGAGGATTATAAACACTCATGTTTGAGAGTTATTTAAAGATTTAATCGGCATCCTGAGTTTAAGGATATTTTAAGTCTTGAAGGTTCAACTTTGACTCTTCTTTAGCATCAAGATTCGTCTTAACAAATAATTATTATTATTTTAAGATATTATTATTTTAGAATTTGAATATGATAAATGATACAAATTTTTATTTTAAAATAAAATTTCAAATCAACACTGAAGTAGTATTACATCATAGATCATTATTTTAAACTTAATTTTAAATTAAAACTATTATTTTATTTATATATTTAATTATAATTTTGTTGGCCAACTTATTTTATTTAATGGGGTGGAAGCTTCACAGTTGATATCTTCTCACCTAATCAATGAAAACAGTTACAAGGTAAGTTATATGTAGATCAAGGCGATCTAGATAGTTGAAAGTAATAATCTTTCCTGAATTTTATAATTTTTTTTATATCAGATAGTCAAAATAATCATTTTTTCCTCTTAAAAATTATTTTTAACTTTTATTTTTATCTTATCATATAAATTTATCCCTCATAAAAATTGAGATTAATTTTGCTCATAGTTATGGTTAATATTCTTTTATGAGATATAGCCTTCTAATTAAAAATATATATGATATTGAAAAAATATTATTAATTTCAACAATGTCGTAATTAATGAGTATGTTGGAAAAAAGTTAGAGTTAAAATGAGATAAGATTAGAAATCCTTATGACATAGCATGATTAGAAAGTATTTATTGGGATTGCTTTTAAGAGGTAGATAGACCAAAAAAGATTTTAAGATGTATAAAATGATCTAGTATACTTGAATTAAAGAGAATTTGACACATAATATATATATATATATATATATATATATATATATATATATATATATATATATGTATATATATATATATATATATATATATATATATATATAATTTAAAACTAAAGACATTAGTTCCTCTCTCGACGGGTGGTGGGAGTGTGAGTGAGTAAAGTAGACTTATGAATCGGCTCAAGTCCAATTCGATAAATAGTTTATAAATCTAGTTTAATGAGCTAACAAGCCGAGCTCAAATTAGCCCTAACTCTACTCATTAGTTTGTAAAGTGACTCAATTAACAAATATTAATATAAAACATACTTAATGTATATCAAAATATAATAGTTCAAGTAATAATCCAATGGATATCCCTTTAAATAATATAACTAGATAAAATCCAACAAAAAATAATTTTCTTTGTTAGCATAAGAATTATATAAATAAAAAAAATAAAATTTATATCAAAAACATACAATAATGAGCAATAAAGTAAATAATTATTTACCATTTAGTTTAAAATTTTAGATATTTTAGTAGCTCCTAATGCCATTTAACTTTGTACTTGCATTTGATATGGTTTATTTATATTTTATATATTTTACACATAATGTGTAAACAATATAAATTAACTATATATATATATATATATATATATATTAAATCTGATTTAAGTATCCGGTAAATAAAAGGTTAACATAAAATCTTATCGGATTACTTAAATAAATAATATTTAAATATTAAATTCGAATATTAAATCAAATAACTGAACAATACTTTTTTTTTCTTAGAAGGTTCCATGTAGAGTACATTAGACTCTTAGGAGTGTAATCGAGTCAAGCTCACTCATGATCTAGCTTGAGCTCAACTCGATCGATAGCACTTGAGCCAAGCCAACCTCGATTCAACTTGTCAATTTGAGAGCTAGCTCGATTAACATGTATTAATAAAAAATATACTTCAAATATATCTTAATATAATAGTTTTAAGTATAAAATTATTTAAAATATTTAAAAATTATATTTTATTTTTTTATATCAAATAATTTCTTATTATTTCTCTCATAAATTTTAATTTTTTTATTATAATAATTACTTGAATCGAAATTATTTTATCTTTCATACTAAAAGAGCGAGCGAATGAGACTCAAATTTATAAAATAAATCTAGACCTAAAGCTCTAAATCATAACTTAATCAAAACTCAAGCCGGTATGGGAGTCAAGCTTATTCATGAGCTGGCTCAAACTCAATTCGATAAATAGCTGAACTAGCTCAAGAGCTAACAAGTCAAACTCAAGCTCCATTGATCTGATTGATTAATAAATATTAATAAAAAAATATATTAATATTTAAATTTTAAATATAAATCTACATCACATTCTCTTATATCAAATTATTTCTTGAATTTTTCTTCTAATTTCTTAAATTTTAATTATTTTTATCTAATAATTGCTTGAATTAAAAAATTTTATCTCTTCTATACTAAAACTAGTTGTGAGCCGGCTCGAACTCATAAAATAAAACTAGAGCTCAAGCTCAAACTCGATAATTTAAACAAGCTCAAGCTTAAATCAAGGGTGACTCGAACTCAGCTCGATTCATTTATACCTCTAATTATAAGCGAGCAAAGCCATTGTAAATTCTTTAAAGAATAGTTAAAATTCAAATAACTCTCTTTTTTTGCATATTTAACTAAAAACAATAATTTATATTTAAATTTACAGCTCATAGTTTTAAGAATAAAAGTGATCCCCAAGGAATGATACTCTCCATGGATATTGGGGAAGCAGCAGACTGAATAAATAAATAACCACATACTTCAAGAATTCAATCAACCCAAAGGCGGGCTTCTGTGGCCACTAAAATTCACTCAAAATATACTATTTTAATAAATTTATATTTATCATCTTGAGATAAGAAAATTAAAATAAATTAAATTAACCAGCTTAATAAAGTTGCGTGATAGTTCATTGATCCAATGCATGGGAAGCAAAATCCTCTTTTATTTTCTAAGTTATTTAACAGCTATTCCAATACTGTAGCAACAAGATCGAACAGCTGCACATGGCAGCAGCATCCATGATAAAAATTATGGTTTAGTTTGCATGAAAATTGGGCATTGAGACAACGTTGCACAAATAAAAAAGCATTGCAGGCTTCGAAAGATGTCGCATAGTGGGCAAAGGGAGAAGAGAGCACTCTCTTAGAGGATAGAAATGCCTCTACTTGTGAGAATCCTTGGAGGTCACTAAAAATAGTATATCCAAAGGAATTCCCTTGAATAAAATAGAAATTTAAATATGACTTATTTTAATTTTCGAGGTTTAAGTCTCCCATGATAGCGAGCTTATATACAACTACAAGAAGAAGAAGAAGCAACTTTTATACCAGTATGTGAGGCTGGCTACTTGAGACCTTTTTTTTTTTTTTTTTTTTTTTTTTTTTGTTTTTCCAGTGTGTCCTATTAAGAGTCATGTTCTTATTTAATTTTCATGAAATAAGATCAATATTTATACTTCCTAATCAAGTCTTTTTAGGTCTACCTCAATCTTTCTTAAAATAGGCCGAATGTAATACATTTACTCTCCTAACTGAGTTATCAGATGACTGGTATTTTATATGACCAAATCATCTTACTAGAGCAACCCAATCTTTTCACATATATATTTATTTCTCATTTTTATCTCTAAGTATAAAACCACTTATCCACCTGAGCATGCTCATTGTTGTAAGACTTAATTGTATGCTTCTCTTTTACTAGCCAACATTCAACACCATGAAGAATTGCAAGTCTCACCACCATCTTATAAATTTATTTCTTAAGTCTAACTTGTACTTCTCTATTAAACAAGAGGCCTGATGCATTCCTCCACTTCAACCATCTAAATTGAATTCTATTAATAACATCCCCATTTTTTTCACCTCCACAAGAGGCCTAATGCATTCTCTAAGTTGTACTTCTCTAAAATGTTCACCCTTTTTAATGACTTTATCACACATTGTTACAATCCTACCACTATATCTTCTATAACTAAAATTACACTCCATATATTTGGCTTTAGATCTACTCAAACAAAAGCCTTTAGATTCCAAGGTTGACCTCCATAATTCAAGTTTTTATTGAACTCCCTCTCTAAACTTATCAACAAGAATATCACCAATAAAAAGCACACACCAAGGCACATCCTCTTGTAAATGTCTAGTAAGAACATTCATAACTAAAGTAAAAAAGATATAGGCTTAGAGCCAATCATTGATGTAATCCAACTGAAATAAATAAAAAAAGACTTGGTCAATCCTCCTTGTGTTTGAACACTAATAACAACTCCAGTGTACATATCCTTAATGACTTGAATATAATCAATATTAACTTCCTTCTTCTAGAACTCTCCAAAACACTTCTCTTAGAACTTTATCATATTTTTTCTCTAAATTAACAAATATCACATGTAGATCCTCCTTACTCTCTCTATACTTCTTCATCAAACCTCTCAACAAACAGCCTGAATCCAAATTAGTTTTGAGAAACTTGTGTATCACGACATAACCCTAATAACAAGCTTATATGATTAATTAAATTCCATAAATGAGGTTCAAAAAAACTCTTAATTAAATAGCTTTGCTCGTATTTAGAATATTGATTATAAGATATGTAATGATTCATTCGAAATATTGAATAGGGGTATGCTAGAGATCAATTTAAATTTTAAGGAACATAAGGATTGATATGTGAAGACTAATGAATCTCACAAGCTAAATTAACAAATATCACATGTAGATCCTCCTCTCTCTATACTTCTCCATCAAACCTCTCAACAAATATATAGCATCCATAATAGAGCTACCAACCTAAATCCAAATTAGTTTTGAGAAATTTGTGTATCATGATGTAACCCTAATAGCAAGCTTATATGATTAAATTCCATATATGAGGTTCCAAAAAACACTTAATTATTTTGCTCATATTTAGAATATTGATTATAAGATATGTAATGATTCATTCAATATTGAATAGGAATATGTTAGAGATCAATTTAAATTTTAAGGAACATAAGGATTGATATGTGAAGATTAATGAATCTCACAAGCTTAATTAGAGAAAATAAAATTTTAAAATAAGGCCACAAAGGTCAACAAGATTTTAAAACTTCAATCTAGAGATGGGAATAAGAATTCCATAAGTGATTTAGGCATGGAGAAGCATAAAGAATATTGATAGGTTCTAGTGCAAAGGGTATATAAAATTATAGCTTAAAATCTATGAGGTCTAAACATGATAATATCTTATTTATAAAGAAGGCACATGAATTTTATAGAGTAAATACTCTTGACATATAGGCATAAAGGCATTCAAGAGAATGATTTTATAATTACATCATAATCTTGGATATAATTAGAAGAATAGCCCACAAGATAAATGACATCAAAGATAACGCTGGATGAATTTAGATCATCATGATAGTTCATAAGCCATTAAAGATCCGAGCTAGTTCAACCTAGCCATTAAGGGAATTAGTTTATTCCTATATATCACATATTTTAATAGTTTTAAGGTTATACACCCAGCATATAAATAATAATAATCTCTCTAATCTCTTATCATATATAAAGAAGGGTATATAGAGTCAAAGGTCATGCCTTTAAAGAGGAAAAACAAAACAAGTGTAGTCATTTCAATCTCTTGAGATCGAATTCAGAGTAACATCTTAATGGGAGAGGATTTGTAACCTACGAGATAAGAGTTTAATTAAGAGAGAGAGAGAGAGAGAGAGAGAGAGAGAAACATAATGTGGAGTATAGAAATTTACAATAGAGAATAGGATGACTAACCTAAAGGATGAGATGACTTAGGGAAAAGGCTAACTAACCTAAGAGATAAGAAGACAGCCTTGATCAAGATCCCATAGTTGTTCATCATTTTGGATCAGCATAGTTCAATCTTCTTAGAGAAGATGATCAACCTTCTTTGACCAAAAAAATCTTTGTCAATAACCATGACTTGTATCATCCAAGAAGACCTCACTTAGAGGTATAAAGAAAACTAATTCTAATATAACATATGGGACTTGTACTCCACAACTATCGAGGGGAGAATTCTAAGTTAAGGAGCTCTAAATCATTCAGTTTGAGAATCTCTAGAGTAAAGAAATTTTTTTTGAGGATTGGGACTCATAACATGATCACATCAATGAATCTAAGGATCAAGATGTTGGACTTACATCCTGCTATTTAAAAATGCCACTAATTCACTTAATAATATGCGAGACAATTGAAGTCAAATGAAGAAGAAAGATAAACATATAATAGAGCCAACTAATGGCAAAGAGGGATATGTATGATTTATTTTAGGTTGCATATCTTAAAAGAAGTTTTAAACTACTTGTAGACTCATGAGATCAAGATACAATAGATTGATCTATAATGGTGAAGTCGACATGTCACTTGCTGCATCCAGTATGACGGCTCATATACTGGGTGACCTACAATTACCAATAAGATGCAATAAAAAACAATTAGATTTGGGAAAAGAGATTAAAACCAAACGTTCTATTTTTTTAGATGCATGCCTGATTTGTTGATTATATGATGAAATGTTACAAAATTAACGTGTATGCAATATACAATGCATGATTACATTACGTTCCAATCAAATGATACAAAATATATTTACAATTCATTATTTATCTTTTTTTTTTGAGTTAATACTTTGATAATAACTTCTAATATTACCAACTAAACTAACTAACATTTTCAAGAATTTCAACCATTTCTTTTCACATTACCTAATCTATCACATCAGTTAACCTCCATAACATGAAGCTATAGAATAGCTAAGTGTTAAGTTGATGCATGGTGATTTATTTTCGCATTAATCCTCTCTAAATATTAATCCCTGAATATCTGAATTAAATATAATTTATGATAGATTTGTTACAAAAACTGACCATCCATCTCTATAATTATTCTATTCAATTTGATCCCAGGAATTAGTTTACTAATGTTCGCATGCCTCTGCAGCTAATATCAATTATTATAAAAGGATCCTGTCGATGACTGCGGGTAGAATAACAAAGAGTCCTCTGGCTCCCTCAAATGGTCTTCTTGAGTTAACTTCCAAAAGGTTAAGATGTGAGTTCCAATTTTAACAATGCCATTTTATAAGCATCTAAAAAAATTAATCACATGCATTGAAAATTACTATCCAATAGTCAAAATGTTTAACACGTGTACAATTAGGCATTAAATGTTACTTTCATATATCTGCAAATTTGATGTTCTAAATAAAACTTAAAACTAAAAGAGAGATTAATTTTTTTCTGATGTGACAAGCTGTAAGGTTAAGAAAATAAAATTGAATCAAGTTTATTTCTATACTGAAGGGACAAAATGTTGTTTCCCAGGAAACAAAAATAAAATAAAATGAAAACTAGTTATAACTTCATAATAACCAATCAGATGGAACCAAAATGATACAGCAGATGCGCAAGAGACTTACCAAAAAGCCCAAAATTTTCTACAGCTAAAACTAGCAGCCTCAAATATTTTATGTTTATAACATTCATTTCATAGATGAATTCTAAAAAAAATTACATTTAAAGATACAAAAATAGAACTTACAGGGTGATGTAATGATACGCAACATAGAGGCAGCTTTTGCTAGCTAATGAGATCACAATTACCTTGTTGCTGAATAAAATACGTGGCCAGCACATATTCTGGGATGGAAAAGCCCTTTGGTTCAGGACCTGATAACACCAGAGATCCAAGGAACAGCAACAGGTGCTGTTGGATGAGAATCTCTGTAAGTTTCAAAACTTGTCTTTAAAATTCAGACGAGGGTTCTTCGCCTGCATTCATAAAAAAATTTTGAGAACAAGAGCATCAACAATGCAAGCTTTTAGTATAGAAGGAAGTTTTAGAGCATCAGAGGAAGAAATTGTGAGAATAGTGAAATATTTTATGATGGCAATTATCACAAAAATCTGTTCTCTGATTTGAGAATTTTTAGTCCGGTTCAAGGATAGTCTTTGTAAGGAAGAATCAGTAGAAGCACCGGCAAAAACATCTTGATCCCTTCTCTTAGGACATCCGTCTCACATCAATAACTAGATCCCTTCCATCTAGAGGTAATTGTTGAAAATTTTATATTGAATTGAATATCAAAAAAGAACATAATGCATCCAAAGAAGGATTTGGATGCAATAGGTCCTCAAGTGCATTTATTATTTGAAGCACAAATGTACTAATTCAAATGTTGTTATTTATAGTTTCTGTGTTTCTATGGGTACACTATTGTGGAGGCCATTTCACACTTATTGATGGCCAAAGAGTGGCAAATCATATGCAACATATGATTGAAAGTTTAAGTACTACGCTTGGATTCCATCAGATACCACATCTAGTTAAATTACCCCTACTTATGTCACTAGTAAAATGTTGGTCACATGAAACCAACACCTCTCACCTCCTTATAAGAGGGATGATATCACATTATAGGATGATAGAATTATTTTAGGAATCTACGGTTGCACAAAATGGTGTCAGTAAAGGGCATATGTGATTTTCATGGCCAGAGTGTAGTCACGCTCTATTAATGTATCATCCTAGGGCAGGAGTTCTATACCAGCACTCAGATCATCCAAGGATGATCTTTACATTTTGGATGTGCCGATGCAAACAAACACTACTTTAGCTTTACTAGATATTCTACTGTGTCTCATACTTAGACTTGGATGATATTGAGTTTCTATACTGTATTCATGCATATGTTCTTTTCCCACTAGGTTGTCAAGTACACTTATAGCTCCTGGAGAACCTAGTTGAATTTTCGAAGTACGCTTTAGGTAAGGCAAAATTTTGACATCTATATAGATAGCTAAAAGAGGTTACAAAGACAAACTCTATCTATATGGAAAGCTACTTGCATCTACTGCAGGTATAGATTTGAGAGCATTTACATGTGTCCTTTACCCTAGACAGCTTGAGGATAAAAGTTTAGGATAGGTGCCTAAACCAATAATCACAATCTAAACAATTTTTAATATTATTTATTTATACTTTGCATGAATATTATTTGATTGTATGGATGGAATAAGAATCAAATAATAAAGATGCAGCCTACCATGAATAATATTTATAGAAATGAGATTCATGACTTATTATTACAAAATTAACTATTAACTTTGAATTTAGTTGTACCATGTCCTATAGCATCTAGATTATGCTTTAGGTGACCGATTCATGCACTTTTAAGATAAAAATTTGTCAATCTCGCGTACCACTCATCAGCTGAAGTCGTGTTAAGTGGTACCTATCAGATCATGTGATGAAATAATATGGGCCATATAATAAATTGATATGGAGCTGATAAAACAAACACTCATTAGTTATGCAAGCAGATGAAAATCATAAGGGTGATGACTAATGCCTCAAACAATACTTATGTTGATACAGGTTATAAGCTCCATTATACTTACTAAAGGCACTAACAGAGCCACTTACAACTTACTACCTTAAAGGAATAGGAGAAAGAATCTTTGGTGTTTCCATATTTTTTATATCCATTAATTAGTAATTACATATATTTCATGCATTATTTTTTCATTGTTACAATGCCATTACTTTCTAGAGCTTGAGGAGGCATTGCAACCATTTTTTGACAAAGATGAAAAAAAACTTTTTTTAGCATACAAGAAATAAGATTGAGAACCTACACAATGGTGTTTGTCAAGGCATACATGTTGTAGATGATGAGTATGAAGATGTAGCTCACCTTTAGAGCTCAAGACTCATGAAAATCTACTCATATAGATCTAGGCCATATTGCATATCTGTACGTTACTATCGTACAATACTATTAGCCTAAGCAATACACCTACTGATGCAGGGCATCGTCATCACCGTCATGAAAGTCATTATCATAAAGCTTAAATACATGTATTGGGTCTTTTGTTATAATTCAGATTATGTATTATTGGGCTTTTATATTTTGTATATGCCTTGGGCTTATAAATATTGGGCTATTCTTATGTCATGGCCCATGATTCATTGTAGTAGGTATAACATTTTGGATATGTACGGAATGAGTGGTAGGTTTGGTACTAGGTGGTGGTAGGTGTAGTTATGATGATGTTAGGTTTGAGTTTGGAATTAAGTTTGAGTATTCTTAGATCTCTCTTTCAATTCTATAAATAGGGAGGCTCTTGTAATACTTGGCACTTGGATTTAGAATAAAAGTTATCTTCTTAAACTTCTTTTACTATTCTTCTATGTGCTTTCCTCTTGAGTGATGGACTACTTGAGTGTGTGAGCTCACAACCCTTAGAGTAGGACTTCGAAGGAAAGAACGTGATCTCCATAACGACGTACTGTTTGTAGAGGTCGACTTCAACTTATCCCCACTTCACTGCTGGTTATTTTAAATCCACTATAGGTTAGATTGTTTATAACTTTTCAGTTATTTCTTTGCACTTATAAGATTCAGATCTCTGGTGTGGTTAACATAACTTGAATCGAAATCTTTTCAATTTCACTAAATTCATAATATTGTGAATGTGCTCAATAGTAGTGTGCATTTATCATTACTCTTTTGTGAGGATTTAAGAATTATTGGTGTAATAAACATCATATCATAAAAGGCACTCTCGTCCTACATCATATTTGATATTAGAGCAAGTATGTTTCTTTGAGAACATCTTGTTTAATATTGAGATTTTTTTTTTGGCATTAGAATAATCTCATAATTCATTATTAATATATATATATATATATATACAAAATTTTTATTTAATTAAGGCATTTACTTACTTCTTTTAATCGTGTCTTTGATTTCATTACATTACGTATTTAAAAAAAAATTAAATTAAATATTTTCTTATATTAAAATTTTAAATCATCATGTCAAATTATCTTATATATCAAGATAAATCTTTAGATGAAAACATGATTCCTAAAAATTTTTACTAGAAAAAATAGAAAAGCTTACCCTTATGCACCAACAAACCTATAATGAATTTCAAAAAAAATTTGAAGCTTAGAACAAAAAGTTGGTAGGCATACACACATTCACCAGAAACTAACCCAATCTTAGAACACAACTTGAAGAGAGGGAAGGTCATCCTGTCGATCTCATTCCTCTTCCTCTCCCTCCTCATCCACATTCTCCTATTAATCATCAAGAACAACTTTAATGAATATCCCAAATTTGATGAAGTACTTCACCTCATCAGAATAAGAAGACAATTAAAATGAGATGAAGGTTATGCTCATCGAACTCCTTGTGAGCATTATCCTCGACATTATGAAGAGCCATTATATAATTTTGTTGCTCTCGTCATTCTTAGGGAACACGATGATGATGTTATTAGGGTTACAATTGATCCACTTACTTTTGATGATCAACGATCTGATAGATTAGATTGGGTATGGACCAATATTTTGATTGGATGCCTATGTAGGAAGAAAGATAAGTTCGTTTTGGCATGAAACTAACTAAGACTTAATGGATTAATCTCACACAAAATTTCAAAGATTAAGACAACCTATTTCTTCTTGGGATGATATGAAAGAAATTTTAAAGTAAAAATATATTATTAAATTTTCATGATCAACTTATGGATGAAATGACTAAACAAGGATCTTTGGTTATTGAGGGTTTAATGAATTGATGACCTTGTGATGTTAGAGAGGATCACGCAGTCTAGATTTAGATGGTTTCTGGATATTCATAATGAAATGTTAACTTGAGAAATTTATTCTCTTGAGGATGCATTTTAGTGGCGACTCAAATTGAACAATATCTTAGATCACAACCTTCTAAGTGATTCACAACTTCATAACTCATCCGTGCATCTCTCACAGGACTCTAAACAAAGGAAAGCTTTGGTTTGTTCTAAGACTTAGCATTACTTATTTTATATGTAAAATTGGTCATTATGCAAGTACTTGTCCTCAAAACTTATTAGATTATGAAAATGAGGATCAATAAAATGAAAATAATGATAATTAAATTGCGGTTGACCCTTGTGAAGAAGCTAGATGCAAAAGAAGCATTAGATGAGTCTCATATATTTATGTGGTGTTAGCTACCCAGTTAATATTGATTGGAGGCACATCAATTTTTCACACTTATTTTAAGAGTGGTGAAAAGGCGTGTAAAATTCATTGATAGTGACATGTATGAATGTTATTGCTTGTCTCACTTTGGCTAGGATGAAGCTCACCCAGAGACTCACCCACCTTATAAGGTTGCTTGGGTAGATAAGACCTCCTCTATATCTCAACGCGTTGTCTTTTTATTCAATTAGGAGAATATAATGATAAAATTTGGTATGATGTTCTTCCGATGGATGTTTTGCTCATATACTTTTAGGTAAACCTTGACGTTTTTGATATGGATGCCACAAATTATGGGCGATCTAATACATATGCTTTTAATTTTTAAAATAAGAGAATTGTAAATTCAAATTATTAAGCCTAAAGAGGTCACTCCACTTCAACCCCAAAATTCTTCTCCTCCCATAGAAAAAAAAATCCTTACATATTATTAATAAATGTCAATTTCAACAGAGATTAATGGGAATATCATTTTGCATTAGTTGTAACCTCTGAAAATTAACTTTGTGTTAAATCATTCTCATCCAATCGTGAACTTTTATTGGAATATCAAGATATTTGTCGAAAAACTTCCTAGTGAGCTTCCCCCATTAAGAAGTATCCAACATGCTATAGAACTAGTTCCTGGATCCTCACACTCAAATTTGCCACATTATTGTATGAACCTAAATGAACATGTAGAGCTAAAATGACAAATTGATGATTTATTAGCAAAAAGATTTATCAGGGAAAGTTTATCTCCATACACAGTGCCTGCTCTTCTTGCCCCAAAGAAAAATGGTACTTGGCGTATGTGTGTAGATAATCGTGTTATAAATAAAATCACTATTAAGTATAGGTTCTCCATACCTAGACTTGATGACATGTTAGATATGATAACTGGATCAATAATTTTCTCTAAAATTGATCTTTAAAGTGGATATCATTAAATTCATATGGGAGAAGGTGATGAATGGAAAACAGCCTTCAAGACAAAAGATGGTTTGTATGAATGACTAATAATGTTGACTTTAATTGAGTATATTTATGCGAGTGATGACTCATATCTTACGACCATTTATTAGAAAATTTTTAGTTGCGTACTTTGATGATATTTAATTTTTAGTCAGACTAAGAGCGATCATGAGAATTATTTACGACAAGTCTTTAAAGTGCTTCGTAAAGAAAGACTATATATTCACTTTAAAAAATGCTCATTTATGATATCTTGATCTTCTTAGGGTTCATTATTTCTTGTAATAACATCTCTCGATCTCAAAAAAATTAAGACTATTCAAGAGTCCCAACCACAATTCATGATGCGTAGTTTTCAAAGGTTAGCCACATTTTATCGAGAAAGGTTTATTGGCAGATAACTCAATTTAAAAGAGATTTTGTTTGGACAAAGCAGCTGCTGATGCCTTATCTAAAATTAAAGAATTTTTAACAAGTCCACCAATATTGAAACTGTCAAATTTTAACAAAGTATTTGAGATGTCATGCTTACAGGTTGGTATTGGAGGTGTTCTTAAACAAATAAGGATCATCATTTTCTCTTTAGTGAAAAATTAAATGAACGTCAGCGATATTCCACATAATTGATGAGCTTTATGTTGTCAAAATACGTTATTGGCGACATGATCTTCTTTCATAAGAATTTATACTTTATTTTGATCACGAAGCGCTTAAATATCTAAACACTCAAAAGAAACTTAGTTCTCGTCATGTAAAATGGGTTCAATTTCTTCAAGAATATATTTTGTTCTTAAATATAAATCTGGTGCCGAGAACAAAGTAGCAGATGCCCTAAGTAAAATATGCACCTTATTAAATACCATGAATGTGAAGGTTACTGGATTCGAAAAGGTTAAAAATGATTATCCTAATTGTAAAAATTTTCAATAAATTTTTGAATCTTTGAAATTTGATGTTTCAATTAATAGTCTGGATTATCAAAATCGAGACTACTATCGTGACACACAATGTATCCCAGATTCATCACTTCAAAATTTTTTGTTGAGGAAATTCATTGGAGGTATGCGGTCATTTCGATAAGATAAATGATGGATGGAGGATAGGTTCTTTTGACCTACTCTTAAGAAAGATGTTTGTATCATTACTCAATGTTGTATTTGCGAAATAGTAAAAAGTGAAAAATAAAATTCTAGTCTATACACACCACTCCTAATTCCTCACAAACCATGGAAAAATCTTAGTATGGACTTCATCATAGGATTACCTTGCACTGTACAACATTTTGACTCTATCCTAGTAGTTGTTGACTGATTTTCTAAAATTACATTTCATTCCGTGTTATAAAATATCAGATGCATTACATATAATGACTATTTTCTTTCGCGAGATAATTTGTTTACATGGACTTCCTAAGACAATTGGTCCGATCATGATGTAAGGTTTATGAGCCATTTTGGAAAACCTTATGGAAAAAAGCAAAAAACTTTTATTTTCTACTGACTTTCCTCAAATAGATGGAAATAGAAGATTGTGGCTTAAGTTTACAATTTGGGCTAGTGAGATCAGTCAAAAGAAAACCGACTTTGAGCTCAGATTATTATAGTTGGGTCCAGTCTTTCATCGAATAATTGCTTATGATAGAAAATTATAATTAATGTGTTGTTGTAAATCGTTATCAAGATGAATTTACTTTTTCTAATAGCCATTTACATCTGACATTTACAGACTCCGACTCACTCTCCATTTACTCTTCTTCATTTCTTGGCACTCGTGATCTCATGTTTTAAAACATACTGATATAAATTAATGATTTGATCTCTGGTTGAGGTGTTTCTTTGTTAATCAATTAATTTATGTTCCTTTCGGACTCTCGAAATTACTATACTTGTTTCATTTCGATAAGTATTTCACTTGCTATGAGATGACTTTATGAGATGTCTCTTTCAATTATTTTTATTCCATTATTTGAGTTAATCTTGGATGTTTGATTCTTCTGTTTGAGTTATTTCGTTAAGTTGCTTTTGTTTTATTACCTAACTATGTCATTAAACTCACTCATGGTTTGTTGTCGCTTAAATTTGTCGCATGTATCTCATTTTTCTTAATCTCGGATGAAGTTATATTTTTTCATGTTAGGTTAGCCACTTAATTATTTGATTCTAGCGTTTCACATTTAAATGCGGTGATCTTCTACGGTGAAATTATTTTAATGTGCTATGTGCAGTGAGAAATTATTTTAATGTGCTACTTGCAGTGAGAAATTGTTTCACACTTCTAGTTATGAACTCATGGTCAACCAAAGATAAAGTGGGGTTATCATGGAGAATTTTATTTTAATTTTGACATGATGAGAGTATTTGTAATTTGGGCTTTATTATTTTTGCTTCATTATTGGTGGCTCTCAAATCTTTGGATGTGGCAACTTAGAGCCTATTCTTATATTAATACATGATATTTTGGGTTTATAATTTTTGTTAGAGATTTGTTAGGTCTTTAGTCAATAGATGGTTTGGTTTGGAGGTTGAAGCATACAATTATTGAGTGAAATATACAAATTAATTGTTTAATTTATTCTTTAATCTTGAAGATGGATATTATTTTCCATTTGGTAGAATAAAAGACTTTAATATTTTGTTATTTTTATTTATTTTAAATGTTTCCTCATTTTATACTTTTATTATTGTTAGTGATCTATGAAATATCAAATGTATAATATTGAAAGATTACAATTTGTATTTATCTATTTAGTTGTAATGTATTATAATGTCATTGAAAATTTTATTTTTCAACTCAATAGAGTTGTTGTATGTTTTTATATTATTTTAATCAAAATTTATGAATCTAGAAATCGTTAATGATTCGTTTGGATTTTACTTCGTTTATTCATATTATAGAATCGATACTCAACTTCAATCATCTTAAGCCACAACTCAATTTCTATATATTTCGAAATATCATATACACCATTTGATAGAATTAAAATTGTTAATAGAAGCTTAGGAAATCTACTTATCATGGTGATCATACTACTAGTTGGTACAGTTCACTATTTGAGTTTGCATAATAGTTTTAATAGGTCAACTATGAGTCCTTTTTTATATTATAATTGGTTATGATCCGAAAATCATCTTGTTGATTTCACTGCTATATGGTCTAAGTCATTTGCATCTTCATTTCATAAAGCATTCATGATTTACATTGAAATTTAACAAACTTACCGATTATGATAAATATAAAGAATGTTGATGCGTATAACGATATGTACTTTCAACGGTTGAGTCGACTATCAAGTAGTGTTTTGGCAAATGCTCTCTGCATTGGTGGTACCCTTTCAGGATTGCCTTTGTGGGAGACATTAAGCTATGCCCCTATATTAAGGGGATGAAGGAGGGCAGTTCATTGAGCGGCGCAAGAAGCAGAAAATTAGGCCAGTTTGGAGACCAATCTCCACAGAGTCAGATAATTTAACTGGCGGTTTGCTTGTAACATCGACTTCTAGAGCTGTGGAGTACAAGAGTGAGCCTGAACCTCTAAAGGATGAAATTATTATAGAAACAATACCTGTCTTGAAGCCCAATGATGATTCTGACATAGCCAATAAGACCAAAAAAACACTCAGTTTCTATTTAGGTTGATGCTCCTTTGATTCATTTTATAAAAGTAAAATAGGGATTAACACAAAAGCAAATCGAGCGAGAGACGGGCGTGAAAATCATATTTCCATCAACTAAGGGTGACACTTCCATTGTTATTGAAGGTGCATCTATGGAAAATGTCAATAGAGCATCTAAAAAAAATGAGATCAGAAAAAAATGTTTGATAAAAAAGGGAGAGAGATTTCATATTATCTATTATTGCATTGTCTCGCATCAACACAAATGTATAAAATGTGTGTGGAAGTATGAAATATATTGTGCTTGTGTTTCTTCTTGTGGGTTTCAAGACTCCGTTAATGCCCAATAGGCATTGGTGCAAAAAAGATTGATGGTGTTGCAAGACCTCGCTACACATCGATAGGCGTCTAAGCCAAAACTATTAGATGTGACACTATCGAAATCTTTTCTAAAATTTTAACTAAATTTGAGACTTAGAAAAAAAAATGAGGCTTAAATATATGAAAATTATATATGTTTGCTACATGCAGGTGATCGAAGATCTCACTAATGCTCAATAGAACTTAGTGGGCATGAAGACTTGGTGTCAAAAAATCGTATTCTCAATGAGTGCATAGGCTAAAATAGTTCATGTAGCCTATGCGGTGATGCGAAATCAAAATTTTGTCAAATTTTTTGAACTTAAATTTAAAAATTAATTGGATATTAAATTAAATATGAAATATATATCCTAAAATATAAAAAAATTCACAAAGATTGAATTTAAATGGGCACCATAAGTATTTTTTATTATGTAATTATTATATATGTGAAAATGGGTTCATTCACTTGGTTGTCACCAAATAAATGCTACAATTTTGTTGTTTCATATATTAAAACAAATAAAAATACCCTAAGTGAAATGTAAGCGAAATTTGAGATTAGTATTAGGCTCATAATGGACTTGCAAAATTTAAACCTAAATTTGAATAAAATAAGATTTGAAGTGGAATTAAGAAATGAACTCAAATTTAGTTTGATGTCTTTTATGTGAACAAGAACATGACTAGAATGTCAGCCAATAAACATGCATATGGCTCACACAATAAACACTGGAGTTATTATAACTTATTCCAAGCAAATTAAAAATGATTTCAATTGAACACAATTAAATATGGAGAACTTATATGAAGCTTGATAACTTACTTCTGAGCTAGTTGAAAAGTGTTGAGAAAGTTTAAATGAGATACACAAAGAATTTGATACATAATCAATCACCACGAATATAATTCTTACAATGTGTCACTTTAAATAATCCAAAAAAAATCTAGTTAGATTTATAATCAAATCACAAGAGACTTATAGTAAGCTTGAAAGCTAGCATTCAAATACAAATGCAATCCAAGTATGACTTAAGAAACAAGGCTTATATTTAATAAGCTAAGTTGAAAGAGATATAATAACTTGTCTATGAGTGAGAATGAAAGTTGACTATGATAATTAGCAAAGATGTAAAATCCTATCAATATGCATAAGCTAAATAAGCTTCTATTTTTTGCTATCAAGTTGAGTATAAGCAAAGTTACACTACTTTGAATCAAAATATAAAGTTGAAATCGTATACGCAATTCTTTGTATAAGCAGACAGAAGACAACACTAAATTAAATTCTGCACAAATAAAGGAGCTTCCTTCGATTCAAAAATTAAAAAATTTCATTCTAATTATGATTTTCAAAATCAATAACTCCATTAATTAGATGAAATAAATATGAAATTAATCTCATAATTTAGAAATTTAATTACCTAAATTATCAAACACCTGCATGGGCCCCGATACTACGTTAAATGCTTAAACTTGGTGTCTAAGGATGTTGGGTTGCTTGGACTTGGAGGGCATCCGGTTAACAAAATCCAACAATTATAAGAATTTCAGCTTATTGAAATATCTGAGAAACTAATTCTATCATATGACAGTAGATCTGATCCTCTATTATTAAACTAATAAAGTAGACAGGATCTAAAGCAATGAATTTAATGATCAAACAATACATCTACCCTGATGATGATTGTGTTGAATGAAGATTTCAACTGAAGAGGATACTTACCATCAAAATGTGCTTGCAAGTTCAAATTGAATTAATCAAAATCAAGTGTTAATACAAATATAAAAATCGGATAAATTACTAAGTGTTAAATGGTTAAATGAAATTCAATCCTTAAATACTTAAAACAAACTCTATTCAATCCACCTTCCGCAACTGTTTGTTAAAGGTGACAAATTAAGAAAACTCTAGCTCGGAGCCAAAGTCAAATCAAGTGCTCACTCTCAATCAATCTCATAAGAAGCATGGCGTGTGGTGTGACTTGGTATGGAGCTCCACATAATCTGATTATGACGAGTCCTCGATCGGGTGGTTTGCCAAATGACACTATTATATTACGATCACGACTGTAGCCCGTATGCTCCCCAATGGTTGTCCCATGAGAAGTGAATCATAGGGTACACTTGATAGGGCAAAAAGCCCTATGTCAGCTAAGGTGGACTCAAACTTGCCTCCTTAGACAAACACCACCCAATTTATTTCTTGACGACACTCATGGCTGGCGACATGGATCCTTTTCAGTTGGGTAGACTACCTATGACTAAGTAGACTAGGGGATGACGACCCGGGATGAGCCATGGGATCTAGATCAGGCACGTCATCATTCCCCCAACCATCCGCTTTATGTTAAGTTCATCATCTTAAATTTTAAATTTCACATGATGCTACTATACACTATGCATTCAACAATCTAACAGCCTTGTCGAAAGTTCTCTCTACATTAAGAGGTAATTAACTATAGGTGCTTTTTATAGAAACAGGAACCAGATCTAAAGTCTTCACAAAATGAGAGCGAAATCTCTGGATAGTGTCTTATCTATTATCTCATCTGCCTTCTAAAAATTTCACCGACACTTAAATCATACTCTCTTTCAATATGAAAGGTCAGTGGCGAATTTTCGAAGCCCGCAAATTTCTGGCGACTCCGCTGGGGATAGGTTTATCTTTCCATCTTTGGCTAGTCATATACATGTTATATATGAAAATATCTAAAAATTCAAAACAAAAAATTGGTGATTTAAATGTGTAATAAATTCAAATTACTAATGTATGAGACTCTATGTCGAATGAATTATTCTGTATAGTATATTTTTATTACACTATTATTTTATTTTGTAGTGTCTCTGCATTTTGAAAGTATGAGATGAAATAACAATTAATAATTACTAATCCTCATCTTTCAGTTGCACAAAATAGATTTACAAAGCACTCATTTTATTGTTCATTAGACATCATTGCTTGCTTAATCAATATAGGAGATGTTGGAGCTACCATTCAATTCGATAGTATGGATTTATCATAGGCTGCTCATGAAGTACTACCCATGGTACACTCGTCAGGTCATGCGAAAGTTTCGATCTTGGCTCTATTCATCATGCTAACCAAATTCAACCGTTAAGAGTTCTCTCAGAACTTCAGTTTTGAAAGACAATCAATCGAATAATGAAGAGAATCATTGGACATCTTATATCTTTGATGCCTCATGGTACAACTACTTCAATTGAACATTTAGCTGAAAGCATGATCATGAAATTTCCTCATAGAAGGCAAAAGAAGAAAAAATGTCGGGCTGGCTCTAAATTTGGTGAACAAGCAATCGCCAAGCGTATTCCTACCCATAACTTTAACAACCTAAAATGGATAAAGCAGAATAGCTTGGTGAGGGTAAAGCTCTTTGGCTCAACGTCAAGCTCCACCACCGTAGAGGAGACAACCTGAAATATTGCCCCTAGAATACACAATATTCTTAAAGTAGCCAAGGAAAGAGGCTTAATGAAAAGAAAATTTCGGAGGCTTGTGATGATCAAAGAATCTTGAGATTCCACCAAAAGGTTGTCATCCCATGGTAACTAGTCATCAAGCCAGTATGTTTGATGCGATGAGTATGGATGTCGTGTCAGCGAATCCCAAGAAGAGGTCAGAAAGGATAAAGCAGAAATGGAGGCCCCATGAAATGAAAAGAAAGAAAGAGGTGACATCGATGCACATAATTAAATCCACCTCAAAAATAACTCATCAGTAGAGAAGAAGGGATATCATTGATAAAAGATATGATGGAGAGAATCCTCAGGGGATCCTCATCAATCAATGATTCACCCCGTGGGAGAAAGTTGATTATGATCATCCCAATGGAAGAAATGTCGTTCCTCATGAGCGAGAGATCCATTGGAAGCGTCGAGTTCACGTGCAAGACAATGAATGACACTATGGAAGTGGAAGTCGTCTATATTGGAGATATAGATGAACTTTTGCTCAATCATCACCATGAATCAGGTGAGCTTGAACATGAATTCGATGCTTACGAAGAAGAATCGTCACAAAAGAGAGTAGAAGATGGATCTTCAATCTCTACTGAAGAGGAAGAAAAAGAATATCAAAATGAAAAAGAAGTTATAGGAGTTGAAGCTATTTATATGGTTGAACCAGAAAATGATCAACCTGGCACACGCTTTTACAATCAGCATCGTCGTTCAGCCCCAACAAGAAATTTTCCTAAATACTTAAATCCATATTTAGGAATACTTAAAAGGACTTAGGAAACCAATTTATTTAAATTTTCCTAAATCCAGATTTTCCTAAGTCCAAAATCATGATCAAAACCAAATCAAATCTTTGAGATTTTTTCATAACTCATTTATATTCTCATTTATATTCACATATATAAATAAAATATAAATTCAAATCAATCAGATCAATCAAATCAAACCCTCAAATTAAATTCCAAATCTAAAATTTTCCTAATTCCTTAATTTTCCATTAATAGACTTATTTTAAATCATCATCAATTCAACACTCATGAGATTTTCACTCATTTATATTCTCATTTATATTCACATATATAAATGAAATATAAATATAAATCAATCAAACCAAAATAAAAAATTCAAGCTCCAAACTCCAAAATTTTCCTAAGTCTTTTAAATCCCTCTTAATGGACTTAGCCCAAATCATGAAATCATGATTAAATCACTTCAAATGAAATTTTCTGATCAATTTATATTTATATTTATATATATAAAGTATAAATTCAAACAATCAAAACCAATTTCAAAATCAAACTCAAATCCACTCAAAATTCAACTTATGATTTTCAAGTCAAAAATCTTAAACTTAGCCAAATCAACTTCAAATCAAGTCAAATTCTTGATTTTCCTTCATAATTCAATCTACAATCAAATTCAAAAAATAAACACAAACTCCAATCACTAAATCAAAATCCAATCCAAAAAATCAAACCCTAAATCCTTTCATATTATTTCTTTGAATATGAAATTGTCAAATAGATCAAAACTCATTTGACTTCAAATCACTTGTAAATAGATTTATATTTTCATGTCATATACAAGATCAATCAAACTCAAATCAAGCTTTGACCATTTGACTTAGGTTCACAAGTGATATAAAGTCTTATGAGCCAAATTAATCCTACAAAATTTGGATTGAATCAAACTCACTATACCTCTCATCATCAGTGAATCATCATGGGATGTCAATCAATCAAATTGGCAAGTCAAACCTGGTTGACCAAGTCAACACTAGCTAAAATGAAACTAACATAAAATCCACACAATTTGATGAAACCATTGATCTAAGTTCACTCATGATGTTTGAACTTGACCAAACCAACATTTGAGCCTAAATTAGCCCAAGTTGATCCAACTTGACCTAAAAATGTCAGTCAAACTTCAAATTGATTCAAACCAATGGCCATCAAGTTCATTATGGAACTTGACCAAAGCTTGATTGACTGGCAACTAGACTAACTGTTAGACTCAACTTGACCTAAGGGATCATATTGAGCCAAATTTGAACATAACCAAAATTGATTGGAAACAAAGATATCCACTCCATATACTAACCCTAAACCTACCCCCTTGAATAGGTCAAATGAGTCAAATAGATCAACATCCATTTGACTTAAATTCATATGAGCCAAATTCAAAACTAATCCAAATCAATCAAACCAAAGCCCAAAATATTTCAAATGGTCATATGAACTTGACCCAACCTTTGGTTTGACCCAATTTGACAAAAATTGATCAACTTGACTTAAGTTGACCCATTTTGACCTAAATGGGTCAACAACACCTTATCAAATGAATTCTAAATCTCATGAAACTTGGCCAAACCTAGTTTCTCCACATGCTCAACATATCCAAATTGAAAAATCAGCAAAATGACCATTCTACCCCAAGCCATAGAACAAATTTTGGCCTAATCCATAGGTATTTTGGTCATGCCCTCTTCATATCCACTTGATACCTTCCTAATTCCTCAAGGGGACCTAATGAAGAGTGGTGCACCCAACCCAATGGGTTTGGGTCAACCCAATTGGCCCCAAGGCCAAACCCGACCCCATAGGTCAAATTGGCACATTCTAAGTCCCTCCTCCACCCAATTTGATGCACATGGGAGGTTGGCAATCCACTTAAGGCCTCAAACCGACCATGTGTCAACTCAAAACAGATCAAACAACCTCTCCAATTTAAGCAATTGGATCAAAACGGCAAAGGAGGTGTCGGCCGTCCGATTGCCATAGGAGGAGATATACTCCCCCTAATTCAATTCAAAATAATCATTCCTCAATTCAATCAAGCCCTAGAGAGTGTTAGTAAAGATCAGAGAGCCTCCACAAGCTTTCTAAGAGGGATTTGAATTTGAGATTCTCGATTTTTTCCATTGAAAAATAGGAGAGCTCACTTGAACTTCCAATTTCCTCTACATTAAAATCTACTGCAATTCCTCTTGCACACTTCCTCTAAGGACCAATTCGAGTGCACCCAAGCATCCATTTGAGTTCCCACAGCAAGGAGAGAAGGAATTGGATCAAAGCCGCAAGGGATACCAAGTGGTGTTGGTCCATAGGAAGATCCACTCAACCCCAAGGCGTGAAAATTTCAACAGGGCTTCATCTCCACTAGACGAAACTACCTCTTTGATCTCGAACACCGGTGATCACCTCCGGCAAGGTATGAAATTTTTCGACTACCTAACATAAGAGGTGTTGGTCTTTTGTAAAAGGAATTTTCAAGTCATGCAAATTCCACCGTTGGATGTGTTCCTTATTGGCTTTAGATGGTGTGGGTAAAGTTTTGTTCCAATCCAAGCTCAATTGAACTCGGATCTTCCCATCATGGACGGCCTCTATTGATCCTAAGGGAAGAACTGGGAGATCACGCCATCCATCCAGCTTTTGGATGGGCGAGATTATTCCCATTTAGAAATTCATTTATCCTTTTATAAACCTCAAAGATTGAGCGGCGAGGATCAAAGCGCGTCTACGCCTGATGTGGGATTTAAGTAGCGGGCTCATGGCGCGACGCGTGTAAAGCGCGCTGACCACCGCCGCCACGCGTCGCGCTATGAGCTGGGGGATTAGTTAGGGATTTTAATGAATGATTAATTATCTTCTAAAAATCATATCTCCTTCAATAAAATTCAGAAAAATATGAGGTAAAATCCTATGGAAAAATAATTCAACCTAGAATATTTTAAAAATAATTTCAATAGATTTTGAATTATGCTTTTCTCTGATTTTGGGTTTTATTGGAAATCATATTTTGCTAATTACCTCTTAATCAAACCTTTGATTAATCCCAAACTTCTTGGATATGTTTTAGGAGATGACCTCTGCCTCCTCTAATTTTCTTGGGATTTATTGAAGGTTTAATTTGGGGAATTACAAATATAATTCCTAATTACCCTCCTTATATAATTAAAAATAATTAAGGTGTGATTAGTGATTTTAATCCATTATTGGGGTTGATTAAGATCAGATCCAGTAGATAAGAGATTTAGAGAATAATTTTGAGGCATTTCCCCTAAGCTATTCCCTAAACCCCCTTTTCTTTCATAATCTTCTCTTAATTAAGAGTTAATTCATTAATTATCCCCTTAATTAATTCCTAAAAATTCTAAAAACTTTCATAACTTAATTAATCTATTTTGGGTAAATGCTTAGGTGTTGAATAGCCTAAGTTCAATTAAGGAAATCAAAACCCAATTCATATGTATGAAAGGGTGTTTTGAAATTATTTAAGCTAAACCCCTTAGCTTAATTAATCATTAATCATGAGTCAAATTGCATTAGACCATTTTCTTCTTAGGTGTATTGCAAGTTTAAATTCCTTGTGAGTTTTTTATCATCATTGGCTCATAATTATTTGGTTAACAATGCTAAGGGTGGTGTATGTAATACATTAACTTTAATACATAAAAAAATGTCATCTAAAAATTAAACAAAATATCAAACACATGTGAGAATGGGTTAAGAATAACTCAACTCACATTTTCAAAATTAAATCAAACTTAAAACTAAACAAAAGTCATATTGAATTCACTTTGATTTATTTTAAATTTTCTTATTCCATAAGAATGTCTTTAGGTTTTAATTGAAGTGAAAATATTTACATGCTTTCATTGCTTTGATTCTTTCCCCAATATGTTAAATTTGTATGTCATGTGATTTCATGCATACATATTTTTCAAATTCAAATTTAAAAATAAAATTGTTTACTTTATGTCAAATTTGCATGTGTTGACTAAAGTAAAAATATGAGTGACTATTATCACTACTAAATTCAAATTATTTTCACAATATATAAATCAATTATCAAATCTGAAAGTGTGCTACTTAAATTTTAATTATAAACTTACATGTGAATAATATATGGATGTGCTTAGCATAGATTTTTTTTTTTTTATGTTAGCATAATTTTGAATAGGAGTTGGTAAGATGTATGGATCATTTGAAAAGAACCTAACACTTACCTAATTCTATATCCTATTCATCCATATGTTATCACCTAAGAAGAGTCACCTATACTAGCATACATAAATTGCATAAACAAAATAAATTAACTAATACAAATTTTTGCATTCTTTTTTTCCATTCATTTCTTTTATACATATATTTATATTTAAGAAAAGTGGTATATTAATCTAGCAGAGTTGTGAAGCTTTAAGTAGCCTTAAGTAGGTCTTGTACCTAACACATCTGGTTAACAATGATGTTGTACTCACTTATGCCTTTCTTACTTTTATATGTGTATGTGAAAATTAGATAAAGAAACTCTTTTCTACTTAAGAAAAATCATGCATATTAAACTTTCAAATTTTCTTAAATGGATTACTTAGCATGCATCATGAAATGTTAAATGTTCATTTATTATAGATACTTAGGATTCATTCATATGCATATATCATGTTGAGAAAGAAATAAAGTAATGCGTGTTATGTGGATTTAATTCATTTTATTTAATCCTAAAATTTCTTTCTTTTTTAATAAGTTTGTTTAGAATTCATCTAAACTAGGATTAATTAAAAGATTTAATAAAAATATTCACTAAACAAAATTAAAATGTGAATCTACGTTAGAAATTACTTAGGTTAGGGAAGGAAAGAGAAGTACTCTTCTCTTTCACTCTCTTCATAACTTAATAACTAATTGTAAGATTCATTTGAACCAAATCAAAATAAGAAATAAAATCAACCTAAAATAATTAAACAACTTAAATAAAACCCTCATCTAAGTTGAACATATTTTTATACTTAAAAAATTTGAACCTAAAGTCATAGTTAAGCATAGCACACACACATCAACCTAAGTCATCACTTCTAGCTTTAAGTTAGGGTGACGCATGGTTTGATGTTCTGTTTTGTTTTATAATATATGTTTTAGACTAGATGTTAAGGTGTATGCTCGTAAAGTGAATGATAGGACACTCTTAGTTTAATCATTGTTTTCTGCAAAAGATTGTACTTAAGGGGCATTATCATAAATAAAAATATAAATGCTTTTGCTTGCAGGTGTCTTATACCCCTAAGCATAATCCAATAGACCAAGTGGACTTAATTACCAATATGTGGGGTGATAAATCCAATATACATGCTTGAAATTTGTGTGGTTTGTTTTAACTAATCTTTGTTTTGCAGGTGTTAATTAGATTTTCATTCTTTTCCTTTTCATGTAGATTTGTGTAATTAGGATTTTAGAATTATTATTATGGGAATTAAGATAAGCATTGGTCATAAGATTCTATCTTATGTACCATATAAAACCTTGGAACATCTACCTTCCAATCATCCAAAAAAAGAAACCAAAAAAGAAAATAAAAAAGAAGAATAAAGCTTAAAGACTTCCATAACAATGAATTCCTTATTTAATTGTAATTTAATTCATTGTAATCCAGGTTGTATGGGTATAGCTATTTAGTCTTTTGTTTGTCGTTTGACGCTTTTATTCTTTTTACAATTAACTTTATAAATTAATTGATGATTTGTTTAGCTTTTGCATTATGTGATATCTTTTTCCTAATTTCTTCCTTACTTTATATATTGTCAAGATGTGGATTAGACTCTTTAGGAAAAAATAAATCTTTTACCCAACTTAACAACTCAAAATTAAAAATAAAGAACTCATAACCTCACCTAAAGCTTAAGTTGAAAATCAAGATAAAAGAATTAGCAACCCCCAGATGAGTATTTCTTTATAATATATCATCTTGATCTTATTTCACTCTTGATTGGAGGAACCTTTGTTAGAAACTTGGCTTGACCTTTGAGGAGCCATTGTGGAACACACCTCCTCCCTTCTCATTGATTTTGGTCAATAATTTTATTTTCATGCAAACATATGAATTTTATTAGTCAGTCAAAATAATTGTTCAAAATAAAAATAAAATAAAATTTGAATTGCATTAGATTTAGGTCATTTGAAGGATGTCCATACATGATCTAGTCTTGAGTGAGTTTAAGGACTTAGTCTCATTAAATAAATAAGTCTACCTATTTTTTCATAAGCATAATGACTTGTCTACATATATTTAAAATCATAGGAGGAGTTAGTTGGCGATCCCTCGGTTGTAAGTCCAAGTTGGTTGTCTGCTCTTGTGAAGGCAAAACCAATTACCCATTTTTACTTAGATTTAGGTTGTGCTTTATCGCCAAAGCTCCTAGATTTAGGTTCAGATTGATTCTCTTTATATAGCATAAATCCTCACCTCTTGGATTTCCTTAATCTTGTGTTAAAGAATCACAAGTCCTAAATTTCTAATGAAAAGTCAACTAAAATATATTAAATCAATTTCAAAAATATAAAGCTCAACCATAGGATAGTTTAAGATACTCGTTAGGTTTCCTAGCATTGTGGGCATCCTCTACTTATCTTCCATTTTGGCTTCGATAATAACTCTCTTTCTTTGATCAATCCAATTTGATCTTCAAAAATAAACCAATCGATTAGCAGTCCTTTTTTTATTGAAATCTTTGAAGACAACGATCATTTATCTTAATCGAGAGTTTTTCTAAGGAACCCTTATTCCTTAAGATGTAATTAACTATGGGGGCTTTTGCCTTGACCCGGTTTAAAATAAACCCTGCTTTACTTTTTCATATAAAATTGGGGAAGAATCTCTAGTACATATGCAAACACATTGTCCTTAAAAGTACTTATTGAAGTGATTAGGTCCATTAAAAGATAGTGACTTCTATTTTTCGAGATAATACACTATTCTTTGATGACATACTCGATCACTTGAATAAGCACATCTGCGGATCTACGTTGCGTCCTAAAAAGGCAAATTTCTATAGTCTTGCCTCTTTCTCTTCTAACCAACAAAATTGAAGACAACCCCTTATAGAAATTTTTCACCCACAATTCGTCAATGCAACTGAAAAAATAACGATCGTTGAACTTGTCTTGCTAAAAAAAAAGAAAGATGAGTCGGTGAAATTGTAACTTGTTGCGTAAGCATGAAATGTGAAAACAGTTTGAGGAAAAATATACGCACTCCAATTAATGACAATATATGATAAATGACAAATGATTTTATGTATGCACGTCAATTTTAAGACTAGCTTGTCGATGACCAAATTTGAAAAGCTAAATCGTCCTAAAATAAAGCCTAAATCAAGCGAAAAAATAGACTATAATATTATATCACATCTGAGAAAGATCCCTACACAATTAAGTGTGTATGAGTCTCTCCTAATGTCAAAGATCTCAGAAACTTTGATACAAGCTCAAAGATCCGAGAGTTATGAAACTTACTTCTTAAAAATGCATCAATCATTGCAAACTCAAGATCTCTAATAATCACATTTTGAAGATCTTATGTTGGGAGCTGGATCATAACGTCTCTATCATGTAGAGTGATGGCATCTTAATCAACGGAATATTGATTGATCCAGGTTCTTCTATCAATCTTATGAGTCTAAAAACATTAAGAAGATTATCACTTGATATCCAACATCTTGAGAGAGATAAGTTAATGATTTATAGTTTTAATGAGAAATGACAGAAAATCATGAGTTCTCACTCAAGTTTCGGGATTTGTATACAGAAGCCTACAACTATGGATCGGCCGTGGAGCTTGACTATCGTGTAATCGACATTGATACATCGTTTAGAGCTCTCTTGGATCGGTTGTGGCTGCATGAGTATGACATGGTCCCATCAACTATGAAACTTACAACCATTCTCCTTGGCTACTTTAAGAACATTATGTATTCTAGCGGACAATATTTCAAGTTGTCTTCTCTGCGATGGTGGAGCTTGACGTTGTTGAGTCCAGAAAGATTGTTTCACCTCACCAGTAGAGCTATTCTTTTTTACCTATTTTAGATTATCAAAATTATTACGGGTAGGAATACTCGCTTCTGGGGGCAGTATTGATTGTTCACTGGGTTGTTTGAATGGGATCTGCTGAGCCCTCAGCTCGGCATTTCTTTTTCTTCTTTGCTTTCTATTTAATTTACTTCCTGATGAGGAAGCCTCAAAATCATATCTCCCAGGTACAAAGGTTTCACTTGGCGAAGTAGCATGAGACATTAGAGATACAGTATGTCCAATGACGATTCTCTTCATCACAGGGGCTTCAGGTTGTCCCAGTCTTTCAAAAATAGAAGTTCTTTTTCGGAAGAACTCCTTAACATAGATTGGTTGCTGAATTGGTTGGCGAGTATGACGAGTAGGAGCTTCAGTAAACTGAGACCTTCCGGCATGACCTCGGACGAGTGCACTACGAGTGGGTACTTCAGGAGTTGCAACTATAATAGCTGGGAAATCCACGCTACCGAATTGAACGATAGCTCCAACATCTCCTTTGTTGATAACCGCATTAGCTAGCGGATGTTTTACACACACCTGAAATGAGGTGTTATGTATCCATTACACAAGTGAAAGATGGAGATTAATTGTTATTTCACCATACTTTCAAAATCAGAAACTTCTAACAAAATAATAGTGTAATAAAGATATATTCTACAGAATAATTCATTCAACATAGAGTCTCATACATTAATAATTTGAATTTATTACACATTTAAATCACCATTTTTTATTTTAAATTTTCAAATATTTTATTATTACTATAGCATATATATAACTAGCCAAAGATGGAAAGAGAAACCTATTCCCAGTGGAATCGTTAGAAATCTGTGGGCTTCGAAAATTCGTCACCAATCTCTCATATTGAAGGAAAGTATGATTTAAGTGTAGGTGAAATTTTCAGAAGGTAGATGAGGTAGTAGATCAGAGATTTCACCCTCATTTTTGTGAGGACTTTAGATCGTTCCAAGTTTCCTATGGCATATAATTAATTACCCCTCTCAATGCTAAGAGAGAACTTTCAATTAAGATTAGTCGTTAGATCGCTAAATGCGTAGCATATAGTAACATGTGAATTTTAAAATTTGAGGTTTATAATTTATGAAATTCATCGTTATTTAACTTAAAGCGGATGGTTGGGGAATGATGGTGCGTCTAGATCTCATCGTTATCATCCGGTCATCGCGTCCTACTTAGTCGAGGTAGTCGAATTACGACCGAATGATCCTTATCAACAGCCATGGGTTGTGTCATCCAATAAATCCTTGTAGAGTCGGGTGTTTATCTAGGAGACAGTCTACTTTTTAAAGAGTTTTTGTCACCAATATATATGATTCATAACTCAAAAGGCTGAGCCATTGGGGAGCATACGAGCTATAATCGTGACCTTAATATAATAGTGTCATTTGGCGGAATAACTCGAGGGCTACATCATAGCATCATATGTGGGCTCAAACCAGACAATAGGACATCACATCTTTTGGCATGAGATTATTTGAATTTGAACATAGTGATTTATTTGACTTGAAATTAACTACTTTTGTCTAGTTTTTAAGTTTTTTATTTAACAACAAATTATCGGAAAGTGGATTGAGTTAGATTTTATTTTAAATTTTTAAAGAATAAATTTCATTTAAGCATTTAACACTTAGTAATTTATCTGATTTTATATTTGTATTGATACTTGATTTTAATTAATTGATTTGAGCTTACGCACATTTTAATGGTAAGTATCCCTCCGATTGAAATCTTCATTCAAAATCATCATCGGTAGTTAATTTATTAAATTGAATATATTTAAGAACTTTAGATCCTGTCAACTTTGTTTAATTTCTAACAGAGAATCAGATATTTAAGTTAAAGTTCATAGTTGTATTTCATAACTTTGCAATTAAATATCTTTTTTGTATTTCAACAAATATATTTATATTTTGAAAATTCAATGATTAGTTCATTTAAATATTTGTACTTTTGAAATATAATTATGAAGATGTAATATAGTCTCAAATACAAAATAAATTCTAAATTTATTTGTTTTTAAACTCGTCGGCCTCGCACTTGAATCTAAATATTGACGTGTGGGGCCCGCGGTATTTAACAATTGAGATAATTTTATTTATATCATGAGATTAATTTCATATTTTTATTTAATTAAACTTAGCGCCTTTTTATTAAAATTTGCATTTTAAATTTTCATATCTGAGCACATGGAGGCATTTATAGCTTAAGATAATTTCATCTAATTAATGAAATCATTGATTTTGAAAATCATAATTAGAATAAAATTACTTAATTTTTGGATTGAAAGAAACTCCATAATTCATGGAGAATTTAATTTAGCATCGTCTTCTGTCTGCTTATACGAAGAATTGCAAATCTGGTGGCGTATTAGTTTAAAATTTTCAAATGGTGCGTTCTATTTGCTTGAACTTGAATATTGCAGATTCGGTGGTGTAGAAAACGTTTTAAATTAATCTAATAGCCTATTAGATCCTTTGGAATAACATATAATTATTTTCTTATATTCAAAGTTGATTAATCTTTGAATGTTCAATATACTCTCATTTATATATTGTGATTCTCAAACTCATCACAAATTCTATTCAATTTCTCCGATCCAATTTTAATAAGGCGAATAATATGCTTCAAATATTTTCAAGAATTGATTATGCTTATTACTTGATCTCGTTGAAAATTTATCTCATGAATTCTTTGATTTTCTCCAATTCATTTGGTGAATTATGATTTGATATTCTTAAGAAGATCTTTTGTGCTCATTGGATATTCAATCGGTCATCGATTGAAATGAGATATTGAGTGCCAAATTTATATTCTTGCCAAAATATTCAATTCATTTCAAATTCATTATCATTTATAATTCAAAATTTAATTTGATATCAATTTTATTTAGCGAGTTTAGGTAGCGCTATCTTTTTTAATTTGAATTTTATTTGCAAATATGAATTTTAGATAAAATTTCACATTTAAATTCGGTTCATAACTTATCGTAAGCTACATCGAGCTGTTTTTGTCATCACGCGATGAGCGTGGCCGGTTGGTATTTTGAAGCCCTAAATTTGATCATTACCCGATGATGAGCGCTTTCAATCTGCATAATAAAAGCAAATATATATGTAATTTATATATAAATTTTATTTTGATTATTTATTTTGATGTGATTGATTTTTTTAAATAAATCTTGAATCTTCACCCTTTTTTTAAGTCAAAATTTAGTCAAAATTTCATAAATTTCATCGATTTTAAATTTATCGCTAATGAGCATGTGGTTGGTGTTTTGAACTCTCGATTTTCTCGTCATACGATGGCGTGAGGAGATCTTCAACTGCTTTATTTTTAGCCCTTGTTTCTGTTGTGCTAGGAATATCATGGTTTGGCTTATTAAAATGTTTCTCCCTCACTTCACAAGACCCCATCCATCTGAAAATCTGCCACCCTGATTTTTTATGAATGGGTTGCCGCGTATCATTGTGTAATTAGTTTTCTCTAGATTCGCCATGGATGCATTCTAATACTGCTTGAACATCGACATTGAAGGGAAGCCTACAGACAAGCAATGAGTAAAGGTCTCCTTCTCATCTTCACGCTGACAATTCGTCTTCGAACTCTCAATGATCGGGCTCGCCTCCTTCACTGAGAACTTCCCAATAGACGAAGGAGGGTACGACGGAGAAGACGCCGCCGGAGTCCGTGATGGATGCCGGACGACCACAATGCGATTGTGATCTCCACAAGCCACAGGTTCCACGAACCTCGCCATCTTCTGCGGCCTTGCGATCGCCCATCGCTCTTCCTACACTACCTCCCCGTCGGGGGAAACCGTGCCAGTAAGATAGTCATTTGCAGTCCGAAAGAGCTTTGGCTACATAAGGGAGGAATTCGATGCTGGAGAAGAGTTCTTGATGGCGAGTGGGATCCGGCGGAACCTGGAGGCCGTAGCAGAATCGATGACATTCCAGAGCTCGGCATCGTCGAGGTCTCGGTCATTGATGAGAAACTGGGAGAATGGCATCGTCGTGGGGAAAAGAGGGAAGAACTAGGGCTTCAGTCGAACGAATCCAGAGGGAAAGAGAGCGGGCAACGAACGAGAGAAACGAGTCGAGAGCGGGAGATAGAGCGGATGACCGAAGAGGGGCGAATGCGGTTTCCTTGTGGTTGAGGGCGAGGGAAAGAAGAATGGGGGAATTGCAGTTCACTTGCCGTTTTTAAGAGACGATCGTGTGTGTAAAGAGGGAAAATCGAGCGAGAGTGGGATCGTGCGTACGGTTCCTGTGCGGTTGAGGGAGTCGGCTATTAATAGAGGAAATTAGGGCCAGTTAGGGTTAGATAGGTATTATATGTATAGGCATTGTTAATTTTTTAAGTGTTTAATTAATGCCAATATGGATTTTACAGCGACATTATTATATAATTATATACATATCGATTTTAGGTTTATTTTTATGTTAGCTTAGCAGCGCGTCAGTTTAGCGTCGGCCGTTTGGTTTAAGTGTCGAATGGCGCTTTCGGTTTAAAATACATTGCTTGGTCGCTCGACGTTCGAAGTTCATTGTTTGAATTGAGTGCGGGGCGGTCTCATTTGGTAAGTTTACGTTTGAACGCTATGTCGATTTCTGAGCGGATATCGTTTGGGCGTCGTTGAAAACCACTTACCGATATCGCAGCGTGTTATTTTCGATCTCTTGATCAATTTCGCATTGTGAAATATTTATATTACGTTTCGGCGTTGAGCATGATGAAGAAGTCAGGTTTCGTCGGATATCATTTTGACTAATTTTAATGAAGTCCAGTACATTTTATTCAGATTTGAGCAATCATGAAGTTCTTTAGATTTTTCTTCATTTCGACTCATATATATGGAAGTCAACACAACCGTCACCTCTGAAAATGCGCCATTGGCATAATGTATTAAAGATTAGTATCATGATTTTTTTGACAAATTCTATGTTGGTTGTCAAACTTACCAATCCACCTGCTTTTCTTATGTGAAGCTTGGGACCTAGCAGCAACAATGCTTGTGTTTGTAACTAAGTAGGTCTAACAAAAATAATAAAGACATCTTACTTGGATTTATTGTTCTTTTCTTAAGAAAAAGAAATACAACAATAAGTAACATATTGTAAGTTAACAAACTCTAAGATTAGAAATAAAATATAAATGGAATTCTTCATGTACCATGTAACCATACATGCTTCAAAATGAAAAAACTAAAAATTTTGAAAAAATGGTAGATATCAACATCATCATTAGCTTCATCTCAATTATTTGGAGAACGTTATAATTCTTCATCTTCAATTCATTTCTCTTGAGTGTTAGATGAGATGTTCCACATATTTTTTGTAACTTCTTTCAAAAAGCTTTTCATGATTTTACCTTATGTCTATTTTTTTTTTCTTCCAAATACTTCAATAGTAATTTTATTAACCCGCATACAGAGTATATTTTCTATCTCTCATTATACAAGTTCAAACTTCTTAATTATAGTTTCAACTACCTTATCTACAATGGTTGTTGCTCCAAACTGCCTCTAACATAGATGTTCTTTAACTTACAATTCTTAGTTTTATCATGCGCGCATTTTGACATTCTCATTTTCATCAATACCCAAAAACTCAGTGCCATCATGTGATGCACTCACTCCAATCCACATTTAACATAAAATGTCCTAGTAATGCAGAATTACTCCTTATGTACATGTTTCAGAGACATAAAAAAGCACAAAAATTGTTTACCTCCTAGTTTATCAAACAGAAAGGCAGAATGGGATTTCTATGAATTGGCATGATAATTATAAGATGCTTAAGTTCATTCTAGGCATTCTTTGCACTTTATCAACAAAAACTATTGTTTCTGAAACCATCTTGGTTTAGACTTGCTTGGGTCCGAATCATTTAAGGTGAAACATGTGGCTAGGAAGTGGTAACAGGGCAATCAAATTATCCAAGAACGAGAATGATTCTAAAGGAATACGTAACCTCGGCAATTGTATCCAAATATCCAATAGACTAAATCTAACCTACCTGATGCAACCTTCTCATTCTGTATACTTTAAACAAAGCGAAAACAGAGATACAGAAATAATTTGGTTTGCTATTTCCAAAAGAAAGATATGGGAACTGGACAAAGGGTAAATAAATAAATAAGTAAGCCATAACAAAATGCAAGAGAACTAATGCTAATCGTTTGACAAAAGGTCAAATGTTTAGTGTTAAACTTCATGACCTGTAAAATGAAAACAATACCTGTTTCAGCCAGCACTCCTGGTACCGATGCTCATAAATGTCAGGCGAATAGCAACCAAACTCTGAAGGGCAATATACCCAAATATTGCACTTTATTTCTAACTTTGCATTCTTTGCCTGATCAATACATGCCTGACAGCAATCAGCAGCAGTTGCTTTATGATGGGTTAGACCCCATCTGACAGCAGCACCATCATAATCGGTATGAGGTTCTGCATGGCACTCTGGTGGAAGAGGAGAATCGGAAACAGCATCCTCCTCTGAATAAAAAAAGAATACAGTAGAAAAATGGATAAGTCATTGGGAATATTAAAAAAAACTATATGTTCCAGTTAAATCCATTCAGCAGTGCAAAACTTTGTCATTCCTCTACAAAATATATAGATATTGATTTTGGTAAAGCTGGCATATGGTAACTCAATGTTCAAAGAGTAAAAATGGAAGAAAATTCCGTTAGAGAAGTATATTACCATACTCAGTTGCATTTTCGGGTCTGTCATTTATTTCATAATTCTTAACAACTGATGGGATCCAAAGGCCAACATCTTCAAGGAGCTTCACCCAATCAGATTCCAAAGCACTTGCAAGCATCTCTGAAAACAAAAATGACTTTAAGCACCAAGAACCACCAGCTTAGAAATGCATGGAACTGAAAAATGAAGCATGAAGTCTAATTACCACTTGAAAGTTTTATACAAAACAAACTAATATAATGGTACATACTTTCTTCTTGCGCAACAATGCTAGATCCTTCATTTGAATTTGAAAATATCTGCTTCAAGGATTTCAACTTCTCAGCACGCCATAATCCAAGAGATTCTGTCGCAATTCATTTAAATAAAATAAAACAAAACAAAACAAAACAAACTGTGCCTGCTGAGTTTGATAATTGAATCCTTAAAAGACAGCACAAACATGATAATTGAAAATTTCAGACATTTAGCTGGCAGGGAGGAGAGAGACAATATCTTTTTTGTGGAAAAACTTGGAGGGGAACAAAATGATCGGGCCTAGCACCATTGAAGTGGTGTGTGTCTTGTACGGGACGTATTCGGCACAAATATAGCTAATGACTATGAACACACAAATCCAGTAGGAGATGGCTAAGGAGCAAGCGAGATAGCAGCATAAATCTTTTGAAGATGTCTGGGCCAGAAAGCAGCATAAGTATTCAAGGAGATAATTTCAATGCCAGTGGTTGTTAGTTGTGACATAAACAACCAGCACAAGTCTTGAAGTAGAAGACTATGGTGCAGATTTTAGTGCAGCAATAGTTGCAGCAAAAACAAAATAGCAGTGCAGATCATAAGAGAGATTTCTTCATTGCAAACTAGGTTATGATGCAAGTCTTGGTGAAGACTGTTGCAGTACAAGCGAGGTTTTAGAACAGGTCATGACGTAGTAAAGACTATGTCATACATTAGAATAGATTACAAACAAGATCGTGGCGTAAATCTTGAGGTAGACTGTTGTAGGGCACGTGAGGTTGAAGCCAAATCATGGTAAGGCAATAGTCATGCAACAAGCGAGACTATGGTAAGGATCTTAAGGGAGATGATTGTGGCTCAAATGATTATGGTGCAGCACAAGTCTTGAGAAGGAAAACTACGACAAAAGCAAAGTTGTGGCTAGGTCTAGAAAAATTAGAGCACAAGCAAGATTGTGGCATAAATCTTGAGGGAGACTATGGTAGTGCAAGTGAGGTCCAAATCTTGGGTGGCAATAGTTATGAGACAAGCGAGATCATGATGTGGATCTTAAGGAGATGACTGCGGCACAAATAGCTATGGTACAACCAAGACAAAAACCAAAGTTGTGGATATGTCTAGAAAGAAACGGAGTAAATGAGGTTGTAGCATAGGTCTAGATGAAAATAATTTGCACGAGCAAATTTGTCATACAAGATCTGGTGCAATGATAGCTATGGTGCAAACGAGGTTATGATAGATTTGGAGAGAGAGAGTTATGGCGCAAGTGAAAATGTAATGTTGTTCTCGAGAGAAACTATTGAGGCATAAGTTATAGGCATTTCCATATCTTCAACTTGGCAGACAATGATATCAAGACTATTCCACTCAGCTATGATGATAATAATATGGTAGTGGATGGGGAAGAAGGATAGTGTTCACGTGTTGTTGGATGAAGATCATGCAATCATTACAGATTGCTCGATGTCATCGTTGTGATGACATGGTAATAATAAATAGAAGAAAAGTCATGCCACAATTTACACTTAAATCACCCCTTTGACCCATCAAATTATCAACTTTTTACAAAATTGTATCAACCACCCTGATCTTTCATGGCATAAGAATCACATGCCTTATTGTATTAAAGCATGATAAAAGGATATGAAGTTAACTCCACTTCTTTTTCTCAAATGCATTATCATGAATCCTCCTCCTCTAGGACTATAAGCGAACAAGTGCACTGAACATGCAACCCGTTATTTATTCATATAATGCTTGATTGTATTTGTTTATTGTTATAATTGAACAAGCTTGAATAAAATTTTAAAAGCTCATCATATTAATGAAAAAATTTGAATATTGACTTGCTTCTTCATTGATGTTCATGAACATACTTATTTGTTCTTTAATAAATATCTCAATAAAATGTCATTTAATGATGACTTATATTTTTAGTTGATAACATAATTCTATGTTGTTGTTTACTTTTTTATAATTTATTTGCTTTAAAATTTTTGTATATTATTAAATGCATATATATATATATATATATATGTATGATGAAAATATTAAATAAATAGCTATATAGGATATAGGTAGATTTAGACCTTCTCAAATTAATATTTAAACTACACCAAATAATTTAAATAAAATTTGATGAATTCTGTTAATTTTTATTAAATTCTATAAATCCAATTATGTCAAGTAATTAGCCTACATAATTAATTAGGCAAGTTCGAATTGGCTCATATAACCATGAATAAGATTTTAAAACTCATATCATGTTCAAACTCAGCTTAAACTCGATAAGAAAATAAATGAACAAACTTGAAGAATATAATACTTGACTTAATTTGGCTTATTTACAACCTTGCCCAACTTGTTACTTCAATGGCAACTCCGTGTCACATGCCTTCTCTTTCCCTTACATAACCACAAGCCTTTATTCATATCTTATTCCTTTATCTTCTCTCCCTTGTCAGATGTGACAAGGCAACATGCAAAAGGAATGACCAACCAAAGTTGAGTAGTTTAGGTTCAAGCCAATATGCCAATTCAAGACTATCAATGACGCATATTTTTGCAATTTAGGTATCGATGGATTTGGTATAGAGTGCAAAATCTTGTGGTGGTTTTTGCATCATTATGAGTTGTTTAATCCCTGATTTGACTTTTCTAAGTAAATTAGACACTGGTTCAATCCTTATGAATCGCATTAAAACTTGTATTTTGCATCAAAATATTTTGCTTGATCAAATAGAGATTTTTTTTTATCCCAACTATTCTTAAGAAAGACATGAAGACATGGAGGTGTAATACATTTTAATTATTTTGGGTAAACAACAATTTTGCCACTTTTAGGTAGTTTCAAGCTTCTTCTTAGGATGATGACAGCACATAAAAATATAGAGCTTTGTTTTTGTTAATTTATAAAGGAAAAAGTTCTTTGGTTTAGGACAAATAAAATTGTTATTTGTTCTACTATTAGTATTTCATAAATTGATTCTTCGCCACATGAATGAGAAGAAAAATTAATTTTGAGCTTCATATTTATTAAAGTGAATTGTTTCAGTACAAATATCATTCAAGAAAAAAAAAACAATAAATCAAAACTAAGCAATATGTTCTTCATTGCTTTAAGATCTTGTGGGCTCCAAAAATTCGCCACCGACCTCTCGATAATTGATGAGAGTATGATTTTAGTGTCGGTGTAATTTTCAGAAGACAAATGGAATAATCGCCCTCATTTTGTGACGACTCTAGATCTGGTTCCAGGTTTTCCATAGGCGCAAGCACCTATAGTTAATTACATCTCCCAATAAGTGAGAGAACTTTCGATTAAGACTAGTCATTAGATCGCTAAATGCATAGGATATAGTAGCAGCAATGTGGAGTTTTAGAATTCAGATTTATGAAATTCATCATTTTAACTTAAAACGGATGGTTGGGGCAATGATGATGTGCCCGATCTAGATCTCATGGTTTCATCACGGGGCATTGCGGTCTATTTAGTTAGAAGAATGACTCCTGGCCAGAAAGATCTTTATCAACAACACACGTAGGTTCGTCGTCAGAAATCCTTATAGACTTGGGGTAATGTTTGCCTAAGGAGACATGTTTAAATCTACCTTAACTGACAGAAGATTTTTTGCCCTATTAGGTATACCCTATAATTCACAACTCAAAGGACAAAGCCATTGGAGAGCATATGGGCTACGGTCGTGATCGTAATATAATGATTCCATTTAAGCGTAAACCAGATGGCATAGCGCATCATATGTGGAGCCTCTTGGGCCACATGATAAGAGGATCTGGCGTCACTGCATGAGATTGATTGAGAGTGAACATAGTAGAACACTTGATTTGACTTTGGCTCCTTTGTGACCTAGAGTTTTCTTAATTTGTCACCTTTAACAAACAGTTGTGGAAGATGGATTGAGTTAGATTTTGCTTTAAGTTTTTAAAGATTGAATTTCATTTAATCATTTAGAGCTTAGCGATTTGTTAAATTTTGCATTTATATTGATAATTAATTTAGATTAATTTGATTTCAACTTGCAAGAGTATTTTGATGGTAAGTATCTCATCCGATTGAAATCACCATTCAACACACTCATCATCAGGGTATATGAGTTTGCTTGATCATTTAATTTATTATTTCAGATCTTGCTGGCTCTATTAGTTTAATAATAGAGGATCGAATCTACTGTTATATGACAAAATTAGCTTCTCAGATGTTTCAATAAGCTGAAATTCTTATAATAATTGAATTTTTTTAACCCGCATGGACCAAACCGAGAACGCCGCAAAGATCCTCGTGACACTAAGTTTAAGTATTCAGATGGTCGTCTGCAAGTATTTAGTAATTCAGATAATTTTTATTTCTAAATTATGGGATTAATTTCACATTTATTTAATCTAAACTTAGTGTTTTTTTCACATTAAAACTGCACTCAATTTTCATGTAAGCACGCAAATATTTATAACTTAGATAATTTCATCTAATTAATGAAATCATTAATTTTGAAAATCATAATTAGAATAAAATTTTCTAATTTTGGATTGAAGGAAATTTCTTCATTCGTGCAGAATTTAATTTTGTATTATCTTCTTTGTAAGAGATCAAAGAATGGCATTTCACATTTTCGATTCAAAATATTGCAAACTTTGCAGATTTAATTTATTCATTACATTCTTCAAGTAATGATTATTTAGCTTAATCATTAATAATCTTTAAAATATTTATCAACTTATCATATTCAACTTCGTTTTGCAGATAGTTTATTATGCATATTTTAAGTGTTTATTTGAATTCAAGCTTCTTTTGAATACAAGATAATTATTCATTAAGAAGTGCCTATGCTAATTATTCATTATAAGAAAACTTTTTATGAATTTCATCCGATCCTATTAGTTTTGAAAATAGACACTTAGATATATCATAAATCTCATTGTGTTTCGAAATCAATTTTAAATACAAGACCCAAATGATTCTTTTAAAGGCTACATTCATGAATGATCATGAGTTGAATTTGTGTTTATAAGAAAGCTATCAAATTTCTTACACACTTTTTTTCTCAATTTGAAATTGGATATTTAGACTTACTACCAATCATGTCATTTAATATTCAATTGAGATCTTTACTTCGATTAATATTAAATATGATTTGTTTATATAAAAAGACTTCAAATTCAATATGAATTTATCCTCAACTCCAGATCAAGTTTCATATTTATTTAATAACTGAACTTCAATTTTATCGTAAGTTACTTGTGAATTTCAGTTCATGTATATTAAAGGAATTCAAGTTTATTTAAAGTTTTATAGGTTCACTTAAATTTAATCCCTATTTTCTTATTTGAAATATGTTTTCAATTTTATTTGTACTCAAATCTCTTTCAAATTCATTTCAAGTTTATTTATATTTAATTTTCAATTCATTTTTTTAAGACTTTATATTTTATATTTAACATAATATTAAATCTTTTTTTTTTGTGAAATCCCAAAAATTTGAAATTTGACAAACACTTTGGTATTCAAGTCATCCTGCGTAAGGACTACATCGAATCGATTAAAACGATGACGGGGTTGAAGACTCAAATTTCAATCTTACTCTAACGGCATAACGATCTTCAATCACCGATAAAAAACAAATATATATAAATATTCTTCTCTCTTTAAATCCAAAATTTTATCAATTTGACAACATTTCGACTTTAGTGCCACATCTAATAGCTTTCCAGTGATGTGCGATGATCGGTGTTTTAAATACCGCCGATTTTCATCTCATCACTCGATGAAAGTTCTGATTCAAACAGAAGCAATATATATACATATAATTTTCACACATTCAAATATTAAAAAAAAATTTATCGGCAATGCAGTAACGCATTATATTTCACTGTTTTCTTTTTTTTTTTCTCTTTCTTCTTTTCTTCTCTTTTTTTCTTTTTTTCTTTTTTTATATGTTTTCTATAAACCATGCAAAGAGCTAGAGAGAGAGAAAGAGAGATAGAAGATGGCGTGAAGGAGGTAAAAATAATAATAATAATAATAATAATAATAATAATAATAATAATAATAATAATAATAATGATGATGATGATGATATATTTTTTTTTTTTGAAGAGAGAGAGAGAGAGAGAGAGAGAGACACGAGGGAGAGTCCCCTTTTTTTTTTCTTTTCTTTTTGCTGTGAACCTGAAAGAGAGAGAGAGAGAGAGAGAGAGGGAGAGTCCCCTTTTTTTTCTTTTCTTTTTGCTGTGAACCTGAAAGAGAGAGAGAGAGAGAGAGAGAGAGAGAGACGAGAGAGAGTCCCCTTTTATCTTTTCTTTTTGCTGTGAACCCCAAAGAGAGACAAAGAGAGAGAGAGAGAGACGAAAGAAAGAAAAGAAGAGACAGAGAACAGAGGCTTACGTTTTTCTTGCCATAGTGACCGAGAGAGAGGGCGCTCGTTCACTGCTTGTCGTTGAGGGGAATCGAATGAAAAAAAGGGGAGGAGGACTTTCGGAAACGGACGGAGCGACGGGAGTGGGTTCCGGTTTAAGCGAATGAGGGTCAACAGATCATATGAGTGCCACCAAAACACTAAAGTTGTATTGTCAATGTATGGATTAGAATGACTTTTTGGCCTATCTTCAAATCAGACTTTTTATTCTGAACGTGAACTTTTCAGGAAGTATGGAAATACCTCGACTGAGTTATTGCTTTTATTTCCATCAAAATTCAAAATCCCCGTTTAAACAAACGTCACTTCAGAAGTTCAAGTGGCATGACTCATGATATTAGAATACCGTTATGTGGACTGTTTTTTGAATTTATAGGCATCATACCAGTGAAAATTAAACATAATGAAAGATATCATGCACACCTTGAAAATTTTCTATAGAACACAACAGAAACTATACCAGCTACAGCTAAGAGAGAATGACCCATATAGTTTAAAGGAAAGGGACTATGAATCAATATTTTTTAACTTAATGCTAGAAAAGAAGATATTTAGACTTGTCCATTCGACACAAATGTATACATGAATGATAATCAACAAAAAAGGAGCTTCATTATTTTTCAATTATTGATTTCGGCAACTATCGAGCATTACCTTTTAACTGAAGTAAAAAAAGATACAGTAAAAATAAAAATGGATTGACAACTGCTGATCATATGGTCCCAAAATGTATAGATTAGTAGTGATAAGAGATGACACGCACACTTCATCAAATCAAATCAAAAGTGAAGTAATATAATTCCACTTCACGGAGAAGAAATCCTCGAATATTCGAACTCATTTGCTGATCTAAGAAATGGAAGGTAGGGCAGTAAAAAGTAATGAGACAGCAAAGGCAAGCAAATTAAACAGCAAGAAAACGAAGCTTACCAACCTTGTTGCCCGGTCAAATTATCACTATCTCGTAACACTCTCCACTGCAGAATTTCAGCAAGCTTGCGCTTTGCAGACTGCGAACCCAACTCACGCCCTTCACCGTGTGTATTTGCCTTCAATTTCTCGACCTTCTTACCATCAAATAAAACAATTATATTATACTGAAAAAAAAAAACAAGCATAATCAGCCATTGAGGCGTTATTATTTACCAAAAAACTCCACGGAGCCTAATGCTCTCCGTACGGCAACCGAATCTTCAACCCTCTTAACTTGATCTGTCGCGAGCCAAATATCTGAAGCAGATAAACAGTAAAGTAAAAAAAAAAAAGGTCAAATTAGCTAGCTCTTGGTAAAATATAAATCATTGGAGAACAAAAGGCCAACAAAAGGAAAGGATTTTATATAACAGGGAAGTGGATCCTAACCTCTGGGTGTGCGAAGAGAAGACAGCGAACGGAGAACATAGATAGCCACCAAGAGATTGAATAAACAAATCCAAAAGGTCACCCTTTTATATGAGCAAACTTTTCCTCCCCTCACCAACTCCAAAACGCTCTTTGCCATTCTCCACATTGCCACCGCCGACAACTTTTCTTTTCAGTCCAGCCGCCGCCCCCACCTCCGGTGACCACATGTCATCTATCCTTAAAATCACAATCACATCGACTGAATGATGGGATCTCAGATGGGAGTTTGCCTCCCGTCGGCGCTCCACCTCTCCTCCCACCAGAACTGTTCACTACTGCTGCTCTGCTCATTGGTTACACACCCGCCGGACAAAACAAATTCTTAAATATTTCCACTAGTTCAAAGTATGGGGACCATTGTAAAAGGTGAAGTGATAATTCCACAGTTTGCAAGATCAGTTTCATATATCATCTTTCACATCAATTATTTCTATAATTATGAATGGCAATAAGTATAACCAAGTTGTACTTTAAGATTAAAAGTATGTATTTATATATTATTTATCATCTTTTGCCACTTGATTATTATTTTCTTTAATTTGAAAAAGTTCAAATTCATAATCCATATCAAAGTAAATATCTTATCAACCTTGCCTCCTTAATCCAATATATAAGATCAAGTCTGTGAATAAATCATGATGCACTTATTAAAGTAGCTATTTTTCTAACCTCAAATCTATAGAAAAAAAAATCAATAATCTAATTATAAGTTTCAAATCTCATATTAGTGCTAATGGAATTTAATGCAAAGATATTATTGAAATTATATAGGAGAATTTATATTAATATCATATAATTTTTATATATTTACATATCTAACATCTAAATTATATATAATCTCATATGCTTTAATAAATATAAAAATCTTCTAATCAAATTTAATTTTTTTTCTAAAAACTGTGTTTTTTTTCTAATGAAGATAGTCACAACAATCATCTCTTCTACTTTAATAAAGAATTTCAATTAAATAGAATAATATTAAACTTCATTATATAACATCTCTTATTTATCTTCAAATTAGTCAATGATAAGACATCCTCGAAAATTAATCATCAAAGACGAATCTCGCATTTTCGAAACGCTCGATCTAATCACCGATTTCGAAACTTACTAAACCGACCGCCTCGAAGACCTAACATACAACATCAGCATACCGATCCGAGCTCGAATCGACTCGATCAAGCTATCGAGCATGAAAATGGATCCCGATCCGCCAAATGGTCACAAAATGGACATATTTATAGATCGGTCGCCACAAGACGAATCCAACGAATCCAAGATCACCCACCGACATCATTAAGGCACCCGGATCATCAAAATACACCGATCGGGGATCGCTGGGCCGTCCGATGGGAGTGGTTGGAGTTTTCCACGAATTTACAAGCTCGCCACTCCCAAAATCTATAAATAGAGCTTCATTCTCACCTTGAGGGACAACTGATTGACTGAGAGCTCGAGAACCACCACGACCTCGACGCCGACGCATCTATCATCACCGCTACCACCAAGGTGCTCAAGATCGTGAGAGATCGCTCTGGACTAGAAAAGACCGGCCAGCCTCTTTCTCCTCAAGATCAAGAGGTTGCTCCTAAGATCCTCGCCGATTTTGGGAAACTTCTCCTTGGGTTGGAGTTGACGATATTGTTCTAATATTTTTTCGCCTCAGAAACACCTTCTTCTCCCAACTAACGAAGCAAGGACCAGATCTTTGAACACATAGTGAAAGTTCTACAGACGCCAAGCGTTTTTTTCCTTAACGGGTTTTCCACGATAACCCCTGTTCATATCCCCCGCCAGGTGTTGGATAATTTTGAGCTACGATCTAAGATCTCGATCTACCGAATAAAATTCTCTCAAGACGCAATGCTTACGCCGTCAGGGATCAACAGCTTCCCATTGCTATATCTCCAATATGGTAAAGCGTGAGGGTCCATCGTGCCCTCTTTGGAAGATCGCTTCAAGGATGGAGGATTCAACGAAATTCTTCGACTCGCGAGAGGACCAAAAACGCGTTCCAACACGCCTGGAAGAGCCAGTGTTCCGCGACGCCTCAAGATAATCCGGGATTTTCCCGAGAATGATTACCCGAATGCCGGATCAACAAGTAGAGAACCCTCACCACATCCGGATGTCAGCTCTGATACCGCCCCTACTCACAATAATGGCTCAAATTGTGGTGAAACTCCACGTCATCTTATACGCGATGAACTACGACGACTGGTGCAGAAGAGTTCCGAACAATCGAATGATCCATTCTCCGCCGCTTCTTCCAAACTCGCCCCGCCACCGAGATCATCTCGCAATACCGATTCGACGATTCAAGCTTCCCAAAGATGGACCCACGATGGCACAACCGATCCGTGAGCATATCGATCACTTTCGAACGATCATGCACATTCACATAAATGACTCTGTTTTGTGTCGTATTCCGACTCAAAGGACGCTCATTGGTTCTATTCGCCGCTGGGTCCGTCATTTGGAGAGCTCGCATTTTTGTAGAACCTTCCGAACAAGAGAATCATCGTGATTCATCACATCTCTCCTAAGTAATGATGGAGAGTCTCAAAGAATACTTCCAGAGGTTCTCCTCAAGCCCCGAGATACCGTGAGTAGATCCAACTTTTGAGGGCGTGCTTCGGAGGACTCGCCAGATACTTATTCATCATTAATGCGGAGACAATCCATTCCTTCTTGACGTCCACCGAATAGAGGCACAAATCTCCGACGAAGCTATCGCTGCTCATCGGCAATGCTTGAACCACCAAGCGAAGGAAGAAGGTTCCCAAAGGTGATGTTCAAACATCTCAAAAGAAGAAAAGAACCTCCCCAAAACCTCCTCGCCACGACCTCGATGACTCAATCGAGAGAAATATAGGCTCAACACGCCATGCAAACATCCTCAAGGCGTGAAGAGGATAGCCAAGCACCTTTAAAGCCGGAATTGGAAATCAAGAGAAATTTCGCCACTTTCACCGCATGGGGCACACCATCAAGAGTGCCACCAACCAAGGAGATTGAAAGACTAATACGCCGGGTATCTAGGCCGCTTTATACAAAACCAACCCGCTTCGTCAAAGAAATGCCGGGGGCAACAGCTGAGGAACCGCCAAGCTTTGGAGAGATAAAACAATTGCGAGGGCCGTTATCAGCCAAATATTCAGCCGCCTTCAAGAGCCGTGAGCAAAGAAGTCTCGGGTTGACCATTCTATCACCTTTGATGATTTAGATCTAGGGCTTCAGATCCCACATCAAGATCCCTTGTCATCGCGCAGGGTCTGATCCATGCTTCAATATTAAAAGGATATTGATCGACAATGGGAGTTCTTGATGTTCTTTTATTCCCACTTTCCTCAAGATGGGTATAGAAAGAGAAGCTTCAACCCGCCGCCGGCCCAATCGTATGGATTTGATAATCGAGATTAGTGGAAGGGACAATCGCCTTCCCGTAACTCTTGGAGAATTTCCGACACGTAACCCACTTGATACAATTTATTGTAGTCAAGTCCGAACCGCATACAATGCAATATTTGGGAGACCTCCACTATATTCGGCGCACACATCCGCGGCCTCACCTCAAGATGAAATTCCGACACCGATCGGCGGTAAGTGGGAATCAACAGATAGACAAGCGCTTATATCAAGCAAGCCCGACCATTTACAAGAACCTCAACATCGAGAACCGACCTTACGAGATGAGGATACCGGAAGGGCTTCTCCAAATTGAAGATGTAATTTGTCTTCCTATCTCGTAAGTTGATCCATCGCAAGGTGAAGGTGGGATCGGTCGTCACCGAGCGTAAATCAATACGAGATTTTCTCGCGTAAAATCAAGATATCTTTGCCCGAGCGCATCTCGATATTCGGCATTGACCGGAAGTCACGCATTCCTCAAAGTTGACTCAACCTACAAGCCGGTGATATAAGAAAAGAACCTTCGCTCAACGCAGGTCATAGAACAAGAAATCACCAAACTTCGGAAGTCAAGTTCATTCGAGTCTACTACCCCACCCGGTTGGCTAACGTAGTGTTAGTCAAGAAGGCCAATGGTTCCCCGGAGAATGTGCATCGACTACACGACCTTTAATCGCGTGCATGCCCAAAAGATAGCTTCCCCTTCCTCGTATCGACCAACCAGTTGATGACATCGACATCGATGTCGAGCTTCATGGATGCCTATTCGCTACAATCAAATCGATGAACAAAACAGATGAGGAAGCAACATCCTTCCAAATGATAAGGGATTATATATCGTCATGCCATTCGACTAAAAATGCCGGAGCAACATATCAACGCTTTGAATGAATAAGATCTTCAAGGATCTTATAGGCACAATATGGAGGTGTATGTTGATGATATGTCGGTAAAGAGCTTGGAAATATCACAAAGATATTCGACCGCAAGTGCTTTGATATTCTTCGACACTACAAGATGCTCAACCCAAGCAAGTGCATTTTGAGTTTCCTCCGGAAATTCCTAGGCTTCATGGTCACGCTGGATGAGGCCAACCCCGAGAAGATAAAAGCACTCAAGGACATGTCACCTCCAAGAACGATCAAGGAAGTCCAACGCTTGACCGGAAGGATTGCTTTATCATTCTTGGCCCGCCAGAGATAAGTATCTACCATTCAAAATCTTCAAGGGGGTGCACGAGGAAATGGATTCCGACGATGATGAATGTCGACCGCTTTTGAACTTCGAGTCTATTTAGCTCTATTATCAATCAAAGCCTATCCAAGGAGAGAAGCGTACATCTATCTGCTTCTCATGCCGTAAGTCGCGTCGACACGAGGAGAATTCATTGCAACGACCCATTTACTATGTCGCAAAATCCTTTCTCGATACCGGGGACGCCATCCATCCACAGATAAGACGTTCCCTAGTGCATTCTCGTGCACTAAAATGCATCGCATTTCGTGCCCACACCATCAACGCTACACTCATCTTCCATTAAGAACTATTCTCGCAAAAGCCCGATGTATCCGGAAGGTTGATGAAGTGGTCGGTCGAGCTTGGAGAGTTTGACATCCATTTTCTTCCACGCCCCGATATAAAGTCACAAGTGCTGACTGTTGTAGAATGTACCATCCCATCACCACCGAACAGATCATTCATCACTCCATGACAAATCAATGGACATTATATGTTGATGGAGCTTCGTACTTCCAAGTGAGGCGTGAATTTTGCTTATCTCCCAAGTAAAATAACTTTAGAGTAGACGCTTCGACTAAAGTTCCCTACCACCAATAATGTCGCTAAGAGGCGTGAAGGTGACTAAGGCTCCATTGATGAGGTCCGAACTTAGCCATCTACACGATTCACGCCAGGTTTCACAGGTTGAAGGAGACTTCGATACCCGGCCATCCGCATGCCGATCGCTTTTTTTGGCAAAGTCACTTCTTGCCGTAATCGAGACCCATCGTAACTCATATTCTAAGAGCGAAAGTGTGCATGCCCTCTCAAGTTAGCCATAACAACGACGGAGATCTTTTCAAGAGAAAATACATAGAGGACATCCACTTTCCCGATTCGGCCCTGATACAATCTCTGGAGGACCCAAAAGAATCTTCATGGATTGACCCGATCATGTCCTTTCTTCAAAGCGGGGCCTTGCCAATAGACCCCACCGATGCTATCCGTCTCCGACGTAGAGCACTGAACTTCACCATAATCGGTGACGAACTCTACAAGCGGTCCTTCTTAGGGCCCTACTTAAAGTGTCTACCACCTTCGGAGGCTAACTATGCAATGCGAGAGGTTCATTCAGGAATTTGTGGTGAACATTTGGGAGGAAAAGCTCGCCCTCAAAATCATGAGGCAAGGTTTTACCGCCTACAATGAAGAATGATGCATTGGAGTTTGTAAAGAAGTGTAACAAGTGTCGCATACATTCCAATCTCACTCATACACCATCTCAGAACTCACCACAATCCAGAGCCCGGCCCTTGCTGGGGATCGACATAATGGGACCCTTTCCCATTGCCACTGGGCAACGAAAATTCATAATCTTGGCCGTTGATTACTTCACGAAGTGGGTAGAAGCTGAACCGCTAGCCAAAATCACCGAAGCAAATGCCAAGCAATTTATTTGGAAAAATATTATTTGTCGCTTCGGCATTCCAGCAAAGATCATCACCGATAATGGGACGCAGTTCACAGGAAAGACATTCACATCTTTCTCGCCAGAGTCGCATATCCGCTAATCCACATACCGTATCCCATCCACGTGCAAATGGGCAATCAAGTCACCAATAGGACAATACTAAAAGGGCTAAAGACACGACTGAACCACGCCGGGGGCAATGGGCCGAAGAACTATCCAATGTTCTTTGGGCTTACCGACTACATCGAGGACTCTACCGGAGAAACACCATACACTCGAATCGAGGTCGTTATTCCGCATGACATCGGGTCCCAGCCCTAGAACCCATAACTTTGATACCGACAGCAACAACGATAAGCTTCGATTCCATCTGGATCTCCTACAAGAGACCCGCGACATGTCAAGACTAATGGCTTCTATCGGGATTGCTCGAGGTTTCAACCAAAGGTAAAGCCAACCACTATCTGGGGACCTCGCCCCTCAAGTCTCGACGCAGAAAAGGCCCACAAAAACAAACTCTCACCGCAAGGCCGCGTGGTGGTGTAAAATCAAGCCCGGCACGCTCAAGCTTAAGGATAGTATGGGAAGACTCTCCCACGCACTGAATGCTACAAACCTGGAAATACTACCGTGATATATCGCCTTTTTTATTCTAGTGAATGCGAAAACATTATCATCGTATTTGTTACAATTATGTTATCGAATTAAACATTTATCGATACTCGCTTGTCGTACTTATTATCCAACCTTGGCATCAAGGTGTATCTATGTTAAAGTTCTCATACATATTGTGACTTTTTCTTACTTACGCTTGCATTTTAAAACACACTCTGATAATTAACTATTGTTGTATCTGTAAGATCGATCCTGGAATTGACCGATCTTCCTATACAGTTAACATCGCCGAGTAACGCCTCGATAAACAACCTTGGATAAGTTGGCAATCCAAGACCGCCTACAACTTTCTCCATAAGTTAACATCATCGAGTAAACGCATACAACCGATAGATCAAGAGGTCAGATTCATAAATATTCGAGTGTTAACATCGAGTAACGCCGATAAACAACCTGGATAAGTTGGCAATCCTCATAGACGCCTCTTCCATAACAGTTAACATCAGTAAACGCCCATACACAACCCAGATAGATGGAGAGGTTCGAGAGAACCTCTATAAATATATTCCGTGCAAGTTTGTCATCAAGTAACGCTCTGGTAATGATCTTAGAATAGATCTACGCGAATCTTTATCATCGAGTACACTTTGACACAACTCCGGAAATATTCACAAACAATTTTTGTGGATTTAATATTTCGCAACATACAAGTAATCAACCGTAAATAATATACAACACCAGCTTGCAACATAAAGAAACTACTAACTACGCCTTGATGGTCTCATCGTAGATGATGAAGAACTATCGAGTCATCCTCGCCATCGCTGGTCTGGAAGCTAGGAGAAAGGACCTCAACACCAGCCTCCTCGATACGCCAAGCGTGTCCCCTTCAAGAAACCTCGATGAAGCCTTCATCAACACCGCCGCCCAAAGCCTTCACCTCTACATCATACACGTGGTCTCGCCTCCCTCAACGTGATCTGATGATACTCTTGAAGGTCGCCGAAGTTTGAAGTCCTCCACTGTGATCCGCTCCGCTTCTACCCGAGATAAGGCGCCTCTTTCTCGAAAGGCGATCGCCTCTTTGCCTCAAGACTAAACCTTCTAAAAGATCTTCGGATCATGGCAAAACCAACCTCTGTTCTAGCCTCCACTAATTCATCCCGAACCGTCAACGACAAAAAGAAAGAGAAGTCGCTGAGTCGCCAACTCGGCCCCGCACTCATCAAGTTGATTCTCCAACACGACATCTCTTTACTTTCTCCACATACCGCTTCTTATATTCACCATGGAGAAACTTGACCTTCACGAACTCTGAATTCCAGTCATTCAGCACAATGTTCATTTTGAAGTCAAGTTCTTGCTTCTTCAGTATCTGAAATAAGAAAAATTACGTTAAACACCAGGAAATGGGAAATAAAAGATGATGAACGCAAGAAGGATTGTTACCGCTTCTTGATGTCACGACTACGCAGAATGATTCAACACGCCCTCGTGAATGAAGATCCTTGGGGACGACTACTCAAGGGTCGACTCTTTCGGTATCTCGATATCACCATCACCTCTTCGCCCTTTTCCTCTTCTCTGAGACGGTCCTTCTGGGAAGAAGCCGAGGACGCTGAGATCTAAAACCTCTTGGGCTTTCAACGCAATCGCATAAGACCGCCGATGAATAAAGCCTCAACAAAGATTCCTCCCGCACAAATCTGTTAATATATCGAATCTCAAATCGAAGATCTTCAATATTCTGGAATTTCAGCGTCCGCAGGATATCTTCATCACCAACTTGCAGGGGAATGGGTAAATCTCTCAGCTTTCTCCATTTCTCGAGAAGACCCTCATTCTTCACAAAAGAATCGCTTGCCCAACCCTTGGGAGGATCCTTCGTCCGAGGTCAAGTAGCCGACTCTGCAGTGACACACCATGTGCATCGCAGTAAACTTGCACATCCGCGAGGTAATCAATATTCGCGTCACACCGCCAGAAAAGACTATAAGTCCCATCACGATCGCCATTGCCCGCCGAAAATCGGGAAATGCAAACCTCGATGTCGACAAAATGGCATCATCTCGGGATGGGGAAACCGCAATCCCGCGCCCAAACTCATCTCATAAGTGGTGAAATACCTCGGCGGCGGAGATTGGCTCTATCAGACTTCTTCGGACACTTAAGAACCAAATCATTCGGAAAATAATATTTTTTCCGAAGCACGATCAATGTGTCTCCCGTGATCGACGACTCCCACGAACCTTCAGCCCTCCCATTTTAGAAGGTTCCTCACACCGCCTCCGCATGACGGGTCTCTTTCAAAAGATTCTCACCCATCTTCAAACACCGCAACTCCTAATGACGAGGGGAAAATATTCCAAGGAGAGTGCCCAAACTCCCACCGTGGGGAGGGCTATGCACTCGAGATGAGGAGGTGGAGGTTGATCCAAGAAGAGTGCCCAAACTCCCACCGTGGGGAGGCTATGCACTCGCAGAGAGGGAGGTGGAGAGATCCAAGAAGAGTGCCCAAACTCCCACCGTGGGGAGGGCTATGCACTCCCAGAGAGGGAAGAGAGGTTGATCCAAGAGTGCCCAAACTCCCGCCGGGAGGCTATGCACTCTGGCAGAGGGAGGAGGTTGATCCAGAAGAGTGCCCAAACTCAGGGGGAGGCTGCAGAGAAGATAAGAGGAGATGAAGTTTCCCTTTTCTTACCTGGATTTATAGACTTAGGGTTAAAAAACCCTAAAACCCAAAAAGCATTCCGCCAAGTGCCCTCAGCTTCGGTCAAGGCCATGGGCTACAGCCATGGCAATATCATACAAGACATCAAGGCAAGAACGCTGCCGCTGTTCACCCGCGGCTCGCCGCTCATGGCCACCCTCACACTGCTTATGCGGTTCGACCTCTGTATACGTTATGACGCTCGCTGGGTCGGGTTCACTGGTCGGCCATCGTGGGTTCATGATGGCCCGCACCCTGCTGCTTACGTCGATCAAGCCGCTGTGTACCCGCCATGCCCGCGATATGGCTCGATTGGCCACTGCGCGCTGACCCGCGCTTCGCCGCGAATCCCGCGCTTCACACGCTGGCCATAAGGCGCTCGCGACGCGACAGACCTGCCTGGAGATATTCCAGACGCTTCCGCTGGGCTTCGCCTGCGCCATACGCTCACGCCGCTGCTGGCGCCATGGACGCGCGCCTGTGGTCCCCTAACGCCTGAAAACTTTCATAAGTGTCCAATGGATCCATAACTCAAATACACTCACACATACTTAGTGCATTTTCTACATCGCCAAAGTAATATTGTTATGAAGATTTGTTCTTCAAAATGCGCTACTAATTTTAATTTTCATTTGCTATTTTCAAGTATGACATATATTTTGGATGATGAGATAATGTCACCCAAAAATAAAGAATCGATACATCCCCTCGTAAAATTAATCATCAAGCACGAATCTCAAGGCATTTTTAAATGCTCGATCTAATCACCGATTTCAAACTTACAAAATCACCGCCTCGATGAAGACATCAACATCAAGCATAGTCGATCCGAAGCTCGAATCGACTCGATCAAGCTATCGGAGCATGAAAATGGATCCCCGATCCGCCAAATGGTCACAAAATATACATATCGAAGCGCTGCCGAATCCAACGAATCCAAGATCACACCTCACATCATTAAGGCACCTGGATCATCAAAATACACCGCTCGACGGTGGGATCGCCCGCCGTCCGATGGGAGTGGTTGGAGTTTTCCACAAATTTACAAGCCTGCCACTCCCAAAAATCTATAAATAGAGCTTCATTCTTACCTTAAAGGACGACCGATGCACTGAGAGCTCGAGAACCACCCGACTCGACGACGCATCTATCATCACCGCTACCACCAAGAGTGCTCAAGATCGTGAGATCGCCTGTGGGACTAGAAAAGACCGCCACCGCCTTTCTCCCCAAGATCAAGAGGTTGCCCCTAAGATCCTCGCCGTTTGGGAAACTTCTCCCTTGGGTTGGAGTTGATCGATATTGCTCTAATATTGTTTCCTTCAGAAACACCTTCTCCTAACTAACGAGAAGCAAGGACCTCAGATCTTTTGAACACATAGTGAAAGTTCTGACTGGCAAGGCCCGTGGTTTTTCCCTTAACGGGTTTTCCATGATAACCCTCGTGTTCATATCCCCGCTTGTGTGTTGGATAATTTTGAGCTACAAGATCTCGCATCTACCGAATAAAATTCTCAAGACAATGCCTTCAAATATCATCATCTTGAAGAATTTAAAATTACTATTGTATATGAATTTTGCTACTAAAAGAAAAAGCTCCTTGGGAATCTATGCTTTTATCTTTGTTTGTATAAAATTGTTTGATCATTTATGAGATATTTTAATTACATCAAAGTCATAGATGAGGAGATAGAAGCTTTTAGTCTTTACATTCCAAATTTAAAGACTTACCAGCCTATATTAATAATAATGACCTCAGATTTACTTAACATTGATCTTTCTTTCTTTTGTTCAATTAACAAGACATCGATAATATTGTAATTTGGATTAAGCTTTTATTAATTTCAATTGGTTGAACAATTTTTGATCTCTTATTATAAGATAATGATTTAAAATAAAGTTTACACCTTAGCCTCGTTGTAAAATCCAAAGACACATACGTATTTAAAGACAAGAAAACCTGCAATTTTTATGTAAAAATCTCAAAAGAGGAAAAAATCACTCACCAAAAAAACTTCCACTATATATTTATTTTGGAGTACAAGTTTTCCCGATAACGGGATTACGTAATTGTATATGAGAATTGCTAACAATGAGAATCCGAAAATCAAACAACAACGCCATATAACGTCAGTAGCTAGCAGAAGGTAACAATGGGGAACAACATGAATGGGCGGTCGCCACATGAAACCGACGGATCGACGGCTAGCAGGATCGAAGTATGGTTGATATATGGTTGGTAACCATGCGATGACGTCAGTGGTGGCGCCATTATGCAGGATTTTCAAGCTTGAGCTCTCTCTCTTGTTGACCTCTCCTCATATATGAATGATGGATTATTTGAGGGGTGACATCTCTAAATATATGCAAACTCCAACCACTCCATTTCATCGAATGGCTCAAAATGATTCCTTTGATCGGTTGATGTATTTTAAGTATTTGAATGCACAAATGAAGTTAAATTATGAGATCTTGGGCTCGTTATCTAAAGACGCTCGATTTGACTATATAACACTCAATGAGAGTTATTTAGGGATTTAACCGACATCCCAAAGTTTCAGGATATTTTAAGTGCTGATCTCGCCATCTTCGGATCAACTTGCTTTTAGCATCAAGATTCGTGCTTCGACTAGTAGTATTTTAAGTGTCATATCACCTCTATATTCCATTTATCCCCTCTCTATATTCAAATCATTCCCCATTGTAATATCAAATCCAATCATAGGATCTTATTTACAATTTTATGCATCTATTATTTAGGCTTTAATGATATGTTGACTAATGCTTTAAGTAGTTTTATTATTGGTGATCCAATCATTATCTCATGGAATGAATTTGGAATCATAAAGTAGAGATTAAAGCTTGCAACATGGCATGGCTCCTTTATTTCTATTAAAAAAGCTATTTAGATTAGGTGCCAAAAGCAATACGTAAATTTATTCACTAGTGTTTACCTATGTCGGAGAGGCTCAGAACGCAAGTTATGAATTGTTTAGGACCATCCGAAAATGACGGTCTTAAGCTCAAATATTTTTACTCATGATTAAAACCTTAATTAGAAACATACGTTTTAAAAAATTAAAAAATCACCGCTTAACTATTATCGACTGTGTTGAGTCATTTAAACAAATGGATCTACTTAAAAAAAATTTTAAAAGAGTTTACATACAGATCACACAATTATATTTACATATCTATCCCAAAATGTCAGTCTTTTCTCTCTCTCTCTCTCTCTCTCTCTCTCTCTCTCTCTCTCTCTCTCGTTGTTATTTTCCTCAATTTTATTAATATATAATTTAAAATTAATTAAAATATATAAATAAATAATTTTTAGTAAAATAAATTATATAAATAAAGTATATATATATATATATTATAAATATTTAGTTATTTATATTTAAATTATATAAATATTTTAAGTTATATAAATAAGTATTTAAAATATATAAATAAATAAATAGTTATATATATATATATATATTAATTAGTTATTTATTTATTTTAAATATATAATTAGTTAAATAAATAAATAAAAAATTTTAAATTATATAAATATTTAGTTATTTATATATTTAGAAAATATTTAGTTATTATATATATATATTTATTTATTATATATTTATTCCTCTTTATTTATTTATTAAAATATTTATTTATTTATTTTTTTTTATATTTTATATTTTTTTATATTTTTTTGTTATTATTATTAGACTATATAAATATATAAATAATATATATATATATAATATATATATATATATATATATATACATATATATATATAATTAAAAATATTTTATAAATTATTTTTTAAATTATATTTAAATATTTTAAATTATTTATATAACTTTAAAAATATATAAATTTAAATATAAATAACTAAATATTTAAAATATAAAATAACAAAATATTTATATAATTTATTATATATTTTATTTATTTTATTTAATTATATATTTTAAATAAAATATTTTAAACAACATAAATAGCTAATTAAATAAAATAAATATATATATAATACATATATATAATATTTTGTTATTATTACATATATTATTATACATTTTATGTTTACATAATAATAACAAAAACCAATTATTTTATTTATATTTTAAAATTTTTATATATTTATATAATTAAAATATTTATATAATTTAAATATAAATAATTATATTACATATTTTAACAATATACATATTTATATATATATATACATATTTTATTTTATAATTATAAAAATTTTTATATAATATTTTATTTAAAAAAATTATTAAAAAATTAAAAATATATAATATTTAGTTTATTTAATATTAAATTATAAAAAATATTTTAATTAATAATATATATACATATATATATATATATATATATATTTATTTTATTTATTTATTTTATATAAGTCTATAAATAATAATAACAAAAAAATATACAAAAAACATAAAAATATAAAAAAAATAAATAAATAAATAAAGAAAGGAATAAATATATAATAAATAAATAAATAAATATATATATATATATATATATATATATATATATATATATATATAAATAACTAAATATTTTCTAAATATATAAATAACTAAATATTTATATAATTTAAAAATTTTTTTATTTATTTATTTAACTAATTATATATTTTAAATAAATAAATAACTAATTAAATATATATACAAATAACTATTTATATTTATATATTTTATTAACTATATTTATATAATTTAAATATATAAATAACTAAATAAATATATATATATATACTTTATTTATATAATTTATTTATTTATTATAAAATTATTTATTTATATATTTTAAATAATTTTAAATTATATATTAACAAAATAACGAAGAGAGAGAGAGAGAGAGAGAGAGAAAAGACGTGCCATTTTAGGATAGATATATAAATATATAAGAGTTGTGTGATCTGTATGTAAATTTCCCTCTTTTAAAAAAAATTGATTTTATCGACTGGCGCTGACTGTGCAAACACAGTCAGCACCAGTCGCCCGTTAAACGGGCGACTGTGCCTATTTTGAAATTTTTTTAAAAATGTGCTTATTCTAATTAAAGTTTTAATCATACTTAGTTTAAAAATTTTGCCTTTATAGAACAGCCCAGCCCACAAAATCTCAATCTACTGTAGTCCGATCAGGTCATCGGAACCTTTAACTCGCAAGTGCTGCCAGAAAACCTCACAGCTTCTCACCGGCGATGATAGCCGTAATCCCAAAATGGTATCAAGATGGAAGGTCCCGCAGACCCTGACACTATACGCCCTCGAATCTCTCCTTAGCTCCGTCTCAACGTCGCCGTCAATCGCCGCCACCGCAGCCACGCACGTCCACTCGCTGCTCCTCACCAACGGCTTCCTCTACTTCAGGCTACTTCAACACCAAGCTCCTCCAACTCTACGCCGACGGTGGCGACATCCACTCTGCCCTCCACCTGTTCGACGTTTTGCCTCACCCAAACATATTTGCTTGGACCCCCATCATCGCCTTCTCCTCCTGGCGATCACCGCAGATGCTTGTCAACTTTCCCGCATGCGCGCGCCGGCATCGCCCTCGACGGCTACGTTCTCCCGTCGCTCTCCGCTCCGCCAGCTCCTCACTCTTCGCCGTCGCCGCCCTCCACGCCAATGCCGTCAAGTTCGCCGTGTCCGCCAATCTCCACGTGAACAACGGGTTACCGCCTACGCCGACTCCGGCGATGTCAGCTCCGCCGATCGCATCTTCGCCTCCATGGACCACCGCGATCTCCTCTCATGGAACTCAATGATCTCCGCCTTTATATCGACCGGGTCCACCGAGCCCGCGCTAGAGCTACTCCGGTCCATGCAATCCGACGGCTATGAGCCCGACGTCGTGACGTGGAACACCATATTGGACGGCTACTGCCGTGACGGACGCTGCGCCGAGGCCGTCGAGATTTTTAACAAGATACTGGATCCCAACGTGGTATCCTACACCATCATCATCCTCGGCCACGCCCGCAGCGGGAATCACGACGGAGCCTTGGGGATCTTCCGGCTGATGGTGAGCGGTGGCGCTGTTCAGCCGGACCAGGATGCGTTATCATGCGTCGTGGCCTGTTGCCGCCACTTGGGAGCCGTCCGGGCTGGTCGCGAGGTCCATGCTTTCGGGGTAAAGACATTGGATCCTTCCGTGTTCTACTGTTCTGCAGGCGCTGCGTTGGTTGCTTTGTATGCAGGAAGCAAATCAATCACAGCCGCTAAACGAACATTTGATTTGATGGATCCCACGGACCTGATGAAATGGAACGCTTTGATCGCGGGGCTTACGCACGCCGGTATGGCTAGTGAGGCGCTGGATCATTTTAGGGAGATGCAGTCGCCGGGCATTGGAACGGACCCATCCACTAGCGAGCGTGCTCCCGCCTGCTCGATGATTCAAGGGAAGCAAATACATGCCCACGTTATTAAGAATTATTACAAACCTGCCACCGAGGTCTACAACGCACTGATCAGCGCTTATGCCAGAAATGGTTGCATCACAGCCGCACGATCTGTGTTCTCCGCCGCTTGTCTTGCCGGGATGTGGTGACGTGGAATGCAATGATCACGGCCTATCACATGGGCTCGGGGCCTGCAGAATTAGCATGGGAGATGGTGGAGCGGGCCTCGGCCCAATATTGTCACATTCACTAGTGTTTTAGTTGCGTGCAGCCATGCTGGGATGGTAGACCAAGGATTGGAGTTTGCCAGGTTTAAGAATGATGTGGGCTTGGCTCCAGAAATAGCACATTTTCCTGCGTGGTAGATATGGGCCGAGCCGGGAGATTTTGGGAGGCAATAAGGAGGATGCCTTGTAGAGTGGAAGGAGCGTTTGGGGAGCATTAATGGCGGCAAGCAGAGCTCACCAGAATGTGGAGTTTGGGAAGCTAGCATTTGAAGAGCTGTTGAAGGTAGAGCCAGAGAATGCTGGTAACCATGTGACAATGGCTGGGATGTATGTGAGGAGGGAGGTGGGAGGAGGCGAAGATGGTGAATAGGATGATGGAGAGGAGATACGTGGTCCCGTGTGGGTACAGTTGGGTTGACATGGAATAGTCATCTTTGTTTGGTAAGATTTGTATGTATATACATTAATTCATTGTTGTTGACAAGTGACGATTTTTTGATAAGTTCGTAGTTTTCTATTTTTTTAAGGGAGAAGTAGGAATATAATTGTAGATTTTATGAAAAATTGATTATATTTTATATTCATCATTTGATCTAATAATTATGTAACTCCATATGACTTATAGTTCTTGCATGATAATCGAATATCATTGCAACTCATTTTAATACTACATCCTCTAAAGGGATATGGTAGTTTGAATTGATCAGATCTCTTTCTTGATATGATAAAACAATGTTTTCTTTTCAAGAAGATTTGTTTTAAGATTAATTTTTCATGAAATTTTATTTACACTGAGGGCTGTTTCTGAATTTAAAATGCAGAAAAGTGAGTGTGTATTTGGATTATTTCTAAGTTGTTTGATAAAAAATCTTACAAATACATGGATTTGTTTTTTTTTTTTTTGATAAAGTCATGTAAATGAAAAGTAAAATATCTATAGTTTTGAAGAGGTGAAAATGGTGATGTCATTGCCATCATCTTAAGATAAGGTCAACTAGTGGTTTAAGTAAGGTGGCAATTAGTAGTTTGTTATTAACAATGGTGGGTAAGGAGAAAATTTTACATATTTGGAATTTTTCCAACTGAAAAATTTCAAATAACTGAAACTACAATGGAATTGAAAATATATTAAAATTTTATTGTATTCCAAATTCTTCAAACCAAATATCAAAACTTTATAACCATGCATTTGGAGGAATGCATGGCCTATTATGTGATAAAAGTTCCATTTAAACGGAAAATTTTATAAGATGGTAAGACTGAATGACTTATGGTAATGTCACCAAAAAGAAGTACATAAAGTTGTTACGAGAGGGATGCTTAGTGGATGAGTGGTTTACTCTAGAGATAGAATGCAAAATGAGTATGTTCGGAAAAAGTAGTAGCTCAGGTATAAGATTAGGGAGAGTTTAGATGGTTTGGCCACATAAAGCGTCCGTCCATGAATTCAGATAGATGCAGATTTTTATGTTAAGAAAGGTAGAGACAAAAAAGACTTGGTTAAGATGTATAAAAATGATCTTAGTATACTTGAATTAAATGAATTTGACAATAATAGACACAATGGAAAGGATTCATGTAGAACCATAGTGGGATTATGTTTTGTTGTTGTTAAAACAAAACAACCCGTAATTCAAAAGTATTTACTTTAATATAGTTACACTAATTATTGGTATATGGTCGTACATAAAGTTCTTTTTTATCAACTTTGTAGATAGATAGACTAAATTTCATATTACTATTGAATGGATGATTTTATGTTCAAGTATAGGGCTCTAAGTATCCTAATCATAAGCTGAGTCAATCATGTCTTAAAAATCAGCTTGAAGTTCTTCAATGCAATTAATTTCAGTCATAATAAATATATTTACTTTTATGATCAAATCTTGATTCTAGTGAGCTCTACCTTATTTCATTCAACTTGAACTTAATTCAGATCTCAATGACTTTTTCAATTACTTTAGATGTTAATCTCACATATAAAAATGCATCAAAAATACTTAGATTTAAAGAAAAATGAGCATACATGCTTGCACACTCACATTCAGATGCACAGTTCTGCCTATCTATCTATCTATCTATTAAAATGTGATTTGTGATTCTCATAATATTAATTTCTATCCCTTCATTTAAATTGAAGTTAATCATATCATATTCGTTCACTATTCTCATCTTCAAATCCAATGTGTATTATTCTTGCATTTATTATTCTTAACCCCAATTCAAGTTTCCCTTATTAATTTCATTTAATCCACGGAACCTTATTGCATTCCTTTTCATCTGCAATTTGCAACCCTTTGCATTCCCTCCATTAGCTATGCTGCCAATTCTCATCAATAGGTGTTCATATTTCCCTTCTACCAATGTTGATCTTTGCTTGAACTAGGAGTGTGTATTAATTAGTTTAAACCGAAAAATCGATCAATTCGAGTATATTTGGTTGATTTGGTTTGATTTATTAAATGGCGGTCAGTTTTTGGTTAAACTGAGATGTCAATAATAATTATATAATTTCAAAGAACCAAAATAAATCGAATTATATTTTTATTTGATTTAGTTTGATTATAAAAAAATTTAGTTCGGTTTGATTTTCTGGATTTTAGTTCTAAAATTACTTGATTCGGTGAATCTGTCAATTGATCCATCCAAACAAACTGAATGCACGCCATAGCTAGAATCAAAATTGATCTTCCTGGCATAGAAGTAGATGTTAATTCCAATCACCATTTCCGAAGATTACCAAGGAGCTGAAATGCCTTCCCAGCCAAAATGGCAACCGCAAAGTCGCTCATATGTGGTGATATCTCCAATTGTTGGGTCTATCTTTACTACGTTCTCCCTTTATAGATCCATAATGTGAAACCCAACAGACCTCTTCTGCTATAGTGGTGAATCTGGGATCCTCTTCTCCGACGGCTTATGGGTCTCAACAACAGTCATATGGATTGTCTGGATTGTTCTCTCTACCCACTTCTGCTTTAGCTCTGCATGCCTTCCTATTGTTTCATCCCCTTGAAAGATCATTTCCTGCTTGTGCTTTCTATCATGTTCATCTTCCTTCAAAGTGCTTTTTGAATTGAAGTTCAGAGAGTGAAAATAAGTGAATAAGAGTTCACTAAATCTACCAAAGCGATGAGGTGTTGAATTTCTCCTAATGTTGTGATGGACTGTCAAAATTCTGAGTTGACTTGAATCACCTCATCTCAACATGTCTTCAAATTACCGGCAATAGAAACGATCATATCTCTTGAAGCTGCTGCACAAAAGCTTTGATCTTTGGCCTCTTCTTAGTGGCATGCCTCTTTACACACAGAATCTCGCACCTCTTTCTAAAGTATAGCATTCTTCCATCTTTTCTTGCAGCCTCTTATATTTGCCAGAAAATCAGTTTGAAGTTTAGGACATTCAATAATTCGTCTTGATGAGGAGCAGATATTGATTCTTCTAAGGGAATCTTTTGCAGATAAAATAACATCAAGTTCCAGTGGGTTTTTCTATTCACTTTTTCAGATGTAACATGCATATTTGCAATGTGATCTTTTTTTATAAGCTTTTGTACTAGATGATTTGTTTTATGGAATATTTTTTATTAAACATAATCCTGAGTAATTGGAGCATCTTATGATTTGGAGATGCCTTGTTTCTGATTCTCTTTGGGTCTACATAATGCCAAATATCAGTTGGTCATTCCAAAGAGAGGTTTATTTATCCAAAAATGTATTTATTTATCATCAATGAGGAAGTGTGGATGGATTGTTTTTGGATTATATGATTTGTTAGTAACTTACAATGAATCACAACGCCAGTATCAAAGAGGTGCATGAAAAAAGGAATTGCCTGGGCTTCATTAAAGCCATTTAATTTGTATGATTTTATTTTAACTCCATTCAATAATCTAAGAGTAACAATTGAGAATCGTGAGGATGCTTCAACCATTATGAATGGCAGAGCCAAGGGATCATTGAAGGAGATGAAAGCTTTTGGAGCTTTGTAATTGAAGCAGGTAAATGTCATTCTTACTGAATTTCTTTCAGTTAATTAATTTTTTTGGATGTCACCTTTTTAATAGTTAGAAAGTGCTACTATCTGTGACTAATATGAAGCTTGATTGATCTGTAAACCTGCTTTAGCTCAAGATAGTAAAGAATTAAGTGTCTAATGAAATAATGTGTGCAGCTCTAGGAAATTTAATTATTCCCTATAGAGTCATCATTACTTTAGGGGTTCTTTAATCCAGCTAATCAATGTCTAAAAGAGTTCTACCGACCTACGCACTCCTACAGACACATAATTTATGTATATTTATAAACAAGTTTTCAATAGGTATCTATTATACAATATAATCAATGTTGTCAATGTTTCAAAACTTGATCGATATTTGAATAAATTTAACTACATTTAATAAAAGGTAATGTACAAAAAAATAATTATTGTGAGTACAAAAATTAATTTATCATATCTAATCTATGCAGCAATAAATCAAGGTGAAATTATATATGCAAATTATTATTTCATTATGAAACATAAAAATGAGATTTACATGAATATATAAAGTAAATATAAAATATCAATGATAGGACTATTTTTCAATCCTATGAAATATCTAAGATCCTAGAATAAATAACGAAGATAACCTTCTTAATAAAGAAGAGCATGTTTATCTCTTAATAAACAATAGTTACTTACTTTGAGGCCGGTGGTACGAAATTTTATGCTTATTTGTGATTTAACTATCAAAGTTTAGTGGACTTAGCTCGAAAGTCCTACATATTGGTGTTAATTCGGGTCGGCGGTTGGGTCGAAAACTAACCCGACCAATAGGTATGACGCATGAACGGCTCAAATTCAGAACCCAACGATTGACTCGACGAATGATCTATATATATATATATAAAGTCAAAATCAGTCGAACGAGTCAAATCCAAATAAATTCGGGTTGGTCAATTTGGAGTTGGTTGGTTAAACCGAAAATTTGGAGGTCAAAAAAAAATTAAACGGTAAATTTCTTTTCAACCCAACGAAAAATTTTTTCAATCAACCCAAATCCGGATTTTCGAGTCGGGTTCGTGTCGAGTTGTCGAGTCGGGTCAATTTTTGACACCCCTAGTCCTACACAAAGCAAATTACTAGTTAAATAAAAGCATGTATATCAAAAGCATTAAAACTAACTAGTTATCGAAATAGACAACAACCTAATTGATTGGATATGCCCTACTATCAATCTAAGATAACTATTGACACAACAAAAAAATTTCAATCTATCTTATCAACTAAATCAAGGTTTCACAAGTTTTATTATCGCACATTTAAATAATACTTTGATTATCATATGATTTGGACGAATAAGCTATGATCATTGCGGAGATTGAGCCTACTTCAAATATCATTAACCTATAATTTTCTTCAACTTAGATAATGATAGTGAAATGATAGCAGCTAAAAGATTAAGGAGCAGAAAATAATTTGGCTAAACAGGAAATAACAATGAAGTAAGAGAGAGAGTGGGAGGAGGAAGGACGAAGACTTGCTATTCTTGTATGGTCGAGGAGTCGATTGCTCTCGATTGAGCATGAGGAAGAGGAAAGTGACTTGGTGCTTTGAGGAAAAGGTGGGGTGAGAAGGAAGGTCGGTTAGGGCTTAGTAGCTCTGTGGGAGAGGACACATGATGTCCTAACCTCCAGCGAAGATGGGGGAAGTGAGAAAAATTCCATAGGGGAAGAAACATATTGCTTTGAAAAATTCCATTGGCTTGATTCCTACTTCAGATTTGTCTCATGTTTCTCCTCCAGTAACTTTCAATGTATCCTCTAAGGGTAAGCATGTCTTGTCCAACGAAGATACTATTCCTGCCATGAGTCCTTTGTTAGATGATGTATCTGTTGGCTCAACTGTTAACAATAAATTGTCGTCATCTGCTATATGGAGTCTTTTTTTCTGTTACTGGAACTATATACTAAATTCTTTGATCCCTTCTATCTCAAATTCTTAGAATGTTGTCAGTTTATTTTGAAGCTGTTCTGCTATTTTGCAGGGTTCTTGTTTCCTACCTTTCAATTGTTTGCTTATTCTCCGAGGTGCTTAAAAATTTGTCATTGATCTTGCAATTAAGTTTATCTATTATTGCAATGAATTTTGTTGATGTTGAATTCAGATCTGTCGGTGATCTCACACCGCATAGACAAAAATTGAGAGAAAAAAAAAAGAGAATGAATACAAAGAGAGAATAAAAAAGGTAAATCTCAAATCCTAAATCCTAAATCCTAAACCCTAAACCCTAGGCTTTTGTTAGAATTGAAAAAAAAAAATTAACTTATGGGGTCCTTCTATTTATAGATTTGGATCAACTCTTAGATGTCATATAACTTATGAAGGTCCTTTCCAACTAATACATAGATTATGTCTCGACTAACAATTATTCTTTATTATTTTTATATGAAAAATATATATTATTGATCTCACATCTTCTTGTATATCAAGTGGTAATTTAAATATAAAATATTTTGCTTCAACATTTTTAAAATATTAAATTGATATTATTAATTTCAGCAAAGCTTATATAAATTAATTAACCACTGAAAAATTTTGAACAATTATAAGGGAGCAATGAGTTAAATATAATTAACTTAAAAATAAATAAATAATTAAAAGAATGACGCCCAATATGCTCATAATATATAAGTTCTTGGCTAAATAATGCCTTCAAGTAGAGGACTATCATAATAATTAGAAGAAAATTATTAAAAAAATTGAGCAATATTGTTTTGAAATTGTAGAATTTTACATGAAAAAAACAATCATGTATGAGAGTCAAATTGGAGGTGAGAGCTTTCAATAATTTATAATTTTTAGAAGATTTATATATATATATATATATATATATATATATATATATATATATATATATATATATATATATATTCTAAAAAAAATATAAATTAGATAAATATTTAATTTTAGATGATTAACATATAAAAATTTTATGATATGCATATAATTTTTGTTTTTACCGAGCATTAATTTTAAGAGGCATGTTTTGTACTTACTGAACTGATTGCTCGAATGCTGCAGAGTACAATGAACGGAAACTACTGTTAACAGCATATTTTATTTTTAACGAACAATACTGTTTTTGTGCCTTTAATTACTGTTTTTTTATTTTTATTTTTTTTATTACTGCCGCTTAAAGTTTCCAATGATCGATCGATAGATATGGACAAGAAGACAAATGGAGCAAATTAAAATCGAGGCATGTGCGTTGAAATTGATAGACGCCATATAAAAAGAAAAGGCCAAACTCGATGCCCCACTGCTTCTAATTATCACCATATATACATTCTTTATATATATATATATATACATGTAACTATTTCTTTTTATATCTCTTTGTGTGCAATCATGATTAAGTTTTTAATTAAGAAGATTAATTAATTCAATAATTTGGAATGATTATAATATGCTATGCTCTAAAAAATCACTAATACAAAGGAGATGATCATTAGAAGATAACAAAGCACTCATATGAGTGGTCATTAGGAGCAAAAATATAAATCAAAGCCATTGTTACTTGTCACAAAGGAGACAGATTCATTGGTCTTAAGGTGATCACACTTATTGGAAATCATCAATATTTATGACCCACATTAACTTGATTTGTTCTGCTAATGATGGTATGATCAACTCATTTTGTGCAAAATATCCTAATAGAGTGGGTTGACTGACACTTTGGGTAGTTACTTTGGGATGTTCATTAATATGCATGATTAACTTGATTGAGTAATTGAGTAGTCTTATGTAACGAGATGAGATGTTGGACATTAAACATTTTGGGCGGAAAGTAAGCAATTGATTATTAAACCAACTAGAATAGCTTATTTGGAGTAAACCACACAATTATGTTTGTTGGTTCAGTTCAAGTAGTTTGGGTCATCAATGTTCTATGAATGAATAAATGTAAGTTGATTGTTGAGTATCTAGCAACAGTGTGGCTGTTAAGTTTGGACGGAAGGGTGCCAAATGGACTATAATCCCCTTGAGGGATTTCATTAGAAGTTGAATGGATTGAAATTTACTTGGGAGTTAATATTAGGTGCTAAATGGATTGGCATCCACTTAATAAGAAATATTATATGTCTTATAGATTATGACTTCTTATATTTTTTTCTAAAGAAGATTGGGTAAATCCAGTATGATGAGTAGAGCCATCCAAATCTTTATTAGCCTAATATCAAACCTAGGAGTGAATCTTTTGATCTTAAGTTGTGAACTAGATTATGATAGAATACAATCATAAATTGACTTCCTTCATTATGAGTTAAACCTTAAGGACAAAACATATGTCATCTCATATATGAAGAGGATAGTTTGATGATTCAGATAAGAAGTGATTCTTGAAAAGACTTAAAAGAAATGTGGGGAGCATGAATCAACTAAATTACCTATAAAAAAAAGGAGAAGAGTTTTGTTGTATATATAAGTAAATGCTTAGATTCAAAATCTTAGTTGTCTTTTAGTGTACGACAGAGTTTTGTTAGGAACTTAATAGTTGAGTGGACTTGTAATCACTTATTTGACAAATAATATTCTTAAAAATTGCATTAAAATGGTTAACATCGTCATGTTAAGCTTAATATAGAATGAGTTGGACTAAAATAGACAATACATCACATAGTGTTGTTTAGGTCATCATAAGATTGATCAATCACTTTTATTTTTTCCAAATTGAATCTTTAGCAATCCTTCCTTTATTGTACAGATTCATGATATATTGTCTGAAGATCATTCAAAAGTTATCCATAGAGGATTTTCACTTGTGCTCACCATTAAAAGAATTTTCATGATCTCAATGCCATCTTGGTGATGAAAGTCATTGCCCACCAAAAGTTCTTTCATGCCTAGTTTTTTCATAGACTTAGCGAGCAAAGAGAGTATGGGTAGAAGCTTTTTTAACCGAATATATCATAGACTTTGGAAGGAAGACAAAACTAATGAAGACCTCTCCAAATCTTAGTTCTCACTGGAGAATCCTTTACTCTTTTAGTATTTTTCCTCATTTGATGTCTTCACTTATTATGTTAGATTTGTTATCTTTTATGAATGAATGCTTGACATGAGTAGGATCCTTAATTTTTCTAATGTATTTATACTTATTAATATGCCTTGATTTTCTAATGATTGCATATTTATGATGAAAATCATGTGAATTTCTTGCTTTGTGTGCCCTTATATTAAAATTTACCTTTTATTTGTAAGTGATATTAAAGCCAATGAGGATGGGTAATACAAGAGTAAAATTAGATTAGACAACCTAAATCAACTAATAAATGGGGAATGTTGGTTGGTGGAGAGTGTAGTTAAGCTAAGAAGCTAGTGAATTTGGCAAGAATTATTAACCATTGGTACAAGTTTGATAGTATAACCTAAAATTATAATTTCATCCTTATAAAAGGAAGAGCATGTGATATACTAAAAGTCAATTGAATATGAATTTATAGTGGCCAACAATAAGTACTCAATTTGACATAATTTAATGTTAGACAACTTATTGAATATGATTTAATCCACCGTTTGACTTGATCAACTTAAGCTATGCAAGTATGGGTATACACGTTCAAGATATCTTAGATCCAAGTCTTAATCTTATATAATAAAAATACCCCACAAATATACAATTAGAGATATTTAATAAATACATTACATGCCATCAAAAATGTGATGTAGAGCCACAATGATCTTCTCATACATTACATGTGATTTGAGGAAATACTTCACTTTGTTTGCTATAGTGTATAGGGGAATTTAATTTGAATTATATATATTTTAGGCTTTAAAATATCATTGTTTATCATTTTGTTATATGAACATTAACCAATACAAACCCCTAAACTTAGTTATTAATTAACTCAAGAAATTTTTTAATAAAGATATGGTCGCAATAAATTTTTTTCATAAAAGTAAAGTACTTAGCATTTATCTACCAATATATGTTTTATCAATTCAATGTAGGATTACCATAATACTACAAACATGATCCAACATTACAAATAAAAACATTGATTTTGCTAAGTTAACGACCACAAGTGCATTAAAGCTATGAATATATTTCAAAAATTAAGGATCTCTTAAATTTTAGTTCAATTGATTAATTCATATAGAACTTGATTTGAAATAAAGAATAGATTAACAAATTATATCAGACTTAAATTGATTGCAAATTGAATTGGGTATAAAAAAACAATGTGATATATCCATATCTATATCTTATGAGAATAATCCAATAAAATATTGTCAAATTTGATAACACTTGGAAGGCAACTTGTCAATTCTAAATGAACTTCGTCAGTTTGCATTGAACTTGTTTCAACTGACTTAAGATGAATTCACTTGACTCAAAATGACTTCACTTTAGGGGTGTGCATTATTTGGTAACCAAAAAATCAAATCTGAACCAAAATTTTTGAGTAATTTGGTTCGGTTTTGAACTTAGTAATTTAGATTTTGGTTTTAATTAATGAAAACTTTGATTTTTTTTTTTTGTTTTTGGTTGGTTTGTTAAATGAAATTTTGGATGGAATCAAATAAATCAAAGTAATTATATGTAATATGATATTATTAATTTATATATAAGAACTTTATCTATTATACTTATTTTATTTAGAATATTTTGTAGTCTTTTGGAGATAATTCTAATTTTTTTGAAATATTTTGATTAAATAATATGTGATATAATTTCAAATTTCTAAGTTAACATCATTCAGGTAAAAAAATTAATTTTAAATATTTTTTTAACGAGAAATAGTTAATTTCATTTTTATATTATATTTATATTATTTTCCTATTACTTTTCATTATACAATAAAATTATACAAATAATTTTTAAATATAATACTTCGATTTATCCAAAACCAAATCAAAATAATCGAATTAAATTATTATTTGATTTATTTGATTTTGCATTTTATACACCCTACTTCACTTTAGTTCAAAATATAATCACCTAACTCATGATAGAATGCGCTTCATCATGAATTTACCTAAAATGTTCTACAAGATATTTCAATTTAACTCAAAATGACATATAATATATATATATATATATATATATATATATATATATATATATATATATATATATATATATATATATATATATATATATATATATATAATGGTTTTGTCATCAAAATAAATTTAGGGTTAATGAGAACTAAATTAAAAAAATAGTGATTAAAGAGATTAGTATTGATTTGATGAGCTTTTTATCAGAGAGAAAACACTTTTCAAAAATCAAACGCCGGCTTAAAATATTTCAACACTGTTAAATAATAACAGTTACAGTGCTGCAAAACCATTGATGGTTGATCAGTTTTAATAGGTCAAACTAATTACAGCCCGAGATTTCAGATAATTTTATAATTTAATTGTCCAAAATGAAATAATATAATCTGCCGAAAAAAAAAAAGATATTCGTCTGACATGACAGTTCCAAAATTTCCTTTTTCAGTCACTCTCATTCCCAATAAAATTTTCATTAATGGAAAATTACATCATATTTATATAACTTAAAAATCTATATGAGAAAACTATAATGTGAAAAAATAATAAAAAAATTTATTAAAAAAGAAACTATTACATAAATATTAAATTTATTTTATTTTATTTTTTTTAGCTATCATCATATTTAATCAGATTAAATTAAAAATATAATTTATTCATCATAAATTTTTCAAAATATATTCTCTATTCTATTTCATATAATTTAGTGAAAAAAGAAATTAAAGATAATTTATGAAGCATGGTCTTCAAATATTAAGTGTATAAATAAAATATTAATGAAATGAAATTACAGCGAAAGGACTTGTCAATTATCAAAACAGTTGAAACAGCGATAAATACAAAATTGTGGGCTAAAAGTATGGGTTCCAAACCAAGATAATAAAGGAGTTGAAGGAATGGATGTGATTTTCAGCACTGAATAGCAAAAACTAATTTGCTATTATAGCACTGATAAATGAAAATTGCAACTTCATAACCCTGATCTAAGTACGTAATTAAAATTTCTTTGAATAGCAGCATGCAAAGTGAGCTCACTCCTGCCGTCGCGTGAGAGTGAGCGCGAGTCACAGTCCCTTCAGCTTACAGAGAGAGAAACTCGCGTAAAAACTGGTACTTGGCAGAAAGTGAAGTAGCACAAAAGCATATCATCTTTCTCTTTCGCCCCCACCTTTTTTCCTTTTTACAAAGTTCTACAAAAACAAATTAATATAAATTCGAATTGCAAAAGTGGGGGGACCACGTGCGACCCAGCCTCCTCGGCCTCGCCTTCCACGCCGCTTCGTGGTTAGATCACTGGCGCGACCTTCCTTACCTCCCTATCAGGGTAGAAATGTAAAAATGTAAAAATGCTGGAGAAATATAACAATGAGAAGCAAAATCACCGCCGTCCGATGAACATCCTACGGAGAAGAAGCTGCGAATAAAGGAAATATGTGCGGAGAGGGCGGTGAGCAATGGGAGTAGGTGGATTAGGGCGAGGCATTTCTGTTAAAGTGTTCCGCACTCTCTCTTCTCTCTCTCTCCCTTCGCTGCCGGACATTATTAGCAGAAAGAGGGAAGCTCTGAGTTCAGAAGCTTCTGCAGATATGAAGTCGTACACAGAAGTAAGAAGAGAAGAAAGAGACGTTGAATGAATTGGACTATTGAGGAAAAGAGTTGATAAGTCGTTGGTTACTTTGCTGCTGTACATTAAATCTCCATTAAATGGAAACAAAGTCTAGAGAAAAAAAAACTGCGAAAATATATAATTGAGTTAATTTTGCCCTCTAATTCAAGTCCGATTTTGATCTCCTTCCACGCACGGAATTAATGTGTCTTCATTGATTTATTCGAACCCAGTGGAATCGTCCTTCCAAGGGAACCTCATTGTCAACGTCGAAATTGTACCTGCGGATCACAAGCTGATTACGAAGCGATATATAGGGAGGGAGGGAGGAGGCGAGGGTGCGGTTGAGGGAAATTACCTGGCTGCGAAAAACTGCTTTTCTGACTTTTCCGCGGCGGCAAAGAATTCTTCGAGCTCTTCGGCGGATGGCATACTTAATTGTGGTGTTAATTGCCGCCGTGAATCTCTTTCCGCTGTTGACTCTATCTCGCCGGAATGTATTACTTGATTACTAGATGGGGTGATCTCACTCCTGGAGAGGAATTAACCAGAAAAAAAAAAACAATATATCGAATCAATTAAAGAGTTGAAAGTTAAACGCGGAATTGACATCTCGCAACAACAAAAAAAAACATTTGAAATTCAAGGGTAAGTAAATTTCAGAAACCTGTCTCGGTTACACTCGAAGGGACAAACGGAGCTACATAGATCCTCGCCAGGCTGCAAGAGAATTGCGAAATTCAAGTAAGACAACACTCACAAAACCCTGATTACACGAAAAAAAACACCTAAATTCCGGCCCAAATCCACCTTCTCACCACCGGCAGGTGTATACCGAAGAGCCTCATCCCCCTCCACCGCGTCGCAAGATGCGATGCTCGAACACCGAGAGATCCGGCCCCTCTCCACGCTTCCCCGTCGTTTACCATCGGGATTCCGCGCCGATTTCGAAAGCCGCTGCGTCATCACCAGGCTCCTACTCCTCAGCTGCAAGTATGCCATCTCCAGCTCCCCCGCCCCCGATCTAGCCGCCGTCGTCTCCTCCTCCGTTGCCTTCCTCCTCTTCGGGCTCATCCACCCGATCGCACCCTCTTCCGACACTGTCGCCGCCGCAGCCAGAGCCAACGTCCGTCCTGACGCCTACCACCTGTGTCACCTCCATCACCGTAGCCTCCGCTATCCTTCTACACTTCCTCATGTACCTCCCCATCTCCCCCTTCTCTCTATCCCTCCCTGATTCTCTGCAGATACAGTAGAGAAGTGTCAGACTAGATCAGGCCACACGCCGGTGAATCATTTAAAGGAAGGGTTAACAGTTAAAACTACTACCCAGTTTCCCGTTAGCGGTGACGGTATTACGTAACGGCACCGTTTCCCGGATCTGGCCGTTGCTTACTAGGAGTTATGGCATTCAAACAAGAGCGCGACAAGTGGGTGAACGCCAGCCGGCCGTCGCACCGGATACCACCGGTAACCCATTCCTTCCGGTCTCCGCCATCCGGTTCGTTGCGTGTTGAACCCGCTCAGCGGAGCGTAATAATTGTGCTCAATTTGATTGAAATTGAAATTACCCTACTGCCCTATTTAAATCCACCATCGGCGATCCCGGTAGTTCCGCACTGCGGGGACCACCCTATCACCGGATGGACGGTCATGATGCGCTCAAAAGCAGCCGCCGTCGCGAATCATCGCGTACGGAGCTAACGGTTCGGACCGGCGAGAGACACCTAGGCATGATGAGAAGGTAATTGTGGAATTCTGCGGGAGCATCATCTGGCCGTCCACGTGTACAATTGGTGCTCTCTGATAAGGGTTAAAGAGTAATTTGGACAGAGAATGAGCGAGTGGAATGATTCAGAGAGAAGGAGATGAAGCAATCATAACGGGGATGGAGAGGGAATCCGCTTTATACTGAAAATATTATTCTTTTACTTAACTGAGCTGATGGATGCATGTACGGAGCGGTCAGTGCTCGGATTGGACGGTTGATCGGGGCACCAAGGTATAGTGGTTAGCGTCTCAAGGAATGATATTAATTGTATATTTGGGACTATTGAAGTAATTAGTAAAATCAAAATTAAGAAAAAATGTGATTAAATTTAAGAACTGTGATTGTTCACTGAGTTAATAAGATAAAATCTGAAAAAATAATTAGTATATTATATAGTATTAAACCTTTAGTAAAAATTTAAGAATGAAAGCTATCCTTCTCAATCACTTTATGATTTCACCACTACCTAAAGCTATTTAAAAAAATAATTCCAAAGATGATGTGAAAGAATATATTATTTAAGAAGCTATTGTGATGGCTATTATTTTTTTTTTAAAAAAAATCAAATCATAAAACTTTTCTGGCTACCAGTCGGGGTTGAAAAATCTGATTTTTTTGTGAGAGTTAAGTTGAAAAATATAATTTTCCACAATTTTTTTTTAAAGACAGTAATGTCTGATCTGCGGTGAGGTCGACGCAGATCATACGCCAAATGCATCTTAGTTTCTAAAAAATTTATTAATTTTAAGGAATTAAAACTATTTTAATCTTTTTACTTTCATTCTCTATGATTGGGAAATGGGTTCGATTTGGCCTCATGTTTAAATATTGTGCAATTCCATATATTTTTTTTATTTGATTCGAATTTGAAACATTGTAAATTAAACAAATTTCAAGGAATATAATATTGAAAGTAGCTCAGTAGCTTTGTTGGGATAATCCTGATGAACTTAATATAAAATAAAATCATTGAATATTATATGACAGTTTAATAATAAGCTGTTGTAGCATACTAAGATTTTTTTATTTTTTTTAGATTGATTGAGCGTAACATCGCTCTAATATTAAATATGTATCTTTGAGTCATATATATTAAATTATTAAACTCTAATTTTTTTTAGCCTAATACATAAATTAGTTAATAAGTCATCCCTAACTTATTGAATTCTCGCTAAAGGGTTTACAGGAGTCTATAAAACTAATGATTCAATCACCTTCTCGACTTCTATGCCAAAGGCTACCAACTAGTTAATGATAACTTGTTAGCTTAATCATTAACTTATTTTTAATGACCCTCTAATTCAATTTCTTCTAGATTATAACTTAGCATGCATGTTACACTTTTTCAAAGGATTTACTGAGTCACTGAGTTAAAATTTATAAGGAAATGAGTCATTCCATATCTCAGGGTCTTTCTTGATTATTGCTTTGTTTAGGGGAATCAATATTTTACTATGTATTTTTATTAGAATAAAATTTTAACTTTATCATCAAATTATTTTCTTAACTTGTGTGCTGAAATACAAATTAAATTTTGGTAGAATTAAATTTCAAGTCCTTTATAACAAATTAAACATTTTTTTTCATAAAAATTAATCATAAAATGTAAAAAACATGCATGACTAATAAAATAATAACTTCATGTTCATTTGATTGTTAGTAAAATGATTAAAATAAATATTTTTATTTTAAAATTTATTATTTTTGTGTGCTTTTTTAAAGATTTATTAAGTTTCAAATCAAATCAGAACTTATTTAATTTCTAGCATAAGCTTAAGGAATGATATGGTGCTCAAAAATAATCAAAGTCAATCTTAATATCAAAATGATTTCGAGTCAGACCGACGAGAAGACTGAAATATCTCGAATCTTTGGGATATCAATTACATCCCAAAATAGCTCTTAAATATAGAGTGTTTATAGTCAAATCGAAGGCTCGATGAGCGATCTAACGAGCCTAAGATCTCATAATTCTCGACTTCATTTGGGCATCCAAATGCTCAAAATACATCAAATGATCAAGGAACCATTCTAAGCCGTCCATCAAGAGGAGTGGCACGGACTTTGCATAAATTACAGAAATGCCCTCCTCCCATCTATAAATAGAACTCTATCCTCACATGAAGGAGGGAGAAGTGAAGAAGAAGAGGAGTCAAACAAGTGAAGAAGAGGAGCCACCGCCACCCAATTGCCACCACCACGGCCACCGCACATCCTGCCGCCACACTGCCCAAGCAAGAAGAAGAAAAGGAAGAATCCAAACAAGGAAGAAGAGGAAAAGCTAAGGGAGGAAGAAGAAGCTCAAGATCCTCCAAGCAAGTCACACCCCGCCGACGACATCAACCACCATCATCGCTAATTGTCCCCTGATCTCCACCTATTACCCAAGAACTATTACAACCGATCATTGTTACAGGCTTGTTGGTCCTCTCATATGCAATTCGTAATCAGAATCGAAGACTTTGTACTAAACAGATACATAGTGGAAGCTTTTATCAAGCCTGGTTTTTCCCTCTTGAGGTTTTCCACGTTAAAATTCTGAGTGTCTCTTGTTCGCTCATTAATTACTGTGTGCTTGACTAATCGACAAGGCTACAAGAACTTTCACTCTACCGCACTGCTTTTCAAGACGCAATGCTTGCCACCGTGGGAAGAAAACCCTTCAATCATACTTCCGTGAATATCCACGCATGGCCAATAAAGTAACACTGCCACAACGGAGCCTCTCCCGCCCAACTCCCCCACTCTCAAAACCCGCCCCTCAACCAAGAACGCCAAGTTTTGCCTCAATCCCTCGATAGGCATGACCTACTGGAAGAACGGAATCTCTTTGGAGGATCGTGGTCGAATGGAGGAGTCCCAAAATAAGATGATCCAAATTTTGCAAGGACTACAACAACCGACAAATGAACAAGATCGGCCGGTCTGAGGAGGTCAAAATGCTAATCTTCCCGACGTTAGAGTTCCTCCGCAAGGAAACCATAACGCCGATCTCCTGACATCGCTAGTTCCACTCATCCATCGCGCAGCCTCAACCGTTACTAATCCACGATCGTTGGATGCCTTCACACATGCTCATCTTGTTAATCCCGACATGACCGACGTAAGACGCTTAATGCAAGATGAATTTCACCTTCAAGATGTAAATCATCTTCACCCACACATGTTATGAGAGTCTCACCTTTAGTAAAGCAATTCTTCAACATCCACTGAAGGTTTTCAGCATTGATTCCTATGATGGGGCAATCACCCACATGACATCGACCATTACAGTGACTATCATGCATATCCAACGAGCCCCTGACACACTGCTTTGTCAGGTCTTTCCTGTTACCCTCAAAGGGCAAGCTCGACTTGGTTCTACTCTTCCAAGGGGATCCATCCATACCTTTAACGAACAACTCGCATTCTTTGTGGAACAGCTTCATTGCAAATCGGAGAATCATTAAAGATTCCTCCCATCTTTCCCAGATTCTAACGAGGGTGAATCACTTAAAGAATACTTCCAGGTTCTCCTTAGAAGCTCGCCAAATACCCGAGTAAACTCAACTATTAAGAGGAGTTTTTCTTGAGGCCCGTGGCCTTTTACTCATCACTCATATGGACACGGCCCCGGCCATATGCCGACTTCATCGTGTGGAAGCACAAATCTTCACTGATGAGGCTATTAATGCACATCGCAAACAATTTGGATAATCTGCAGAGAGACATAAAAGCACCCCAAGGAACACGTAATCGGCCCCATCAAAAGAAGAAATCGAAAGGCCCATTCAACAAAGATATCCACGCCAATTGGAAAAGAATCAATCGACTCATATTTAACATACCCCCCCAACTGGGGCAACTCTTAATCTCAAAAGATGAGCAAGTCAACACCAACTAAAAGGCAAAGATCAATGGTCAACTCGCTACAAGCTCATGCAAATATTCGACCTTCCATACGGTTAACGCCATCGAGTAAACACTCGACAAACAACCCAGATAGTCAAAACGCCCCGGTGGACTTCTGATCTTTCCATACGCAGCACGTCATCGAGCAAAAGCTCGACAAACAACCTGAAAGGTCAAAAACAAAAAAAACAAAAAAAACAAAACAAAGGTTAATGTCATCTGATAACACTCGATAAAACAACCTGATGGGTAAAATCTCATCAGCCACTACAACATCGACTCTGCCGCTGCATCGCTGCCAATTATCGCCGGCATCTTCGCCACATCACATTGGCTGGTATCCGCACTCATGACGTTGCCGCCACCGCTGATTACCGCTGTTGCCGCCGCTGACCACGCCGCTAACCATTATTATCGCTGGCTATCGCCACTCATTGCCGGTTATCGATCAGGCTGACTACTGCGCCGCACCATTGCTGCGCCATCTGCTTGCTAATACCCGCCCAACCACTATTGTCGCCACATCCGGCTGACATCGCCGCCGGCGCCATCAATATCGCCGGCACTCGCTATCGCCATTATCGCTGTCATCCGGATTTAATCGACGCTACGCCACCGCTGATTACTCATTCAATTTGACTTTCCATACGCAGCGCCATCGAAAAAACTCGACTAACAACCCAGATAGTCAAAACGCCCTTGTGGGATTTCCCTTCCATACGGGTTAACGCCATCGTAAAACTCAACTCGACTAACAACCCAGATAGTCAAAACGCCCCGGTGGATCTCCCACACTTCCATACGTTAACGCCATCGAGTAAAACTCGACTAACAACCCGTGAAAGGTCAAAAGGTCCTGTGGACTTCCCGGCCTCTTCCATACGCATCGTCATCGAGCAAAACTCGACAAACAACTCGTGAAAGGTCAAAAGGTCCTTGGTGGACTTCCCACGCCTTCTTCCATACTGTTAAATAATATTCACCAATAACCTAGAAAGGTCAAAACTTTGTACCCACTTACACAAGTTAATGTCATCGGTAACACCGACAAACAACTTGATGGGTCAAAATCCTCGCCGATTCAATTATATCCATAACGCAACAATCAATTATCAATCTTGAACTGCCGCCGGCATCTTCGCCGGCCACCACTATCGCCGCCGGCATCTTCACCGGTCAATACCACATCGGCCACCGCCGGTATTGCCATCTTGCCGCTACCACTAACTTGCCGCCACCAGGCCGCTGGCCGCCGCTGTCACTACTGGGTTTGCCATCGCCCACCATCGCTGCATCTCGGCTATCACTATTTCGCCGGTTACCACCATCGCCGCTGTAATCTCGCTGACCACCTTTGTAGTCACCATCGCCACTAATGTCGCCAACCTCGCTCGGCGCTTCCAAACCCGGACGCCCGACGAGGCTGCGAACCGACGAGGTCGGAAACGGAACTACGACGCATCGCGGCCTTTGACCGCCTAACCTGACGATCCGACGCAAGAACGACGAGGTCGGAAACCGGAAACGACGCATCGGCCTTGATCGCTTCCAACCCGGTCCGATTAGTTAGTTTACACTTTCGGGAGAAATCGGAGCCTTGTCGATGAACGCTGGCCTTTGATCGCTTCCAACCCCGGTCGGTCCGGACATACACTTTCGGGAGAAATCGACCTTGTCAGATGAACGCGTCTTGATCGCTTCCAACCCCTGGCCCCGGTTAGTTTTACACTTTCGGGAGAAATGAGCCTTGTCAGATGACACGGGTCTTGATCGCTTCCAATCCTGCCGGTCCGACTAGGTTAGTTTACACTTCGGGAGAAATCGGAGCCTGATGACTACGGTCTTGATCGCTTCCAATCCCGGCCGGTCCGACTAGTTAGTTTACACTTTCGGGAGAAACCGGAGCCTTGTCGTGATGAACGCTGGTCTTGATCGCCCAACCCTGGTCCGACTAGTTTACACTCTTCGGGAGAACTGGAGCCTTGTCAGATTCCAATCGCTTCCAACCTTGGCCGGTCCACTAGG